>CM044448.1:28039805-28065695 GCA_024363595.1 Xenopus borealis
AAGGCAGCACAGATATCCCTCCCTATGTAAATAAAGTGTTGCAGCATCAGTTGTGGTGTCGTTATTGTTCTGGAGCTATGGAAATAAACAGGCGGGGGGAAGGGTGGTAGGAGGCTTTAAAGACTGCTAATTATTATTTTATGCTACCTGTCCAATCAGGAGAGACATCGGAGTTAACCCTTGGTGTGCTGCCTTACGGACTAATGGAAATGAAAATTTCAGTGGTAAGTATACCAATTTTCTACTTCCTTTACCATCAGTAATGTAACTAGCGGGGGTGGGCCCTGTCTCTGTATATGATTTTCCATCTTGAATCCATGATAATCCGTCTGGAATCAGCTGCGCATGAGCTGCCGCGGGGCCCTCAGGGGGTGCAGGCGCTGGCCTAATTGCATCTAGGGTTGCCACCTTTTCTTGAAAAAAATACCGGCCTTCCTATATTTTTATCTTTTTTTCCTATTAATAACATTGGGATCAACCATCAAAAATACCAGCCAGGCCGGTAAAATACCGGCCAGGTGGCAACCCTAATTGCATCCCCTACTCCCGTGGTAGTTACACAAATGTTTACCATAGCTAATCTAATTATAGTTATACAATGCATTAGTTATTGCTTATATTTATATATATATATATATTTTTTTGGTTTGTGGAGATTTTTCTTTTATTTTACATTAAAATTTGTACCTTCAGGGGGAAAAAATAAAACATTACACAATATTTCCACTTTTTTTAAATTACCATAAAATTATACTTCACTAGCAGAAGCTGGATTATAAATGAACAATGGTTGTGTATATAGCTCTAATATGTGCTTAGTATAAGGCTAAATGAACCCTCCTATGTGGGTAATGAACACAAACTGAGGCCTACTTACTGCTTGAAGCCTGTGTCCCTGTTGTTTGTGCATGTGTTTTAACTGCATCACATAGACCCATGTATGCTGTGATCAGGATACCAATACAAACACATCTGTGCTTGAATCAAACATGAATAGCAACCAATGAAAGAATTAACTTCAAAATCTCATTGATTTCTTACCTTTCAGATCAGCCATTTCTTAAGGTACAGACAGCCCGTCTGAGCAGGTTTACATAGGAAAGTTACCAGCCACTTGGTGCAGCAGAGAGCACTTTGGAAATAAACCTGGTTCTGATAACCCCCCCCCCCCCCCCCCCCCCCAATTACTGGCAATTACAATTACCCTAAGCATAAATAGTCCAAAGGAGAGCTATGCTATAACTATATTGACAATATATTAGTTAGTTCAAACAGCACTTTAGTACTGTCTTATTAGTCTTGTGTATTAAATGATAAAAGGCTAAAATGAAAATACAGGGCTGTCTTTCTTTCTAATCCAGGGCAGGGGATCATTCACAAACAGACATTCTCGTCTATAAGAGCAATTAGAGCTATGGATAGAACTCACTAAGCCAAAAAATCCTGCTATAGACAAATACAATTACCACAACTACATGCAAATAACTGAGTAGTAGAAAGAAATGGCTTATCCTGCCATTGGTGCTTTCAAGAAGACAAGTCAAACAGTTATGTGGGGTGCAAAAGCAAGTACAATGTCCCCTGGACAGCCTATTCTTAAATGCATATATATATATATATATATATATATATATATATATATATATATATATATATCTCAGTAAGACTCAGTAAGTGCCAGAATATCTATACTGCCCAATCAATTATGTTAGTGCATTCATTCTGCCTTTTCCTATCCAAAGGGGAGTGACTGCCAAATGTATGGAAAGCAAAAGGCCAAAATCTCCAAGGTTAAAAAATTTACTTTAATATTTTTTGCCTTAAAATAGAGGCTCAACTTCTTGCTGAACTACAACACTCAAATCTTCTATGCAGAAGGACCTTTTTAAAATCATTGTGGAGTTCCTTCTGGGAAGGTTCTCTTACAGCCAGTGGCGAAACTAGATGTTACTGGGCCCCACCGCAAAATTTATTTTATAGCCCACAACATATCCAGAGGCTGTCCTATTTTACCAATATTTATTGAAATTGTATATGAATTAGAGTCTAGTGGGGCCCCCTACACCTCATGTGCCCCCCTGCAGCCATAGGATCTGCTTCCTCTATAGTTACGCCCCTGCTTACAGAGGAAGAAGACCCCATGATCCTGGCCCCCATGTCCCTCTCCTGCTTCTACTATAGTTATACCACTGACCCTCACAAAATTCCCTTAGGGCTCTTACACACAAGTGCCTGAAGCTGTGCTCCCCTGCATTCCGGGTTTTATGCGTTCAGCCTCAGGGGAACTCAAGAGTAGACGCATTTAATTTTTTTTCAATTGGGCTTCACTCACACAGGCGCATGTAGGCGCCAAATGCAGGAAAACCTCAGCCTTTCGGTTTTTAACACTTGCTGTGTAGCCTCTAAGGTGTTCAACCAAAAGTGGGTTCATGGCTGTCTATTGCTGCTGCAAAACCCAAATCAGTCTTCACGCTCTTCATTTAAAGGGTTTGTTCACCTTTAAATTAACTATTAGTATGATGTAGAGCAGTGATCCCCAACCAGTAGCTCTCCAACCCCTTGGATGTTGCTCCCAGTGGCCTCAAAGCTGGAGCTTATTTTTGAATTCCTGGCTTAGAGGCAAGTTTTGGTTGTATAAAAAACAGATGTCAAACATTCTCTCCTGTAGGCTGTCAGTCCATATAGGGGTTACCAATCAGAGCTCTTATTTGACATCCACATGGACTTTTTCATGCTTGTGTTGCTCTCCAACTCTTTTTTAAATTTAAATGTGGCTCAGGAGCAAAAATGGTTGGGGACCCCTGATGTAGAGCTTTTTATTCAGCAGCTTTCTCCAGCAATCTGGTTACTAGGGTCCAAATTCCCCAGGCAACCTGCATGGATTTGAATAAGTGACTGGAATATGAATGGAAGAGAGCCTGAATGAGTATTATAAGAAGACATAGCAAAATAATTTTGAAAATAAAGGGAAGGCCAACTGAAAATTTGGTTAGAATTAGCAACTCTATAACACAAAAAATTAATGGGAAAGTGAACCACCCCTTTAAAAGAAATATGCAATAAAAGGCATTAAGTTTGCCCAGGAGCAGTAACTCATAGCAACCAATAGTATCTTTGCTTTAAAACAGGTGACTGCTACATTCTAGCTTCTGATTGGTTAATATGAGTTACTGCTCCTGGGCAAACTTAGTGCCTTTTATTACATAACCCTAGAAGGGTTTTAAACTGTTACTTTCATAAAAGAGCACATTTACTAAAGGGTGAATATTTTTTTTTTTCTTTTAAATTCAGTAAAATGAAAATTCACGATAACATCGCCTATTTACTAAAATACGAAGAATACAATTCGCTAGCAAAAAAAATCTCAGCCCTAGAGAACTTTCGTGCCATTTCTCCAGATCAAATGTTTTGTGCTGGCGAAAAATTCAGTAATTCATCAAAATGTGGACGTTTCTATTTGTTACCCTCTTCACCAAAGTTTAGTTCTCGAGGTTATGATTAACGAACTAAGCTAGATCCTCAAACTGATATGTCACTGACATCATATGTGGTCTTGCAACAAATATGCCATATCCAGCCGACAAAACGCTAGCATTTTATCGTACATTAAAGTGTCATGATTAGAATAAGTTGTAAATGTGAAATGCGATTTTAACCTGTTCATTGTTTGTGTTTAATTTAAAAATCATTAACAGATGATAAGGGTTTGGCCATTCATGAATGCACTCAGAACTTTAAGGGCTCTTACACACGAGAGTCTGAAGCTGCACTCCGGTTTTATGCGTTTAGCCACGGGGGAGCGCAGGAGCAGACGTTTTCAATTTTTTGCAATGGGGCTGTACTCACACAGGCGTATGTAGGCACCGAACACAGGAAAAATGCAGCATGTTGCGTCTCAACCTGCGTTCGGCGCCTACATGCACCTGTGTGAGTACAGCCCCACTGAAAAAAATTGAAAGCGTCTGCTCCTACGCATAAAACCGGAACGCCGGGGAGCGCAGCTTCAGACGCTCGTGTGTAAGAGCCCTTAATCACTTTGTCGGAATATGTCGTAAATAGCTTATCAATGTTTACAAGAGTTAAAATTGCAAAACAAACACAATTTCAAGATTAGGTAAAGTAAACCCTAAGAATTTTTTCCTTTGCTGATTTTTTTCACAGATCCTCCCCCGGATCACCAAATCAAGATAAAATTATAGATCAAGTGCAAAGCCAGGGGAAAAAAAAAACCCAGAGCCTATCATAATAATGGTGATAGTCATTGCAGTCACCAGTGTGTTACTATGCAAATCTGTGTGCGTCTTAAACCAAAGAAATTCTATATGCATATTTGTATTGTGTGTGCTATCTCCATAAATTACAGCTGAAACATCCCGCTATGTTTACCCGAACAGAGGCATATCATAAGATCGTTAGTATTCCTCTGTGCTAATCACAGTTTAAACTTGAAAGGTATAGTGGCATGTTAACTAGGGATGCACCGAATCCACTATTTTGGATTCGGCCGAACCCCCAAATCCTTTGTGAAAGAATCGGCCGGATAACCAACCGAATTCTCGATTCGGTGCATCCCTAATGTTAACTTCACAAGTTTCAAAATTGTGTGAAATTCAAGGGGCTCTTAATAAACATGCAAGCTTTATTCTCAAGGGGCAGCACAATTTGGTGGGTTCCAAACAACGGATTCACTTACTTGGTCACTTGACTGCATAGTTAATATTGATTCAGTTATGGTGGCCATACACAGGGAGATCCGCTCGTTTGGCGATGTTCCCAAACAAGTGGATCTCTTCACCGATATGCCCACCTTGAGGTGGGCGATATCGGGGTGATCTGATCATGGGCCCTAGGGCCCAACAATTTGATCACAATAGAGGACATACGGGCAGTCGGATCGCGGGACCACATCAATGAACAGATGCGGCCACGATAAGACAGGATTTTTAATCCCGTCCAATCGACATCTGGCCAACTTTTAGCCAGATATCGATCGGGAAAGCCCATCATAGGGCCACCTAAAATTCTTTAGGGCCCTTACACACGGGCGATTGTGACCTGCACTCCCCTGCTTTCCGTTTGGCTGTGTTCAGCCGCAGGGGAGAGCATGTCTAGAGTCACTCCATGCTTTTCAATGAGGTTGTGCCCACGAGACGAGTGTAAGCGCTGAACGCAGGTTCAGACGCATTACGCCACACATGGTCGTTTTTTTAATATCACTCAACAATAGAAAATGACTCATAAATAATCTGTATGTAGTGTTTTCCTATACCAACCTTTCATGAAGTCAGTTTTATGGTCAATTTTCCTACATTTATTAATCCTCAGGGGAAGGAGAGTATCCTCCAATAGGACTCATTTACAAATATATGTTCTATGCAGCAGCCATTAAGAACCAATAAGGTAGACTAGTCAGGTTCGTAGACTAGTCAGGACTAACTTGCTATTGTTGTTTAACTTAGCACCTATATTGAATGAGCATTGTTCTATGCGTGTTGGCCAATTGAGTTAGATTCAGGCTGACACATATTTTTTTAGTAAAACAAAACAATGGCTACTAAAACAAACTAAGCAGAGGAAAGTATAACAACTCACCCTGGTGGTCTAGTGGTGAGGCGGGGACGCCTGCCACAACGCTCCTCTTCTCCTGTGCCGATAACTTAGGGTGCATGCAGCGCGCATCTTTTTTATTCATAGGTGCATGCGTGCTGGCGTGATGATGTCAGCGCACAATGGCGCAAAATTTAAAGGTATTTAAAGAGACCTTTTGGATTTTCTCATTGCCTGTTATAGGATCTTTTTCCTGATGCTTCTTTGCTGTTAAAGGGATACTGTCATGGAAAAAAAAATGTTTTCAAAATGCATAGTGCTGCTCCAGTAGAATTCTGCACTGAAATCCATGTCTCAAAAGAGCAAACAGATTTTTTTATATTTCATTTTGAAATCTGACATGGGGCTAGACATATTGTCCATTTCCCAGCTGCCCCAAGTCATGTGACTTGTGCTCTAATAAACTTCAATGACTCTTTACTGCTCTACTGCAAGTTGGAGTGATATCACCCCCTCCCTTTTCCACCCAGCAGCCTAACAACAGAACAATGGGAAGGTAACCAGATAACAGCTGCCTAACACAAGATAACAGCTGCCTGGTAGATCTAAGAACAGCACTCAATAGTAAAATCCCATGTCCCACTGCATTCCATTCAGTTACATTGAAAGGAAAAACAATCACCTGCCAGAAAGCAGTTCCCTCCTAAAGTGCTGGCACAAGTCACATGACCGGGGCAGCTGGGGAATTGACAAAATGTTTAGCCCCATGTCAGATTTCAAAACTGAATATAAAAAAAATTGTTTGTTCTTTTGAGAAATGGATTTCAGTGGATAAGTCTACTGGAGCAGCACTATTAACTGATGCATTTAAAAAACAAACAAACATCTTTTCCCATGACAGCATCCCTTTAAGCTTCTGTATTGTGATATCTGATTCCTGTTGTGACCCCTGCCTGTGTTTTGACGATCCTGACTTCTGTAATCCTGACCCTGCCTGCTAACCGACTCCTCTATATCCGTATCCCTTCTGACTGATCTCCTGGTTTGACCCTTGCCTGTCTGCCTCCGCTTGTACTCCGCCTGCACTGACCCAGCCTGATTTGACTACGCTTTGTACTGTGACCTTCTGTCCAGTGCTTTGCACCTCTCTTATTAAGACCTGGCGGCATCCAATTAGCCGACGGCTCCTCCCTAGGTGAATGATGGCTGTTAGAGGCAGAAGCAAGAGCTGAGAACAGGGTGCTTAGAATTGGATTCTGGATTTAGGGTGCCGACTGTGACAGAAAGTCTCAAAAGCACCAATTTATAATCATCAATATATCAATTAATTGTATGAAGATGTTTAGCATTATCCCTTTAGAGGATTATTTTCTCAGTATGAACTTTAACATTTCATTAGCCAATAAATGTATAATTTTATAATAAAAGTACTTTTATTCTGGAAACATTACTTTTTCTTAAAATGCCTAATCCCTAATTACTGTGTTTCTAAATGGAGTGTTCGGCATAGATGGTGAGTTTTCCCCAGAGATCTATCTAATCTTTGAGCAGCACAGAGCTAAAGCTGTTGCATAGCACTGTGAAAGATTCTACTGGAATCAGGGGCAGAAAGCAGGAATTCTTTTACGGATTTGCAACTAAGTAAACTACTTAATTTTGGATTCAGGTAGGAAATATATTTCTGCAATGTAAATGATTTTTTTCCTCGGATGTATTCAAGAAATATGTCTGCAAATTCACAAGGAAAATGAGCTCTATAATTGGGAATGCTTGGGACCTGTGCTTTTTCTTAGAAAGGGATCTGTCCCCATAATTCCTTACAGATGCTAAAAATCATTTAGATGAGAAAAACCTTTTTAGGTTTATTTTGCTACCAATGGTGAATTATGCTTGATTAGTTAATATAAGGTAGAAGGTACTGTTTTACCATGACAGAAACACATTAAAGTTATTTGCTTTAAATTGTAGAAAAGATTTGTGAATAAGGTATACATATACATACAAAACATATACTCACATTGCATACGTATTTGTATAAACATGTACACTCTAGATCAAAGCAGATAATAAAGTAATTGTAGATTCTTGTGAAAATGATACCTGTAAAACAAACTGATCAAGATAACATACATAGAACAAGTTCAGTTACTGGATGTTGAAACTCATGGTTATAAATGGGAAGTTTGTCTTATAATTATCTTTCTTTTATACAGTTCAGATACTCTCAACAACCCGAAAGCAAACTCATTAGAAAACAGTTTTATTGGCTATTTTATTATTTTCCTTCTACGGGAATTGGACCTATTATCCAGAATGCTTGGGACCTGGCTATCTGGATAATGGGTCTTTCCTTAATTTGGATCTTCCTACCTTAAGTCTTCTAGAAAATCATGCAAATATTAATTAAACCCAATAGGCTGGTTCTGTTTCCAATGAAGATTAATTATATTTTATTTGGGATTAAGTACAAGATACTGTTTTATTAATACAGAGAAAAAGGTAAAACCTGGATTATTTCCTTATAATGGAGTCTATGGGGGACAGCCTTTCTGTAATTCGGGAACTTTTTGGATAACGGGTTTCCCGTACCTGTATTACTTTCATGCTGCCCCCCTGATGGTTAGGATTAGTGGTAACACTTTAATTTTCAGACTGCAGCATTGAAGCAAAAATTACCAAAAAAATAAAACAAAAACATATTAATTGCTCAAGTTTTTTAGGGGAAAAACTCGAATTTTTCACATAAGATTTATTATGCTCCGTAGCTGCTAAAAATCAGAGTCCCAAAATACTAAATACTAAAAAAAGTCAATGTATGATGTCCCTGTACCAATCTGAAGATGTTTCTTGCCTTGATCTTCAAGGTGTTTCAAGTTGTTTTTCGTTAGAATCTGAAATGGCTTACTAGAGCTCATTTAAAAAATGCAAATGCAAATTACTTTATTCACAAATGTACTTTACTGGTCTATAAGTTCCTTCTGGAGCTCCATAGAAGTTATAAAGTATATTTATAGGAGCCAAGTACAGAGCACCAAGGATACAAGAAAAACCTGGAAATAACACTTGCCTTAAAGGCAGAATCTCGCCTCAGGCGGCAGCACACAACTAGGTACCAGGGCGGCAAAAATGCAGCTCCTAGTACTTTATGAGCCAAATTTCCGATTTCAAACCCAAGCAACCATGCATTCCTTTGAATAAGAGACCGGAATATGAATAGGGGGTGCCTGAATAAAAAAAGTAGCAATAAATTTGTAGTCTAAAGCTCCCCATAGACGCAACGATCTTTCCCTGCCGAACGACCGATCTTAGGGAAGTCCGACCAATCTGTCAAATTATCGTGCGGTTAGTGGGATACAAACAATCGTTCATCTTACGATTTTTCGTCCGACATTGGTCTGATGATTGATCGGCCAGGTTAGAAGATCTTTATCCATTCCCCTGGAATCTATCTATGTTTGCAGGGCCAAGCAGGCTGCGACCCTTCAGTTTTGCTGGCAATATCACCTGAAATGGTCTTTTTAGTTGATGGACACATCAGGCATTTAAACGATCGTTTTGAGACAATCGTGGTCTCACGATAACAATTGAATCTTTCAAAAATCTTTAAGTCTATGGCCAGCTTTACAGAGCATTTGTTTTTTAGATGACGTCAGTGACCCCCGTTTCAAAACTGGAAAGAGTCAGAAGAAGGAAAATAATTCAAAAATTATTAATTAATTAAAGACCAATAGAAATGTTTCTTAGAATTAGACATTCTATAACATATTAAAGTTTACTTAAAGGTGACCTTCCCATTTAAGCTGTCCACTGGCCAAGGCTACAAACTGGCTTGCAGATGCTAATGCCATTACTGACTCCATGCACATATGCACACTTGCCCTACAACCTGCTATATTGGCAATTACACAGGAGTTGCGGCACACACACTATTTACAAAATATGGCAATTTGCACCCATTTCAACATTTTGAACATGAGCCTTAATATACTCATCTAGAGTTTACACAAGCAAACATACAGCACTGCTTTGGCCAAGACACAAGCAACAGACTGTAAACTCTGTCTCTTCCTTCTTTAGTTATAGGTTCTTACAGAGAAGGTGGAGATGATCACTCATAATTTCTGCTCTGCCATTAGCTCATACCTTTCAGAGATGGAAAGTTCTACTGTCAACAGTAATGCAGCAATTTTGTACAGCAGCCTCATTTTGATTCTCTTTGCCTGCCTTGTGGGTCTAGTTGGCAATGCCGTTGTCATCTTCGTAACACTGTTTAGAATGAAGGACTACAAGAGCAAAATCTGGTTTCTGAACTTGGCCATGGCAGATTTTTCCTTTCTCGTCTGTGTGCCATTAGATGCTATCGCTTTCTTCAGAGGGACCTGGAACTTTGGGTTTCAACTTTGTAAACTGAATAGTTTTCTGTATATGTGTAATTTGATTTCCAGCATTTTAATCATCATGGCCTTAAATATTGATCGTGCTCTTTCCATTGCAAAGCCAATGTGGCACATGAGATTCTACTCTCAAAATATTTCCTTTTGGACCTGCACTTGCATTTGGGCATTGGCACTGGCATCAAGCAGTCCTGTATACTTTTCTAGTGGTGAATATAAAATTAGTGGTAAAATGCATTGCCTCCCTTTTAAGACTTTGTATTTATATCTTTCTGATGAATTTGAAAAAAGTCACAATACTAGCCAGGCAATCGCTGATTTGGTTAAAACGCACAATATATCAGCTGAGATGTCACAAAGGATTGGTTCAATTGCACCACGTGATTCTGAGGGGTTTCCCAATCATCACACACATTGCGGAGGTGAACAGTGTTGTTCCAGTAAGGAGACACTTGAGAAACTTCAAGAGATTAGATTCTTAGGAGATGTTTTAATTATTTGTTTCTTAGTATTAACTTATATTTTGCCCCTGTGTGTAATTCTTTCTTCCAATCTAATGGTGGCCTGGCAAGTGCGGAAATCTCAAACTGTCCACTCCAGTAGACTCTACAGAATTATAGTCATGGTGGTGCTTGTCTACTTTTTCTCCTGGACCCCACTGGCCTCTGCCTTTGTAAGTCTCTTGGTAGCGGAGTACAATGAAAACAGTGAGTTGTTACACAGCACCCATAACCACATACCCTTAATGATCAGTATATCCTATTTAAACAGCTGTTTAAACCCCATCATATATGTGCTGGTTAGCAAGAGAATAAGGCATCAGATTATTGATGTGATTGAAATGGTATATCACAGAATATCACTATATAAATAAGGTGGTGGCAGAAACAAACAAACAATAACTATCACAAAGACAAAAATGTTACTCATTTTTTAATTTGTTATACTTGTTATACATAGGGATAAACCCTTAACGATTTGTAATGCCTAATTGCATCACATCCCATTGCCCCTTGCTCAATATAAACTTTAACACGTGAGCGATATTTTCCTAGAACATATTCTTCAACTTTATGATGAACCAATTAGGCAATTCAACATATTTCCTTAGAACACATTTGTCCTAAATATATCTGTGAATTGTTTAACAGGATCATGAGGAAGTTGGAATCTATTATCTCAAATGCTTGGGGACCTGTGCTTTATCTTGATATGGAATCTTCCCCCTAATTAGAATCAGTCCTTATGGCTGCTAGAAATAATTTAGAATTTAAAAACATCAATAGTCTATTTTGCTACCAACAGGCAAAACGTCTTTGCTAAAATAAGAGTAGGAAATAATTTTCTTTTAATTCTTAGCATTCTTGATGATCGGTTTTAGAGCCCATACTTGTATAGGCAAAGTAACATTTCTATAATTGCCTATTTGTCAAAGAAAGGCAGTAAAAATGACAACTGCTTCAGTTTATAGAAAGATTAGTAATACTGGTTAGTATCCAGTACTAAACTGCAGAGCCAAAGAGCAGGATGATTAAAAATAAATAAATAAATAAAAAACCACCAAAAACATAGAAAACAAATATGAATTGCTTAGTTGAGGTAAGCATTAAGATGAATACAAATATATATATATATATATATATATATATATATATAAACTAATGGCTTAATTTAGCTTATTATAGAATGCAGATCCAAAGAGGTAAAATAGACTCAAATTTGTGTTAATGTAGATTTATACTTCTGTTTTAGTTTTAGGTTCTAAGAGAAAAAGTGGAGATGATTACTCAAAATTTCTGCTCTGCCATAAGCAATTTAGTAAAGCAGCTTCATTGTGATTCTATTATTCTACCCATGCGGGTCTTGTTGACAATGCCATTGTCATCTTCATAACACTGTTTAAAATGAAGGACTACAAGAGTAAAATCTGCTTTCTAAACTTGGCAATCATCTAGTGGTACCCAGAGGAGAAAGGCAAGATCTGCATCTTGCCTTTCTCCTCTGCATGCCACTAGATGATTTAAGGTGGCTGGAACTGTGGCTTGCAACTTTGTAAACTGAATACTTTTCTGTTTATATAATATGTTTGCCAGCATTTTAATCATCATGGCCTTAAACAGTGCTCATTCTATTGCTAAACCAGTGGGGCACATGAGATTTTACTCTCAAAATATTTCTTACTGGACCTGCACTTGCATTTGTTCATTTGCTTCAAGTATTCATGTATACTTTTCTGGGGATATAATTTTCCTTTAATAATGTGGTTGTAAAAGCTGTAATAAAATATAGCATTGTATGGAGAAACTTTATGAAGGCAGTTCATCATTCAACATATACACAACATGCATACTATCAGAAGAGCCACTTCAAATTATCCTTGAAGGCAAGATCATGATTCAAACACAACATAACTGTTGAATGAATGCAAAGCAAACACATATGCTTCTCAAAAATGCAAACACATATCAATTGTAAAGCAAATTTGTTAATGAATAAAGGAACTGTATCTCATGGACTTCAGTCTTGGTGGAAGTCTGTTTGCTTATTCTGTTTAGTACAGGATATAGGTTAGTTCACAAATAAAGTTGGTAAAGGGAATGTTAGGTCTCTGTAATGAGGAAAAGTTGGATAAGTTGGGATTTTTATTCTGGGAAGTATGAGGGGAGATGTGATCAATATGTAAAATATATAAAGGGGACATTCAATAAACTCTCTGAGGGTGATTTCCAGGTACTCTGGACACAATTGCAAGTGCAGTAAGGGATGCTCATTGAAAAAGCAATTGAATCTGTGGTCTGGCTGCTCTCTCGCACAGGGCAGGCATTAACTAAAAGGACCCATTTTGGCCTGCACCTGTTGGTACTGCCTAAATTGTTGATGAATGGGGGTAGAAGTGGAAAATCTCCAGCACATGCCTCTTAAATACAGTTATTTCAAGCAAAGGCAATGCTGTATTCATGGGATGAACACAGGTCACTACACTAAGTTTTAGGGCTGAAAGTTCTTAGGATTCTTAATGCAGGGCAGGTGGCAAAAATGGGCGGTGTATTTTATTTTGCAATCCGCACCATGCCTCTGATGCTTTGGTCATCAGTAGATCTTTCCAACAATTTTCCATTTTCAGCATCCATTGAGATAAAAGAAAGGGGAGTTCGGTCTTAATATGTAAATATCTTTAATATGTAAAATTGCTTTAGATGTAAAGAACCTCAACAGAGGGTTTTCCTGCCTCTAGATTGGCAGTTAGGCAGCTTTCACTTAGACACAAAGGATTTATTCAATTGACACGTATCTCTTTTAATAGTCACATATGTTCACCGCACTGCCTTCGCTTATTCTTTGAATGCATCAAATCCTCCCCGGGTACACCTCTACCCCGACACTTATCGATAATTTTCCAAATGAGGAGAGCACTCACATATAGCAAAAAATGCTGTAGCTATATTTATTGAAGACCATCACACAACATGTTTCGGGTTATACAAAACCCTTTCTCAAGTGTCACTTGAGAAAGGGTTTTGTATAACCCGAAACATTTCGTGTAGTGGTCTTCAATAAATATAGCCACAGCATTTTTTGCTATATGTGAGTGTTCTCCTCATTTGGAATATTATCGATACGTATCTCTCAAACTAAATTGTTTTTTTTAGTTTAGTTGTATCACCTACTTGTGACTGTCACGGTCGGCACCCAATACCAGAACAAGTGCCAAGCACCCTGGTCTCGGCTCGTGCTTCACCAGTAGTGTGACCGCCTTTGGCTTCGGGAAGAGCCCTCAGCTTACTCAGATGCCACCTGGACTTATACGAGAGGTGCAGAGCAGGAGTTCTGGCTAGCAATGGGGCACGACTGTAAATAAAGTCTTTAAGGCCGATGGTCACGGTACAGACAGGAGTAGGCAAGTTCGTGGTCAAGCAGGCTGGGTCAAGGCAGGCAGATAGCGAAGAAACGTCAGACAGGCAATGGGTCAAACCGGGTAATCAATCAGGTAGGGTTAGGCAGAATCGGTGGTCAAACAACAGGCTCAGGTCAGGATACAGATAATAGGAGTAGTCAAAAGGCCAGGCAGGGTCAAATACAGGAATCAGGAACAAACAGAAGCTAATAGCACAAGTACAAGGCACCAGGATTAAACCTATCACGGGCAATGAGATTTCAAAATGCCCCTTTAAATATTTGAATGTTCGCGCCACTGCGCGCTGACATCAAAACGTCAGCGTGCAAGCACCTATAAATACAGTGAGTGCGCGCCGCGCGCACACTAAGAGGAAGGCTGCCGAAGGGGAAGGAAGCGGCGTAGCGGGCGTCCCAGCCGCACCGCTAGACCACCAAGGTAAGGATTTCTTACAGTGACTTGCATCATACATGAAAGAAAATGATTCCTATTGATCCCAAAGTTTCCAGTACCTTTACATTTAAGAACATAACAGTAAGCTCCAAACATCAGTGAGGTTTTTTTATGAAAGCAGCACCAATAAATGTTTTATGCTATTATAATGATCAAAAACCATCATCACATACATCTAAGCATTTCCTAAAACGACATTTACTGTACCAGTTTGCTAATATGCCTAATTAGTGCACTCTTCTAAATGGAACGTTGCAGCTCAGTAGATTTTTCTTTATGTCCCCAGTGATATGATTTGTTCCAGCAAAACCAAAGAGCTAAAAGCTGTTAAACTGCTTTGTTACCGCACCCAAGTGGAACAGCAAGATGCACCACTTTTGCAGATAAAGATAGGATATTGGGTTTTAGATTGGTATAAGACACCTAATTTGTAAGTAAAATATTTTTCTGCCTGATTACTATACTATATAAAGACTATATAAAGAAAACAATCTTGCTGTATGCAGGATATAGGGCAGTGATCCCCAACCAGTAGCTCACGAGCAACATGTTGCTCTCCAACCCCTTGGATGTTGCTCTCATTGTCCTCATAGCAGGTGTTTATTTTTGAATTCCAGGCTAGGAAGCAAGTTTTAATTGCATAAAAACTAAGAATAGTACCAAGCAGAGCCTCCTGTAGGCTGCCAGTCCCAAGGGGGCTACCAAATAGCCAATCACAACCCGTATTTGTCAACCCCAGGTACTTTTTCATGCTTGTGTTGTTCCCTAACTCTTTTTGCATTTGAATGTGGCTCACGGGTCAAAAAGACCCCTGATATAGGGAAACACTAATAGCAGTAGGGAAAATAATTTATCACTGTAATGTCTTGACATAAAGAGGTAAGAATAGAGTTACTTTTTCTAGAGAACTATCCATTAATAGAAGGAAACACCAAATTGTACTCTAAAGCTGTGGTTGTCTGACGTCTTCAGTTCAAGTCCACATTTGAGGTCCAACCCCATAAACTAATTAACACAGTTACAAAAAAAAGTGAATGTAGGTTGCAAATAAAAGTAAATACTGATTTGACTTTCAGGCAAAGTTCCATGTATTAGGAGAAAATATGTTCTAACAAAGCAGGGTATTCGGGTATCTGCCAAAGAATAAAGAAGAAAATATGCATTCTCCCCGAATCTTCCCCTAATTTAATTTACACTTACTTAAAGGGAGGTTCATGTTATAGAATGGCCAGTTCTAAGCAACCATTGGTTTTCATTATTTATTTTTATAGCTTTAAAGTTATTTGCCTTTTTCTTCTGACTCTTTGCAGCTTTCAAATGGGCGTTGTTGACCCCTTGTAAAAAGCAAATCCTCTGTAAGGCTACAAATGTTATTACTGATTTTATTACTCATCATTCTAGTCAGACCTCTCCGATTTATATTCCAGTCTCTAATACAAATCAACTCATGGTTGCTAGGGTAATTTGGACCCTAGCTACCAGATTGGCTAAAATGCAAACTGAAGAGCTGCTGAATAAAAAGCTAAATAACTCAAAAATATTAGGGGAGCTGTGTACACTGGTTTCTCCTTTGTATTGTTTCTGTGCAAAGAGGATGAGGATCCCCCGCCCTCTGTGAGCTGACAGGAAGGAACAGTGGGAGAGAGAGGAAGAGAGAAGCAGCAGAGTAATTGCAAAGTGCTACAAGCTGTCAGAGTTTTCTGTGTGGGAAAGTCAGTAGGGAACCCCAGTGGCAGAAAAGTACACTTGGAAAGAAAGGGGGTCCTTGTCAGGGCACAGAAAACCAAAGGACTTTTAACTTTTGGACTTTGAAGCAACTCCCACATGGGGACTCCCCTCAGCAGCTCAGAAAACACCAGATACTTGAGTGAAGTTGTTCCTGGCTTGCATGCTGCCTGTATCACTGTAATTTGAAGGTGTCCTACCAAATAATCCATCATCCTTTCCACTGTATATGTGTAAATCAGAGAAGTTTCGAATGGAGGGGGTAATACAATTCAGCCTGTCCTGACCTTTGGTGGAGGCACGCCATTTTATAGTGCACCTGCTCTCCCATATATCGGAGGCACAGGATTCCTGTTGCGCCACTATATAAGAAACAGTAAATAATAAAAAATGAAAACCAATTGCAAATTGTCTCAGAATATCACTCTCTACAGCATACTAAAAGTTATCTCAAAGGTGAACAACCCCTTTAATCAGAGCCTATGCTCCAAGCTCCCTTCCCCCTAAGCGTAACCCACCTCACACACACACACATATATATACCGTATTTGCCGGCGTATAAGACGACTGGACGTATAAGACGACCCCCCAACATTTCCACTTAAAATGTACAGTTTGTTATATACTCACTGTATAATACTACCCCCTCTTCCACACACCTTCTGCACACCGTCTGTTCCCCCTGCTTGCTGCTGTTGGCCCTCCTTCTGTGTCACTGTTGCTGTCAGCCCCCCTTCTGTGTCACTGCTTGCTGCTTTTAGACCGCCTTCTGTGTCACTGTGTCCATGTTTCCCTATGTCCCAGTTAGGTGCTTAGCCCTACCTTCTACGTCTTGCTGCTCAAACTCTGTTTGCTCTGCCTCCCCGCGCTCTTTTCGCAGAACTCGCTGCTGCCTGGTTGCGCGTCTAGTCTGGTCTCGCGAGACTTCTGACGTCACAACCAGGAAGTGCGGCTGGAGCAGCGGGGCAGATCGCGATCGGCGTCGGATGAGGTAAGATGAAGTAGTACCCGGCGTATAAGACGACCTCCCACTTCAGGGCATATTTTCCGGGGCAAAAAGTCGTCTTATACGCCAGCAAATACGGTATATATAGAGAGAGAGAGACTAAAATGAAGAACTCTGTCCTATTTTACACTAAAAAAATTTAACTCTTTTTTGAGCTATCCAGACCACAGATAGTTAAAGTGTCCAGCTAGTGGTATAAGTATGGGTCACACTGAGACTTACACAACAGTGGAAGCTCTCCTTTGGGACATAGTAGAACTACAAAACACAGGCTACTATATAATAAAAGATAGGAATTGGAAACCAGGAGGTTCGTTAGTGCAAACAAAAAGGTGGATAACTATTCCCTGACTTAGCGGGAAATTCACTAAAGCATGAAGCATCTAACGCTAACACTAATTTGCCAGTGTGATGTCATTTCGCAACTTCGCAAATTCACTAACACTGACTCTGGCGAATTTTCGCTAGCGAAGTAGATAGATTCGATCGAATATACAAATTCGATGGTTGAATTAGCCTAATTTGCATATTCTAAAATTTGACCAATTGAATTTTGTAAATTCGTTCGAATTTCTAATTCTTTCGACGAATTTGATAAATCTGCCCCTAAGTTACTCGTCTAGAGTTGCCAAAAGGATTTGAACCAGGGTCTCTAGCATGAGATCCCACCTCTAGGCCAATTCTTTAAATCTTTTTCAACTGCAGACTCTAATCACATGGTTTTTGGTGTTTTTTTAGCTACAACAAATAACATGCAACATTATTTAGGCAGGTAAGATGTAAGCAAGCACCTCATTGTTATGGCCCTAAATATTGACTGTGCTCTTTCTGTGGCAAATCCAATATGTCACATCGTAGTTGGATGTGCATGTTTATTTGGATATCAACAGTCGCCTTAAAACTTCCTTTATTTTATTTTGGTACATATACAATAATAGGGAGGGTTAAATAATGGGCCAAAAACTGAAAAAAACAATTAGTGATCTGGTCCAATCTCACAATATGGCATCATGGGACCTTATAGACTGAATGGAACCTTGGCACAAAATGATTTAGAGGGGTATTCTTCTCATTAAAAGCAATGCAAGGGTGACCATTGTTGTTCTAATGAAGCGATACTGGTCAGGCTCCAGCAAAATCAATTCAAGGACTGTAGTTTAATTTTGGGCTTTTTATCAAAGTTTATTGGTTTATTTTACATATTTATTTATATTTAAATGTTTTTGTAAACATAGCACTTACCAGATCATCCAGTCTTATTGCCACAACCACTACTTGCAGAGATCAGCAGTGTATAAAAGAAGGAGCTGGAATGCCATCAGTCTTGAAACAAACCCAAGAGTATTGCTCTTAGTTACCATCAAATACAAGGTACTGTTTTATTTCAGGGGGGAAAAAAGAAATCATTTTTTAAAATGTAAAGTTTTTAGAATGGACACAATAGTAGAGGGCCTTCCCATAGTCCAGAGCTTTCTGAACCACAGATCACATAACCCGAATACATTAAAAATAGTACAAATACATAACAAAAATAAAAAAACAGCATAAATAATAGCATAACAAAATTGACAATACACCAAATGGTGTAGATCAAAGAGTTACCCAGAAACATCAAACATATGGTGGCTGACAGGTCTTTGAAAGTCAGTGTCGTAGGTTGCATTTGATTAAAGCTTTTGTAAGTTATATTCTATTTAAATAGCCACCTTATTACATACTCTACCTTTGAGCACTTCTAATGCTGAAATAGTCTACGCTATGGCAATCTATATTGCATTATTTTATTATAACAATATACTGTTAGAAACATGATTATGTGCAGATTTCATATTTTTTTCTGTATCTGCATCAGTACCTGAAGTGCAAGGTTTATATATCAAATGTAATCCATTACTCACTCTTCTGGAATTACCCTAATGTTCCTAATGTTCTGAGCAACAGGATAATTGGCTGCAGACATTAAAATGCTTTCCTGTTTTTCTAAATAACAATCATTTGAAAGGACCTTGTAATGACATTTTACAATAAGCATTATGTTAGCATTTTCCATTGTTCCCATATTTGAAAGACATGAATGAAGACTTTGTTTTGAGCAATCTGCCAGTTGCTAGCATGCAAAACACCCACCGATAATATGCCCTGTGTGCCTAAATCATATCACCCAGAATTAATGATCTCATTCATTAACGAGCATAATCAGAAAAATGAGACCCTGTTTTAACAAACATGTATTTTTTTTAAAAAGTGAACACGTAGAAATATAGTAAATTCTGCTCAAAGAAGTTCAGATTGTTTAGTCTTTTGTATTTGTTGTTCAAACAAGGCACAATATAGACTGAAAGAACAGAGTTGTGATTGTTTTTTCTACATATAGCCACTAGTTTGTGATAATACTGATTATGTTTTCACTTTATAATTAGGCTCACAAGGCATGTTCCTAGGGGAGCCAGTGACTTAAATGATGGAGAACCCAATGGTGCAGGTGGAAAAACTAAAGCTGGAAAAGCACAAGAAGCTCAAGATGTAGTTGGCTTGCACTTGCACTAGAGGTTGCAGAAGAAGATTAAAGCCAGCTGTTGGTTAAATGAATTGATTGATAGCAAACTGGAAAAACAAACGTCCTTCAGGAAACTCCATTGACCATAGCCAGACCCTTGTTTCTCAAGCCCTTTGTTACTTGTTATATACTTTAGCATTGTCTACTCCTTCCCATGTGTATTATGACTTTGGCTGTGCCTATTAGGTATTAGGAAGCGTGGCAGGAAAATTATATATGAGATACAAACTTTCTCAATATATCAAAGAAAGAAGCACGATATCATTATACACACAGTTATTGAACAATACTGGCACTTTTCTCATTTGCTTGTTTTTTTACTTGTAAATGTGCATACACTGTAAGGGATTCTTTTTATGCTGTTATTATTTTAATTTTCAGATTGGATTCTTCAACATTGAAGACAAGTTAATTTACACTGGTTTCTATTTACTGGTGAAGCAGAGAAAACAGAGGGACCAGATTTTTTGCTTAGATTTATTGATAATATTGATATTATCTCATATTAATATTATTTAATATTGGAACAAACCATGTATACCAGGGAACATAACTACTCCATGCAGATAGGATCAGGTCAGAATTGAGCACATTCAACCCCAGTGCTACAAAGCATCAGCAAATCACTGAGTCACCATACCACTCAATGATCATAAAATCTCTGAGGATCATGAGAAAACATCCATGAAAACAATGTCAGCGGACATATAGCGACGAAGGGAAAAGCTCTGTGCAGGCAATGTATAACTGGAATGGAGGACAAGGAGCATGGTCAAGGGACAGTCTGGGTTAATACCAAATAGACAATACAGCACAGAATCAGGAAGCTGAAGCATAGTCAAGATCACAGGCCATGTTCAAACACTCCGATATCGAGGTACAAAGCAGGATCCGAGGGAATCCAAGGTCAAACACAGCTTAAAAAATAACAGATTGCACCCAGGAACTACCTAAATGGACCTATACTGGGCAATGAGTAAAAGCAGAGTAGGGGGTTTATATACAGTCAAATGGCTTACACAAATCACCTATGGCCAAATTGGCAACAGGTAAAACAAGCCATTTTTCCTAATAATAGCAAGCATAGGCATAGGAGTGAAATCAAGTTGCATACTAGATGAAAAATGGAAAACCAGCTCCGAAATAAATATTTTAACCAGACTCAAGGGGGGTACTTTTTTAAAGTCCGAATGCCAAAAACATGAGAAATTCAAATCTAAAGAAAAAAATCTAATTTTTCGAGATTTATTATACCCTGAGGATACAAAAAGTCACAATCTGAAAATTTGCCGTGTCAGACCTGGCGAGGTTTTATATGAGTCAATGGGAGAGGCCCTTATCCTATTTGGAAGTTTCTGTGATCTGGATTTAGCCCAAAAATCTGACTATTTCTGGCTTTTCGGGAAAAAAAAACATACAATTCGGATTGTTCCATTTTAAGTTTTTCCCCCTATCCTATAAAATTAAACTTCTGACCAAAATCTAGACTTTTTGTAAATAACATAATCAGAAAAAAATTGATTTTTATAAATAACCCCCCAAATGTTTAAACTACTATTATAAAAACTATGTAGAAAAAGGAACGTTTTTTTTTAGACAGATGCTATTGCATACAGCATTGCAAAACCATACCATGTGCACACTGCAATCTTTCCTAATAATTTCACATTCATGTAGGTTCCTCTCTCCACTGTCTCTCTCTCTTGTTGTTTCAGAAAGCTACTGTAATGTCAGACTGCACTTGTGTGTGTGTGTATATAGAGTATATACTGTTTATATTTTTTATTTATATTTTTTTATTGTGAGCAGGATCTGATGAATAGACTGTTCTTTAAAAGGTTAAAGTGAATTTATCATTCATATCTTCAAATTTTGTGAGCAAGCAAAATAAAACACAACCCTTGCCACACTTGGGCTCTAACTAATACACAGAGTATTTTTCCTCTCTACTACCAGTCTCCTACTGGGATTCACAGCAAAAACACAAATGTACAACTCCACCACTTCACAGTACATCGTAAGTTAGGCACCCCCAAGTGATTATAGCAATGTACCTCAAACCCAAGTCCGGTGCTCCTATCAGGAGAAATCTGCACCGGCCCCGCGTTATAGAAGCAAGCACCACGCAGAGATCAACACTTCCATCTTTGCGCTGCTGCACATTTCCACAGACTAACGCATGCGCATTTCAATGATAAAGCTGATTTTAAAGTTAAAATTCGGCTTTTCATTCTAATGCACAGCTGCGCGAAGACAGAAGTAATATCTCTGCGTGGTGCTCACTTCTGTAACCCAGGGCCAGTGCAGATTTCTCCTGATAGGAGCTCTGGCCCTGGGTTTGAGGTACGTCACTATAATCACTTTGGGGTGCACCCCCAAGTGTATCAAGCCTTTCCCTCTTCTTTAGCAACCACCCTCTGCACCTGATCCTGTAGCTAGTTTCCTATCCATGTGCAAATGACTTCATTAGACACAACAGACCTTAGTTTAGAAAGCAGCCATTTGTGGGGCACAGTAGCAAACGCTTTAGCAAAATCCAACTAGATCACATCTACTACCCCCACAGACCAGCATCTTACTTACCTCATCATAAAAATCAATCAAATTTGTCTGGCATGAAGAAGGGGTTTGTCCCCGAAAGCTTGTTCCACAATAAAAAAGATGAAAGCTCAAGCCCATTTGAATTGGTGTGCTTCTTCCCCTTTGTATACCTTGTATACTATTGGACTTGGAAGCAGTTTGGGAATGGAATGCACCCTACATGCAAGTAAGTGGTGTGCAGCAATGAATGTTCATTTTTTACTATCCTTCATAAAGCCATGTTGATTGCTGCTCATAATGCCATTCACTAGGACAAAATTTTGAATGTGATCCCTTAACAAGCTTTCAAATATTTTGCCAACCACAGATGTCAAACTTACTGGCCTATAATTGCCAGGCTGAGAACATAATCCCTTTTTAAATATTGGAATGGCATCAGCTTTTCTCCAATCCATAGGCACCATACCAAATGAAAGTGAATCTGAGAAAATCAGAAATAGAGGCTGGTCTAAAACTGAACTAAACTCTCCTAGAACCCGGGGGTGTATGCCATCAGGCCCTGGCTCCTTGTTTACATTAATTTTTATTAACGCTTTATGAATCATATCCGGAGTCAGCCACTGACTAGATTGATCTGGGCCATCAGTGCAGCTATGAAGTGAGCCTGGGAACTCAGACTCTTCTATTGTATACACTGAAGAAAAGAACTGATTTAGCACGGATTTACAACATTTATTATAGTATTTATATTCATTAAATGCAGCTTCTGTTCCAACTGATTTGTAGTTTTTCAATGCCTTTCTCTTCTTTCCTATTATCTTCTTTACTTCTGTATTAAGCCACATAGGCTGATTCTTAGAGCTTCTACATTTACTCTTTAAGGGAATAAATTGAGAACAGTAATGATTTAATATCATTTTAAATGACAACCATTTCTGTTTTGTGGTTTTAGCTGAAAACATAATGCCCCTATCAATACTCTGAAGGGCAGACCTTAAGGCACTAAGATTACAGTAGCTTTTCCAAAATTCATGGTTTTTGTTGCCCCACTATATATTTGTTTTTGCTAGATCCAGAGTAGCATTTTTTTCTGGAAGGCCCCTCAACAACCTGTGCCATACAACTGTCATGCAACAAGTTTATAAACTTATTCCCATTAACTGATCTGGCAGTACTGTTGCTCCAGTCAATATCTGGGTAATTAAAACCCCCCATTATCATTACTTTACCCAAACAGCAGCTTTTTCTCTTTGCATCAGGAGCTTAGCCTCTTCCTCTTCACTTACATTAGGGGGTCTAGCATACCCCTACAGTTAATTTGCCCTGCTAATAATTTCCCAGGTGAGATTTTTTAGAGGAATGAACCCCTCATTACCATTGTACATATCGGAGTAACAGATGCATCTAGGGGAATATACCTCAGTTCAAACTAGGGATGCACAATCCAGGATTCGGTTCGGGATTCGGCCAGGATTCTACCTTTTTCAGCAGGATTCGGAATCCTTCTGCCTGGCCGAACCAAATCCGAAACCTGATTTGCCTATGCAAATTAGGGCCAGGGAGGGAAATCATGTGACTTTTTGGCACAAAACGAGGAAGTAAAAAATGTTTCCCCCTTCCCACCCATAATTTGCATTTGCAAATTAGGGTTCGGATTCGGTTCAGTAATTGGACAAATCTTTCTTGAAGGGTTAGGGGGTTCGGCCGAATCCAAAAAAGTGGATTCGGTGCATCCCTAGTTCAAACTGTTCTCCAGTTACCCATCACATAACATATACTGAAACATTTGATACAGCAAGTTATATAGTAGATCACGTTAAATGGATGTGACAGCTGGAGTACTGGCCCTTTTTATTGTATCTATCATTCAGCACTGACCTTATACCCAGAAGTGTCATATTGTGAGTCTGCAGGTATTATGGATGGTTGACACAGATTACTGACCATATATAATTAAGTTGGGTTGAAAAAAGAGCAAAGTTCCATCAAATTCAACCCTTCCAAACGAAACCCAGTGCAAATAACTACATACACCCACTCACTATGCACGAAGATGAATCTTCATGCAAACTCTTTCAACATAGTTTAATAAATATTTGCAATTGGCCATGGACAACATGGACCATTCTTTGGACAATGGATCTGTTTAGAATCTACAAGAACACCATGTTCTTAATGAGGCTTAAGTTGAGAAGTTGAAAGACACTGTTTATCAATTCAATAAGCACAATTATGCAAATAACTTTTGATATAAATGCAGAAGGAACAGGAGTGTCACCAGACTTTGCTGAGCAATTAGGGAAACATCATCATATTACAAAGACAGAGGCAAGCACCTTCTGAGCAGAAGTAAGTGTCCACATGGGTTTAGTAGCATTCATCAATAGAGTTGTACTACTGTTGGACGGGATTATCATAATTATTTGTGTGGGTAGGGTATCTTTGGCTTATGCAGATTCTTATTCAGTCTAGAGATCTAGTAAACCTTTTTACCACATGATTCCTGCTACAAAGTAGAAAACCCCTGGAAAGCAGAGCTATGCTACAAACTATGGTTATTGAGCATACAATTACATGTTTTGTGCCAAGGGCAGGGCAGATTTTTTCTATGCCAGTTCTTGTGAAGTACAGAGGTTTGGTACTACTACTGAGTAGACAGAAATACAGCTATTATTGGTGTTTCATAAGATCCATGGGAAAAGGAAAATATTCTTCCCCCCCCCCACAAGATCTGTTTAACTTTGATTCAGTAGAAGAAAAACTGCCTACAATTCAGTCAAACAAAAAACCGATTGCATACTGTGTTAAAATAATAATGTTACATTATTAAGGGGAGTTGCACCTGATGCATTTGTGCCCAATGTATCAAAATGCACACAGCTACCCTTGTGTGTCACATGTAAATGTGTTTAAAATTGTTTGCATCCTGCTACCGCAATGCTTGCAAGTTATTATTTGTGCATATAAGCTCACAGGGATGCCCCGGGATTGCCCCCACCTCGGAGGTGGCTGTAGATCAAAGGGGTTCTCATGTGTCTATAGTTGCACTTGCGGGAAATTCATCCTACTGACCAGTTCCATAGAACTTGCTGCAAATACTGTATGAAAGTATTGGCAGGTGTATAAAAATGTGACACTTTTATATGTGTGTACGTTTTGTTACTATTATGACATATTTTTCATATACCACAGTGTTATGATTTCCATGATGAAAAGGAAATTCTATTTTAAACTTTCAAATTTTCTGTCTAGTACACTTTCACTGTAAACAAGCTTTATGATCCCAGCTCAATATTTTTTTTTATTCTGTATTTTAAAGGAGAACGAAATGCTTGCTGCACTTGGGGGTGCCAAATAGTTTTTTTAACAATTGTTTTTTATTGAGTTTCACCAATGCATACAGTTATGTATATTTACATTTCAATAAAGTCATCACAATTGTAATTATAAACAATGTCTTTGGTTCAATGGTAACCTGTTTTTATGTTACATAAGACTATAGTTTAAAACACTTTGCAATACCTTTATATTATTATGCAGTCCTTAGTATTGTAATTTCATCAAAATTAAGTCTAACTCTTAACTTTAACTAGTGAACATTTTTTTGTTTGCCCGAGAGTTCCCTTTAATGAATAATTATTTTTTGTTGATCTAATTTGTCTTAGGTATATATACCGCATACTTTCTTATTGGTAGTAACTTGTCGAGCCATGTTTCTCAGATGGAGTCAAATTTATTTGGGCATCCCCTTTGTAAATATGTGAGCTTGTAT
>CM044448.1:28073786-28095113 GCA_024363595.1 Xenopus borealis
CGAACAGCCGATGTACAGTCCGCGACATCCCTAATATGCAGTAGAGTTTTGGCCTCCAGTCCTTAAAAAATATTAATGAAATGTCTCAGTTATGAGAAAAGGTTGGCCAGGTTGGTGTTTTCTACACTGAAGGGAGGCAATGTGATAACTATGTATAAATATAAAAGAGAATATTACAGTAAACTTTGTGATGATTAATTCACTAGTAAATTGTTCCAGTGAACACAACTGCATCCACCGAGATTAGAAGAAAGGAGCTTCCATCTTGACATGTGGAACGGGTTTTTTTTTCAGCTGTTGAACTGGTGTATTAGTAGAAACATTTGACAGATTTAAAGTGGAACTATTGTGAAAATAAAATTGTCCACATGGAAAGATCAAAATAATAATATTCCTTCATACATTTGTTTACCAAAAATGCCTACTTTTTAAAATAAAAGAAATAATATTACAGACTTTCTTTGAGAGCCAGGTCAAGCGATTGCTGAGTGGGAGTGGCAACACCTAGATCTGATATCACAAAACAAGTAGCTAAATCCTGCCTTCCCCTATGCCAGGGGTCCCCAACCTTTTTTGATCGTGAGCCACATTTAAATTTAAAAAAGAGTTGGAGAGCAATACAAGCATGAAAAAGTCCATGTGGATGTCAAATAAGAGCTCTGATTGGCTTTTTGGTAGGAGAGAATGTTTGGCAGGACATCTGTTTTTTATGCAACCAAAACTTGCCTATAAGCCATTAGTTAAAAAATAAACACCTGCTTTGAGGCCACTGGGAGCAACATCCAAGGGGTTGGAGAGCAACATGTTGCTCGCGAGCTACTGGTTGGGGATCACTGCCCTATGCTTACTGCAAACCAACAAGTCTCTGCCCTGAATCCTGCTTCTTACTAAAGCTGTTCTCCAAGTTTGTGAAAACCTGCTCATCTCAGCCCCCTGCCTGCCTCATCCGTGTATGTACAAACTTTTATTCTGAAGTTTAATAAATTGGACGTTTTAATTTTACACCTGTGTTTTTTTTAACCCTGTCTACACGGGTGGCTGGATATGTGCCTTTCTTCTGTACTGTATATGGATTTACACCACGTGACCAGAGTGGTTTCGGCCATTACCCCATACAGGATTCTGTGCTCTGTCTCCTTTTGAGATCTTCCTTCAACACTACTGTTCTCTGCTCATCTCAGCCGTCAGCTATGGCGATTTCTCACTTGTATAGGTCAAAAACTCCCAGCAGTACACTTCCAAATTTCCAAGGTACCACTCCAGAAATCTGCATACTTCTGATTTCAAGGCCAAAATTCCATTAACATTATCTCATCTTACCTCATCTGAGAGCAGGCCCCACCACTACTGAAATCCTTATTGTTGCTTTCCATAAAGCATAGAATCCACTCCTTCTAATGACTTCCAAAGCCACCTTCTTCTGTCTCTAAACTTTCCTGGCCAACTCCTCCATTCCTCTCAGAGCCACCACCTGGTGGCACCCCACCACTGCTGTTACCCACCTTAAACATTTCACTCTTTCTGCTTCTTACATTTGAAATGCTATTTCTGAATTCCTCTAGAACAGGGGTGCCCACAAAGTACATGGGGATCTACCAGTAGAGTTTTAGCTGGTGATCAGTAGATCTCAAGACACTGCCAGAAAACAGCTTGACTACAGATGAAGCCACTTGGATTTGCGTGTTAAATGCATTATGACTCGGGATTAACTGAAGAAACTGTGTTATCTAAGTCTTAACTCATTTAATGCATTTAACCTTTTCATTAGCATAACAAACCACCATTCACAACGTTCACAACCAGCGCCCATGTTTTTCACATATCTTTTTCTGACACCTATGTGTCAAAATGGACGCCACGCACCAAAACCTGCACAATGTCATGACGCCAGCGTCAAATGTGATGAATGACATCATCACGCTCATGGAAAATGGGCCTATATAAGACACCAGAGCCTTGTAGACCTTGCCCAATAATAGGTTCTACTTCTTGTGTTGTTGGGTGTGACTTATTTATTATTTACTTGATTCCTGCATTTGACTTTGGCCTGCTATATCGATTAAGAACATTACTGCCTGTATTTTGCCTGGACTTGACTATACTTCTTCTTCATCCCCTTTGCATACCTTGTACTGTGTTGGACTTGTTGCCTCCTCCTTCATCTGCAATTCCTTGTGGAGCCCACGAGCCCTGAAAAACTAATCCAATTAGCCAATGCCCTTACTCAAGATCCAGTCCTACCAATATATATAGTGATATGAAAGATTAGAGACAGTCACTCGCAGGTTGCAATAATTTTAATCAAACAACATGTTTCGGGCAAAAGTCCCAAAACATACAATTTAAAGAGCAAACCACACCCTCAGTTTAAATTAGTGGGATGGGCCACTGCTGCGTGGAGTAACTTAATCAACAGGGGTGTAACTACAGAGGAAGCAGACCCCTAACCATTTGAGTTGGGATTGGTTGTGGTTATTAGTCTAGAAGTGCTAAACTGGGAAATTTGCCAGTTTTAGCATACCCGTTTCAAAGTAGCCAAAGTAGCAAAGTTGTTTGTTCCACGGGTTTGCTAAAACTGGCACATTTACCTGTTTACGGTGTATGTGTATCTTGTTCCACCACTGACACTTCTGTTTCAAGACAATACTGGACCAATAACCAACCACAACCAATCCCAACTCAAGTGTTCTTGAAGTTGTGTGTAAACCTCAGAGAGGTGGTGATATAAAAAAGCTTGGTTCCAACCATTATAAATGAATATTGGAGCATTGCATCATATCTTATGTTCCTCTTTTTTACAGACAAAGTAAACAGAACAAATGACATATGAAACTCTACTGTGCGGTAAGATTTAAAATGATATTTTGGGGCTGATATAAATTTGATAAATTCATCTTGATGTATACATTGTGCTTTAAGATGGATTTTCTTGCAGCAATGACCCTTTTGGTAGGCCTGATTAGTAGTAGTTGGGAAATTCAGTCCCTCTTATCCCAGGGATAGATGTGTAATGAAAAGTGGTAAGATTGGTTCTAACATACAATATGGTGTATACAAATGCAAAGGATGTATAATGTGGGGGGCCCTGATTTTAGGGACACACTTTACACACCCACATACAAGCAAGAGATATGAAGTCAAACAGTGGATAACCTGCGAGACAACAATCCTTGTATATATAATTAAATGGCCCTGTGGGTTGATTTACTGTGGTAAAACAGTGAGGCAATTAAAAGAAAGAATAGGCATGCATCAAGTGAGCAACAGGGCAGCCTTAGACCCTGATAGAGTTAAAAATAAGGGCAATCGTAAAAAGGACAAAGCACAACAGACTGTGGCCAAACATTGGGCTGAAGCAAAACATGATGCCTCTTCATTTAGATGCATGCCAATTGAAACCATACTCATCCAAGGGGAGGTAATACAGAAAAAAAATGCTACTGAGATTTTGGATTCACAACTTAAATTGCGTCATGCCCAAAGGAATGAATGGACAAGTCAATTTGAGTTGTTTCTGACTTGAATGAGAGCAGTACATAACACATATATAGCTTGCTCTAATATTGCACACAGTACTACTGTGGGAATTCTTTTATGGTCTTTTACAGTTGGGGGAAATTATTATATATGGATACAAATTGGTTCCTATGGATTTTTAAGGACACTGCACACTGGTGACATCTTGTGGATATAAATGGTGTTTTAGATAATCACGTATTTAATGCACTCAGTATAATATACTAACTCACGATAGTAGTTTGAGATGTCTGTATATTTATATCACAAGTTTTTTATACACTAAATTATGATATCAATTATATCAATAGTAATGCTGATTGTAACATAATTTATGTAATGGTATAATAATATTACACTGATGAAGATGGTCACTGAAACAAATGGATACTTCATTGATTGATTTGGAAACTGAGCACCGATTGGTTTGTTTAAACGAGTTGTTGTATTTAAAGTTTGCTGAAATTTTTATCCTTGAAAATAAACAGGTGAAGATTTTTATGGGTATGCCAGTTCTGAATTTCATAGATAACTGTGCACCCCAATTATATATATAAATTTTGAATTGGAGTGCGAATACTCATCGGACCATGTTATATATATAACTGAGTACTGCTCTCTAAAGAGTAAGTCAGCGACTTGAAGGGGGGCCACATGGGACATAACTGGTCAGTAAGTTTGCAATTGCTCCTCAGCATTCAGCTCAGATTCAAAAGCAACAGTTATGACCAATGTGGCCCTCCCTCAATTTACTGATTGGATACTGCCTGGTAACCAGGGTAACCAGTCAGCGTAAACAAAAGAGAGCTGAAAAGCAAGAAGTAGTGTTCTGTTCTGTTAGACTTACAGTCACTCCAGCCTTTATACATTATATTTTTGCCTAACTATATTGAAAACATTTTTTATTTTGCACAGCCTGTCTATTTACCCAGTTTTTATTTTTATATTGAACAATTCCTTTAACATATTTAGGAGCCACACGTGAACCCATGGCTGTACCTCTGCGCTGGATATAATACAGTTTTTCAAATTTGAAATAATTTTTACATAGCATAAACTCAAAAGGGACAACATAAATTCAATCCCACATATCTTGGGTTTCCACTCACCAGATTCTTCACAGCAAACAGACCTGCCTGGTGTGGCATACATGTGGAACAGGAACAGGAATTGCACAAGAGATAGCGGTCTCACTGGGCCCAGATAAGCTGCATGGGAATGAACGTTTAGAAATAAAAGTGACTATGATCCTGTTAGTGGTAATGCTTCAATAAAAGACATCGCTTACTTAATAATGACATGCTGAAATTGCAACTAGAACTAAGATACAGGGAAATTTAACGGTTGCTGAAAAGGAAGTTATTAAGACCCTGAAGCAAAATAAGGATATTACTATTCATAATTCTGATAGGGGGAAGGGTGGTGGTGATGGATTATGCCTACTACCGCAATGAATTAATGTCACAATTATCTGATATAGAAAACAATGGCAAACAGTTATTTAACTCCACAGAGAAGTTTAAAAGAGAATTATGTGTGTGAACGTTTGATCAGTTCGTTCCAACATACCCAATAATACCAGTAATTTATACAATAAAAAAAGTGCATAAAGATCATAAAAAAAACACCCAGTAGGTCAATAATATCTTCCCGGGGAGCTTTAAATGAAAACATTGCACACTTTGTTGGCTACTGATGGATGGATACAAATTGTTTTTCATTTTATTTCTTTTTCTTCCCTTTTAGGGTTTTGCAACTAATGTATTTTTAAGGACACTGTAACACTAGCTTATAAGGACACACTGGTGACATATTTTTTGATAATCATGTATTTAATGCACTAATTTATGAAACTAACTTGCGTTTCTTATATACTAAATTATGATATTAAATCATATCAATATTAACGATGATTGTAAAACAATGTATGTAATGGTATTTTAATGGACATAATTGATTGATTGTTTGATTTGGATGCTGAGCACCGATTGGTTTGTTTAAATGAGCACTTGTATTTAAAGTTACTTTAAATGTCAATATATTATGCTTGAAAAAGGGACAGAAACATTGGACTGTAATATTATGTGTTAATAATAAATAATATATAGTAATAAACAGGTGAAATTTTTTATGGGTGTGGATTGGGGGGCCTGGGGCCCACTGGGACCTCTTATGCAGTATGGCGTGTGCATACGCAGAGGTGCTGTGCAGCACGTGAAAAATTTTCAGTGCTGGGTGGCGCCGAAAAAAAAAGAATAAAAATTTTGTGAGAGGGGGCCTATGAGGTTCAGGGCCAACTGGGTTTTTTTCCCGGTGTCCCACTGGGCTAGTCCAACCCTGAGTATGCCTGCTTTGAATTTTACTGATCTGCTGATCCAGGTTGCTATAACAATTCCCAGCCTGCTCAGGGTTTTGCTCCACCCTGGAACCAGATCTGACGTGAGGTATCAGTCTGGGGAGTTCTGTGAAATATTTATTTTGGTAAGCCAAACTTTTGGTTTTGGGTGAAATACAAACTTTTTTGGTGTGTGGTAAAGACTAAACGTTGCTAACTTAGGGACCAGACCAACGCAAGGTTGTTTCCAGTAGGAAAGTCACGGAAGCCGTAATGTATAATTAGCTGCCAAGCTGGCAAGGGTTTATTTTTCTGGGGGTTTTTTTTCTCCTTTTTTGTTTTGTCTACTTCTAAGTGGTGTAAATAGTCTGCTTAAATAAAACCCCACATGTGTGTTTCACCTAGACTCATTGCTCCACCGTGCCTGTTTATACAGTGTACTCCCTACAATATATATTTATGGACTTTGAAGATATTCTGTGGACTCAAACTTATGGACTATGAACTGATTACCCCTTGCTTCTAGGCTGTCACTTTTTTTGGGCTGTACGAATATGATTTATATGAACCTTGTAGGACTTTCATGATACCTTTAATTGTTGGCTAATACTTTGTGATTAATCATGGGTTAGGCTGATTAAACTACTACCCACAGCAGTGGCCCATCCCACTAATTGCATTTGAGGGCCTGGTTTGTTATTTATATTGTGTGTCTTGATGGTGTGTGTGAAACACTTGAAAAAGAAACATGTTGTGTGTTTAAAATTATTGCAGTTTAACCTGCGAGTGGCTGTCTCTACTCTTTCATATTTCTATATATTGGTAGGACGGGATCTTGAGTAACGGCATAAGCTAATTGGATTCGTTTTTGTAAGGGCCTGCAGGCTCCGCTAGGAATTGCGGACCAAGGAGGAAGCAATAAGTCCAACACAGTTCAAGGTATGTGAAGGGTTTGAAGAAGAAGAATAGTTAAGTCCAGGCAAAAAGGTCTTTATATTGTATATTTTGATGCTTTGTGTGAAACACTTGAAAAAGGGCTTTGCCCGGAAACATGTTGTGTGTTTAAAATTATTGCAGTTTAACCTCCGAGTGCCTGTTCCTACTTTTTCATATCGATGTATCAGTCTTATATGAACAAAAGCAAAACTACAGGTGTGTACAATGCATAATTGGGACCAGCATTCAACATCTACCAATATATAGTTTCTTATATTATGGGGGACTCAGGTGACTTCATCATGTTTGGAGTGACATCATTTATTGATCTTCCCAACAGTTTAGTGATCATATACTACTTACCATCTCTTAAAAAAGAAAAACACAATCAGATTCTTATTCTCTTGAAAAATAACTATCAATTTTACTTTGCAGGATTTAATAAACAAGACTAAAAGATGTATATCGAAAATGAGGATATGATGAACGAGCTGGAGAACGTTACCAATGATAGTACCAACACCAGCAGTCCAACAGTGATCCTGTATGCCAGTTTTATTGTGTATGTGCTGACTTGTATCTCTGGGTTAATAGGCAACGCTGGGGTGATCCTAATTTCCGCATTCATCATGCAAGAACAGAAATGCAAAATCTGGTTTTTGAACCTAGCTGTAGCAGACTTCCTTTTTCTGCTGATCTTGCCTCTCTATGCAACTTCTGTGTTAAAGCAAGACTGGCTCTACGGATCACATTTATGCAAACTGTATCATTTTATGTCAACTTGCAATATGTACAGCAGTATCTTTATTTTAACAACTCTAAATGTTGACCGTGTTTTTTCTGTGGCAAAACCGATATGGCACCTTAAAGTTTTCTCCCGGCGTGTGGCCCACTTGACCTGTGCTGTGATTTGGGCAACTGCCTTTTTGTTTAGTTTGCCTGTTATATTTTTGACTGATGAGCATAAGAGCGGTGACAAAACAGAATGTGGGTTAGTTCACATCAAGCAAATTAATACTGGATACAGACTTGTTAAAAGGGACATTAATGTGACCAGGGTCGGCACTGTACTTGACTTACCTGCTAATCCATCATTTTGTCTGTCTCCTGAAAATACAAACTATTGCGGCAATGAAAGAACACAGTTGCTTCAAATGAAACCTATGCTAGAGGGTCTTATAGTGCCTTTTATATTAATTGGTTACTTCATACCCTTATGTACAATCATATTGTCCAACATAATTATTGCCTGGCAGGTCAAGAAATTGCACACAGTGAAGTCTACAAAGCTGTACAGAATTGTTATGGCGGTCATCTTGATTTTCTTCTTGACCTGGACACCAGTGGTCATAGCAGAAATTACTTATATTACAGCTTTTAATATTCAGAACTTTCTATTAATGCACAACATTTATACAGTTATTCCACTCTTAACTAGTATAGCTTATTCCAACTGCTGCCTCAATCCCATCATATATGTGCTTGTTGGCAAACAGGTAAAGACTGCACTGATTGATTTTATTCACAAAAGAAGAAATAAAAGCACATCAAAGGTACTCAGGTTATCCAAGCCATGAAATCTTATCTTTTGTATATGGAATAAGCTTTAGGTTAAACACCTGGCAAGTATGGGAGATTAGTCGCCTGGGGATTAATCGCCTCTTCTTTGGGGGGCAACAAATCTGCCCAAACAGATTCCCCCTGTCTTGCGTCGGCTATAATGAAAAGATGGATGCAGTATGAAACACGGCGAGCTTCGTTTTCCAAAATTGCTTGAAATTTCCTCGTGAGGCAACTTTGCGCGACTTCGGAAACTAAGTGCTGCATGTGCCATGCTGTAGGCGACTTTTCATTATAGCTGGTGCAAGACAGGGGGAATCAGTTCCGGGAGATTAGTCGCACCCAGAATTGCCAGGTGTGACCTTAAGCTGGCCATAGACGTAACAATTACGATCTTTCTCGGGAAAGATCTTTCCAAGAAAGATCGTTCGTTTCAACACACACGTGTAGAGCTGAATCGTCAGATATACAGGTAGAAACAATAGAATTCTACTTGTATCTGACGATTCAGCACTAACAATGGCCGATGTTCAGGGTGCTGTCAAAGGCATCCAATCAAAATTTTACGTCCAGCCCGATCAACCAGCCGACCGATATCTTAATCCTCTGACGATATCGGTCGGCTCATTTCCCACCATACACGCACCGAATATCGTACGAAAATTCGTTTCGTACGATATTATCTGTGCGTCTATGGCCACCTTTACTCTTAACACTTTTTCAAATGCCTATTACTTTTTGTGACAGCAGTACCCTACATTCACAAAACAAGCATGGTTTCTGTTTTTATGAGGTTTTTTTAAAAATTATTTTTTTCTTCCACATTGCTTAGTTTATGTTTCTTTTATCACAGATTATACAACATTTTTAGTTACTTCTTCAGCTAAGCTTTAGTTCTTATTTCAAGGGACGTTGACATTCAGTATAGTGAAACATAATGAAAAGACACTTTAAAAAAAAAAGCAACCAAACTGGTCCAACAAAGATGAATCATCTTTGTTGGTCCAGTTTGGTTGCTTTTTTTTTAAAGTGTCTTTTCATTATGTTTCACATTCAGTAAGTATTTTGTTAATCATTGGATTTTGTACTAACGCAGTAGTCTCTACTATGCTCATACGCATACATACATACAATGTATCTTAATGGGCATATGAAAAATAAAAAGATGGGGGTTGTACCATGTTCCCTGATTGCATTTGTTTTAATTGTAATACATTTGTTTTGGCAAGTACAGATATGGGATGCATTATCCGGAAACCCATTATCCAGAAAGGTTAGAATTATGGAAAGGCCGTGGCCCATAGACTCGATTTTATCTAAATGACCCAAATTTTTAAAGTGATTTCCTTTTTCTCTGTAATAATAAAACAGTAGCTTGTACTTGATCCAAACTCAGAAATAATGAATCCTAATTAGTGGCAAAACCAGCCTATTGTGTTTATTTAATGTATATATGATTTAGTAGACTTAAGGTATTAAGATCCAAATTTTGGAAAGACCCATTATAAAGAAAACCCCAGATCCAGAATACTCTGGATAACAGGTCCCATACCCATACTAGCATTTTGTACATTAGTCCACTGGCCTGCTAATTTGCGGTAAACTGTAAAATAAGTCAATGTTTAGTTAAGTCTTGTTTGAAAATTTCAGTTTTTGTTTTATTTCTACCCATATTTTGGTTATACTATAATGTATGATGTCTGTTTTATTAATATTAAAGAGTCACTGTTCCATATTTGCTATCATTACATTTATCATTTTGAACAATGTCTGCAATTTATGTTTTTTTCTTTCCTATTAGAGTTTATACAATTTAGATTAAAGGGCAAGGAAAGGCAAAGAAATAAAATCCCATTTTTACTTTTCTTTAATGAAAAAGAAATATATCTCCATTATACTTTAATTAAAAAATGTGTACTGTTTTTATAAGAAACCTGACTGTATGCAGTGAAATTAGGAAAAAAATAGTAATTGTTAGACGGTCCCTAACTTCTGACAGGGAAACAATCATACTTATGAACAGCAGCCCCTGCCTTACTTACCAGCCAAGCAGAACTCAAGCAGCTTTGTTTTTTGATCATTTATGAGGATCCCTAAGCAGCACAGATCACTCTGAGCATGTGCAGGGCCAGAGGCAGACAAATATTTTTAACAAAGTTACAAGATGACAGCCCCCTGTGGCCACCTTTGAAAGCATAAATAATTTGTTTGATTAGGATTGTGGTGCAGTAAGTTCATGTTTATGTTTAGTATACTAAATACAGCATTTCTAGCATTATTCTATTTCACACTTTCCTTGCCCTTTAATGCATTTCTGAAGGTGGCGTTGCCACCTGTCCGGATCTAACTTGGCCAGCCCGCTTTTTGGAAGGATTGCCCAGGTGAAAAATTAGGAAGTAAATTACACATCAATCAGCCAATCAGACCCAGACTGGCAATCTGTGGATTCTGGCAAATGTCAGAGGGGCTGCCATAAGATGCCATAAAAAGTGACTATTTCGTGGGCTGGTGGGGAGCTGATTGGGCCTCTCTGTACTTGGAATGCCCAGGTCTCTTTTGACCACCAGTCCAGACCTGCAGTGAATCACCTGCCCAGCCCCCAACATCACCAGCACACCCCACCCCCATGTCACTGGCCGCCCCCTGCCCGTTTTTGCAGATAAAAAGAAAAGTCGCCAAACAAGTGGATCTCTCCCCTATATGCCCACATTGAGGTGTGCTATATCGGGCTGATCCAATCGTGGGTCCTAGGGCCCATGATTGGATCTGAATGGAGGAGAAATGGGCTGTCAGGACCAGAATGCACAGAAGCGGCCGTGATCCGACGGGATTTTTAAACTTTCGCCCACATATTGATCGAGTAAGCCCAAATTGATTTAAGCAGCCCAAAAACATACAGGAGAAAGGCAATGTTTTCAGATCTTTATCAAGGCTAGTGATACAGTCTTTGAACAAGTCTTACAAGCAAAGAGTTAAAGTGTGGGTTAAAGCCCTTTCCTAGTGGCATCATCAATTAACAAGTTGTTAGTTAAATAGAAATCTTTAGAGAAAAAAGTCCCATGCATGTGGCCCTTCAATGGATCCTATGACACCCAGTCTGCTCAAAGAATATTAACTGTATATATATAAATACAGCGCTCAGTCTCTTAAAGAAATGATAACACCAAAAAATGTAAATGTTTTAAACGAATTACAATATAATGCACTATTGCCCTGCTCTGGCAAAAGTGGTGTGTTTGATTTGGAAAAACAACTATAGTTTAGATACTCAAGCTGCTGTGTAGCCATGGGGGCAGTCCTTCAAGACAAATACAAGAGGTCCTCTGCACTCAACCCATTATCAATATATTTAAGACATTGAGACATTTTGTGCATACAGCTACTAAAAAATGCCTTACCCTTTAAACAAAACAGGGATTGTTTGTCCATGTATTGCAATATATTTAAGCTGGCCAACTACGTCAGTCATCCCATATCTGGCCAGTCCTACTCTCAAATTCATCTGATTCATTAAGAATTCTATTACTTCATTATACATTTTACAAAGGGACTAAGTTTTACCTGCAACTTACTTGCTGCTTTCAAAGTAAAACTCCCAAACTTGGTTTCCCTTTTATTAGACGCCAGTGGGATCACCTGACTATAGCTGGGAAGGGTGGGGGCTACAACAAGGAGCTGGTCACTGCTCCAGTATAACTACAACAAACAAGAAAAAGTTGTGCTCACCACTAATTTTTAAAACAATTAGGCGGGGGTGCAATGAGGCTGTAAGCACAAAATACATATAGACAAATGCAAGAGGTCCTCTGCACTCAACCCATTATCAATATATTTAAGACATTGAGACATTTTGTGCATACAGCTACTACTTTGGCGTAGTTGGCCAGCTTGAATATATTGCAATATATGGACAAACAATCCCTGTTGTTTAAAGGGTAAGGCATTTTTTAGTAGCTGTATGCACAGAATGTCTCAGTGTCTTAAATATGTTGATAATGGGTTGAGTGCAGAGGACCTCTTGTATTTGTCTCTATGTATTTTGTGGTCACAGCCATGTACCTTTTTCCCATGCATCAGGGAGGGAGGTACCGCAAGCGACAGGGCGTAGGTCTAGCCCAAAAGATCCAGGGCCAAACCTGTATATTTATAGTTAATACCCCCTTTCATATTCCCTGCCTTCCCTTTTCCCATAAAGAGAGAAGAAGAGAGACCCTTAATATTTCGCATTCAGATATAGGAAAAGATCATCCAGTAGCAAAGCAGTAGCAAAAAGTATGTAATAAAATAAAAAAAACTTTATTACCACATATGTAAGCCTGATGCATTTTGTGGCTGTAGTTGGCACTTATTCATATTTCCCCACTTTTCTCACATTTCCCACAAAAAATTATGAGCAGATGCCCAAATAAGGCGGGCATTTCAGATACAGAGCTCTCCATAAAGCAAAGTAACTCAACACAAAATTGACCTATCTGAACAAAGAACCACCAGCTAGAGTCCTGCACTGGTCCATTTATTGAGAGACATTATTTACTATCAAAGCGGCGAATGGGACTGTGTTTGTGAGTGTGTTTTTATACGATATTAAAGTTTATTTATACGTTTTTACACATATTGTCCCCATATTTATCTTTTCCTCCTTGCAAACGATCGGAGATACGCTGGAACCTTAAGCAGTGCTACTACGCTCATGTCAACTCACATCTTGTGAGTATATCGGGACACTGGGAGATTAATGAATTACTATAAATATCTTTTTTGGGCTACCTAAAGCTTTTGAAATTTTCCTGTGATTCACAAACCAAAAATTCGTTGTTGTGCACTATTGTATTAGAAATCACGGTAGAAAAAGTCACTTTTATTGGTGTCTCATTACGGGGAAATAGACACATGTGTATCTACATACATATATATATGTATATATATATATACATATGAACTTGAAACAAATCACGAGTGATAAATAAACCACAAATAAAATACACTGGTTTCAAGGGAAAAGGTGCACTAATTATAAAAGTACTACACTATATGAAAATTCATTGTTTTCTGTCATCCCCTCCTTGAGAGACATTGTCTCAAAGGGAATACAGCAATCCCAAGCGTGTTTTGGAGAACCTTTTTTTCTTTTTCTTTTTGAGACTTGAGGAGAGTCTAACGAATTGCTGGACTAGTGGGATACCAAGCTTCCTGGGACTCATATTTCTTGTAAACAATAACTTTTTGCCCAAAACCTGACCACATTGCAGGCAGTCCCTGTTTTTGTTGGGCCACCAACAAAAACACATGGCAAGGCAAATTCAATAAATCTCTGAGTCACAGCCAAGTGATACTCCCAGGAATAATGAATGAATAACAGAATTACTAGCCCAACCCAAGGAAAATCAAGCTATTATTAAAACATTACATTTCAGATGCTACATATTAAAAGTCAATATAATATTGCATTATATTTTGTTTTAATTAGTTATAAACAGTCGCGTAACTACCAGGGGTGCAGGGGGTGCAATTGCACCAGGGCCCCAATCCCCTTGGGGCCCATCAGAGCCACAAAAATGGTTATGGCAGGCAGTTATCTAGTATTATACATAACACATGCCATCAACACTCCAGCATGTGATTTATAGAGGTAAGGGCCCCACAGGGGGGCCCAGGTGCCGATCCTGTGCCGGGGCCCACCAGGGGGTAGTTACGCCACTGGTTATATACATGCAACAGACCTGCAAACAGCATCTAATCAAAAGGAATAGCTAAATACAGATATGGATTAATTCTATGAATTGAATTGCTATTTATTAATGCAGTACGTTCCCCCAGGCTTACAGCATTATCCTGTAATGATTATTGACCAGACACTCAGTCTATGCCCAGTATAAATGGACAGGTAGTTGTTTTCACTTCTGGTAAAAAGTTGCTGCTTGCCAAAGGCTACTTCCACATGGAAATGTACATTTTACATTATACGAGAATGTGTGTCTCTTGTCAGTATCACAGTTATAAGTAAAATGCACTCGAGTTTAATCATAGTTACAAAGTTACACAGTTAAATCGGGTTGAAAAAAAAAACAAAGTCCATCAAATTACACCCCTCCAATAGGGTTCCCAACCAAAATAAACTGGATACGACTATTTGGCATCCTCTCAGTGAAAGAAGGCTGCAATTCTTCAGATGGAGACACATGAGACTTATTGTTCTTGAAGCTAGAGGTTACAGAGGACCAGGGGGAAGGGGAAGGTGACTTTTCAGGAGCCAGGGCTCCTGGCAGGTGTGAAAAGGGAGGGCTTTTATGGGATTAAAAGGTGGTGACTGGAGGGAAGGGGTTTGTTAGTGTTTTGTTTTGTGCTTTCTCCACTATCCCAAACCCTTAAAGGAACAATAACACCAAAAAAAGTGAAAATATCATGTACCCTGCACTAGTAAAGCTGACCTGTTTGCTTTAGAACCACTACTATAGTTCATATAAACAAGCTGCTCTGTAGCAATGGTGGAAACTGAAAAAAGGCTAGATGACACAGGTTAAAAAGTGGATAACAGATATCTCCATTATGTCCTACAGAGTTTATCTGCTAGCTGTTGTGTAATCTGAGCCTTTTCTTATCTGAATACCCCCATCGCTAAACAGCAGCCTATTTAAATAAACAAAAGTAGTGTTCTGAAGCAAGCAAAATAGTTTTACCAATGCAGGGCAACACGACATTATATTTTTATTACTTTAAAACACTTTTATTTTTTGATGTTACTATTCCTTTAAGCTGTACAGGTTTCCATTCAAACAAGAGGACAGAGGTGAAGTTGCTGAGCGTACATCGAGATTCCGAAAAGACAAATGTGGCAGAATGCAGCAGGATGAGATTGAGAAAGCACCAGATGGTGGAGCCATGCCCAGGTTAGCAGGCTGCTATCGTACAATCAGTTTTGGGTGGAAACTGATGACATGAACCACCTTGGAGAAGAAAGAAACCAAGGAGAGCAGGGTAGATGGCTCTGGGCTCCTCCTTGAGGGATTCCCCCATAAAAAAAACAATTACATGTGAAATGAACTGGGCCGCATTTGGTGACTGGGACTAAATGCTAATAAAACTTATCCCAGTGCCTTCCCAACATATGACAGCCTATATCTCTGATGAATAGTATTTACCCTAGGAGTCTGTGTCTTTAGCTTTTCACATAATTTCTTAAAACATTCTTGAGGACCCCCCCCCACTTTCTCTAGCTTGGTCATTGGTGTCTACCCAGACAACTGACTCTTCCCCAGCCCCAACCAACATTAGATCCATAAAAATCTGCCTAGTTCTCTAAAATATCCCAGTGCCTTCCCAACATATGACAGCCTATATCTCTGATGAATAGTAATTACCCTAGGAGTCTTTGTCTTTAACTTTTCACATCATTTCTTAAAACATTCTTGAGGACCCCCCACTTTCTCTAGCTTGGTCATTGGTGTCTACCCAGACAACTGGCTCTTCCCCAGCCCCAACCAACATTAGACCCACTTTTTCCACCTCTTGGTGAACCCTTGCACCAGGCAAACTGAATAAGTAACAATAAGTAAGTTGCAAGCTTTCGGAAGAACACAGGCCCCTTTGTCAGGCAATTGTTACTTATTCAGTTAGCCAATAAAAGGTATCACCAAACTTTACATTTTATACACATTTTTTTCGAATGGCTAACACGGTACTACATCTCAATAGCAAGCAAACAACAGACAGTTCAGCATTTAAGGTCCTTGCCACCATCATTAAAAAAAATGCTTAAATTCTTATTACATCATTCCATTCCTTCCTTGAACTGGAAAACAAGAGAGAGACATTCCTTTATTTTTAATTTTATTATTATTTTTTCAGGAACAAATGCATCAATCAACAGAAATAATACAACATTCATACATTTCCAATTCAGTGTCAATTAAGTGTCAGCAGCATTAAAAGATCAACCCCCCATATGGATAGTGTGTCAAAAGATAAGCCCATTTTTAGTGAATTTAGGGGTCTTAAAATTCATATCCGTAATGCATGTTTTCCCTGTGGCACTTAGATTACGTGAAAAAGGCACCGATTGTGTTACGTCACTTTCCCATAAGCCTTCAGGGCTTTAGCACAGGGGCGGATTTGGGGAGATTTAGTCGCCTGGCAACTAATCGCCTCTTCTTCTGGGCAACAATCTCCCTGAACTGCATTCTCGTGCTACTGAAAAAAGTGCTTCATTTTCCAAAGTCGCCTCGTGAGGAAACTTCTCCCTTCATTTACTTCCCAGCGATGCAGAACTCATGCAGCTTTGTTTGTTTCCATGTTTTGATAATTTATCAAGATCCCTAAGCAGCCAAACTCACACTGAGCATGTGTGCAGTCTTGGTCTTGCAAAGATGTTTAACAAAGTTACAAGATGGTGACCCCCTGTGGCCAACTTTGAAAGCATGAATCATTTGTTTGATTAGGCTTGTGGTGCAGTAAGTTCATGTTTATGTTTAGTATACAAAATACAGCCTTTCTAGCCTTATTCTATTTTACACTTTCCTTGTCCTTTAAGAAAAACAGCTAAACCTACTGACAGATTGAATTTTACTTGACATTTAATCCTATTTCCCAGGTTAAAATTAATATTACTCTTTATTTTCAACTGCATCTTATGTTAACAACATACGTATGTGGAGTGCAAATCAGGAAAAGGTAAACAATCAGAATTGTATTATAAAAATCATAAAATGATTGGTTCATAGTAACACAGTATGCATTTGGCCTACCTAGGCTGAGAGGATCAGCCTAGAATTTAGTCAACAGCAGAAACAGAACCATTTATGTATAGCCATTAGTATAACCTGAATAGTCCTGATTTAGGGTCATAAGTTGAGGGCTGCTCTCCAACATCAGTTTATGCAGAAGGATTCATTCAGACCAGCATCCACTCACAATAGAAATGCTTTGCAGAAAAAGAAAGAAGACTTCTTCATACTCCATGCAGTAGCGATGAGACTTCTTCTTGTATTTATTATTTATCCATATTGAACATTTGCCCCGAAAAGGAGGAAGCGCTGAAACAAAAAGTTGTAGATAAATAAATCAAACATCATTTGCCAGGTTATTTATTGGTGGTTATCACTTCACTTACAAATAAGTGATCCACTCATATGTGTGTCTGTATATATATATATATATATATATATATATATATATATATATATACATAGAAATCCAAGAAGGTCCGCACTCTCAGGTCTTTTTATTATATGTAAAAATATTTATTGCAGAGCTTACAAACTGACGTTTCGACCTCTTCTGAGGCCTTTCTCAAAGTGCAATAAATATTTTTACGTATATTAAAAAGACCTGAGAGTGCGGACCTTCTTGGATTTCTATGGATAATATGTTTGGACACTGCACCCAGGCCTATGAACTTCCTTTTCGAGAGTGCCGACCTTTTGTGGTATTATATATATATACATATATATATATATAGCTGGTGTAGTAGTAATGCACTTCCAAACAAAATCAATAGCCTGGGTGTATCCAGTGAAATGTGTATTCAACTTTTATTGTAGGTATACACATTTCACTGGATGCACCCCAGCCATTGATTTTTATTTGGGAGTGCGTTACTAATATACCAGCTACATATATATACACACAAATATATAGCTATGGTATCTGTTATCCAGACTTTTCAGGATAAGGGATCTTTTCATAATTTGAATCTCCATACCTTAATCCTACTAAAAATAATTTAAACATTAAAAAACCCATAGGGTTGCTTTCCACCAAGAAGGATTAATTATATCTTAGTCGGGATAAGGGTTGCCACCCAGCCTTGCCGGTAAAACACCTGCCAGGGCCGTGGCCCGCCACAATTAGCTTTGTACTTTTTTCATGTTTCTGTCCATCGTGTGTGTTACTCCACACCCTTTGCGGCACTGTGCATTACTCCGTCCCCTTTTACGTCATGACCCACCCATTTTTGTTCCTGCACCCAACCCCTCCCCCCCCCGCCATCAGCTGGTAAAATTTTTTTAGAAAAGGTGGCAACCGTAGTCGGGATCAAGTATAAGGTAATGTTTTATTTTCACAGAGATACAGGAAATACTTTTACAAAGTTCATATTATTTGCTTAAAATGCAGTCTATAAGAGATGGTCTTCCTGTAATTGGGAACTTTCAGGAGGTTTATTTTATGTTGGGTCTTTCTAGAGAAAACGCAAAACAAAAAGATATATAGCGATCTGTTCTCATGGCTGCCAGGGTGGTTCTGAACTCCTGTATATGTTGAGACTTCAGGGAAGGCTAGGAATTGTGGTTAGAAGTGAAAGTTCTGATTGTGTTTTAGTCCAAAAAGTAAGCATTCTATCCAAGCAGCTATTCATACAGTATTATTGTCACACCACAGCATAAAATGGGTTGCAGAAGAAACTAAACAGCTTACCTCACAGGGCTTTATGATGACGTCTGTGAGTTGAATGTGATCAAGCAGCGGCAATGGGTATCCTTTCTGCAAGTTTTCTGTAATAAGGAGGCATAAGGCATAAACCAAAGTTTCCCCATAGATTAAGGGACACCAGCTATCTCCATTGCATCTGTAAATCACCCATTCATGGCATTTTAAAGGAGTGGTTCACTTTTAAGCTAACTTTCAGTATTTTATAGATGGCTAACTCAAAGCAACTAATAAAATTGGCTTGTATTCTTTTTTCATTTTTGAATTAGAGGCAGTCCCTGTGTCATGTACAAGATAGGGTCTGTAGGTTTGTTTTTTTCAAAACGCATCAGTTAAAGGGGTTGTTCACCTTTGAGTTCTTTTAGTATAATGTAGAGAGTGATATTCTGAGACAATTTGCATTTGTTTTTAGATGGTGTCAGTGACCCCCATTTGAAAGCTGCAAAGAAACTGAAGAAAATTGCAAATCATTAAAAAACTATGAAAAATAAATAATGAAGATCAATTGAAAAGTTTATTATAATTGGCCCTTCTACAATATACTAAAAGTTAACTTGAAGGTGAACCACCCCTTTAATAGTGCTGCTCCAGCAGAATTCTGCACTGAAATCCATTACTCAAAAGAGCAAACAGATTTTTTATATTTAATTTTGAAATCTGACATGGGGCTAGACATATTGTCAGTTTCCAAGCTGCCCCAAGTCATGTGACTTGTGCTCTGAGAAACTTCAGTCACTTTTGCTGTATTGCAAGCTGGAATGAGATCACTCAATGCCTCAATGGCTGGTTGCTATGGTCATTTGGGCCCTAGCAACCAGATTGCTACTGAGATTCTGACCTGGAGGTAGGTTGAAAAACCTATGTTGGGCCATGTATTCAGATAGCATCTAAGTGTCCCAGTTAAGTTATGACCATATTTACTGTATATATGGGAGTGCACAGATGAACTGTGTGTACCAGGCCCCACTTCCTCTCGTCATATTGTGTGAGCCTTTTCATAAGTGCTGGATCAGACAATGAATCAGAATTACTACATAATTCGGCGTTGCATACCATTTGAGAGCAAAGGACAAATGTGTGAGTCTACTTGTAAGTTATAGAAAATTGCTGCAGGAGATGCCTAGACTAAACTCCAAGTCTTGCAGCCCAAGTTACATTGTTATCCCTGTTGCTGACTCAGTAATCTGTGCCTAGGAGGGCATGATACGCACAATTCTTATTCCTTGGAAATAACACTTCCAAAATGACAGCATTTTGCAATGTATATGGGTTCTTTGCTTAAAAAAAATCAAATACATACCATTGACCTCAGGAAGGAGTATGCTTGAGATGTAATAGTTCACAACTGTGTTTAATATTGCTACCTTAAATCCATAAAAAAACACACAAAGGAAAAGGGGAAGTTAGTTTATAGATACTGTCCAGTTTACAGCCTGTATCTTACCATCAACTGCAGAAATATTGGGACCTTGGGAGGGGGCCAAGAAGGAACCACAAATAAACATGGTATGGAAGTGGTAGAGAAAAAAAAAGAGAAGTCAAGAAAGGAGTTGAGAAATAATAGAGAAGTAAGAGCTGCAGGAGTCTAAGAGAAAAAAGCTGTAAAGCAACAGAGATGTGAAGATTATCAGGGAAGACGGTAGCGAGATTAATATTAGGAAGTAAAAGTCTGTGAGCCTGAGAGTTAGAAAGTACTGATAATATAGGGTCAACATATTAATATATGTGATATATACAAACTGTGCCCCTTTACTTACTGAGAAGGGTCCAACATCTGAATGTACCAGCTGTATTTCTACCCTAGAACCAGGATCAAGGAACAAAAACAAAAATAAGCACATTTCTTAATGCTCCAAAGTACCAAAGCAAAACAGCTTATTGGTTAATAAAAGAACCTCTGCTGGGGCATACATTTACTTGTGTTACCGCATAAACTCCATCATCATCGCCTACAAAAGATTGAAGTTCTACTGTTTACTAGAGTGAATCATTTGAAAAAGTAAAATGATATTAGTAACAATGCTTGCTTACCTGCTAAGTTCCAGGCTACCCACAATTCTCCCTGAATTCACTGCTACTTTCACCAAAACCGTAGTTGTCTGTGGACCAGACATTAAAGTTACCAGGTTGCAAAGTAGCAAGTGCCACATTGGCCACCATTTACACAGATGATTGGTCTAGTGCAATCACATATGTTGAGTTTAAACCTCAACATTTGGACTGGCAACGCTCAATTTATAACAAGGTTATAGATATAGCATATGAAAAACTGTAACCATAGTCTTTTTGAAAATCTAATAAATTATTATATGTTTGTTCTCTTTCATTCTTTCTATACATGGTACTAACCAGGTTAAGAAGAAACAGAGGTGCCAGGGAGCTGTTGGGCAGAATGACATAGGCTTTAATGTCCACTGTGGGTGAAGTGGTTAGATTTCCTGGTTCTATGGTCAGAAATGGTGCAGAAGGAACTGAGATCTTCAAAACCATGCGCATGTCTGGGTACATCTTTGACAACTGCGAGTAAATACAAAAAATGGATCAAACACAGAATGCCT
>CM044448.1:28133339-28148859 GCA_024363595.1 Xenopus borealis
TAGTGTTCATTGGGGGAAATTCACTAAGCGGCGAAAATTCACTAGTGTTGCCTTTGCTAATGTTTGCCGCACTTTGCCAGACGAATTTTCACGAGCGCTAAGCAAATTCACTAAGTGTGAAGTTGCTTACTTCGCCAGGCAAAGTGCATTTACGCTAGCGATATGCATACGGCGTGAATTTCAAAGTCTAATAGAAGTGTATGTTACAGCCACTACATTGCACTACACAAGCCCAGGAAGCCTTTAATAAAAAAAATAAGTTGCCCTATTGCCCTAAACATGTGCCCCCTGTATAGTTGAGTTGCCATATGTAATGTAGGGGGGAAGGAGGGTAAACCCCCAAAAAAATTTTGCTCTTTTTCAGACTATCACCATAGAAAGGTAAAACACGTCAGCTTTTTTTGGGACTTAGAAAAAAATTTCCAATTTTTTTTTTTAAAAACTCCTATCTATTGTATTGAACTTCGCTAGGTCTGACCTGAGAAGTAACGTCTAGCGTAAGTGGTAACGTTCACTAAAAGTCTTAGTGAATTTGCTTAATTACAATCCTTCATCAGTGCGCAACTTCGTCTGGCGTAAGGATGCGAAGTTGCGCTAGTCTATCTACTTCACTAGCGAAAATTCGCCAGTCGGTGTTAGTGAATTAGGGAAGTTACGATTTGACGTCACGCTGGCGAATTAGCACTAGTGTTAGACACTTTGCGCTTTAGTGAATTTCCCCCATTGACTTTAGTCTGGAACATGTTGGACTGCGATATCTAATTCATCAGCCCCTACAGTTATAGATTGTATATAACTCACCAATTAATTTTCTTTATTTCCAGTGCGACATCTGGTCATTTGGCATAACCCCATAGAGATGGCACAAGGACAGCCACGTAAGTAAACCACAAATATTGTAGCTTTGCCTTTAAGGCTATTGCCTTGCTCATAGGATGCTATTCCATTCACAAGTCTACTTATTCAAATACATTTATACAGATATTCATATTAGGCAACTTTGTTTCCAGATATGACATTTATTTAGCCACCCAATTTCTCTCTCATAAGCTATAGAGGGGGTGGATACTGGGGAGCAGGCAGGGTTTCAGGCCAATGTATTCGGGTTGCTATTAATTTGAGCAGCAATACTACTTTACCCAGCTTTATACAGAATAGTATTTCTGCTTCTCCGTTATATACAGTGCTCTTTAATTTTCTGTTTTACCTCCTTTAGCTTACAATGAAATGTCCGGGATACAAACCATGATTAACATATGCACAAGAGAACCCCCAAGACTCGCATACGAAAACATCTGGTAACTTATTCTACAAACCTCCCTGTGTCATTTTTACTAGAATCTGTTGTCAAACATTGATACTTATTATATTACATTCCATCATTCTCATAAAGGATTGTTATTGGCAAGAGTATGTAGACGTATTACACACACAGGGGCAATACTTATAATCTATCATAAAAGGAGTCAATGTTTGATAACCTTTTTACTGTGTTTTAGGAGCAAAGATTTTGTGGATTTCTTAGGCCAGTGTCTGGTTAAATCACCTGAGCAAAGACCGGCAGCCAGACAACTTCTTGACCACCCTTTTATAAAAGAACAACCAGAGGCTGATTGTGTTAAATCCTCCTTAATGGAATATGCCAAAATGTTTGGATAATGCTGGTAAGAGCATCGAATAATTCAGCTGTTTAATTTATTAGAAACATTAGAAATATGACATTTTAATATACAGCTATTGAAGATAAAAGTCCATTTCTTTGCTTTTCTCCTTCTGTTATAGCGCTGGACAATCAAAATCAAGTCTGGTTTCAAATCCAAAGAAAAGGGAAAGATTGAAAGATGTGCCTTTAGTCACCTTTCGAGCTTTCACTTGAAATAAAGCTTGTGTCCAAGTATCATTATTGGGGAAAAAATGCCCTTCTCACACTCACAAGGGTTTATATCATGGCATTGGCAGTTTCAGTGCAGGTGTCAGTATTGATATAATAGTCCCCTATAATTGGGTCAGTAATATCTATCAACAACTGGTGACCAAGGAAATACTACTTGGCCCAACATCCTGTCTGTCACTGACCATCCCCAGGGGCCACTCAGTTTCTTTCATTTCTTACTCAGATCTTGTAAGAATGTAGGGATCTAGTCATATCTTTAGTATCTAAGCTGATTACTAAACAGGGAGCAGGGGCAATAATATGAATAAAGTTTTGAAAAATCCTTACACATTTTTTGTTTGTTTTTTTCCAGCTAAATTCAAGAACTCTGAATCAATTAGCAGTCGGGCAGAGTTAAAAGGTTGAAATTGATGGAAGTGTCTTTTTATTCAACCTCACGTACTATGTTATCCTGCCTCCCTAGGCCCGGACCTTTCCACAAATCCGGGCCGGGGGTTAAAGGATGGTGGGCGGCCATGCTGCAGAAGAGAAGGAAGAAGGCCGCCGGCAGAAGAAAATGTTGTTGTGCAGAGCTTAATGATTTTTACTGTATATTGTAAATATTGTAAATATAAATTGTATATATTGTAAATATTGTAAATATATATTGTAAATATGTATTGTACATATTGTAAATATATTTGTTAACTGTTTACTTTGTCCATGTTGTGAATTATTCATTTGTGGCAAGAAAAATCAGCATTGCAAAAAAGGAATACAAATCATTAAATGACAGTGTTTGTATTCATACAACGGCATGCTGGGTATGAGCAGGGATAGGAGGTCACATGGTAACTCCACTTACACTTTATTCAAATTATAGCCATATAGGCATCTTCCAACAAAGGGACAAAGAATGTTAAGTGAGAATATGTCCCACGACGCAGTGTTTTCCACCCAAAATTCCAGCATTGTATGAGGCCCCTAGTGTCACCACCACCCCCAATGATACACTCAGCTTTTTAGTGGAAGAGGAGATTTTTACACACTTGGCACATGAAGCAGAATAAGAAATCTAATAAAAAAACAAAAACATATATATATATATATAAATACAGGGCCGCCATCAGGGGGGACAAGTGTCCAGGGCCCAGGGATAATGGGGGAAATGCAGTTCTGCACTTTTCGAAGAGCCGGGCCCCCCTTATGAGTGCCGCTTCCTTCATGTGTCCTCAATGCGGAAGTGCCAAACAGACGTAAAGTCTATTTAAAACCCAGACATTCGGCTCTTAAAGTTACAAGACGCTGCTTTTTTCCACCCCTTGTAACTGGCTGCTCCGTGCCGCCTGAAGCAAGGTTCTCACCTCTTGTCTCATGGCAGGAGCAGCCCTGAGCACAAAACATCATGTACAACATTTCTACCTACTTCTTTACTTAGGCTTTAGTTCTCCTATGAAGAGCAGGTAAACCAAGGCAGGCTCATAGGAGGAATGGAAAGGAGGAAACAGCTCTGGGGTCTTCATCTTAAACTGCAAATTTCTGGGTGGTTAGTGACCCATTAACTGCAAGGGAGGGATGTAATGCAACTACTTTATAGAGCTCTTCTATACATTGCCAATCGTTACCCAGGATCCTCCACTGACACGGTTCTCTCCCTTACTTGTGTCCACCGGACTGCTTGGACGCAACCAAGGGCATGACTAGATGTTACTGGGCTCCACAGCAAATTAATTTTAGGGCCCCCAACATATACAATGGTTATCCATTTTACTAGTATATGTTGAAATTGTTCATTAATTAGGGCATCATGGGGCCCCCTATACCTCATGGGCCCCCCTGCAGCCACAGGGTCTGCTTCCTCTATAGTTACACCCCTGGACGCACCATCCAATCACATCCCTCCAGTCATCTACGAACATGTGCCAATGTCATCTGGTCACATCCTTGTGCAGTTACTTTCTTACCAGCTGAGTTGTTCCTTCCTGCAGGTGTCCATTCCCCAATCTGGGACCTTTCTAGAGGTGATGTATAAGGGTTCACAATACCCATCAGCTTGTTTACTGTCTCTTATATGTCCTTTCTTCCTTTTCCTTAGGGGTCTCTGACAATCCTCATGACCCATAGCTACACACCTGTACAAAGATTAGGGTTTGAAACAGAATTCCCTTCTGCCATTACCTTCTCCACCAACCCATTTTCTGCCTTTGTCCTGTTCTCTCCAATGTAATCTCTCTTTTACTATAATAAACAAACGAAAGGTGATGCGGACCCCATCAGAGCTCACCCAGTGCTCGTGTCCCTCCAGACGCTGCCTCTCTTTTACTATCTTTAATGTTTCCAATGAACAGGTAGCCTTGTACTGGTCATCTAGAAGTGCCCCAATTATAAGCAAAAACCATGGAAACAGGGCAGCTAGTGGCGGTCTGTGTAGTTCTACCAGTTACTAGTGATTGGCGAATCTGTGGCATTTAGCTTCGCCGGAAAATTCGCGAATTTTCAGCGAAATTCGCAAAACCGCTAAAAAATTAACGAAACGAGTTGCGCTGATGTTTTGTCACGCACCCAAGTTGACTCGCTTCAGAATAGTTTTGACGCACAGTGCAAAGTAATAAAACTGCCAGGTGAAATGCATAACCCCAACGGTCCCTTTTTTTGAAGGGACATTCCCTCTTTTGATAGCACAACCTGCAGTCCCCCATTTCATTTGTATTGGAAAGTCCCTCTTTTCTCTGCACAGAATAGCCAGAAAAAGAAAGAAGTTTCTAACTTAATTGGCTTTTGGCAGAGAGCCTAGAAGAACAGCTAACAGCTGCAAAAAAAGATGCTTTTTAACAATTTTGATATAATAAAATAAGTAATTGATTGTATTTGTAACAGTTTAGATAAAGAGAAATATTTTCAAACTTTTATAACCTGCCAAATTTGGTAAAACGAACATGTTAATTAGTGGGTGTGGCCACAAAAATGGGTGTGGTCAAAATGTTGCAGCGCTACGTATGGAAAAAAAAAATTCTGTCCCTCTTTTTACTTCCAAAATGTTGGGAGGTATGGAAATGTGAAAAAAAATTGTAAAAAATTTCATCTTTTGTTTTGTGTATGAATGTGCTGCATACCATTGGAGTCAATGAGAAGAGCAATTTACACACGTGTTTCACTTAGTTACACACATGCCCTGCATTGTTAGTGGACTCTTATCTTTTCAAATCTCCACCTCCGATATGCACCGGAGATCTCCTTTAGCAGCGGTTTTTGTACGGCAGCAACCAGCAAGAGGAGCGGCGACTTCCCTTCGCTGCGACCGACGTGGGGGCGGCGTTTCCTATGTGCACTTAGCTGGATTGTTACTTGTCGGCTTTCAACCAGGTTTTTCAATGTGTGCCGGCGTCCTCCTTGAAAAGGATCAGGGAGGCGATGATTGTAGTAAACGAGCGGCTGCTTCCTCTCGCTGAGTTTCTTGACTGACTTCCCGTCTGGTGGTCCGGTTTTGCTATCATATATATATTCCCAAAAATAAGAAAAGACAAACTGTGTCTTCAATATTGATTTATATCCTCGAATTTATTAGTGCTGAATACAGCCCAACGCGTTTCGTAGTATTACTACTGCCCCTGAGGATGCCAGGGTGCATGGTCTAGCTGGGGGCACACAAAGGAAAATTTTGAATATACTGTATATATATATGTATAGGGTAACTAATCCATCAGATAGAATAATATTGCTGGGGATTATATGGTAATGAACTCTTAAAATATCTATTAATAAACACTAGTTCTAGTTAACCTTGGGGTTGGAAATATATATCATGCTTTGATACATATGGGCTGCTTTGATACTTTTGCCAGGGCTGCTTTTTCCTCCCAGTCCTGCCCTGAAACCAACAATACAAAGGTACAACCCTATATGATGTTTGCCTGCACTTACAATTTACTTCAATCAGCTCTGGATAAGGGGAAGACTCAGTGACATCAGTCTCAAGTCTGAATATTTTAATTACTGATATAATGGTAGAATTCTGTGATGATTGTTTGTCCAAAGGAAGGTGGCCTGTTTATAAAGGAAACATCTGATTTATTTAAAACTTAGGGTTATTAAAACTTAGGGTTCATGCAACATCTAAAATATGACAAATAACTGCCCACTCATCTCTGACATTATTAGGAGGGCAGATACACAGCTTTCCTATGCATTCTGCAGACTCAGAGATGTAATTTAATCAGTCCTGAATGTGGAAAGACATCCCTTTGGGTACATAACATTGCATCCCCAGGTCCCCAGCATCAGTGGGTCCTGTGTTCCCATCCCCTGAGAGGGATTGTGGGCCACACAAAGTGGAGAGGTTACATGGCTGCCATTAGACAGGGGATACTGGAGAATTTGGTGGTGAAGTTTGTGGGTGAAAACACCTGCGACTCCCTTCATGGGGAATGATTTTAATTTTAGCCCTTGTGCTTTTATTGCCATCTCTTCTGGGGATAAAAAAAACACCTTCCTCTATATTTACCTTTCTTTACTATGAATAACATTGGCATCAGGCGTAATTTTTACCTAGGACCTGTAATATACACTGCTTCCAAGTTACTGTCATATGTGAACTTAAAAACAATCCTATAACAGTAGTGTCTGCCCAGAATAAGATGTTCTCTTACAAAGCAGTTTTCATAAACCTCATTTATGAGGTCATCGTAGTGAGCTCAGTGACGCCTTCAGACTCTAGGGAGACATTATTTTTAATGGCCAAAGCAGTAATACTCTTACTATTCCCTAAAAGGGATGTTTATCAAATGGTAAAATTTCAAACATTCCCTGCCCTCCCACACTGCAAAAACATATGGGCAGGACAACTGGTTGGAAAAAAAGTGTGACCATAGTGTGTGTGAATGTGATAAAGCTTTGGATTGTAAGCAGGCCTGGACTGAGAGTCAAAATAGGATCTGCCATTTCAGGTACACAGAGGCCCAATCAGCTCAAACAACGGCCCAAACATCCCCCACAAGCCCACTAAATACTGAATTGCTGTGTTACATTATAGCAGCCCCTCAGATTGCCAGTCCAGGCCTGACTGTAAGTCCCACAGGGAGAGGCACTAATGTGGATCATTTATAATCTCAATACTTCTACAATGATTCTCTCACACCCTCACAGTGTTCCTCTCACAAAGCATCCAGCATAAGTACTGTAGTACACTAGAAGATTGCCACTATCTATTGAAGGCCCCCTCCTCTTCTTATGTTACTATTACTCATCTCTGTCGTATATCCACATACAGTGCACAAGCTAGTACCATACTTCTCATTGCTGCTCATATATACACTGTATACATACACACTAGTGGTGTGTGGGTCAAGAAAAATAGGATCTGCACCCAACCTGGGCCCGATCCCTCTGAACCTTACCCAACCCCGTACAGCAGCTTTATTTATAGCCCCATGTCTGACCCCCCATCTCTGTCATCTCAAAAGAGGGTAGGTGCATTGCTATAAAAAGAAGCAACCACAAGCTGGCCATGGAAGGGCGCAGGCATGGGGTACAGAAGGAGGAGCTCAACACGAACCCACCATAACCCGGCAATCATCTGTGGAAGTCGGCCAGAACCCACCTGTCCTGCAGGTAAACTATCAAGTATAGTATAACTTAAATCATGCTGCAAAGTGACAGCTTTTTCCATCCCAGAAACAAGGTCCCTGTTCACATTCTCATAAAAAGAAATTAAATTGGCCTGGCAAGATCTATTATGCATAAAACTATGCTGACACAAACTCATAGTATTATTATTTGTAGTGAAGTAAAGTATCTTATCCCTTGATACCCCCTTTGAAAAGCTTTCCTACCACTGACGTCAGACTAACCGGCCTATAGTTCTGAGATTGAGAACAGGATCCCTTTTTGAATAGCGGCACAACATTAGCAATTCTCTCTTGGTACCATGCCAGACATCAATGAATCCTGAAAAATTAAGTAAAGTGGTTTGGCAATCACAGAGCTAAGCTCTGTACCGTGGGATGAATACCATCCAGTCCTGGATCTTTGTTTATCTTAACATGTTCTAGTCTCTTGTATTTCCTTGTGCATTTATTACTAGGATTCAGACTATTAAGAAGGAAACCTTCATTAACTGGTTCCTCATTTATGTAGACAGATGAAAAATAACAGTTCAGAATCTCTGATTTTTTTCTGTTTTCATCAACAAGCTGACCCACCTCTGATATTAAGGGTCTTCCAATTGGAAGAACATCCTCCAATTGTTACACAGATATCTGCCATTGACCTTTACATGTTCTTGGCAGGTCTGAGTTTCATTGGATTTTAACACCATAATAAATCCTAAAGAAAAAATTATCTCCAAAAAAATAATAACATTTTAAATAATTTTTCCCTTAAAAAAATGCTAGAGATGAGTTTGGTATTTTTATTTATTAGAAGATCCAAAAGAGACTGATATCTATCTGATTTCTACACCAATGGTAATTTTCTTTGTAAACTTTTGCCCAGTTGCAATTTCTACCAGGAGGACTGGAACATTGGATTGCATTGATGATATATAGATATAGTTAAAAAGAATGTTCATTTGAAATGTAACATTTAAAACATACAGTAGCAGCCATTGGACTAGCGTTTGGAAATATCTCTTGTCTGCCTTTCCCATTCCAGGGACACTTCAAGGGGATTTGCTTCTGTATCACATGGACCACTGACACAGGATGTGCATCACCTTTGCTTTTCTTTTCTAACTTATAGGTGACAGTTCAAATCTAATAGCTGATTGGTTGCTATGCACAACCTCACTGGTCCCCAATGTTAATAAATATGCCCTTAGGTGTGAATCAATAAAAGGGGAAGTTCATCTCAAAACTACCTCTTTGTATGATGTTATTGTTATATATATTTTTTTAGGGACGCACCGAATCCAGGATTAGGTTCGGGATTTGTCCTTCTTCCCGGCCGAACCAAATCCGAATCATAATTTGCTTATGCAATTAGGGGCGGGGAGGGCAATCGCATGACTTTTTGTTACAAAACAAGGAAGTAAAAAATGTTTTACATACGCAAATTAGGATTCGAATTCGGTTCGTTATTCAGGCAAATCTTTTGCAAAGGATTCGGGGTTCCCTAATTTTTTTATTTTACTCATCTTATTCACTCTCCTATTTATCCTCCTCTATACTGTTTAAATCTTTGCCCCAGCAATCAGATTGCAAATTCTAAATTAATTATTACGCAAGCTTCCACTTAAACAGAGGGATATTCCTGATGTTACCAGGGCAATTCCTTACATCAACCCACATTTTATATGAATTCCCTATTATTTTTAATCATGTTCGCGATCTTGTCCCCTTTCATGCAAAGCAGACATCCTCACATTCCCTGCCATCTGACCTGCAGTAAAACATATATACAGTATGCAATGGGATAAATGCCAACTTCAAAGCCATGGGGGAATTTGCACTTCTGCCATCCGGAGCCCAACATAAATTCCTTCTCAGGTGGCACTGGGGCCACAGCCATAAAAACCTGATATAGCACTTCCTTTTGATCAGGGACACCTGCTTCCTCCCAGCAAACTCTAATAATGATTCCATGAATAATGACCCCTCTCAGTGACCCCCAACTGGTTGTTTTAGCTGTTCCCTCCTAGCACAGAGAGCGAGCAATAAAGTACAGCTTTGAGCATGTTACTGTTATTGTAACTCAGTGTTATTCAATATATAGCAGCACTACAGGATCCTCTATTCACAGGAATAAATCACTGCTCCTCAAGGCTAATCTGGGGGGAGATACACTGAACATAGTAACCTAGTAAGTTAGGTTGAAAAAAGACACATGTCCATCAAGTTCAAACTTTTAACTCTTTTTTTTAATCTGCCTAAATGCTAGTTGATCCAGAGGAAGGCAAAAAAAACCCTTCTGAAGCCTCTCCAATTGATTCCAAAATTGGACCAGTCCCTGGATCAACTTGTACTATGAGCTATCTTCCATAGCCCTGTGTTCTTTCACTCCCAGAAAAGCCATCCAACACCTTCTTAAAACTATCTAATGTATCAGCCCGTACAACTGATTCAGGGAGAGAATTCCACATCTTCACAACTCTAAAAAACCCCTTTCTGAATATTTAGGTGGAACCTCTTTTCTTCTAATCGGAATGGGTGACCTTGTGTCTGCTGGAAAGGCCTACTGGTGAATAAAGCATTAGAGAGATTATTATATGATCCCCTTATATATTTATACATAGTTATCATATCACCCCTTAAGCGCCTCTTCTCCAGCGTGAACATCCCCAATTTGGCCAATCTTTCCTCATAGCTAAGATTTCCCATACCTTTTACCAGCTTAGTTACCCTTCTCTGTACCCTCTCTAATACAATAATGTCCTGTTTGAGTGATGGAGACCAAAACTGTACGGCATATTCTAGATGTGGCCTTACCAGTGGAAGAATGACCCTTTCCTGCCGTGAATCAATTCCCCTTTTAATACAGCTCAACACCTTTGCCCTTGATGCTGCTGACTGGCATTGCTTGCTACAGCAAGCTTATTTTACCCATTGTTTTAATCTGGGGAAATTGATGGTTTTATTTCATGAGGTTTTATTTCTTGAAACAGGAAAAAAGTGGGGAACTAAAGTTATTCTGTGTTTCTAACTATGTGGTATCTAATCAATATATATATTTATATAATCAAATTACCAGTATACGGTTTAATGCCCTGAATACTAGATTTTTTCCTGTCTGTAAGTCAATTTCTGGGTGAAGGGAGGGGTTGTTAATGCAGAGTTCATTATCTCGAGTTAAACAAATTCATCTAACAACAGGGATGAAATTCATCTAACAAGGCATGAAAGCCAAACAATTATCTTTTATGGCTGTTATAAAAAAAAATCTGGAATACAAAATAGAAAAATATAAGTTCATTTACATGGTGTTGCTTTTACAGTTACACTTTGGTGCACAAATTAGGTATCCAGTTCTTAGAGCTTCTCTCTGTCCTACAGCTGTCTGTCTACTCCACAATCCAGTGCATGCTGTCATTCAGGCATGCCTAAAGCACATCATTACTACTATCGCTCAGCCCCTCCATTCCTTAACCCCTGAGATATCAGATGGCATGTTAGCACCAGAACCCAAGGGAGTTTTCTTTGAAAAGCCTGGGTAGGATTAATAGGCATAGAGACTGGAAATCTGAGTTAAGATTGACATCTTCAATAGGCTCAGAAACCTTCTAGAAATGCAACAAGCTCACGTGTTCATTATGGTATTTTGGGGAATTCGGTAAATATCTTCATTGCCCAAATGGCAGTGGCTTCTGTTTGCAGCACCTGGGGCCAAAATGAAAGTTTTTCTGTCTGCATAGGTTTCTTCCACATTTTCTCATTCCCTTCCTCACTTCAAAAACATATTGGACTGATGCAATAATTTCTGTAAGTGCTACATATATATATATATATTGTTGCAAATTATAAGGATATTATAAGTTGCCAAGGAGTTTCATGACCATATAAAAACACGAGGCCGAAGGGCAAGTGTTTTTATACAGGTCTTGGAACTCCGAGGTAACTTCCAATATCCTCATATTTTGCAACTGGGGGTACTTTATTTATTATAATACACACGTTTCAGTGAGTCACATGACAGAAATGACATCAGAACTCACCGTTTATAACGGATGACATCAGAACTCACCATTTATAAGGATATAATTTACAAGATATTCACAGCTTTTGTGTATTATATTGGATATACATATTGAAAACCCGCTACCCAAAAGGGTTAAATAGTGATTGGGAAGTGTCCTGTTTTTTCCAATAGAAAATGGAAGCAGATATGCTTTCATATATAGTTAATATGGAATAATACCCCTAGGTGTTAGATCTGCATATTGTAGTTGTTTTTTTGTTATAATATACAAATTTCATGGAGTATAGCTTTAAACATAACCCAGAAGTGTATTTTGTGTTTTCAATGCAATTTTAACATTTAAATGTTTTTATGTAAGCACACTATATAAAAGGCTACAATCAGATTCCACCGATGATGAAGTGCAATAGTGAGGCACCAAACGCGTCAGTTGACTAGACACTTCATGGTTTAGCTACATGTCTCCAACAAGGAACCTTTTCATGTTTTTAATGAGACTTGACAAATAAAGATTTTTCTCTTAATTGAAATACCCATGGTTGCAAGGCTTCTGTCTATTTGCTATATTACTGGATATCAAAGATTGGGACTGGAGCAGAGTCCAGCCAACGGGTGGCCACCACGAGGTTAATGGCGGGGTCATACACATGTAAGTGCTAATGTTGTTTGCAAATATCCTGAATTCCGATTTTATCTTGTGCCATTCACAAGAGTAAACCGCTGAGGCTGCTGAGAAACTATTAAGCAAAAAAGATGACAATACTGAAGAATTGCATTCAGGGGAGCTGGGCCAATGAGGTGAGCTGAGATACTTGCCTTGGGTGCAGCACCCCCACAAGTTACCAGGGGTGGTAAATAGCAATGAAGCTTTGCAGCAACTGAAGTCATACGTTTGTCTTCTTTGGGTCATTAAGACTAGTGTCAAACATGGTGTTTTCTCCACCACTATAAATACACAGAACTGTTAAAGATGCTGACTTTGCATCACCAGAGTTGGACTTTATACCACTTGAGCTGGACTTCACACCAACTGGGTTGTACTTTACACAATATCCACAGTGAGCAAAATAAGGCACAGTGTTGGATTCAACTAAATATAGCACATTAAATTCCAACACTGTGCAAAATAATTAGAAACATATACCTAGTTCATTGCAGGCCTGGACTGGCAATCTGTGGGTTCTGGCAAATGCCAGAGAGGCTTCTGTAAGTTGCCATAGACAGACACTATATTTTGGACTGGTGGGGGCTGTTTGGGCTGCTGTGTAGTCTGTTTGGGCCTCTGTGTATCTGAAATGCCAGGGTCTAGTTGCATCAAACGTGCAACTTGTACACTTTAGTGTGTTTTATGTGCAATAACATTCTTATCAGTTGGTAGGGAAAGAATTGTGAGGCAACATATTATTATGGTTAAAAATACTATAATCAAGGATATCCAAAATGTGGCATCCACAACAAGATTAGCACTGTTAGTGCCCATCCAAGTTCTTATAATGATGCAATGTAGTTCTAAAAAGTTGGATATCCTGATATAAAGTTTTTAAATGTCTGATGCTGGGTAGCTCTGCTGTATACTGAGTGGCAGAAAAATGTGCGTTGTCTGAGCGAATTTTATACCTGCCGAAGTACTGCAGCAGAATTACGTATGCACTGAAATCCATTTTTCAAACGTGCAAAAAGATTTTTTTATATTAAATTTTGAAATTTGATATGGGGCTAAATATGTTGACAGTTTCCCAAGTGACCTCAGTCATGGGACTTGTGCTCTGATAAACTTCAGCCGCTCTTTACTGCTGCACTGCAAGTGATGGCACCCCCCTCCCTTTTCTTACCCAGCAGCCTATCAATAGAACAAGTGAAGGTAACAAGATAGCTCCGTGACAAACATAAAAAAAGCCTTCAATAGTAAAAAGCCAAGTCTCACTATGACTACTCCAGTCACATTGTGTAACAATAGCTTATCTGAAAGCAGTTTCATCAAGAAGTCCTCACTCAAAAGTTATAGTCACTTATTGTAAAGTACTCCTGGCTGGGCAGTTTAAACATAAAAGGTCAGGGTTCACAAGAATGGGCAACTCTTTAATGTTTACAAGGAATCTTCTCCACAATATACTATGTACAGATAATGGTAAATGTGGTTGCACTTTGGCAAAGGAAAGAACTTTACTCTAAATGTCTTGCCCCATCACCAAGAACCCTTCCATCCCGGACCTGTAATCCTTGACACAGTGCCTACCACACCACATGCTGAAGCCATTGTCCCAGAGACTGCTGAAGTTCTCACGCTATTAATTACTATCCCTTATCAGCAGTCTCTTATTTTCTACTTTGGCCACTGCACAAAGCCCCAGGCCAGAGACTCACATAATGACTGACAAGCAGGGTGGTGCCTGAACTTTAGTTCTCTGTGACACAGGTAAGTTTATTAAAATACTTTTTGGCATTCTTGCTGTTTCCTTACAGCCGTATATGCAATAATTGCAACACAGCAAGTGACCCCACAGCCTTGTGCTCACTTATGTGTATAACTGAAATCTCTGGGACATATGGAATGTCTCCACTTAGCATCTTATGAGAGTGCTCTGAACTGTCACCTGTTACTCCTCACTCACATCAAAGCAGGGTATTAGATTATGGGCAGTTTTAGGCATTTGGGACCATGTTTAAAGCACATTTAGGAAATACATTGATTATTTGGTACAGGACAACACTTTTCTCTTCCCACTGCAGTTTTATACTGGAACCTGTGAAGTTTATTGAATGCTTCTGCTTCTCTAAGCATATACTCTGGCTTGTGTCTGTTACATGAACTATCGCTCCTAAAAATATTAAATATTGTTCTTACCCAGCATTCCATAGTAATTACTCTTGTGTAATAAATGGTTCACAACCCAGCTTGCACCTGATCTGTTTTAGCCAAATCATAGTGTGCACAAATTATCTACCAGTTACAACATGGAACAGGCCGGGGTCTTCTAAATTGAGCAAGAAATTTACTTTTTAGAGGTATGGGACCTATTATCCAGAATGCTTGTAATATGGGGCATTCTAGATATGGGGGGGGGGGTTCTTTTCATTATCTGGATCACCATACTGTATATATATTTAAACATCATTTCCACTTAAACTAAACCCAATAGGAGTGTTTTCCCTCCAGGGAAAGTATCAACTATATATCACTTAGGATCATGTAGGAGGTAATGTCTTAGTATTACAGATAAAAGAGGGAACCTAAACATTTGAATCATTTGATTAACATGGAATCTTTGGCCTTCTCATAATTCAGAGCTTTCTAGATTAACTGGTTTTCAAATAATGGATCGCATATCTGTGCTTATTCAAATACAATTTGATCAAACTTTAATCTGTAAACCTTTTTGACTCAGGGGTCTTAAACCCGAGGTAGTCTATGATAGGATATTGTATATTTTTATATAGTTGTCTGGAAAATGAAGGGACTTGTGTTCCTGCTATCTTTTATCAAATATTTATATGGTGCTATCGTCTCCCATAGCAACAGAGTAAAAGGACACAAGACATAACAGTTTACATATATAGGCAAGTATTTAACCAGAATTGATATATGATTTCATTTGTGTATTGTTAGCAGTCAATAGGGGGGATGACCCTGGTTGCGATATCAAACTTGCAATACAGAAGTAAAGAGTGATTGAAGTTTATCAGAGCACATGACTGAGGGCAGCTGGAAAATTGACAATGTGTCTAGCCCCATGTCAGATTTCAAAATGAAGATTTTGAATTAATTAAAAAACAGAATTAAAAAAATCTGTTTTGAGAAACGGATTTCAGTGCAGAATTCTGCTAGAGCAGCACTATTAAAGGAAAACTATACCCCCAAAATGAATACTTGAGCAACAGATAGTTTATATCAAATTAAGTGACATATTAAAGAATTTTACCAACCTGGAATATATATTTAAGTAAATATTCCCCTTTTAAATCTCTTTCCTTGAACCCCCATTTGGTGATGGTCTGTGTGCTGCCTCAGAGATCACCTGA
>CM044448.1:28153803-28164000 GCA_024363595.1 Xenopus borealis
CTGCAAGAAAGAATATCATGTAAAGCAAGGCACTCACAGGACTTAAAATATGGTGAAAAAGAGATACGATTTATTTGTTATTCCAACATTCAACGAAATGTTGGAATGACAAAAAAACTTTTTTTTTGATGATATATATATAAAGTGTGGCTCTTTGTGGAGATTTATATATATATTGCATGGAATAAAGTTTGGAACCTTTTTTTAAAAAATCCCAGGAGTGCACTGCTTCAATCATCTGTACTAGGAAATTTATTGGGCTCAGCATTAACAGCTGTTGTTGTGTGGAGCTTTGTTAAGTTCTGTGAGCACATGTCCTTATTACTTTGCAAGCCCATTAGAAAGGTTCAAACAATAGACTGGACAAAGTACTAAAGTGAGTCATTTAAGCACCAAAGGGTGAATATTTAAAGATGCAGGAATGTAATTACTGCCACTTATCACTCCAGGAAAACAAAAAAAGAGGAACTGTAGCCTATTATCTGCCTATTCAGACAATTAAAAAGACAGTTGAAGGACTTGCTCACACTAGCAACTTTATAAATGTGAGTTAGACCTCTTGAACTTGCTGCAACTAATTCAGCCACAGTGGGATCTATGTTATTGGAGAGTATGTAGTAGAAGTACAGATGGCTGCAACTGCAACAGCTTCAAACGATTTTTTGTTTGTGTGTGCGTGTATGAAATCTACTTCATTACTGTAGCTGCAAATGAAAGGTGGCATCAAAGCAAAACAAATAGTCAGAACTGATGAACTGAAGAGTTTTAACCTGTGTTTGGTGTTGGTAAGTAGCAACCTCAGAGCTAAGGGAAAAAAACACTGCTTTATTGTTATCAGGTCGCATTTGTTGCTGCATGACTATTAAGTTCATCTGTACCCAGAAACAAGAACCAGAGGCTTGGCCAGGATTCCATTCAGTGCTCTTCATGCCCTTAAACACAATACCCTGTGCTGCAAAGAATTCATTTCTAATCCCCATTCAGCCCCTAACGGAGAGCTGAATATATGTTAATCTTCTTAGCAACTCCACAGTCTGACACACAACCTGTCACCCCAGACGGGCCTATAACAAAAAGCATCTTGTTTTTATTTATATTCAAAGACAGATGATAGATGATAAAGAACACAGATAGATATCTGATAAATAGATAGATAGATATAGATAGAAAGAAAGATAGATGATATACAGATATATAGATAGATAGATGATATACAGATAGATAGATAGATAGATAGATAGATAGATAGATAGATAGATAGATAGATATACAGACAGATAGATAGATAGACAGACAGACAGACAGACAGACAGACAGACAGACAGACAGACAGATAGATAGATAGATAGATAGATAGTAGATAGATAGATAGATAGATAGATAGATAGATAGATAGTAGATAGATAGATAGATAGATAGATAGATAGATAGATAAATAAAATGTTGCTTGCACTCTGTGCTTGAACATGAGCATATGGTGCAGAGTGCAGAGTGCTTGCACATAAACGCGGCACACATGGCGGCACTTCGGGGGGCCCTGGGGCAGTAGCCCCCCAGTCCGACCCTGGATAGATATAACACGGTAGATTGATAAATAGTTGTATAAAAAGATAGATATAAGAACACGATAGATAGATAGATAGATAGAGCACAGATAGTTAGAGCACATATATATATATAGATCTTGGGTCCCCAACCTTTTTCACTTGTGAGCCACATTTAAAAGACTTGGAGAGCAACACAAGCATGAAAAAGTCCACTGGGTGCCAAAAAGGGGCTGTGATATTCATTGCTTTTGTTTATTCTGAACGTATAGTCCATGAGCTTGCAGTCTAATTTTTCTGCTGCTGGCAAACACACCAGGATCAGTTTCACCATCAACTAATTAACTTGCTAGACTGTTTTTTGAACTGTGGTGCAGATAATAAAAAGATTATACAAACTGAGATGCAAAAATGTCTGCAAAATGGCAGGCAAGGCATTTTGTCCAAAGCCCTCTGGCAGAAAGTAGCAGTAGATACTGTAAATTATTTTTATCTTAAATCCATGCACTATAATTTTTGTATGCACAGCAAGAACTTGAACACTGGTTTCTGAGAGGCTGGCTATCAGCTCCCATTCCCTGGCACTGGCACTATACTACAGTAGCTGGGGCTTTAGGGTGGGAGGAGTGGATGAATGGGTTCGAGGGGTCTCAGCAGGTGACTGTTGATACAACTGTTAGTTTCCTATCAGTGGAAGCAAGCAGTGGGGGAAGGGGGTTTCTATTAAAGTCTGACAGACTTTGACACCAGGCTCTGTCTCAACATTCCTCTGTCTTTAGGAAGGCTAAATTCAGAAACCTGCTCTCCAATCACATCAATGGAAGGGTAATGCAGGGAGGGAGGAGTACTGCTAGGGGAAGCTAGTAGTGACTGAAGGTGCTTGGGGGTCTTCTGTTCTATTCTTATTGCTGATAGGCACAGCTCATCAGGCCCACAACTTCAACACGATCAACGGCCATATGCAAGAAACCTCAGCAGATGTCAGAAAGAGACCAAGAAACCCAAATTTCTTTTCCTAGAAGTCCAGCAGCAGGAGGTATGGAAAAACGACTGATATTCCCTTGGAGGTTTGTTTCTTCTCCACTCCAGCTTTTTACTTTTCTTGTTTCTGTACTCCAGAAAGCATTTCCCAGAATGCACTGGGAAAGCATGGTCCACTGTGACAGATGGCAAGTTAGGTAAAATCCACATGGACTGGATTACCATCTAAACAGGTTTACCCTAATGTGAACAAATCTTAAGGAATTTAAATGTGAAAATAATAACAATCATTTAAAATGGCTTTTTATTTTTTGGCCGAGAACTCACTGTGTTATGGGATTCTATGTATATTAAAGCAATTTACTTTAGCAGATAAATCAGTATGGCTGCTTCCACTCTAAAGGTAGAAATACGGCTCTCTTTTCACCATCACTTAGGCACCTTTATAGCCCTACAAAATGATTCTTCCATAGCATAAACACTTATTTACTCTGACAGCGCAGCGGAAATTTAATGCACCTGTGAGCATTGCCGGTGATAAATAAATATATAAATAAAAGAGATTGTTTGGGCTGTGTGTTTATAGCATTATTTCTCTGATCCATCTACATTCAGATGCTTCACAAACCAGGATTTATATGATAAAGAAATTGCATGTGCATTAAAATGTAAGAGATGGTACAGGGAGATATTTATAGCTGTGATTTGGCTGTCCTGACTTCCGCAGCCTTGCACACAAATCTCTCTCTTTTCTGTGAACATGTCAGACTCTGTCTCATAGATTCCCTTTTCTCCTTGTTGTTCTTCCCTACAGGTTCTGTAAATCCCTATGTGAACACAATCACGCAACTTTGTAGAAGAGTGATAACGAGATTCTCCCTAATGGATTGTTTACTTGTGAGCTTCTAACTAAATATCCAACTGACAGCAGCCTGCCTTCTCCAGATGTCACCTCTTATTACAAGAGATATGTGCTGAGCTAAACATCATCTGTAACCCTGTCTCTGGCTGCTGATTGATTGGGTCTTATAGGGACACAAGGTACACTACACTGCGGTGGTAAAGTAACAGGTACATACTGGTGACACTAGAATAATTTGAAAAATTCACCTCTTCCAAAGCTACCCAGATATTTATAACAGAAGCTGCCACAGCAAGTGTGCTTGCCTGCTTATCTACCATCAACTCCAGTGCCTTATGGAGATGCCAACTGCAGCAGGACAGTATGGAAAGGTCCATGCAGAACAATCACCTTCATTCTTTTAGATTTAAAGACAACCTGGATCATGCACAGGCCATAGAGCAGATCAGTGGTCTGATGATACCAAGCCTAGAGGATGTGTCTCACCAGGAGATAGAAGGAGACTATGTGGACATTTTAGACATAGCTGCTTCGGCAGAGCACATCTCCTCATCTTGCCTGCCTGAAATGGGGGATATCCCTGTCGTTAATGGTGATACTATTTTAACAAATAATAGTAAAAAGTGGATCTGTGGGCAAGTTCTGACGAGCAAGGAAGGCACTTGCACCCCTTGTTTAAGAAGAAGGTTTAACAAAGGCTTGGATACTCAGGAGACAAAGTGCCATTTTCGACAGTCATACGTTGCTGCTTTAAAAAATCCAGTTAGTTTTAGCTCTGTACCCATGGGGGATATTTTTGAAGAACCAGTGGGCAGAGCAGAGCTATCCACCACATTTGCTGCTTTGGAAAGTCCTCTCTGCTCACGACGCAAGAATCATGCCCACGTGCCCTCCCACAGGTTGTTGCCAGCAAAAGCAGAAGCTGATAGAACTGGAGACATGACTATTCAAAGCACTTCAAGAAATCCCAAGCCCAACACCACACCTGGTTCAGAACCTTCTCCATCTCTTGTACACAGACTTTCATTTTTAAGAGGTCAACGGAGTTGCTCATCAACAGGAGATGGAATTGCCGTGGATGCCAATGCCAATCAATATGGTGGCACCTGGCGGAGAGTATCTGCGGTCTGTTCCCCCCGCCTTAGCAGGAGTAGATTCTGTGGAAAAGGTAGGCCTAAGAAAATGTTAAAGTCTCCATGATTTTACATACATTTGAATCACTATATCCTGGAGAAGTTTTAATAGAAGTATGGAGAACTTATATGGGAATTAATCTATCTATTATTAACTCCTATCTTATCTATAAGCTGGATAATTCATGCAACAGAAAAATATAGCAATGTTTATTCTGTGGCAAAAAGTCATAGATTATTGCATGTTTTTGGGGGGCATGGTTGAAGCATGTGAATGGTATTTACATTAGCATGATAATGGCTTGCATAGTGAATGATATCTGCTAAAAGGCTGTAAAAATGTTTTGGATCAGGAATGTAATAGACAATACCAGAAGCTTCAGGGTATTTGATGGCTGATGCTAGACAGAGTGGTAATGGGATTCAGACCATTTGCTGTAAGTGGCAAGCACTGAAAAGTTATGATTGCTTAACTGTGGTCCATATGATGACTTTACTGCATTCCCCTTCCACTGTAGACTTATAGTATTGACAATGAATAGAATATCCTCTGTGCCAGCATCTTTCTGGACTTCTGCCAAATGATGCAGGGCTAGAGGAGGGTGGGTGAAGCCAAAAAATGCAGCGTGGTCTCATGCATAATACACTTCTCTTGGTACACCAGTTATTAGCACCCCAGGAGTACAATGGTCATTCTGACCAGTATGAACCAATTTTGGATTAAAGGAATAGTAACACCAAAAATGAAATTGTTTTAAAGTAATTAAAATATACTGTACTGTTTCCTTATACTGGTACAACTGGTGTGTTCACTTAGATACACTACTAACACGGGGGCAGCCATGTTACATAGCAGATAAAAGATACATTTTGTAGAATCCCATTGCATTCTATTGCAGATCTTATCTTCCAAGTAGACTGTGCTTTTTCTCCCTTTTTAGCTTGAATGGCTGCCCCCAAGGATACACAATAGCCTAATTATATATACTACACATAATATTTACAAGTGCATAACAACAGTACATTATATTTTCATTCCTTCAAAGCAGTGGTTCACCTTTGAGGTAACTTTTAGTATGATGTAGAGATTGCTGATTTTAATTTCAGCAATCTGGTTGCTAGGGTTCAAATTACCCTAGGGACCATGCATTGATTTGAATAAGAGACTGGAATATGATAAATAATGAAGACCAATGAAAAGTGTCTTAGAATTGGTCATTCTATAACAAACTAAAAGTTAACTTAAAGGTGAACCACCCTGTTGAAATAGTTTTATTTTATGAGGTTACTGTTCCTTTAGTTATTCTGCTGCTTGAACTAGTCATTTGGGTGACTTTAGAGAGGCAAATTCTAGCTCTGCAGTTGCAAATCTGGCCCACTATGAATGTAGCCAAATTAATCAGTATTCTGTTGAACCAATGACCAAATGGACAGAATTCCTCATTTGTCCCCAGCATCAATCTCGGCTGATGCTATCCTTTAAATAGACAGTAATGAATGCCTAGTTTCTTTGAAGAATGCCTTTACTGAGACAAGCAATATAGCAAAGCATATAAATGCAACTTTGCAATGAGACAAAGTTCTCTTAATACAGAGTTTGTGTTAATTCTTTATATTCTATAGAGGAATGTAAACTATTAAGGAAAAAAACCAAAACCAAAAGGGAAATTCCCTAAACCAACCAGTCACTGTACTTATTTTTTGTTCTTCTAAGTTGGAATGAGGGTGGTTACTATATAGAGAGAGATCATGACCCAGTCTATGACCCCATCAATAGAACATGAGTTTGAGGGCGTTTTACGGTGTAATACATCAAAGCTGTGTGTGTGGGCTGGTTTCTTGGCAGATCTGTGGTACCATGTGCTCTCAAGTGCTATAAACACTATGCATATTAGGGTGCTATTTGGCATAATCAGTCAAGGCTACACAGTTGAACTGAGGACTGGTCAGGAGATTTTGACAACCCCTAGTCCCTGACCCTAGGGGAGCCATTGGGGTCTGGAAGTTGATTGGTGCAGAGAATGTGGAAGCATTCATTAGCCCACAATAAATGCATTCTGAAAGGCAGATGCCCAGCAAATAGCCCACAGTTTTTAGGAGGACTGTTTACATAACTAATATCATTTTGAGGGATGGCTCATCTTGCTGAGCCAAAAAATTCCACTTCACTACTAGAATTAAAATCAAGTTCTTTCCTTGCCCTGTATGAATTAATTGATTAGCCAAATCATTCAAGCAGTGCAAGACCAAGGGTCCCTAGTCGCCATAACAGGCACTGGTCACTCTAAATTTTGTAGGGTGAGCCCACACTCGAGTTATAGGAGGTGTTTGTTTGTTTGTTTTAAAAATTGTTACTCTGTGCTTCATATTGAGAGATGTATTGAGTTTATAGCAGGACTGGCCAACAGGACTAGACTGCCACAAATGTAATAGACTAAATGGGATGTAATAAACAAACAATGAAACCTGTACTATTCTTTCCTATTCAAAAATAGTCATCATGTGACCAGGTTGTGGTTTAGCCTCTGGATGAAAAAAAACAGCAAACATCAAGTTGCTGAGAGAGAGCTGCAAATGTATTTGGAGATAGGCCAGTTGCTGAGATCACCGTTACAGGGATCTGGGACCCCTGCTCTTGGCCTCATTGAATAATTTGCCCAACAGTCAATTATTTCACATAGAGCCACCACACAGATCAATCAGGAAATGACTGCATTCTTTCAGTATCTCAATACAGTCTTTGGGACACTGGATTTTCTACCGTTGATGATTGAGATCGGATTTATGGGTTGGCACAAACTGGGTCACACTCCAAAAAATAGATGTAGTTAAATGTCTTTTTTAAATACATCTATTTTTTGGAGTGTGATCCAGTTTGTGCCAATCCATCAATATTCATTTTCAACCCATATCCTGGTCACTATCTTACACCCCCCCCCCATATCACTTGATCTCTCTCTCCCTTGTGATTGCTCGCTCACTCTTATAACCCTCTTACGCCTAACTGCCACTGGCTTGACTGGCAAGCTCACTTGCAAACTCCCAGGCCTACACTGGATGTTCCTTTATATGCCCCCTATGCAATTGTGCCCTAGGCAGTTGCAACTACTAATTACCCCTAGGTATGGCCAGCTTAAAATATAAGAAACTGCCATATGTTTCCGGTCCCAAACACATATACATCATTTGTTTTGGGTATTACTAAATCAGTAAGGACAAAAGACACCTAGCTACCAGGTACATTTCATATAAAATACGTTACAGGTCATTTGAATATGTTACAGGCATTAATGGTTAAGTTATGGTAAAGCTTACCTATCAATCAGCCTAAAATAATCTCTTTTTGTCAACTTTCTGCAGCAACTGTAGCTAATGCCAGCTCTGGTCTTGAGGTGACTTCCACGGTTCAGAAGGTGCCTTCCAAAGCTGGACTGTGGGTGTCCATAGTAGGATCTCCTGTAAAAGTCATTGTTCCCTCTGAGACTATCCAAGACCCTCCCATACAGTGCCAAGATCTGAGTGCTAAACTTTTATACTCAGGAATCGCATGTCTTCCAGGTGAGTATCACTGATAAAGACTTTAAAATTACATCACTCAAAGACATATTGTTGATACACTAATAATAATTACAAGAGTAAGGGCTGATAGTACCTTAAAGTTATAAAAGTAGTATTATTTACTTACATCAGGGATCCCCAAGTTTTTTTACTCGTGAGCCACATTCAAATATGAAGAGTTGGGGAGAAATGCAAGCATGAAAAAAGTCCCTGGCAACTGTGATTGACTATTTGGTAGCCCCTTTGTAAACTGGCAGCCTACAGAAAACTCTATTTGGCAGTACACCAGGACAATATGCAACCAAAACTTGTCTCCAAGTGCTTTTAAGGCCATTTTTAAGGCTTTCAACTTTTAAGGCTTTCAAGTTAGCTGGGACAGCCGAATCATTTATAACGTACAAGGAGGCCAATAAATCATGCAAAAAAGCAAACTAAAATAGATAAGGAAAAGGATATAGCAGTAAGCAGTAAAAAGAATCCAAAATTATTTTTTAAATATATTAATAGTAAAAAATTGAAACAGGAAGGGGTAGGACCTTTATTATCAGAGGGGGGTCATCAAGCAAAAAGCTCAGACCCTGAATGCATACTTTTCACCGATCTACACAAATGAGGAACCAGCTATTAAGGTTTCCTAATTAATAGTCCCAATTCTAATAATACATCTAAGGATGCATGGTTCACACATGCTGAAATTCAAAAGAGACTAGAATATGTTAAGTTAAACAAAGGTCCAGGGCCAGATGGGATTCATCCCAGGATAATTATGGAGCTTAGCTCTGTGATTGCCAAAGCTCTCTACTTCATTTTTCAGGATTCATTGAGGTCTGGCATGGTGCAGAGCGAATTGCTAATGTGGTGCCGCTATTCAAAAAGGGATCCCATTCTCTGCCTCAAAACTATAGGCCAGTTAGTCTGACGTCAGTGGTAGAAAAGCTTTTCGAAGGATTAATAAAGCATAGGATACTGGACTGCATAGCAAATAACAATAATATGAGTTTGTGCCAGCATGGTTTTATGCATAATAGATCTTGCCAGAGTAACTTAATTTCATTTTATGAGAAGGTAAGCAGGGACCTCGATTCTGGGATGGCTGTGGATGTGATTTACTTAGACTTCGCTAAAGCATTTGATACAGTGCCACACAGAATTAAGGAATGTTGGCCTGGAACATAGTATTTGTAACTGGATAGAGAACTGGCTAAAAGATAGACTACAAAGAGTGGTGGTAAATGGAACATTTTATAATTAGACCAGTGTTGTTAGTGGGGTACTGCAGGGCTCTGTACTGGGTCCCTTGCTTTTCAACTTGTTTATTAATGGGCATTGAAAGTACCATTTCTATTTTTGCAGATGATACTAAATTGTGCAGAACTATAGGTTCCATGCAGGATGCTGCCACTTTGCAGAGCGATTTGTCTAAGTTGGGAAACTGGGCAGCAAAGTGGAAAATGAGGTTCAATGTTGATAAATGCAAGGTTATGCACTTTGGCAAAAATAATATAAATGCAAGTTATACACTAAATGGCAGTGTGTTGGGAGTTTCCTTAAGTGAGAAGGATCTTGGATCTCTGCGCAGTGTCATTCTGTAGCTACTAAAGCAAATAGGGTTCTGTCCTGCATAAAAAAGGGCATAAACTCAAGAGATGAAAAAAAAATTATACCTCTTTATAGATCCCTAGTAAGACCTCATATGGAATATGCAGTGCAGTTTTGGACTCCGGTCCTTAGGAGGGATGTAAATGAGCTGGAGAGAGTGCAGAGACGTGCAACTAAACTGGTTAGAGGGATGGAAGACTTAAAGGGCAAGGAAAGTGTGAAATAGAATAAGGCTAGAAATGCTGTATTTAGTATACTAAACATAAACATGAACTTACTGCACCACAATCCTAATCAAACAAATTATTTATGCTTTCAAAGTTGGCCACAGGGGGCTGTCATCTTGTAACTTTGTTAAAAATATTTGTCTACCTCTGGCGCTGCACATGCTCAGAGTGATCTGTGCTGCTTAGGGATCCTCATAAATGATCAAAAAGGAAGGGGCTCCCCCTGCTGTTCTTAAGTATGATTGTTTCCCTGTCAGAAGTTAGGGACCGTCTAACAATTCCTATTTTTTTCC
>CM044448.1:28166946-28199411 GCA_024363595.1 Xenopus borealis
TATATATATATATATATATATTTATATGATGGGATAAAATTGGATCAGGGCCAATGTTCCCACTAACAACTAATTATGGAGCACATGAAGAATTTTGTGTGAAAACACATTTTGTAATAATTCTGACCTGAGCACAAAATTTTAAAATGTGCACACAAAATAATTTTTCAGCACACACAGCCAAGAAGGGATTAGAGGGAACATAGGCTTAGGTCTACGGCTGAAACATAAGGAATGCAAAATTATGTTGTCATTTTTTAATTGCCATCATTAAAAATAGAACTAGACGCTGTGTACCATTTATACTACATGCACCTGTTTTGCTTGTGTTGTCACCAAACTGCCCAGTATGATGATGGCTCACGCCAATGTTATTAATAAGTAAGGAGGTAAATAATTAAGGACGGTTGGTATAATTTCCAGAAAAGGTGTCAATCCTAAGGGTGAGTAATACTATAATATACAGATATGTTATCTTTTTACAGTTGTAATATTGTTGTTCAGGAAAGAAGTGAAAGATCTTGGAATGATGATTCTGGTGGATGCCAGGAAACAAGCCCCATCGCCGTGCCTCCATGCTGCTCTACAATCAGTACAGGTGAGGCCACCATAGGACTTCCAGGCTTGGTGAGACAGGCTTCAGCAATGTAGTGACAGCTGGTCTGAGCTACTCCCCTGTTCTAGACATGTTTTCATCTCAAAGCGTATTGAGGGAAAAGCATGATTCAGCCAGTCAGTAGTGAGTCAAGCCAAGTCCAAGCCAAGAGCTGTTCTGTGTTACAAAATCATCTCTGATGAACCCTCAGTTTCTTCAAACTGGGAAATCCCTAATTAGCTGTGGTCCAATTACACAACTGGCTTCCTCTTAATAAAGAACTCACACAACCTTGTGAGGATTACATATAGGGTATATTGAGAAATGTCAGAATTGGAAGCCCTCCCAAAACACAGTGTGTGTCTGAAAAGCTACTTTATATTGACATTTATTAGGATCTGAGAGAAACAGCTCAGCGGGCACATGCCTGCTCTCTCATGACTTTAAAAATCACAGAAACCAGTGCCTTTCAGATTGATAATCATGGGTCTGGATCAGAAAGACATGTCAATGCATACTGTTGTTTATGGGAAGTAACCCACAGTGAACAAAATGCCCTGTGTAGCAAAAAGTGAAATGGTTGCTCTTGTTAGAACGATCTGTTCTGGTGTTGAATGAAAACTCAACTACTTTTGGAAAAGGCTTCTATTTAGGCTCAGGCCAGACGGGAAGATTCGGGGAGATACGTCGCCTGGCAACTAATCGGCAGGCGACAAATCCCCCTGCCTTCCAGTGTCTTTAATGAATAATGGCCTACCCCCATTCACATGCGGTGCTGCGCTTTCCCGAAATTGCTCGAATTTGCCTAAGGAGTGAATAGGCACAGTCGATTATTCATTAAAGACACTGGAAGGCAGGGGGAAGCAGTTCGGGGAGATTTGTTGCCCGAAAGAAGAGGCCAGGCGACAAATCTCCTCGAATCTTCCCGTCTGGTCATACCCTAAAGAGTGATAGCTAATACCACTGGTTGGAAGAACACAACCTACTAACATTAATTTTCAAGTAGGTCCTTTTGGACCAGTCCAAACCTGGTGTCTACATAAATGTTCTGACTGCAGTGAATCAGTGCCTGATAGTGAGTGACAAATAATTATTGGGGCCGCCATCCAGTAATACAGAGTCCAACTAAATTTAATTTAGAAACTTCTTATAATATAAAATGCATGTTACAAGGTGGCCTGGTTTTTATTTTTTTACCTTGGGTACATTCCTAAATGTGACGTTTCAGCAAACACCTACATTATCTGACTCCTATGTCTCTCTGTTCTAGGCTTCTTTACCTGGATCCATTCAAAGCATTTTAATCCTAGTGGAAAAGGAGACAGCTTCCCAGCTGGATAGAATTCCCGGGCTGCAGGTGAGTCGTGACCTCAAGACTACAAGGGTCTCTGAAACATATTTCTTAATGGCCAGTAATTCATTTACAATGGGGCCTTTGCAAAGTGCAAAAGGGTAAAAGTGGACTTTATTTATGGTATTTATATGCAGAAACAGCTGTGCACATTCTAGGCACATGTTTTTCTACACATCACATTATTAGAGAACACGCAGCCTACAACTTTTAAACTGCAGCTCCAAAAAATATCCAAAAGTCCCCCCAGATTCAGTCACCACAAAGGACAGCCTTAAAAATACAAATTTGGCAACAGACATCCTTTTTTATGACTATTTATTGTCTCCAAATAATGATTATTTTATTTTAATGGGAAAAAAAATATGCGTTTTTTGTGAAATTGACGTATACTGTTCCTTCACAGCCAATAAAAAAGGAACTTGCAGGGTATGACGATTATTTGGTTAAACAACCAGTTTAGATAAGAATACACATTTTTAAAAATGGAGAAGAATTCTAAACACTGCAGTAGGTATTAAGCTAAAGCTAGCCATACACGTTCAGACTTGGCAGGGCAGTTTGGTCAATTTTGACCATACTGCACAGTCTTCTTGGCATATATTAGCTGAGGGCTCACTTGAAAGACCATGCTGAAATCCTATGGATCACAGCTGAGTTAATTTTTTTACTTACTGTCAGATCTGAACAGATTAATATCGCCTCAAAAACGGTAGGTACTTTTCCCAAGCGTATTAAAGGTTTTGCAAGTGACAAACACAATAAACCTTAAGAATATGAAGTAGTTAAACATTTTATTACCTGTTCCTTAAATGGAGTCACTGAATCATCTCTGTCTTTCCTGAAACACATTGCAGGTGGAGGTCTTGACATCGCCAAAAGCTTTGAGCCGGTACGTGGAGATTGGACAACTGACTTGGGACCTAGGAGGTACCTTCCCATACTGTCACAGCGAGTGGGTCCAGTTTTACCAGGTGCAATGAATAAGATGCAACAAAGTGTGTCTCCAGCTGCATGCTGATCTTCTTTGATATGTTGACCTGAATAAACCTGCATGTAATTAGCACAGCGTATAAGGATGGGGTGTGAGTGGAGGGGGGGCTTTCCAAATATATAGTCAATGGGAACTTATATGCCATTCTAGGACTGTAATATTAACCATGGCGATTATCTACGATCATCTTAAAGGAGAACCAAAGCGTAAGAAGTAGCTAGAAATGTTGTACATTATGTTTTGTGCTTGTGTACCAGCCCAAGTCAACCACAACCCTTTAGCAGTAAAGATCTGTGTCTCCCCAGTAGATGCCCCAGTAGCTCCCCATCTTCTTTTCTGCTGATTCACTGATTCACATGCTCTGTGCTGCTGTCACTTACTGAGCTTAGGGACCCACTCACCAGATGCACTTCTGGTGAGTGCATTAGTACCCCCATAATGTTGTTTACCTATCATTCATGTGTGAAACAAGAAATATTAGTGATTAATATTATAAATAATATTAATATAGGTAAACTTGTAGGGCTTATATCACACATGACATATTCTCCATCTGCAGATAAACACTGGGCAAGAATCAGCCCCTGTGATCCTAACAGCTTTCTTATGTACCTGAACCCAGAGACAGTGTCGGGCCAGGAGCAGACGTATAGTTCAGCAATTAACACAAGTATGAACTTTTGCTCCGAAATCCACTCTGTACCTGCATCCAGGTAGCTGTCGGGTGTCTAGGGGCCGGCTTACAGGTGCTGTTTATCCACAAGCTGAGAATCTGCCACATAACATTAGCCTTACAGTGATTTCAGCATCTTTGCAGGTGAACATTAGCAACTGAACTCTGAAATACAGAATACAGACAGCAATAAAAATGAAATGGAGGGCTTTGTCTGGACAGACCAGATGGATATGTATCAAAACTAGGCAAAGTTGGGCCCCTCAGCCACCAGGTCTGCTTCCTCTGTAATTACATCCTGGGTTCAAATAGTGGAAGGTATTGATGTGTCATTTGTGTTAACCCTGGCACCTGGAGAGAATTGAAATGTGTCTGGATATGAGCACAAGTAGTAAATTACCATATGATAGAAACATCTCTATTAAAATTCTATAAATTATTATAGAAATTGTGGCTACTATATATATATATATTTCAATCTCTTCATACTGCTGGAGCCACAAAAAAAATGTTTGTTTCAATTTCAGCGATGTTTTAAAAACAACTGGCTCAGACATTTCATAGAATTGGGATTTGTAGAATTAAAGAAAAAAATTCTCAAAGAGAATTTTCTAACATCTTCTACTACATTTTCAGTATTTACAGAACTAACTGAATAAGCAATTTCCATTTTTAGAAGAATAGCAAAATGATTATAGTTGTGTTTTTTTGTACTACAAAACAGGAAGCTTCCTTCAGACCCCTAACTTCACACCTTTACATATAGAGACAACAGCTTTCATTTTCCATTTACAGGCATGTTATTTGCTTCTTACCCAGTATGCCATGCTTTTCCCCAATTCACCACAATCCATCCTTGTCCCAAGCATTTTTCCTTTCCTGCATCACTGATTTTCTTTGCATTGCCAGAAGCTGGACGCATTCCTGTCAGACCTGAGGAAGGCTTCAGACTTGCTACAAAACTCCATCCAGGAGCTGGGAGAGGGCAGTGCCCCACAAGACTCCCGGGTAAGGGCACAAGTTAGACCTTTGGGTTGGGTGACATTAAGAGAACCCACCTCCATGCTTGACTGTGACCAGTAACTCTTGGCAATTCCATGCAGGAAGTGGAGGAGAAGATGGCACAGCACAGAGATCTCATGAAGGTGGTTTTAAGTGATTCCCACTTGGTGTCCCTGCAGAGGGAAGGAGGGACAACCTTGGCCAGACTCCGCAAGGAGGCCATGCGCTTCTACTGCTCTCAGGATGTCAGGTAAGCACTAGGAATCAACACCAAGGACTATAAACATTTTTCATTTTGACAAGTTGTAACACAAAGCTAAGGATGCCTCTTTGTTTCAAGTTTCATGTTCAAGAAGATATATTGAAAATTGGAATGCGGATGAATCCAAAAATTAAATCAAATGCTGACTGTGACTAAACTCTAGCCCGGGTGTGTAAAAACTCAGCGCTCAGCACTTCAGACAGCAATAACTTTAAAATGTGGCTCACGAGATGCAGAAATTTACCTGGTGTGTAAACCCCAGGTCTATCACCTCCAGGTTTAACTTACACACATCAACATGTTGAGAAACCAAGTGAAACAATTGAGACCCACATTCACCCATATACTCAGATGGCTCGGTACCAAAAACCCGAAGCTTGGGGTGATATGTAGGCAATCGAAGAAAAGGCATGCACTCCTGAAGCCAACCGATTTGGATAAAAACAGCTAAAACAGAGTGTTCTGATGCATTTCGAAACACGCTGTTTTAGCTTTATGGAATAACATCAAATTTTATCCAAATCTCTTGGCATCAGGAATGTGTGCTTTTTCTTCGATTGCCAAAAAGTTATATGTCCAATGAAGAAAAACTATTATTTCCCGTAATCCAAGTCACTAATGTTTATTCATAAAACGACTTGAAGAGGGATGCTAAGCTTTTGTGCTGCAGAACCTGTCAAACTGGATAGCACTGTTCATAGTCTTCAGCAGTAGGTGTCACTGCAACCTAATGTTAGTCAAGGTCAGCCAAGAATTTAACAGTTACAAGGAGAGCTGGCTCAGTGCAAAATGATTGTTGTTTAATACTGCTCATTACCTGTTTCCAGAGGACCCAAGCTCTTGTCAACAAGCAACCCTTAGTACGCACGCCTGTAAGAGCAGACTCAGGCAGCAGGTTCTGCTTCTCCCTCAGCAGCAGGCCAGCAGCCTGTACAACTGAGCCAGGAAGGATAGTGACACTGCCTGTTTTTTTTATATAATCCATACATTGGTCCATTACATACAAAATTATGTTGTTGCATTTTTAAAGAACACTAGGACTTATTTATTAAGTAACATTCCAGCACAAGAAGTATAACCACTTTGCATATGCCCTGTAATAAATGTCTTGTCTCAATGGGCCCCCATATGAGGAACCTTAAAATAGCTTTAAAGGAGAACTAAACCCTAAAAATGAATATGGCTAAAAATGCTATTTGTTATATACGTAACTTATTGCACCTATCTAAAGTTTCAGCTTCTCAATAGCAGCAATGATCCAGGACTTCCACAGGGGGTCACCATTTTGGAAAGTGTCTGTTACACTCACATTGTCAGTGGGCTCTGAGCAGCAGTTGAGAAGCTAAGCTTAGGGGTTGACACTAATTATCCAGCAGAAAAGGAGAGTGCTACAAGGTTGATTATTAAATTCTGATGCTAGTAGTAGCTGTAGTAATTATCTGTATTAATTACTAATCAGCCTTATATTGTGACATTTCTATTCTATGTGTACTGTATATTATGAGTGGGTCCCTAAGCTCAGTAAGTGACAGCAGCACAGAGCATGTGAATCAGCAGAAAAGAAGATCTTCCCTACTAAATTGATGTGGCTGCCTTGTACTGATTCTGAAGCCCAAAACATTATGTACAATATTTCTGCCATAATTGTCTAGTTAAGCTTTAGTTCCCCTTTAATAAAATTCCCAAATTGCTTCAGACAGATTAAGCTATTAGTATTCAATTTCAAGTTTATGCTTAGAACACCTTAAGCTAGTAACAGAGATTCTAGCCCTTGTAGGTCCTATGTTTCTATGGTAACTGTCTGATACAGCTCAGGCTGTTACTACCGATCCATCTTAAGAGAGCCCTGCTTCTTACCCTATTGAGTTCTGTGTTTCTATGGTTACCAGCCCATATGGGCCCATTCTTTATCAGTCTGAAAAACATGTTAATGCTTGAAGCAAATGGAGCCATCTTTATTCTCAGGGGAGCACTCTCTATGTTCCAGCTCAGGCTGACTTTATTGATACTGATTACTTTGCCTCATAGCATTGCCCAGCACTACAAGGCAATCGAGTCTGCTGCTCATGTTATCAACTATTGCCTGTATCGAACTGCTTGAGTAACATCAGGCAATCCATAACCGTATGTTCAAGTTTTGTTTGTGGGAGGCTCTATCTTTTTGTTCTATGGTAGAGTTCCTATTAGTCCCATTTCAGGAGAACAGGGCCTATTTCAGGACTTTGCTCCTTTGTCCCAGTACAGAGTCCCCAGCTGCAGCTACTGGCTCAAGAATATCCCCATATTGGCTCATCCGCCCTCACAATTCTTCTGTATATCTTTGGCCATCACTTTCAGTGGTCAAGGAGGCATTAGTCAAAAGTAGGTGTGGAATCGTTAAAGATGACCCAGAAGATCTCCAGCATATCTAATTTTGTCTCTGGTTGGCAGGAGTGCAGTGGAGGCAGCTGTACATTTGTACAATCAGCTAGAGGAGCAAGTGCATGCGCTAGTGACCAAGTCCAACCGAAGGCTGGAACTCCTGGAGTCACTGCTGAAAATTCGAGAGCTAGAGAGTCAGTTTAACCAGGTAAGTTAAAAAAAAAAGAAAAACACAGGGATCTACAGACTATACAGTGTCATGGGAACTGAAGTGGTTCAATAAAAAGGATAAAAGATAGCAGTGCCAAGATAAATGAAGACAAGAAGGGATTTAGAGGATTTTGTAGTGTTTAAGGCATAAAATTGGAAGATAAAAGATTATAGGGTGATTCCCACATGCAGCATATAGAATCCTCTTAATAACACTCTTAAAGGCAATATTTTTGCAGTATCGTCTAGTAAGCAAATTTGTACTAGGTTATGAGCTTACAGTAATAGAACAGAAATGCTGGGATGTTTTGAATCATATTTTCTATCTTCTTCCTGGGTTACCTCAGCTGAGTTCCTGGATGGATGGAGATGGAGAGAATCAGTTGCATGAGATGGACACCATGGAGTGGTCCTTGGACATTCTCGAACGATATCACAAGAAGTTCAAGGACTTCTTCCTCCAAGCAACGGTTAGCAGCATTTACTACATCTCAGCAAAAATTGTGCTATAATGTACATATATAAATATATAAAACTCAAAATTATTTATATCATGGGCAAGATACATCTTAAGCTAGTCCTTCTTGTTCCTCATAAGTCAAATTCTTTTTATTATGAAGTTTTTATAAAATGCCCTCGTATTTGCTCATTGAAGGACTTATGCATCAATTCTATTCTATTCTGCCTAACCAAACTCTGCTTCCTTCCTTTTGCTTTTGATGAATATCCTTGTTTCTCTAATATCCATTTATAAAGACCAATTCTTGTTGCAGGTGCATTATAACCATGGGTTGGTACTTCTAGATGATGCCAATAAATTCAGTAGGTCTCACTTCCCAGAGATGGAATCCTTTAAGGTGGCAAGAAGCAGCTTCCAGGCTAGGCTCACCAGCTTTTACATGTGTGTAGAGAGGCAGAAAGAAGAGCTGGAAAAACTTCTGAATCTCTACAGGTTTTGTGATAAGGTAAATCTTTTGGTCAGAAATAAAGATTCAAGAAATGCTATTGTTAATACAACCATTCAAGCATATTGAAATCAAGTTTCACCTAGGCCCCTCATAAACAAAAACTATGATAGAGAACCTAGACCACAGACATGCCGATGTGCAGGCACCATATTAAAAAAACATAATAGGCAGAAAGCGCTTCATTTTAAAGGGCTGAAATAAGAACTGTAAATCTTAAGTATATAGATGGTGTGGGTGATGGTGTGGCTGCTTACATTTCACTCATATGACATTTTCTTCAATATTACTCTGCTCTCTATGTATTGGGACCAAGAATGTTAAATAATATATATATATGACTCCACCAGATATCTCAGCTGACTGTGAGCTGCAGTCGATACATTGGACAGCTAAAGAAGTCAGAGCAGAAGCTATGCCTTCTAGAGACCCGACAGAGCCTGGAAACTTACCTGCAGCAGCTAACCGATGAACTGTCTGCTGACAAATTCCAGGAAATGAAAGAGGAATCATACTCGCTCAGCAGCAGCAGAGGACTCACTGTATGGAACGAGACATGGCTGAGGTGCCAGGAGTCCAGGCAACTTTTAGAGGAGACTTTGGAGAAATGTAAAGCAGAGCAGAGGACAGACATAGCAGGCTGGCACAAAGATACTTCTGGGAGCTCAAATTCAAAAAAACAAAGTGAAGATACTCCAGCAGATATTTCTAATGAAGTGTTACCAAAAAATCAAAGAGTAGAAGAAGAATTCAGGCCCAGAGGCAGCATGAGAACAGCTGAAACTACTGTGATAAACTGCTGTAGCTTTGGTCTCCACACTGGTTCTGTAGGGCTGTTCTTGAAGGCATCCAGGAGCAATCGGAATAGGAGACCAGCAAGAGAACCAGTCACGTCAAAGGGATGTTCTACCAATGAAGAATCTAGGAGTAGCAGTGATGCAGACCCAGAGCACACAGAGCTCATGGTTCAAAATTCCAACAATGAAGCTTTGGAAATTCTCCATTCTCCAACCCCTATTCTGTCTCGGACAACCCCAGTACAGTCACCATGTGCCTCCAAGGAAGACCATTTAGGATGGCTAGCACTTGGCAGATCTCTTAGTGATGACTCAAGCACTATTTCACGAAGGGATAGTGGTAGAGCAATTATGCAACCAGGGAGGCACTGCCCTCTCTCCAGGCATGCCAGCTTCTCCACAGGGGACTCAGGCTCCCAGTATTCTTCAGAAAGTTCTTCCCTCATATCTCCCTTGCTAGCAATGGAGCCACTGACTCCCCTTATGCCTTGGACAAGAGGAACCACAAGCGATTCATCACGGGAAAGTGACTGGTCTATGAAAGCCAACTTTGCGTAAGAAAAACAATAACTGCTGCTTGTAATCTTTCAGTACAATCTTCCATAATCACCTAGCTCATGTTGCCTTCCTTTTCTCTACTGATTTCAACTTTCTATCTACCACCTATCTTTCTAGTTGTGCTCAATATCTACATTTCTATATATATGTGTTTTTCATTATTCTTCATCCAATGGTTGCCCTTTATATTTTCAACTGTTGTTTGCTTGCCCTACAGTAAGATGCACAAGATTATGGAGGAGCTCCTTACTACTGAAAGAGATTATGTTTGTTCCCTGGGGTACGTCCTGTCTCACTACCTGAGTGAAATGGACCATCCAGATGTCCCATCAACACTGCGTGGTCAGCATGCTGCCATCTTTGGTAACCTGGAAAAACTCTATGAGTTCCATAGTCATGTTTTTCTACAGGAACTGACTAGCTGCAGAAGAGAGCCCAGTCTTGTTGGAGGCTGCTTTCTTAAACATGTAAGTGCCTATGGAGAACAGCAGTGTGTTCTCTTTTGATATGGAATGCATGTGCCACACCACCATATATGGAAGTTATTTAACTTTTACTATGTAATTATCTGTCACATATTTTTCTGAGCCTTCCTTTATATATTGGTGCAAGTAATTTAGTGAGTAGCACACCTCTTGTTTTTGAGTTTACCATATTGTGTACTCTTTTGATTTACATTGTTTCTTAGTCTATGGTCACATATAAGATGCATATAGAGGGCCCTTTGTTCATTTCAGTCAATTTAAAGACAGACAGACACTGACAACACAAAAGAAGTATGGGAACACAGAAAATAGACATTTTTAGACTACAACACATGGGAAAACTTGAGAAGTTGGCAATACACAGGCCCACTGTACAATTCAGAAGCATGAATGATCAGATAATATTATATGCAAACCAGATAAAAAGTCATATTATCCATTAGTTCTTTAGTTTGTTTTATTGATATCCATAGTAAAGAACTTATGATGAAAGATTGCACCAAACGTTTTAGTGAGGTGTGAACATTAGATGGGGTGTGAACATTTGTAGAGAGTATGTTTTCAAAACTCTTGAAGATATTTAGTTTTGGATTCTATCCAAAAGTGAAAGAATTAATCAATTCAAAAGGATAGATCAGCTGGGTCTTTACTTTCCAAGGCAGCACTCATCAGGCCCTGCATCCACCAGGGACCTATAAAACACTAACCAATAGCACCCCACACTGCATCTAGAAAGGCACAATATAGAATATATTGGGACTTAAAAACAATGAAAAGGAAAGTGCAAGAAGACATATCCAACCACATTCTCTTAGTACTTCTGTGGTCCATAAGTGCAAAGCTTAACAGGGACTAAATCATGACTTCAGATCTACATTTGATAATAGCTAAAACAATGAGAAGAGATCTGAGATCTTTCACTTTTACCAGCATATTATGTCATACACAGTATTAATTTTACACCAAGGTAAGAGTATCATGTTCTGCTTCAAACATTTCCATCTTCATAGAAACCCTATAAATTAGTGCTAACCCAGATGTTGAAACATTGCAAGGTATGTCATCATAGGTCTTGTGTTAGTGTGTAAAAATAATTTTCATTGTACCTCTTACAGAAGGATCAGTTTGGACTTTATGCATTTTACAGCAAGAACAAGCCCCAGTCAGACAGACTCTTACAAGACCATGGAGCAGCATTCTTTAAGGTAGGGAAGAGCAATATTTGTACTGTATGTTTTATGGCCATTCAACCCATCTGACCATGTTTTGAAACCCCTTTTCCACCACTTTCTGGATCAGCTAAGCGATAGCTATGTTTCTTTCAGACAGAACGTTTGAACTCAATACGTGATCAGTGGGGATCACTTTTCATTGTAAATTACCCTGTTAATCTATGCTAAATCAAGTATAGTTCAATGGCTGCATAGCTGAAAATAGTAATTGTTCCTGGCTCATGCATAAGGCCTAGGTTATATTATAAGACGGTCTTTGCTTTTCCAGAGGAAGCAGCAGGAACTGAACGACAAGATGGACCTCTCTTCTTACCTATTAAAACCTATCCAACGTATCAGCAAATATAGCCTACTCCTGCAGGACCTAGAATGGGAGCTGAAGGGACAGAGCACTCGACAAGCTGAGCTGCAGGCTGCTCGTGAAGTTGTCCATTTTCAGCTACGGCATGGCAATGACCTCCTTTCCATGGACGCTATTCAGGACTGTGATGTAAGTAATCAGATGACCAATTGATTGTTTCAGAAATCTAGGTGGCAATGCCCTTAACTACCCTTATGCTGGCCACACTCAGGATTGCTGCTATCTGGGGCCATCATTTAGATCAGTGATCCCCAACCAGTAGCTTGCGAGCAACATGTTGCTCTCCAACCCCTTGGATGTTGCTCCCAGTGACCTCAAAGCAGGTGCCAAACATTCTCTCCTGTAGCCTGCAAGTCCATATAGGGGTTAATAAAAAGCCAATCAGAGCTCTTATTTGACATCCACATGGACTTTTTCATGCTTGTGTTGCTCTCTAACTCTTTTTTAAATTTAAATGTGGCTCATGAGCAAAAAAGGTTGGGGACCCCTGATTTAGATCATTGACTGGACCTATGGAGGCTCATTGGACAAGGGCAGGGTCAATGTACTGATGTACTTTTTGTCCAATGGGATTTTTGTTTGAGCAGGCTTGTCAGTGGGCCACATATACAGGACAATAAATCTCTAACTTGACATTGAGGGACAGAATTGGAAACGTGGCACCTTGTAGACAAGTATAGATGGCTTTATTTTAGGGGTAATATGATCAATGGTCTTAAGCTTGTTACTTGCCTTGTAACCCATAGCAACCAATCTGCATGTGACATTTACAGTTCAGCTGTTTGAAAACAAACATCAGATTGTTTGCTGTGGGTTACTAGATGTGCACAAAGAGAAGACTTTTTATAATGGGGGAGGGGTGTTCTGGGCTGTCTGTCATTCTTCTCTTTATAAACTGGACCAATAACATAAAAAACTGCATATAAGTAAATGCTAGGCTCCTTTTTCTTAAACTAAGGGTAAAATTTCACTTGCTGCTGAAAGATGAAACAAGGTGGGTGACAAGAAGGTTTTAAATTCCCTGTGAAATGTAGCGAGGAAGATGTAATATGGGAAGCATCAAAGCATTTATGACTATTAAAGGAAAAGTGGATTACCGGTGCGCAGAGGGGACATTATGGAGAGCAAGACGGATCGAGAAGCAGGGTAACTGCTTGGAACGCAGAGGAGTCAAACAGGAGTAGGTGCCAGATTAATCACAAGCACATAGAAATGGACAGGGGCACAGCAGAGACATCACAGAGGGACAAAGACAAAGTAGCGGATTATCTGCGAAACTCCAAGGGAAAACTCAATGTTTACTAAAAGTGGAAATCACAGACTAAGTCAGATGACAGTTTAAGAACCACATAGAAAACTACAGTTATCTAGCTTTTGTAGAATCGTACTTCTCAGCATCCTCCACAGGCCACTACCTTCACTGAGCAACACATCAAATATATCCATATTGCTGCAAAAGCTACCAGAACTGACGGCCCTGACAGCCTGCCTTGTCCCTCCATGTGCATCACCTAGCAAGTCTCACAATAACGCTGGGAATATAGATCTGTCACCTGCCACTGATTTTAATATCCATTGTCACCATTAGAACATCCTTCACACTTCAGAGAGCAATGCAGGGGCTAATTTGTTTCCATTTATTTGTCATTGGATTCTATAAGGCAAGACAAATTATTAAATGGCAATATGGAACGGTCTATTTATTTTATATCCCTGTGGTAGATGACCAGAATATTAAAATATATATATATTATATAGTAATATATATATATATATATATATATATATACACATATATATATATATATAGCAAACGAAAAAAACTTGCACTCACAGGACTTACTTATATATATAGGACTTTAAAATACAGGACTTTTACAGGACTTTAAAAAATGGTGAAAAGAGATAACATTTATTTGACAAGGTCTCAAGGAATACTGAAACTTTGAAATAATAAATAAACTTTATCTATTTTCACCATATTTTATGGTCCTGTGAGTGCATTGCTTTACCGAATCCGAACCCTAATTTGCATATGCTAATTATGGGTGGGAAGAGGAAAACATTTTTTACTTCTTTGTTGTGTACCAAAAAGTCACATGATTTCCCTCCATGACCCTAATTTGCATATGCAAATTACGATGCAGATTCAGTTCGGCCAGGCAGAAGGATTCTGCTGGGTTTTTAGCTCAAAAAGCAGCCTTAGTCACTCATATGGCTTAAAACAGATCAACAAAAAAAGAGAAAAATAGTGCAATAGTCAGTTCTGCCAAACTTGGAGTAAGCACATGGCTCTCCTCTTCTCAGGTAAAAAAAAGACTGGATGTTTTAAATGGGTTTTCTGAAAATAAAGTAAGATGAAAGACTAAGCAGGAGAGCACTGAGCATTTGTGTCAGTAGGTTCTTTTTTTTGCTTTTCTACAGGTGAATTTGAAGGAACAGGGCCGACTCCTGCGTCAGGGGGAATTCACCATCTCCTACAAGAAAAAGAAATGTTGTAGGAGAGTCTTCCTGTTTGAGGATCTCATTCTTTTCAGCAAAGCCAAGAAGACTCCATCGGGTAGTGAGATCTACATGTACAAACAGTCATTCAAGGTAATGTGACCTACTGTACTTGTCAAACTCATATTTGGGTGATCATTGCTTGTCATATGGAAAAGGACATTCCCACATGTATACAACATTGCAAATACAACATGAGAGTTTTTGTAATATGACATACACTATGATAAACAAGAATGCAAACCTGAATCTCCAATCTTCATCCAGACTTCAGAGATTGGCCTAACTCATACCTTGGGGGGCAGTGGGCTCTGCTTTGAGATCTGGTTCCGAAGAAGGAAATTGGAAGACACGTACACACTGCAGGCACCCACAGCAGAAGTCAAGGAGGCCTGGACAGGTGATTTGCAGAAGATCCTTTGGGACCAAGCCATAAAGAACAGAGGTAATCACACTTAATAACGCACAGCATCCAGAAGTGTTGTGTTAAATCACACAAAATTTTATTTATTGTAATTCATTAGATGCATCATTTAATAAACTAATAAAATCGGTAAAGTACAAAAGGTTTTTTTTTTTTGTAAAAGCAGCTGGCAGTATTGTTGCTGGTTTCTTGATGCTGCAGCAGTCCCTTTTCAGCAGGATTCAGATTCGGCCAAATCCTTCTGCCTGGCCGAACTGAATCCTAATTTGCATATGCAAATTAGAGTCAGGGAGGGAAATCACGTGCCTTTCTGGGCACAAAACAAAGAAGTAGAAAATGTTTTCCCCTTCCCACCCATAATTTGCATATGCAAATTAGGGTTCAGATACGGTTCGGTATTCAGCCGAATCTTTCGGGAAAGATTTGGGGGTTCGGCTGAAACCAAAATAGTGGATTCAGTGCATCCCTAATATATATATATATATATATTCCAGGCTCCTCATCCACCAGGCCATGCCCATGATTGTGGCAAGAACCCACAACTCATGAAAAACCAGCCAACTTGCTTGTGTCCCACCTTAATTTGGGCAGATGGGAGGTACGCATTGTTTGCATTATTGCTGACTTCAGCCATGTTCATTGATGCTGCGTAAAAAGCTTCCCTGGTGGTGGTTGATCCCACCTTCCAGTGGCGTAACTACCAGGAGTGCAGAGGGTGCAATTGCACCAGGGCCCCCACCCCCTTGGGGCCCATCTGAGCCACGATAATGGTTATGGCAGGGAGTTATCTAGGGGGAGATTTTACAGCACACATGATATCAACACTCCAGCATGCAATTTATAGAGGTAAGGGCCCGACAGGGGGGCCCAGGTGCCTATCCTGTACCGGGGCCCACCAGGGAGTAGTTACGCCACCTTCCTTAATAAAAACTGGGAGGTGTCAATTGTAGAAGGAAGCAGAGAACAGGGCCAAAGATGAAAAAAAATTTAAGGGACACTGTCATGGGAAAACATGTTTTTTTTCAAAATGCATCAGTTAATAGTGCTGCTCCAGTAGACTTCTGCACTGAAATCCATTTCTCAAAAGAGAAGACAGATTTTTTTATATTCAGTTTTTAAATCTGACATGGGGCTAGACATTTTGTCAATTTCCCATATGCCCCTGGTCATGTGACTTGTGCCAGCCCTTTAGGAGGGAACTGCTGTTCTTAGATATACCAGGTAGCTGCTATCTTGTGTTAGGGAGCTGTTATCTGGTTACCTTCCCATTGTTCTGTTGTTAGGCTGCTTGCAGTACATGAGTGATTGAAGTTTATCAGAGTACAAGTCACATGACTTGGGGCAGCTGGGAAATTGACAATATGTCTAGCCCCATGTCAGATTTCAAAATGAAATATAAAAAAATCTGTTTGCTTTTTTGAGAAATGGATTGCAATGCAGAATTCTGCTAGAGCAGGACCATTAACTGATGCATTTTGAAAAAAATTACTTTTTTTCCCATGACAGTATCCCTTTAAATAGTACAAAAAGCTTGTTTAGTCCAACTTTATAGCAGAATCTAAGCAAAGAGGAACCTAGACATTCTAAGATTTACCATTGTTTAAGCCAGTTAAGAAGTCACCACTTATCATCCCTGTTATGCCATAATGTCACTGACATCTGACTCTTGTTGTTATCCTTCCTTAGAGATGCGCAGACAGGAACGTGTGTTCTCTGGCATCGGGTGCAAACCTTTCAAAGACATCCAGCCAAGTGATTCAGCCATCAGCAGTAGAACTGTCCCAGGTCAGTACAGGGGGATACTATGTGCTATATGTAGTTATACACGTTACACATCCCCTTAGTGTGAGAGTGACATCTTTTTGCAAACCACAAGACTAACTACGTCAGCAAAGGCCATTGTAGCACATTATGATGTCTGCATTTATAGGTGCTTGTGTGAAATTTCTAGGCTGAAGAATATGGTTTCTCCTTCTCTGCCTCCAGACGACAATCTTCGACCATCTCCTGTAGTCACTTTGCCATTTCCAACATCTCCTGCCCCTCTGCGCTCCATGTCAGTCGGATCCAGGAGCAGTGCCAGCAGTGCTGTATCCCTGGGTGGCTGTTCCTCCACCTCCTCTGGCCGAGGATCACTCAGCCCCCATCATGGCTGCCCTAGCTCAGAGCCCTCATGGAGGTCTTACAAAGCTGAGTCTCCACACGAGAGGGAGGCTGGTGTCTTCTTAAGTAAGAATGCATGATCAATTCTTCATTTAAAACAGGGGTAGGCTCACACATACAGCCAAAGCTTTTCAATCCCAGCAGCCAATGAGCATTTCATTTTTGCTGGTCTGCTGAAGTTAGAAGAATGAAAGCAGAGGTGTGATTTGTTGCAATTGGGTACAGTTTTATATCAAATATTGATTATTGTTATGTCCAATGCCCTTCTGGTAAAAAGACTTGATGAATCCCTTTTATAAAAAGTCCATCTGAGATGAGCAACCTTTATGTTGTTGCTGTGATTTCTCCTTGTCTCTTATTTCCTACTTCCCTTTCCCACCACTCATGTCTTCTTTGTTTTTCCTTCTCTCAGCCGCTAGTTCTGGTTCATCAGAAGGAAGCGTCAATGGCTTGAGCTCTTCAGTTCCAAATCACTTTCCACTGGCTCATAAGAACATGTGTTACCCCTCGGACTGCTGGCGCCCCCTGCACACTACAGAGAAGCCCCCTGGAAACAACATCCCTGTAGGGAAGCCTTTTCAATGACACACATGGACTACATATCTAAAGCAGCTGAGCTGATATATTTGCAAGAAACTGAATTTTAAATATGTAAATAAATGAATATGATGCATTTTATTTGAAATTAGATTTATTCCTTTGCTTTATACCCCCCGAACAATGTCGGTCTCTATAAAAAGATATTGCATAATACAACTCATATGTAAAACCCTGCTTCATGTAAATTAACCATTTTCATAATAATACATAAATAGAAAATTGCCATTTTAAAAAATAAGGACAGCTTCCTGGGATCGTATGATTAAACGGTGCACACAAACATGCCAAACAAACTATAAAGTTAGGTCACTGTTGTGTTTGGTAGCCGAGGATGAGGAGGGTATAACAATGCTTTATTAGCAGGTCATGCAGCCATTACATAACAGCAGTAAGTCTTACTTTCACTTTCAAGCTGTACAGAAAGTCCTATGTATGCACAGTGCCACCTGCAGGCCATTTGTATAAACACCACATATTCCCCCTATAGTAGGGGCTGTGGACAAATATATAAACAGTAACAATTAAACCGTATGTATCTTAAAGCAATATATACATTCTTTACATGACATAGTTAGGGTTGCCACCTTTTTAGGAAAAAAATACAGGCCTTCCTCTATATTTACCTTTTTTTCCTATTCTTAACATTGGGATCAACCATCAAAAATACCGGCCAGGCCGGTAAAATACCGGCCAGGTGGCAACCCTAGACATAGTCCTTGGTCCATGCAGGTAGTTTCCTGTACAGAAAGTCCAATGTATGCACAGTGCCACATGCAGGCCATTTGTATAAACACCACAGTCACATGAGCCAATTAACAGACAGAGTTGTGTCTTTTGCTTCCACACTTCTTCCTGTTACAGTTAGAGTTGTAGTATTTCTGGTCAGGTGATCTCTGAGGCAGCACACAGACCATCACAAAATGGTGGTTCAAGGCAAGAGATGTAAAAGGGCAATATTTACTTATATAAATATATATATATATATATATATATATATATATATATATATATATATATATATATATATATATACCAGTTCGATAAGATTCTTTAATGGGTCCCTTAATTTGATATATACAAACTGTTGCTCAAGTATTCATTTTGCTCATAGTTTTCCTTTAATGTTGCCCATTCAAGTTTAAAGGATAAGTACACCTTTAAAATACGTGCATGTAAAATAAAATATTCTAAGAACTTTTTCAATTGACATGCTTTATTTATTTTCTCTTTTTCCCATGATATTAAGGGAAATATGTACTGTTAGTATGAATGAATTTTAACAGAGCCACCTGCTGGTCAGTTTCCAACCAGTCTGACGGCCAAGTAAGTTCATGGAAGTTGTCAGGAAAAAGAAAGAGGCTGATCTAATGTTGTTCTGCTTAGGGATGGCTTGGGAAAGGTTTCCAATTATTTTCCTAAGCAAAAGAACATCAGAGCAGCCTCTTTCTTTCTCCTGATAACTTCTTTGACTACTTATTGGTTAGAATGGCTGGAACCTGGCCACCAGGTGGTGTTGTTGTAAAACAATTCATGTCAACAGTACATATTTCCCTTAATATCATGGGACAAAAAAGAACATAAATAATGAATGCCAATTGCAAAAGTTCTTAGAATAGCACTCCCATCAATTTTACATTCACTTATTTTAAAGGTTATACTTTAAAAGACTGTTTGCCATATTAGCTGCAGAACTTAAGAGGATGTTTTGAAACACATCAGTTAATAGCGTTGCTCCAGCAGAATTCTGCACTGAAAGCCAATTCTCACAAGTGCAAACATTTTTTTTTATATTTATTTTTCAAATCTGACACGGGGCTTGACATGTTTCCAGTTTTCCAGCTGCCCCAATCATGTGACTTGTGCTCTGATAAACTTCACTCTTTACTGCTGTACTGCAAGTTGGAGAGATATCACCCCCTCCCTTTACCCCCAGAAGCCTAGAAGAAGAAGAATGTGAAGATAACCAGAAAGCAGCTCCCTGATACAAGATAACAGCTGCCTGGTAGATCTAAGAACAACACTCAATGGTAAAAGCCAAGTCCCACTGAGACTGATTCAGTTACATTAAGTAAGAGAAACAACAGCCTGCCAGAAAGTAGTTCCCTCATAAAGTACAGCCACTAGTGACATGACTGGGGAAAGTTGGGAAACTGACAATATGTCTAGTCCCATGTCAGATTTCAAAATTGAATACAAAAAATCTTTTGAGAACTGGATTTCAGTGCAGAACTACTGGAGCAGCACTATTAACTGATGCATTTTGAAAAAAACATGACAGTAGCCCTTTAAGATACATGTTCTTGTTCCTGTAAAAAAATATTCTTCATAAAATCTGACATTAGTGCATTATCTTATGTATTGTATCCATCCACAAGCCCTGGCACTTCTTGCATATTTTCAAGATACTAGTCACAGATTTCATCTGGAAACTTCTAGGAAAGTTCTTGCTGAGGCAGGATAATCATATATAATCTAGAGCCTTGGCCAAACATTCATCTACAAATATTAATAACATGACTAAAAGGCTTAGCGGTATTGGCACAGGTGTGTGAGTGTGTGAGTTTAGAATGACATGTAGGTGCATGCAGAACAAATGGAACACACGTTACAGGATACTGGAATTCAAGGGTTATCTCTGGGCTCATCTATGCTTTAAAAAAGGCTAAAGTTCAGGAGAAAGAAGGAGATGATCAGTCCCTCTCTCTTTTATAAGAAACCTGACTGTATGCAGTGAAATTCTTCCTTCATTTACTTCTGTGGATAGGAATTGTCAGACGGTCCCTAATTTCTGGCAGGGAAACAATCATACTTATGAACAGCAGGGGGAGCCCCTGCCTTATTTACCAGCCATGCAAAACTCAAGCAGCGTTGTTTTTTGATAATTTATGACGATCCCTAAGAAGCCCAGACCACACTGAGCATGTGAATGTAGTCTAGTCTTGCAAAGATGTATAACAAAGTTGCAAGATTACAGCCCCCTGTGGCCAACTTTGAAAGCATAAATCATTTGTTTGATTAGGCTTGTGGTGCAGTTCATATTTATGTTTATTATAAAAAATACAGCATTTTTAGCCCTATTCTATTTTAGACTTTCCTTGCCCTTTATTGAGCAATTTTAATATATCTTGGTAGAACAGGCCAACTTATCAATATTTTGGGTCCCTGTATTGAATTTGCTGTGGGGTCCAGTAACATCTATTTATGCCACTGTTTACAATCAAGGTCTCAGAATCACAACCTGTCATTCTGAGAAACATATTAAAATATAATTGTTATATATTATATAAATGATCATGAATGTGTATCACAGACATACACACACATATTTTCAGTGGCACATATACTGTACATCTGGAATAGCAGCTGCAGTGTAAGCAGGGAGGTTTATAAAACTGTTTTATCCCTTCATTCGCACCTTTAAAGGGGCTATTAATAACATTGGGATCAGCCATCAAAAATACCGGCCAGGCCAGTAAAAAACTGGCCAGGTGGCAACCCTATATAGGGGGAATTCACAATTGTGTCGGAAAATAAGTAACCCAGAAGCCTCAGTCGAAAAATTTGTAAAATGTGATACAAACGGCAAATTCACAAAGGCAGATGTTACCATCTCTGAATGTCTCATAAGTCCGACAATTTTCTAAAATGTCGTATATCTTTTCATGGTACAGACGACATTTTACACGACATTTTAAAAGACAATTTGACCGAAATTTTCATTTTGGAGAGCCTAATGTGTTGGAAAAATTGTCAGCAAAAAAAATGAGTGTACGAGTAATTCATAAAAATGCTGGGGAAAGTGATGCCGAAAAAACCACGCCCACTTTTCACTACACTATTTCAAAAGTGTCGTATATGTCGGAAAATTGTCAGGGAAATGCTCTGTGAATTTGTCGTCTGTTGCTACGACATTTTAAAGACATTTTAAAGACATTTTAAAGATATTTTTTTCCTTCCTGACACTTTTGTGAATTCCTCCCTGTGTGTTTTTGTAATATTGAAGTGTAAAGTGTCATTTTTCACCTTCTAAAGCAGCTCTGGGAGGGGGAGTCACAACCCCCTAAACTGTTCTAAACTGATATATTTAGTTCATACATTTCTTATGTCCCTGCTGAGCAGAATCTCTGGGTTTCATTTCAGGCAGCTGTTAGAATTGATACAATAGTTGCTAATACTACAGAGATGCTGCTGAGAAATGTATCAACTAAATGTTGCAAAATTGTAACAGTTCTGCACTTGAATTACTGAGCTGCCAGACTCATACACCTGAGACATGAACATTCAACTTTAAACTTGGATTTTAGAAAAACAGTAAAAAAGAAATAATGATAAGTAACTGGAAAAAAAAGTCTATTTCTGGGGAAAAATCTGAAAACAACTGAAATGAAAAAAGTGTTTGGAAGGTGAACAACCCCTTTAATAAAAGAGGTGGTGTTATTCCCCCTGCAGGATGTTCTCAAGCAAAAGTAGGAAGTGGGAATAAGTATTCTGCAATTAGACACACACACATAGTAGGCCATAGTCACACAGAGTACCACTGTGTCAGCCACTTTCATCTCGTAAATAATCCATATGTTTATGGCCATTAGTCCTCTACTGGGTCATGCATGCAAGTGCATAATGACTGATATTCTCAGCTGTGAACATACTGCACGTTCCTCTGCAGCCCACTGTATTCGGTACGTGTCTTTCGATGAGGTACAAAAATAAACACTGTATTCAATGGACAGATTCCCATGTTGTAATAGAGGATGAAAGACATGACAGTGTTACAATAACTTTGGCAATCACGACCTCGGGATGTTACGCAGTCTGAACAGCCATTTCTTTAAAGCCATAATGTTATTAGAGTCAATCAAATCATTACGTTAATGACATTATGGCTTTACAGGAATGGCTTATTTATTGAACTGTACAGTAGCATAGTGTTGATCGTTGATCAGGAGTCCAAGTCAAACTGATTTGATCATCCCAATTCAAATTGTTTAAGGAAAGCAGTGTTGGAAAATTTACAATGCATTGTCTTACTGAAATACACAGGATTAAAAACCAGCCCCTATGCGGCCATTAGCTTCCTCTCCTCTCCCGGAATAGATGCATTGGGTTTGGGTGCAGGCACACATGGCTGATTTTGGCACAAGAATATAAACTCTTGCATCTCCTCTCCAAAATCATCTACACATGCCTGCACCTGAGCTGGCACAAGAGTTGAAGGTACAGGCAGGAGAGGAGGCTAATGGCCTCATAGGGGCTGGATTTCAGCCTGCGTATTTCAGCTGCCATCTGTTATTAGCCTAACATAGCAGGGACTACTCACTAAGGGCCCCCAATTATTAGCCCCCTTAATTAATAGGCTGAACCACCCTGCAAAACTTGTGATCGACTCCCCTCCAGCCCCAGCCCTTTCACATCCCATAAATTGTACTTTTCTATTCTTAAAGGTTATTCTCTGCCAAAGGGCCCTTGACTGCAAAACCAGTGGCATAATTACTGAGGGAACAGGGGGTGAAATTGCATCAGGGAGCATGGAGATCATGCCGCAGCAAATGCATTAAGGAAACCCAGCGTCTGGAGGGATGGGGGGCCAAGGTGCACATCCTGCACTCGGACCAGAGCGTAGTTACGTTACTGTGCAAAACTCACTATACCCTCTAGTTGGTAGCCCTGGCCATGTTTCTATACATTTAAAGGAGAAGTAAAGCTTAAATAAAGACAACAAAACAAACAAAAGTTGTACATTATGTTTCGGGCTTCTGTAACAACCCAAGGCAACCACAACCCTTTAGCAGGGAAGATTTGTTCTGCCAAATATCTTGCAGTAGCTCCCCATCTTCTTTTCTGCTGATTCACTGCACATGCTCTGTGATGCTGTCCAGGCGCCCTAGGCAAACCTGCTGGCTGCGGTGCCGGACTAGTGCTCATGCAAGCATGGGCGAATTGGTGTGAATGTGCGAATGCGCAAATGTGCATTCTCGATCATGTGCGAATGTGCATTCTCGATCATGTGCAGGAGCACAAAAGGAAATAAAAAGCACAGAGAGTCAGGTGGAGAGGGGACCAAACTGGGGAGGAGGTATGTGCCTGGAGCCCCCCCAAGTTCGTGCCCTAGGCATGTGTCTACTCAGCCTACCTCTTGGCCCGGCCCTGATGCTGTCACTTACTGAGCTTAGGGACCAACTCACAATATAATATACATAAAAAAAATATAATTGTCCCAATATAAGGCTTATTAAAACTTAATACAGATAATTACTAAATGCCAGTTTAGAATCCAATGCAATTAGCATGAGAATTTAATAATCATCCTTGTAGCAGCAGCTATTACAGCAAACCTCATTTTCTGCTTGATAATCAGTAACGACCCCTAAGTTTAGCTTCTCAACAGCTGCTCAGAGCCCATTGAACATGTGAGTGTCACAGACACTTTCCAAGATGGTGACCCCCTGTGACAAGTTTGAAATTGCTGGATCATTGCTGCTTTTGAGAAGCTGAAACCTTAGGCTGGTGCAATAAGTTTAGAATATAAAATATGCTATTATACCATATTAATTTTTAGGCTTTTGTTCTCCTTTAAAAAGTTCACAGAACATTGTAAATGAAAAGGTCTGACAGGTTACACAGCAATCTAACAAGTTCGTTTATCATTGACATCTGTAATGATGGCAACGCCCCAGGTTTCCCTTGATTTTCCCTGGTTTTGGAGCATTTCCATATGCATTCCCATCATTATTGACCATTCTATGTGTTTTTTATTTGTTACATGCTGGATGATTATTATTAACATGTATTTCTATAGCGCTTGATGATGTCATGGTAGGACATGCCAGTGCCAGACACCGTGCTAGACCACACCCACTTTTCTGGCAGCATGCTCTTAGCAGCAAGGATGTCCCAGGCTGACATCTCTGTATTTGTGAGAGAGAGGCTGAGAATTAGTGAATATAAGTATTGTGTATAGTAAGCAACAATGACATTGCTGAGTCAAACAGGTGGAAAGTGCAACATGGTTTAACAGTTGATGTTTTCTGTGTGTTTACTGTAATTCTGTATTCCACTCACTAGATGGCAGTGTAAGGCAAGGAACGACCTTGTAGAAGACTCCATAAGAAGGTGGATTACATTGGGGAGTCTATATAAAGAAGAGTGTAGACTGCCTAGGGTTTCAGGTTAGCCACCAAAGAGAAAGACCTGTAACAGTTTATCAGCACTCCATAGGCAGGCAAGCTAGTCAGGGCCGGATTTACATAACAGGCGCCCCTAGGTCCACTGCTGTTCGTCGCTCCATTTAGCTCCATCTGTGTTGTTGAAAGATAGGAATAACTAGTTAGATGAGCAGCTGATGCTCCCCTAAAGAGAATGGAAAAAGTCAGTACCCAGGCAACTCCGTGGTACTGGTACCTCACCAGTCAAAGATGCAGTTACAGGGGCAGATGTGATTAGGTTCTTGGATTCAATATAAGGCAGTAACACTTGATACATTCTTTTTTTATAGCCGGATGCCTGTGTGTCAAGAGAGCCATCCACCTGATTAAAGCAGAGTCTCAGGAAGGCAGTGGGAGAAGTTAAACACCATGTGAACCCCTGTCTGTTTTAATACAAGTGGTGACCAAGTGAATATCTGATGAGTTGAGATAAATTGTAAAGTGACCAAGTATGAAGCTGCTCCTGGATTGCACCAATGTGGCTCCCCGGTTTATTCCATGCAAATTGCTTACCTAATGCCTCCCTCTACAGAAGTAGGTTCAGAGGGTTAAGCAGCTGTATTACAGTAATGAGACTAAAGTCAAAGCCAAATGAAGAGCAATGTAATATAAAGGAGGGGACGGTTAAGCAAAGTTCTTTAAAGGCGGAATATAAATCACTGTGCTTGATGGGAGCTGGCACCTATCCAGATGGGGCGGGGGTTAGTGTAATAAGATAGATGGATCATTCAAGCAACACTTACCAGCAGCTGGGAAGATACTATAAATCTACTTATCCTTTTAAATAAATATTAGAATTAACTATTACTATTTGTCATGTAAAAAAGCTATTTGATTGCAAGAGTCTGCAGCTCCGGCAACCAACTGGAAAGCTGCAAAACAGTATATTTTTAAAAATCATCACACTACTAACAGGAATATATTTCCCTTTAAAATACCACTGAGCTGTCTTTATTTATTGTCGGAAACAATTTCACCAGACCAAGTGGAGTGAGACTCATCTGTCCTTACATGATAACAATAGAACCTCGTGTGACTGCCTCTGTGCAAGCGCAAACTGTTATTCGGGAAGTGGAATGTGGCTAGAAGTGCTTTTTTTTTCACTTGAGGGTAAATCAATAAGATATGCAAGTATCGCTTTCATGGGGTTATATTAGAGGGATATATTGACACCACAGAGGGTCATATACTATTTGCAGGGTACGTTGCAGAGCACTAAACAAACAGGGTGAGCATTAGAGAGCATGGGCACCAGGGCCTATTAAGGCAGGGGTCCCCAAACTTGTTTGTTCGTGAGCCACATTTAAATTTAAAAAAGAGTTGGAGAGCAACACAAGCATGAAAAAGTCCATGTGGATGTCCAATAAGAGCTCTGATTGGCTTTTTGGTAGCCCCTATATGGACTGGCAGCCTACATGAGAGAATGTTTGGCAGGACATCTGTTTTTTATACAACCAAAACTTGCCTCTAAGCCATTAATTAAAAATAAGCACCTGCTTTGAGGCCACTGGGAGCAACATCCAAGGGGTTGGAGAGCAACATGTTGCTCGCGAGCTACTGGTTAGGGATCACAGGATTAAGGGGTAAGCAGCAGAGGCAGTTGTATTTGAAGGGGGCTCACATTCAAGTGCAAGCAGTCCTGGATATTCTACATGGGCACTAGTGGCTTAAGGGACAGTTAGACCACAAAATTAAAGTGTTTTAAATGAAAAGACAATATAATGTACTGGTGCCCTAAATTGGCACAACTGGTGTGTTTACTTCAGAGAAATAACTACAGTTTATATAAACAAGCTGCAGTGTAATCATGAATGTAGCCATATAAATATAGGACACATACCAGATAACTAAAGAATCCCATTGTATACAACAGAGCTTATCTGTTATCTGCTGTGTATCCTGTGCCTTTTCTCCTTTTTCAGCTGTTCACAGCAGCTTGTTTATACAGTATAAATTATTGCAGATTTTCTGAAGCAAACAAACGCCAGAACAACACAACAGTATATTATCATACAGTGTCTTACAATGGGACTTTGTGGGGGCTTCTTGTCGATAGCTTGGTTTCATATAGGTGTCTTCTAATTGTAAAAGTATTCACAGGTAACTTTAGATCTTCTTTGATCTTCCTGGAGCTGATCATTGGCCATGCCGTTTTGACTGTTCTCTCAATTTGAATGGTCGTTTTTTTGTTTTCTACCATGTCTTTCAGGTTTTGGAAAAACTCCCAGGAACACTGATCATTCTATTCCAAATCAAAAAATGAAGAAAAATCTATCAAATGTGTGTTTTTGCTTTACAGAAAGTGAAGAAAATGGAATATTAGTCCGTTCCCCAAATAAAAAAGTGTTCACAATACGTATTATAGAAAAGGGAAACACCACCTGAAAACTGCTTTTGAAGAATGTAAGAAAATGTTATCGAGCAGCATTTACCTTGGAAGTTATAAAAAAATAAAAAGTTGTCCTGATGTCTCCTGACCAAAGTGGGCTTCAACCCAAACATTCAAATCATAAAAGCATATGTATTGCTAGAAGTAATGCCATGAAGAGCCACATTTATTTATCAGCTTGTAGGTGGCCTAGTGACTGAATAGTTAGCACACCTGGGGTCCAGAGTTTGATTCTGACTAGGACACCATATCCAAAAAAGTTTGTATATTTTTTTCATGTCTGTGTGCATTCCTCCCACATCCCATAAGTTTACAGTTAGGTAACTGTGTCCCTGATTAGATTAGCGCTAGCATGTGTAATGTGGCAGGGACCTTAGATGTACTGGGGAAAGGTACAATAACCAGTCTCCCTAAAGATCTGTGTAATAAATATATCATCATTATATCAAGAATAACACTGACACTAACACCATTGCTTTTTTAGCTTCTTGCAGCCATGCCCGGAATCTGTGGGTTCTGGCAAATGCCAGAGGGGCTGCTATAAGATGCCATAGAAAGTCAGTATTTAGTGGGCTGGTGGGGACTGTTTGGGCCTATGTAGGGGCTGTTTGGGCCTCTGTGTACCTGAAATGCCAGGGCTTATTTTAATTCTCACTTGCCTGCAGCCCCCAGGAATACACTAATACAAATACTTCTGAATGATACGCGCATTGTTTTCTAAAGCAGTGGTCAGGGTTCAGGTGACAGGCAGTTTGCCAAGTAGAGGGATAAATCTTTAGATGATACATTCTTTGCAGCCTTCTCATATTGGGACAAATGACCAATCTGCAATGTTTCACCCATTGGCCCAAGCCTTGTGATTATACTACCAGTCAATACAGTGACAATTGCTGGGGTAAACTGTAAAAATGTAGGGGCCCCAGCCAGGGCACATACCAGGGTGTAGGGTGCATGAAAGGTGGCATGCAAAGAGTACCTGGGGACAGGAGATCAGTCAATAGAACGGATAAAGCAAAAAATCCTGTACTGCTAAAGGATTTGGGGAGAGATCGCAGGAGAGATCAGCTGTGTGTAAATGGCATTTTAAAAAAAAGGTGTTGGGTTATATAAAGTCTCATCAATACTGGCATTAAGTGCCATCCATTATACACTTGTTTTCACTGAAGATATTCTTCTCTGTCTGAACTTGTCTCAAAATAATGTGAAATACCGGCATACCTGTGGGTCTTAATTTAAACAGACACCTTTATAAATGCTGCACCTCTGTCATGGATTCTTTTCACAGTCACAATGCATAATGTAAGCATATTGTTTTGTCTTTATATGCCTTGGAAATCAGCACACAGATCTGCTTTACAACATTCCACATAATACCACATCTGTGTGCTTGGAAGAGGGATATCTTCACCATAGTTATGAGCCGCTGAAATGGATGGATATTCAGAAGGGGTTTTTTACAGTGAGAGCTGAGAAGATGTGGAATTCTCTCCCTGAATCAGTCGTACAGGCTGATACATTAGATAGCTTTAAAGGGATTCTGTCATGATTTTTATGTCATCTATTTCTATATTACGTTATTTACCCTGCAAATAATTCACTCTACCATAGAAAATGTAATTCTTGAACCAGCAAGTGTAATTATTTTTGTTGTAATTTTGGTGTTTAGGCAGCCATCCCAGATTATTTTGCCTGGTCATGTGCTTTCAGAAAGAGCCAGCACTTTCGGATGGAACTGCTTTCTGGCAGGCGGTTGTTTTTCCTACTCAATGTAACTGAATGTGTTGCAGTGGGACCTGGATTTTACTACCGAGAGCTATTCCAGGGAGCTGTTATCGTGTTATTAGGGAGCTGTTATCTGGTTACCTTCACTTTGTTCTGTTAGACTGCTGGGGGAGAAAGGGAGGGGTGATATCACTCCAACTTGCAGTACAGCCGTAAAGAGTGACTGAAGTTTATCAGAGCACAAGTCACATGACTGGGGGCAGCTGGGAAACTGACAATATGATCCTCTGGATCAACTAGCAGTTAGGCAGGTTATATACAAACTTAAGGTTGAACTTGATGGACCTGTGTCTTTTTTTCAAACTAACTTACTCTGTTACTATGATATTGGTTCATGGATGGGTCATGTTGACATACCTACTCTGCCAATTAGGGATGACACCTGGAGTCAGGAAGGATTGCTTTCCCTATTATCAATAGGAAAAAAAGATTAATATATAGGAAGGCCAGTATTTTTTTCCAGAAAAGGTGGCAACCCTACTGCCGATGCATAATATCTGTCAGTGTCCAGTACATTCGGAAGTGAAGTCATCGCTCCTCTTCACTTCCTTCAGTTCCGATTAAACACAACAATGGAGGCAGCCATATTGTGCATGGATACTGTGTGGGGTTGTGACTTGTTGTATGTTGTATCACAATACTGAAATTATGAAGAGGGTTATGTATGGACAGATGTTTGGGAAAAGTGGTCTGTTGATAGGAGGTTGTTCTTGTCTCTGGTTAAAGATACCAAATCTGATCAAAACCCAACTGTCTGTTTTGTGCAAATGTGTGTGTGGCTGAAAATAGCAATTATGCACAGGGAAGAAAAACAATAGGTGGAGGATCTGTTAACTCAGTCCTTTGGAATGCAACATATCTGTGATCCCTTGGGAAAGATAACTAAATGAACATTCATTAATTACATCAGTTCAGTTGAAAACTGGAGAATAGGCTCAAATATTTGCAAGGACTTATTATTATTGAAATTCTTTACCGTGATCTTGAAAGGACCATGTGTGACTCTGTGCTGAGCACCGGGCTGACTTTTATCTGCTTTTTTGACTGGGTGAGTGCAGAGCTATATTTTCAATGACTATTTTTATGGCAGTCATAAAAAGTAAAACTAATAGTTAAAAAAAAAGTAAACATATATCAATAGTGCATGTTGCCCTGAAATTAAATATATCTTGTTTTGTTGTGGTGTGTTTATAATAGAATGGTTTATTGTGTGCTCAGATATTCCTCTGCAAATATTGATGGCATCTACTATTTAGCTTGTTCCATCCTCTGTATTAAATAAACACTGTTTTTAGGGCCAGGGAACACATATTGTAGAATGATCAGGAGATATCATACAACAGTTCTTGGCAGTGCCCCCCATATAGGTTACCTTGGAACATTTTATCCACCTACTTTTTTTTTCCCTATTGCAGTAAGCTGTGTGGAGGCCACCAGTTGCTGAAGAGCAGTGGACTTTGCTCCGCCTCTTCTCCATCGGCAAAAGGGCCCCTAAATATCTAGAGGTTGTCCTGTTTTACCAATATATATTTAAATGGCTCATTAATTAGGATTTTATGGAGCCCCTTATACCTCATGGGCCCCCCTGCAGCTGGGTTGGCTTCCTCTGTAGTTACACTTCTGGTATTATTTCTTACACACAAACAAGAGCACCTCAGGGGAAAAAATAAATGAATATTGATGAGTCTCCCAAGCACAGACCCTCTCATCTAGCCACCAAACTGTTTATCTGTTTTGAGCTCTGAAGATATATCAAAAAGTATCACTAGACTTCAAGTTTCCAACATAAATGAAGTAGATATGGAAGGAAATAACCCAATTTAGATAAAGAAAAAAATCCCTCTGTTGCAGACAATGGAAGACTTGGGGTAATAGTGACATTGTGAGTGGCATGAGTCCATAAGGCTCCACAATTTTGGCTTATTATTATTATTATTATGGGCTTATTTTTCAGCCTTGTGTTGCTGTTATTATATTACATATTGTAAAGTAAGGCTGTTCTATACAATCATTGTGTAGTGAAAATGTATTTTCATTTGTGCAGTGTCTCAGTCTTGGCAGTTTTAAGACTTTATACCAAACAGCAGATCATAGTTTATCATTTGGGAAATTGCATTCCCTGAGGTGTTGGGAGTTTGCCAACACCTCTGTAAGTGGTATGTGTTAGTTCAGCGGGAGACGGAGGGGAGCGGAGGACGAGGCATGTTGCAACCAGACAGTGAAATGCAAACATGACAGCTCATTGGTATAATGACAAGGAGAGAGACAGGTCAACTAGCAATTTAACTAATTAATGTAGGCCTGGGATAAACGATTGTCAAATGGGGGTGAGGTCACAATGGGAAAGATTTACTATGACTTTTGCAAGCCGTAATGACTGGGACCCATTAACTAATCATTTTCTTTCTTGCAGAAAGTAATTTTTACAGAATCTCTGGGTCCACATTTACTTGCATTGCCAGCAATGTCCGCTAACCTCTTCACCCCCTCCAGAGACAATTTTTCATAGAGGCTTCATGTGCATGTGAACTGCCAGTGGGCCTGGTACAATCGAACCCCTGGCAGTTCCGCCAATAAAGCTGGAATTCTGGGAAAATGCTCAACGGTGTACATTAAATAACTTCAAGCTGGATTTTTTTAACAAGCAAGAATATACAGAATTATTGAGATTAACTCTTTCTTATAGCTTTGATCTCTCCTCATTCCCATATCATTATATGTAAAAGAAAAGGCTGCCGGTATAATACGGTCACATTATACTTTCACACATCCTGAGGCCCTGGCCTAGGAAGTCGCAAAGATTACCCAACACTCAGAGCCAGTGAAGCGGGGATCAACCCCTGCGTGTTTATTCCAAGTCAGTGATGTAACGTTTCGGGGGCGTACCCCTTCATCCGACATGCAGATTACAATACAAAACAGCTATTTATAATCAGTGAAATCAGTGTTAATTAAAACCACATGTGTAAGATGAATTTCCCCTAATACCAGGGAGTATTCCAAATTTATACAATAGATAGAAAAATAGAAAACATTGAAACATAGTATCCTTATGTAGGATTAACAAATCCAAAGATATTTCCGACAGTACCTAAAATGCAGTGAAAAAAACTAATGAAATATACAAAATTCAAAAAGTACACTTAGCCATAACTGAATATAGCCACAAAGTTATATCCAAGTAAAAAACTTTTTACAATTAAAACTAAACTAGCCTGAACGGCTCTGATACTGTAGAATAACTGCCTTACCCTGATTCAAAAAGCTTTCCCTGGACAGCTGCTTGGTCACATGAACAATCTAAGAGGAAAGAGATAGTTACAATGTCATTACTATTTAGAGATAATCTTTAAAAATAAATAACAACTCATGTTAAACTCCTCATTTAAACCACGTGGTTGTTTAGTTTGTAACAACCATATCCAGAAACACTCTCTTTGCAACAGTTTCTTTTTAATCTCACTCATATTGCTACCATAAGCCTTTTCCAATACCTGCCATCGTAGCTGGCTGATTCTGTGCCTTTGATCAAAAAAATGTCGGGCTAAGGAGGTTTC
>CM044448.1:28201207-28222745 GCA_024363595.1 Xenopus borealis
GTTTGAGCTCCGTGCCCGTCCAGATAAAGAAGGTATCATCCACATATCCACATATATAATTCAAGATATACTTCCCATAATCCATATTAGCCAGAATATGTGTATTTTCAAACATATCCATAAATGCATTGGCATAGGCTGGTGCCATGTTGGCACCCATTGCACAGCCCTGTTGCTGCAGATACACCTCCCCATTGAATGTGAAATAGTTTTTAGTCAAAACCATTTCCAATAGGGTGCAAATAAAATTTATTTTGTAATTAGGAAAGCCTAGGAAGCCACATTACTATTGACTATATCAAACACACGGCATAACTCACTCAAGAACTGGGGATTAGTTTCCCTAGTTACCGTGCATATGTAACATTCAAGAGAATATCAGAGCATTTGCTAATAGAAGTCAATGACAGAACAGAGTTCCTGTGAATTGCGCTGCCTTTAGCCTTTGTTTTGACAGTGCAGAAATGTATAGGTTTAATAAAATCCCTCCTGGCTTTGCCCCAAGAAGTGCTTAGTTATGTGCATGCAATGGATTAAGCCTGATAGCAAATGTCTCTCAGTGGGAAGCTCTATGTGCAGAAATTGCCTTGCACAGTCTTTTAATTCATCTCGCTTAAAGGGGTGGTTCACCTTCAAGTTAACTTTTAGTATATTGTAGATCGGCTAATTCTAAGAAACTCATTGTTTATTTTTCATAGTTTTTTAATGATTTGCAATTTTCTTCTGTTTCTTTGCAGCTTGCAAATGGGGGTCACTCACTGACACCATCTAAAAACAAATGCTCTGTAAAGCTACAAATGTATTGTTATTGCTACGTTTTATTACTTATCATTCTATTTAGTCCCTCTCCTATTCATATTCTAGTCTCTTATTCAAATCAATGCAGGGTTGCCAGGGTAATTTGTACCCTAGAAACCAAATTGCTGACACTGCAAACTAGAGAGCTGCTGAATAAAAAGCTAAAAAAACTCAAAAACCACAAACAATAAAAAATTTAAACCAAATGCAAATTGTCTCAGAATATCACTCTCTACATCATACTAAAAGTTAACTCTAAGGTGAACAACCCCTTTAACGTAAAAACATTCCATACTACATGATACCGATAGCAGAGGTGCAGGATAACAAAGCCCAATTTTTGTTGGGCACACACATTGGAGGGCTCATTTGTTGTGAGCAGGGCGCCAATTATTCGACGCTTGAATTTGAGAGCCTTGGTAAATCTGCCCCTAGGGGTATGCAGAAGAGGCAGCTGGATGGATGTGGGGGCGCTGGGCAGGTACCTGACTACCCCTAGTCCAGGTGGTTTGCTCCTCTCCACCTCCCTCCTCCATCCTTCCTACCCTTCCCTCTTTCACTCTCCCCTCCTTCTGTCACTCCTCTGCCCTTCTCCTTCGTTCCCCTCCTCTGCCTCCCATCTCTTCTTATGGCACATGCACAGTTGTGAGGTTGGGAGCACATTATAGATGGTACTAGGGGGTTCTAGTGTTCTAGGAGTGGACCAGCTTTAAATCTGGCCCTGTTCACAATAAATGAGCCTGGCACACTCACTCATTATGTGCATACACGATCTTCAACAGGTCATCAACACAAGCTAGGAGCATAAAATCTTGACCCATAACATGAAGTTAATAATGAACACAAACTGAAGCCAGGTCTAGTAACTGATAGCAACCAACCAGATATAAAACATGCTCATGGGAACTTACTCTTTAGGGTAGATTCGTCCATGTTCAGGCAAATGATTGCACAAAACAAGTTCCTGAACAAATAATAGTAGCCCTCCAAAATTTGAACTAGAGATTGTGTCTTTTATACTTACCCCACATTCATGCTTTCCATTGAATGGTCTCATTTGCCACAAAAATGATGCATATTGTGTATATAAGAACTGTCACTTTGTTTAAAGGGATTTATGGCTGAGCCTGCAGTAGTGCAGGGTCATGTTTTTAGGGCAATTAGATAGTTTATGTCTTCCCCTCCAGTTAGAACTATTACTAGGTTCTCAAAAGAGTAGATGAGAAGTCTAGTGTTGGACTTGGCACCAGGAAAAAACCCACTGGGCCCAGATTTTTATGGACCCTACCTTTTCAGGACCACTTCTCTGTCTAGACCATTCACTTTTCCTCTGATCACAGTAACAAAGTTAATGGGGTAAAAGATACACAGCACTTGTGTGTGGGGGGGCTTACACCAGTAGATGCGCCCTTGTATTTGCATGGAGGGTTATTTGTGGGCTCAGGACACCCCAGTCCAACTATGGATAAGCCTACACCTATTACTTAAATAGCTAAAGCACTGCTATAGCAATCTGTCTATGACCACTAAGGCTGCTGTTTCATTGGTGTCAATAATGAATAAAGGTAATATCTGTATGCTTGTTGTGTGCACACTACCATTTTATGTGGAGCTACAGCATATGTTTATAACATTTGTATTATTATATTCTTTAGCAATATCCACGAATAAAGGCAGAGTGCTGTGGGTGATTGCAATGAACTATGGGAAAGGCATCATTTTCTTGGCATAATGTACTTGAATCTGTTTGATTTTAGATTACTGATATTTTAACACAGCGTTGTGAAATGTTAGAAACACAGAGGAAGAATGCCATGAATGTCATTAACCTGCTTCCAGTATTCTTGTACCCCTGAAGGCAGTGCGGTGCAACTATCAGGTATGACTATAGATGTCCATGCCTTTCATTGGCATTCTTGAGCCGTTTGTACCAATGGTTTATGCAGAACTAGTAAAATGACAAAATATGACACAGTCAGCCATCTAGGGGCATTTTAATTATACATAAAGGACATTCTCCTTCATCAATACAATTACATTTTAGCTACGAGAGGTAGCAAATTGCTCTGAACACACTGCAGGCATCATCTCTGGCACATATGTATTTAGTTATAAAAGGAATTCTGTGTATCCAGCTGACCTTGTCTACCTTAATCCCCCCTGCCAACCCCAGCCCTTCTCATGTGTCCTCTCCCATCATTTAGGGAACAACACAAGAAAAGATGCCTCTAGCAGTGGTGTAACTACTCCCTGGGGGGGGCCCAGTACATGATGGGCACCAGGGCTCCCCTGAGGGGCCCTTACTTCTATAAATCACATGCTGGAGTGTTGATGGCATGTGTGTTGTATAATCTCCCCCTAGATAACCGCCTGCCATAAGCATTTTTGTGGCTCCGATGGGCCCCAAGTGGGTGGGCGCCCTGGTGCAATTGCACCCTCTGCACCCCTGGTAGTTACGTCACTGAGGGGTAGAATAATGACAACAGAGTCACCACCCCCACCCCCCTCCATTCTGGTCATTATTCCCAGTTGTCTGTCTTTCTAACAATGTGTATTGCTATTATCACTTTTAAAAACAAAAAAGTAAAAAGAAAAGGTAAAACATTTCAATTCAGGATTTATATGCATGTATGCAATTTGGCTTTTGCAATTTGAATTTGACAGAAAAAAAGATATCTGTCATGTGCATCGTTTCTAGGCTTTTATTTATTGGTAGAAATGTAGAGGTCAGAATGCCTTTCCAGCCTGCAGCTACTTCCCATTCATTTAAATAAAAATCTAAGCAGTATACAGCAAACACTGGCAGTCAGTCGAGGATGGCTTGAGACGATTCCATAGCTCCAGAATATGCCATATGCAGAATATTTCTCATTCAAATGAATGGGAAGCAGCTTCTGGCATTCAAGGTCCACCGCAACTGTTACATGTGTCCCTGCAAAAAATTAACTCTACAATATAACATTTCGTTCCTGAACCAGCAAGTGTATTTTTAGTTATATTGGTGTGTAGGCACTGGGCAGCCATCTCAGGTCATTTCGTCTGGTCATGTGATTTCAAAAAGAGCCAATACTTTAGGATGGAACTGCTTTCTGGCAGGGTGTTTTTTCTCCTTCTCAATGTAACTGAAAGTGTTGCAGTAGGACCTGGATTTTTACTATTGAGTGCTGTTAGATCTACCACGGAGCTGTTATGTTGTGTTAGGGAGCTGCTGTCTGGTTACCTTCCCATTGTTCTGTTGTTAGTCTGCTGGAGGGGAAGAAAGGGGTGATATCACTCCAACCTGCAGTACAGGAGTAAAGAGTGGCTGAAGTTTATCAGAGCTCAAGTCACATGACTGGGGACAGCTGGGAAGTTGACAATATGTCTAGCCCCATGTCAGATTTCAAAATTAAATTAAATGTTTGCTCTTTTGAGAAATGGATTTCAGTGCAGAATTCTACTGGAGTAGCACTATTATCTGATACGTTTTGAAAAAAAATCATTTTTTCCCATGACAGTATCCCTTTAAGGGACAAGGAAAGTTAAAATCACCAGTGGGGAGGGTGGTTGGAAAAGTTAGTCCTTCACAGAGGTTGGAGCATGTGCGTTATGCATTAGTGGGTGGTACAGTGGATTTCATTGGCATAGTATGGAAGGTGGGAACAGGTATCATGGTGCCGGGCAGCAGTGGTAGGTCCTCCAGTGAGCCACAGCAGAGGCATGACTTGATCTTCTGCAGATATTTTTTACCCAGGGCACCACATGCAACCAGTGGAAATTGTGGGTCCCCCATGGGCCCCCTCTACAGAGAAAACAAACCTGGGCCTGCCTCCCTGCAACTACGGGGTTAGCCCAGTGTTGGGCTACCAGGAAAACTCCCGGTGGGCCCATGTGTCATTTTCCTCTTCCTTCTAACAATTTGTCCTATTTCATGTTCATTCCCTTTTTCTTTATATGGAAAAAGAGACTTAATAATTGAAGAATAGGGTATATTAAGTAAATCTAAAAGAATAGGAGTATAAAGAGGTTAAGTGAGGAGAGAAGGAATAATAGTTTGGAAAAAGTTGGGCCCCTGGTCTAAAGTTTTCTGGTGGGCCCCTGGCATCCCAGTCCGACACTGTGTTAGCCCTGAGGCAAGTTGAGGCAGCACCCAGCAGGTAATCAGGCATGTGCCTCTTCTGCCTACCCCTAGTTCTGGCCCTGGATGCACAGCATAGAGGAACTAATAGCAAGTAGCAGTCATAATGGCCATATTCACACATTTATTTTTCTATTTAGAAAATAATTGAGTTTTGAAAGAACTTTAACATAACTACCCAAAATAAGCCACTAATGCCAAATAATAGTTACTGTAAACAAACGCATCACTATGGCTATGGTATTGTAAGATAATGAGAAAATTAAGCTCTATGGCCCATATTCACTAAAGCGCAAAGCGTCTAACGCTAGCGCTAATTCGCCAGCGTGACGTCATTTTGTAACTTCGGAAATTCACTAACACCAGCTCTGGCGAATTGTCGCTAGCGAAGTAGATAGACTTGCACAACTTCGCACCCTTACACCAAGCGAAATTGCTCACTGACGAAGGATCGTAATTACGCAAATTCACTAAGAATTTTCCTGAACGTTAGCACTTACGTTAGACTTTACTTTGCCTGGTCAGACCAGGCGAAGTTCAATACAATAGATAGGAGGTTTTTTTAATATGTAGGATTGTATGGATTACAGTTCTGTTTTTGTTTTATTTATATCCATTTATTCCTGTGTAGATCCCTTAAGAAATGAAGCTTTGTATGTAGTTTTGTGTAGAACACCTTGGTTCTGTTTGGTATTAGTCACTTCTGGGCTTTTGTTGATCCCTTGGTTTATGTTGATTTCCTTAGTGTTGGCATCTTATGTAAATCATTGCTGTAGGTTTGTGTTTATCATATATCTGCTGTCAGTTTGTATATTATCACAGCTGGAGAATATTGCAGCCATTTTTCCTGAGAAATAAGGGGTTTATAAACATCAAAGTGTTTCCCTTAAGTGTTAAGCATAGATTGCAGTTAAAGGACACAGGAATGTCAAACTTTCTATTGTGTTAAGAAAAAAAAAATGCTTCAATTTCTAAAGTAGAACAAGAATTTGGTAGTGACTGACAATACTTCTTATCAGTCTTTGGGTTAAAAGAAATGCATAAATGTATCTGTTGGCTAGTCATTGTGGTTTTACAGAATGTAGGACTATGAAAGAAGTATAGAATCAACTCTGTACTTAAGATAAATATTTTGAATAGACCCAAAGGGGCAAATTCACTAAGATCCGAAAATTTGCCAGTGTTGGCTTCGCTAGCGTTCGCCACACTTCGGCCAGGCGAACTTTCGCCAGCGCTACGCAAATTCACTAAAGTACGAATTTACACTCAGGTCGGCAAACGGTATCCTTGAGGCAGATGTGCCATTTGGAGCAATACTGGGTGGCAGATGTGACATGGGGTGGGGGGTTGAGAACAGATATAACACTGACAGAACCGGATTTACATAGTGGGTGCCCCTAGTCGTTTGTCGCCCCTGTCCCTTCCCTTTTATTTGCTAAAATTTTCATCATCGGGATGCAGCAATGGGAATTGGCACACAGGAAATTTAAATTTCTGAACCAATGTGGGTGTGGTTGGCAGCATGCTGTACCCTAAAATCCTGCCACCCTAGGCACGGGCCTAGGTGGCCTCTCCACAAATCCAGGCCTGGCATTTTTGGGAACAGGTGTGACATTGGGAGGAATTCAGGGGCAGGTTTGACACTGATGTTATTGGGGAAAATAGCAGGGCAAATCTGTCTTTGGGGGAAATGCTGTGGCCAGATGTGTCAATGGGAAAAATATTGGGGGGCAGATGTCACTGGGAAAATACTGGGGGGCAGATGTGTCATTGGAGAAAATATTGGGGGGAGAGTTCATATATGCTGGGGGACAAATGTGTTACTGTAGAAATCACTGGGTGCAGATGTATCATTGGGCTAAATAAGGGGGGCAGATGCGTCATAAAGAAAATACTGGGGGACAGATGTACATTGGGAAAATACTGGTAGACATATGACATTGGGGAAAATATTGGGAAACAGAAATGCCATTGGGAAAATAAGGGAACAGATGTGTTATAAATAGTGAAGGACAGATGTATCACTGGAGAAAATACTGGGGGTGCAGATATGTCATTGTGGGAAATTATGGGGGACACATGAGACACAGGGGAATAGTAATGAACTCCAATCTGGTGCAGAAACTGCTGCAAAAGTGCTTATTTTTGTGAGAAATAAAAAATGCCACGCTCGCCGAAAACGATTTGCAAATTTTTTGGCGAAGCAAATCTGGATAGATTCCCCCATCACTAGCCAGGGGTAAGGGGCCCATTTGTTACCTCTTTGCTCAGGGCCCACCAAGGCCTTAAAACGGCCACGAGAGTGAGGTGCCACAGGCTGCTGATTGGTCCAGTGGGGTTGCGACGGCGATGCCTGATGCAAGCTCACACTGCAGCTTTGACTGCATCTTACGTCACTGCATTTGCCGTGAAGTACAAATATTTAAAGGAAACGTCCCTTTTTACATTGCCCAACATAAGGTCTATTTCAATAGTTCCTTAGTGCGATTTCTGAGTGTTTCTGATCTGTTCCTGACCCTGCTTGTCCCTGGCTTTATCTAGTTCGCTGCCTGTCCTGACCCTTGCCCTTTTACAACTCTCTCAGATCCTGCCTTGTACTGTGATATTGGTGTGTTTGACTTGGCCTGTGATCTCGACTACTCCCTCATCTCTTGAATCTGTACTGCTTCTCCTGATTGGTATAGACCCAGCCTGTCCTTGGACCATGCTTTTTTTTCTCCGTTCCAGTTACAACCTTCCCAGTCTCCCTGGTCCTTTCACAATAAGACCTGGCGGCACCCGAGTATTAGAGGGCTCATTCCTAAGGGAAAGATGATTGTACCTTGGTGCTAGTTCTGGATTTGGGATTCTGTCCGTAACAGGAACCTATGTGCTTTTACACACACAGCCACACAGTGTGGAGGTCTAACTATGCAGCCTTTAAGTTGTTTTTGAACTCTTATTGCTGCTGAAAGCTGTTTAAACTGAATTTAGAAGGGAACTGTCTTTATTTTGCAACCTGTTGCTGCCTGACCCTTAAGTTGGCCATACACATAGAGATCCCCTCTTTTGGTGATGTTTCCAAATAAGCGTTTCTCTCCTGAAATGCCCACCTTGAGATGGGCAATATAAGGCAGATCTAATCGTGGGCCCTAGGGTTTGTTCCAGGTTGGTTTGAAGAAGCAGAAGCAAAGTTCTCCCCTGGAGACCAGCATTCCCCTTTATAACAGTTGGGGATTTATCTCATAGCCATAATTATTTGTCCTAGTCCTGTTGCTCACAACATGAAGAGTGAAGCCCCCACTTTTCCCCCACACATGTCTAAAATGGGTATGAGGTGTCATATTGTAATATCTGGAATATTTCCTTATGAACAGTATAAGATGATCCCTTGTATCCGTAATGTTTAATATATGTGATTAAACACCCAGTCAAAGTGTGATGACTTCAGACACTAGCAAAGCATTGTGTACAGTGACTCAGTCTGAGACACACACTTACACAGTACAGTGCTGTCTAATTCTCATGGTGAGAGCAGCTAAATAGACCCAGCCTGTATATTTCTGAGTCTGAGGATTCTAGGCAACAGCTTGCCATCTTATATATAAACATATCTGCTCTATGATTGATATCCAAATAATGTTCTACTTCCTAAATAAATAAAGGCTCCAGAGCCTGAACTGGAATCGGCTGCAGGGGTGCAGAAATCAGTCACGGACGAGCACGAGACTGCCGGGGGGCCCTGGGAGGGGGTGCGGACCCTGGCCCAGTTGCACCCCCCGTGCTCCCCCGGTAACTAGAGAAAGCTACATTCTATGATCCTCTTTTACAGCCAATTAATGTGATCTTGCTTTAAAATATTGGGGCTTGTATCTTCATATTTTGTAGCTTATGCTCTATAAGGATTATGGTTTTAGACTTACTTTAGCGTAAGCAAAATCACACACTTAGGGGCGGATTTACAAAATTCACGTGAATAATTCGAAGTTCAATCAAATTTAATAGAAATTCGAATCTTTGAATCTGCAAATTAGGCAAATTCGACCATCGAATATTCGAATTCGATTAATTTGAATATTCGAATAAAATTTAATTCGAATATTCGACTATTCGATGTTGAATAACTTCCCCTTTAAATTTTTATTCGACCACCTACTTCAGCAGAACTAAGCTACTGAATTGGGAATCATTAGTTTTGATTGATCAAGTTTTTTTTTATTCGATCATTCGATCGAATTGTGGTAAAATCCTCAGAATCCGTCGAATTCTAAGGATTTTACTTCCCTTTTATTCATATGGTCGAATTTTGAATTTTTTTTCATTCAAAATTTGACCAATGATAAATCTGCCCCTTACTGTTGTTAGGAGTCAATATAGAAGTAGAAAAAGCTCAGGTTTTTGTAGAACTCAGTAGTGAAGGGAGGTCCAGGTGCACAGCCCTGAACCCTCAGCTTGGGGAGCGGAGCAAGAAAAAAGGCAGGCACTAGCAGAGACCAATCTTCCAGGCAGGCTGCTTGTCAAATCATCAAGTAGTTTATTTTAGTACACACGGATACAGCCTTATGCATTTCATATCATTCAGATACTTAATCATAGGCTCATATTTAATCACAGCCTATGATTAAGTATCTGAATGATATGAAACGTATAAGGCTGTATCCTTGTGTACTAAAATAAACTACTTGATGATTTGACAAGCCTGCCTGGAAGATTGGTCTTTACTTATATCAGTAATGTGTGGTCACATACCTGCACCAGCCAAAGCCAATGGACTCTTACTTTGTACTGATCCCCTACCCAGGCCCAGACTGGCAATATGTGGGTTAGGGCAAATGCCAGATGGGCTGCTATAAGGTCCCATAGAAAGTCAGTATTTAGTGGGCTGGTGGGGACTGTTTGGGCCTCTATGTGAGCTGATTGGGCCTCTGTGTACCTGAAATGCCCCTACCTATCAGTTTGAGGTTGGGGGGCCTGCCATTAACATCCCCTACAGAGAGGGCTTGCCAGAAGGTAATGTGTAGGATTCAAGGTGGCAGGTTTGCCAATCAATGAAAATAGGAAAACCTGAACCTACACCAACAACCACAATCACCTGACCCATGGTTATACCTGCACATCACTAATGTATTCTAAAGCAGTCAATCTGAATACGTGTATTTTATTTAGTAATCCTGACTTTGTTTCCCTTTCTCTATTAATCTCCTTTTTTTAATATCCAAACTGCTACTGCTATGGTAAATAAACCCTAGCAACTGAACAAAAAACAAATAATTTAAAAATCCCCAAAAAATACATGAAAACCAGCCATAAACTAGGGATGCACTGAATCCAGTATTCGGTTCGGGATTCGGCTAGTTTTTTACTTTTTCAGCAGGATTCCGATTCGGCCGAATCCTTCTGCCCTGCCAAACCGAATCCGAGCGGGGAGGGAAATTGCATGACTTTTTGTCACAAAACAAGGAAGTAAAAAATGTTTTCCCCTTCCCACCCCTAATTTGCATATGCAAATTAGGGTTTGGATTCGGTTCAGTATTCTTGAAGGATTCGGGGGTTCGGCCGAATCCAAAACTGTGGATTCGGTGCATCCCTACTGTAAACTGTATCAGAATATCAGTAAAGTTAAATTTAACGTCATGGATAAACAGGGCCGTTCCTGCCATGAACCAAGATGTGAACCTTGTCTCAGGCGGCAGAGAACAGATTCCAGGGGGTGACAAAAGCCACCCCTTGGAACTTTAAGAGTTGAATTTCTGGGTTTTAACTCATTGCACTAGCAATGCTGCCCCATTTGACCTGCTCCAACGCTGATGTTTTTTTGTTTTTAAAGGTGACTTTTTATTAATTTTCTTTGCTGATGTTTGAAATGCAGAGGGTGGGGTGACATTGGAGCCTCAGGAATGCCCCTATGGATAAATATACTTCCCTTTATGGCATGTGCTCACAGGGTTGGACTGGGGGGCCTGGGGCACAGGGCCAGGGCCCCCTAAGGCCCCACTTGTTGCGTCAGTGCCGCCCCGTCGACTTCCTTCCTTGTGTCCCACGACGTCACGTATGTGCAGATGGCACTGGCGCTATGGCTTTTTTTGGGGGGTGTCTGGCCCAGACAGAGATATCTGTCTCTGTGATTGTCTGTGATTACAGGGAACAGACTCCCACTCACTTAGGCTCACAGTGTCACACAGCCCCTACGTAACCTTTGTCCCATTGTAAATTGATTGCTTCTGGGACTTCAAGTCCCTCTGTTAGTCTGTTTCCATAATGTGCAGTACACAGTTTCTCTGGAAATCAGAGGTAGCAAAAGAATATTAAGTTTCCCATAAGTATTGCAGATGTTATGTATCCCACCCTCCATCTTTCTGAATTGCTACTCATATGTTCTTTTATTGGAATGTTCACATTCAGGGTGAATGCAGCAGGTGGATTAAGTAGCTTATTCCCATCACTGCAGGATATGAACAACAAAGCCGCATTAGATACTCTTCATATAATTAACTTCTAGATACTATTTCCCCGCTTTGGGGATCATCAAATCTCCCTTCTTGCTGGAGCTGTAGTCGCAAACCGGATGAGTTGAGATAATTCAGAGGAATGTCAATGATGACCTTCATATCAGCTGTTCTGCAACATATGGTATCTTTCTGTGGCATTTACTGAATGTGAAGCCTGCAAAAGAGACTGTTGTATTCTTAGCAACCTTTCACTTGGTCTTCACTTTTTGTTTTATGAGATTTTAAACTATTAGCCTGCCTCTCCAGTCAGCAACTGGATCTTACTGACCCCAGAGATGCTTAGTATCCCTAAAATTGTACAGTTGTGCATCCCTCTCTAAATATATTAACATTAAAACTTGTATGTTATTGCTATTCTTATTGTTGCTAATATTTCTATTCAGGCTGGCCTTCAGTTCATCCTATTTTCTGGCTTCTGCACTCATGAGGCAAGTTGAAAAACTGTCCCCAGACGGCTGCAAATCTCGAGTTACCAGGGGAGGTAAAAAGCCACTCATAGTAATGTTAAGACCCGGATTTTCATTAAGTGCAATTGCGCTCTTTGCATTACTGATGTGGTCCCCCCCTGGACCCGCTTCTGCGCAAAAAAGTAGAGAGAGAGAGGCTTAGAATCGCCCCTGTCTGCATTGCTGTTATGGCAATGAAGCCCTAGCAACAAGATAGAACTCCCAGGTCCCATCGTGCAAAGAACAGGGTTTTGAATAGGTAGAATTGCCCTTTACGAGCGTTGGGTGGTGATATATGGGGGCAACAACTGGGGTGGATCTGCAGTGGGGAAAAGTGGATTGGGGAAAGTTGGATGTGATGGGAGGAGGTATTGCTACAGATCAAGGGTGTAACTGGGCAGGCTGGGTTGGTGAGTTAACCAACAGCAGAACTGACCTAACTATAAAGAGATACTGTCATGGGAAAAAACTTTTTTTCAAAATGTATCAGTTAATAGTGCTGCTCCAGCAGAATTCTGCAATGAAATGCATTTCTCAAAAGAGAAAACAGATTTTTTTATATTTCATTTTGAAATCTGACATGGGGCTTGACATATTGTTAATTTCCCAGCTGCCCCAAGTCATGTGAATTGTGCTCTGATAAAGTTCAGTCAATCTTTACTGCTGTACTGCAAGTTGGAGTGATATCACCCTTCCCACCCAGCAGCCTAACAACAGAACAATGGGAAGGTAACCAGATAACAGCTCCCTAACACAAGATAACAACTGCCTGGTAGATCAAAGAACAGTACTCAATAGTAAAACCCATGTCCCACTGCGTACTATTCAGTTACATTGAAAAGTAAAAAAACAGCCTGCCAGAAAGCAGTGAACTCCTAAAGTGCTGGCACAAGTCACATGACCAGGGGCAGCTGGGAAATTGACAAAATGTCTAGCCCCATGTCAGATTTCAAAATTGAATATAAAAAAATATGTTCTTTTGAAAAATGGATTTCAGTGCAGAATTCTGATGGAGCAGCACTATTAACTGATGTGTTTTCCCATGACAGTATCCCTTTAACTTGATGTTTTACCACCTAGGCTGGTGTTATTCCAGCCGTGCAGTAATCCTATTTGTATTCAGATGACTTGCTTACTCAGTAACATCGGTATCCCATGCTCTTTAAAGGAATAGTAACATGAAAAAAATGATTGAAAATATCATGTACTGTTGCCCTGCAATGGTAAAACTGATCAGTTTGCTTCAGAAACACTACTATAGTTTATATAAACAAGCTGTTGTGTAGCAATGGTGGAAACTTAAAAAAGACTATATGGCACAGGTTAAATAGTGGATAACAGATAACACTATTATTTCCTACAGAGCTTATCTGTTATCTGCTGTGTAACCTGAGCATTTTCTCCTTTGAGTTGCTGCCCCCATTGCTACACAGCAGCTTATTTATATAAATTATAGTAATGTTTCTGAAGCAAAAGCATCCGTTTTATCAGTGCAGGGCAACACTGCGTTATATTTTAATTACTTTAAAACACTTCTGTATTTGTTACCGTTCCTTAACCTAATTATTGAATCATTTAAAGAATATATAGCATACAACACAGAAATGTCAGTTTTATTGTGTTTCTTGCACACCAGGGATGTATCCCAGTTGGCCATGGAGCTCTTTATGCATTTCTAGTTGCTCATCACAAGTAGCAACATCTTTGTGGCGTATATGAATAGAACTGTAGGGGTAGACACTAGGCAGAAGGGAACAGGGAGGTTTGGGAAAACAATTTTTACATGAGGGGAAATAAGTGCACTTGTATGAAATGATCTGAATGTCTGGGAGATTTGGATTAATATTAAGTCTGTGCTTTGTGCAGTCTCCCATTGAAAAAGAGAGAGTAGAAGCACAGAAAGGTTTATCGTTGACATTGTGTTTTCTTGTGATGCTGATAATTAGTTACATGTGTTCACAAAAGATCAACCAAAGGGATGTTGAACCCTCTTTCCTTCTATGCTACTACCTAGTAAAGGAAAGGTACAAAGTACAGGTTACCAACAATATAAACACATCTTAATATATCATTCAACGTCATAGGTTGTTGAGCCACCTCCCCTGGCCAGGTTGGTTTCTCTGCTTCACTACTCCACAAATCCTACCTGTTTAAAAGCTAAGTACCAATATCTTGATTACTGATGAGATGTAACCAGATTGAAACAGGCTGTCTGCAAGTTTGGTTATGTGATGTTTGTGTGCCTGTAGGTGTCACTGTGTGCAAGAGTATACTGTGTATACACTGTACTTTCTATAAAGCTTAAAAGGGTTAGAGTTGAATTTATGGTTGAAGTTTGATAGCTGCATGAACCTGCTAATAAAGAAATGTTTTACTGTACATCCTCAGCTACAAAAAAACCCGAATTGGCGACGAGATGTCTCTTCTACCTCTGCAAAAGCCTGCAGCTTTTCTTCCAAACCCTGGTGAGCCTACCATAACGTTTACTCCTTGGATCCATATGTTTGATAATTACATTATTGCTGCTGACCAAGGGGAGATTCCTGCAGCTAGAAAGCATGCTTCACTTATTCACTGCCTGGGAGCAGAGGGACACCGTATATTCTATACATTACCATTATTACCTGATGATACTTATGAAACTACTCTTACTGCTATATGCTGTTTCGTGGTTGTGGTTGCTGAAAGATATAAATTTCGCCAACGTGGACAATGTAATGGCATATCCATAGAACCATTTGTAGCAGCTTTGAGAGAGCTGGTTGTTACCTGTGAGTTTGGGAATCTAACAGATGAAATGCTAAGAGACCAAATAGCGGAAAAAACAAACTCACCTCGCATTAGAGAGAGACTGCTCCTAGAGCAAGATTTAACCTTTGCAAAGGCTATTACATTTGCTAGCAAAATTGAAACAGCTGTGGCGGAGGCTAAAACTCTCAGTCAGGGAACTGCTGGGCATGTACAGACTATGAATTCAATACAGTGGCCTAATAATGTGCAGTCACAGGAAAAATACAATGCTAAGGAAATGGAGTCACCTACACTGCAAAACCATGCAGCAACCATGAAGGCATCTCTTTGCTGCATTACACCTACAATTAGTTGATGGTCTCAATACTACAGCTCCAGTGCCTGTCACACAGCCAGTGTCTAAAATTTCACCACAAATCAACACTTTACTGGGCTGTGCAAAGAACCTTGTACACAAAGTTGAGACCAGATGTAAAACCAGTACGCCAAAAATTGAGGCAATTGCCCTATTCTATAAGGTAAACTCAAATGAATGACCCTGACATTCAAAGCACTTCCTAACTCTGCCCCTCCCTACATCTCTGAACTTATCTCTATATACTCACCCAACCGTTTACTACGCTCCTCTACTGACCTGCTACTGTTCTCTCATTACCTCCTCACATGCTCGCATTCAAGACTTTGCAAGGGCTGCACCCCTCCTCTGGAATTCTCTCCCATGGTCTGTCCGACTTTCTCCCAATCTTTCAGCTTTCAAGAAATCTCTTTAAACCCACTTTTTAAGAGAAGCCTACACTCACTCTTAACTACCCAATTCAATACCACTTACAGTACTACATTTCATCTATTTAACTCTGATCTTGCCCACTCCCACACCTTGTGTATCATTCCCTTCCCTTTAGATTGTAAGCTCTTTCTGCACAGAACCTTCCTCACCTTCTGTACCTGTATTTATTGTGATGTATGTAACTCCTTATGTTCTATGTATGTAATTCATGTGATTTAGTTGTATAATCACATTCACTTTACAGCGCTACGAAATAAGTTGGCGCTATAGAAATACACATTATTAATAATAATAATAATAATAATAATAAAGTATTACTGCGGAAAGCAGAGATTGCTTTTATCACACATGATGGTTTGTTTCGGTTCAAGCGCGTACCTTATGGACTGGCTTTAGCACCAAGTTGTTTTCAAAGACTGATGTCTTCTATACTCCATGACATACCTGGTGTACAATGCTACTTGGATGATATAATTGTCTACGCTCCAACTTTCAGTAACGTAACTAGCGGGGGGTGGGCCCTGGCACAGGACATGCAGCAGGGCCCCCCACCCCTCTCCTTATGTGATTTTCTGGACAGAATCCGCAATAATCCGTTCAGAATCAGCGGAGCATGAGCTGCCGGGGGGCCCTCAGGGGGTGCGGGCCCTGGCCCAATTGTACCCCCTGCTCCCCTAGTAGTTACTCCACTGTCAACTATGGATCTTCCTGATAAGTACCTAGAAAAGTTTCTGAAATGCATTGATTCTGCAGGACTGAAACTGAGCCTGTCCAAATACCACTTCAGACAAACTCAGCTGTCATTTCTGGGTCATATAGTTTCACAAGAGAGATTACTGCCTGACCCTGACCATCGTTTCATAATTATATAGTTAAATTGGGTTAAAGTCCATCAAGTTCAAGCCCTCCAAATTAAAACCCAGCATACACACACTCCCTCCACTCTTACACACAAACCATATATGCCCATAGCTATACTGACCATGTCAACGTTGTTACACAAGCACCTACTCCATCTGATTTTCAGGTCTTACTTCTTGGTATTCTAAGTTTATTCCCAACTATGCTTCAGTCATCGAGGCACTTAGAGCACTACTATGTGGAACTTCAAGTCTGGTTTGGTCAGAGACTGCTCAACATAACTTTGAATTAGTGATACATTATTTGATCCTGCACTACCCACAATGGTTACTACAGATACTTCAGACTATGGCGTTGGTGCAGTTCTCACACAGATCCATGCTGATCATTCAGAGAAAACTGTTGCATTTGCAGCCAGAACACTTACAGAGACAGAGCGTAAGTATTCAACTGTTGAAAAAGAAGCTCTAGCATGTGTTTGGGAAACAGAAAAATGGAGAACCTACCTATGGGATAGAGAATTTACCTTATGCACTGATCATAGCCCTTTAACTACACTACTTACAACAAAGGGACTAGGAAGAGCTGGAATGCGTATAGCTAGTCAGCAAGGCTACTGAATTTCAACTACAAAATGCAATACAAACCAGGTTTGAAAAATGTTACTGCCGATTGTTTGTCACGTTTACCTTTACCTGCAGCTTCTTATACACTGGGGGCATAGCGCTAGTGAAACTATGCCTGGTGAATGTCGGCGAACCAGCACTAGCACATTTTCGACGCTTAGTGAATTTGCCCCAGAGAGAAAAGCTCATACAACTTGCACATGAGAGTCATCAAGGAGTTGTTTGTACAAAACAAAGACTACGAGAACTATACTGGTGGCCAGCAATGGATGCTGATGTGGTAACTGCCATTCATTCTTGTGTCACTTGTCAGAATCATGACAAAACAGCTATCACACATACACCACCACTTCAACCAGTATCATTTCCTGATTCAGCATGGGAAAAACTTGCTATTTATATTGTATAGGCTATTACAGTAAATGGTCAGAAATTGCATTTGTTTCTCATGTAACATCAGCTACAGTAATAACATTTCTGTCTACAGTCTTCAGCAGAGAAGGAAATCCAAAGGAGTTAATATCAGACAATGGTCCACAGTTTGTCTCATATAAGTTTGAATGGAGAAATCGAGTGATTCAACCGAAGTTTGAAAGAAGCACAACAGACAGCAAATCTTACTGGGAAATCTTGGAAAGTATTTACAACAGACTTCCTACATAACTACAGAGCAACATGCCATGCAACAACCCAATCATCTCCAGCTGAATTATTACATGGCAGACAGATGCGCACTAAGTTACATGTTGCAGACATCAAACTTCCACCAAATACTGTTCCTGCAAACTCATCTACTGCTGACATTGTCAAATGTCAACAAGCCAAATGCAAGGCTTATACTGATAGAAACCGTGGTGCAAGAGATGTGCACTTTCAGCCTGGATCTTTAGTCAGAATTAAGAAACCAGGACTACTGAAATAAGGACAATCTTAATTTACTACACCACTTAAAGTGAGACGCCAGCGAGGACCATATACATTAGAACTGTCTGATGGCTGCATATGGAATGTAAGTCGTCTTGCTCCTGCTAGATATGACTTTGGAGAGGTTCCATTTGATATTTCCCTACTCCTCCAAGTGAACTATGAGGCGTACTGAGATAATTACCTGCATGGACCAAGGACTATGTGTTGTGAGGAATGCATAGTATTGCTTTAAGATGCATACAGTTTTATGATTTCTGTTTATTACATTTACCCAAATGCTTTCCTGCTATAGGGGGGATATGTTGAAGTTACTGTTGAAGTGTAATGGCTGGATGAACCTACAAATAAACCACTCTTTTACTGCATACCTCCCAGCATTTGAGAATAAGAAAGAGGGACAAATTTTTGGCCATGCCCACTTTATGGCCACTCCACCCTAAGTCACGACCCATTTAACAAGAACACACCCATTTTAGACTTCAATTGGTGAGGGCTGCAGGCAAACCTGATTTTTGTGTTTCAAAATCGAGCATAGAAATTTCAACAATTACTTATATATATATATATATATATATATATATATATATATATATATATATATATATATATATATATATATATATATATATATATATAGATATATATATATATATATATATATATATTGGACCAAAAACCTCAGCAGGAATACAAATAAAAAGTTTAAGCATTTAAAGGGGAACAAAACCACACCCTTTACAAACATTAACCCTCTCATTGGACAGTTCCAGCGAAATGTTCGATAATTTGATTCTATATAATATTACATTAAATATTTTAAATATATCATGAGATTTTTTAAAACAATATTACATCAATTCATCAATTAAATCCATCTCTATTCGTGTTCTCCTCCTATTTATATCATTTAGTAAAATCCATTTATATAAGTTCATCAAAAAGATATTCATGCATTATGTCCATATTCATTAAGGAAAAGTAGCCATTATTAAGACATATTCAATAAAGTTTCAAAAATAGCATGTTAGTTCCCAGTCACGATTGAGACCTCCATTTGTATCTATAGTTTTAAGTTGAAAAATCCAATATGCTTCTAATCTCAACAGAATCTTATCTTTATCACCTCCTCGGACATTAGGTTTTAAACTATCAATAACCTGAAAAGTCATTCTAGTTACTCCATCATGTTTTTCTATTATATGTTTGCCTATAGCTGATTTTTTATCACTCCTCTCAACACCTGATAGGTGTTCCAAAAACTCCTACGTGCTGGGTGGATTTGCCCACTTATTGGGCACCACATGCACAGGTGGCCAGGTAGATGATTCTCCTAGAGCAACAGTGTAAATATAGTTTAATATTGTTTTTTTGCCTGTATTTGTACCTTAAATGCTGTATAATAAAAGTGATTTTTAAAGTAAACATGAAACCCAAATTATTTTGTTTAATTAAAACTGTCATACCTGATATAAATTAATTTCAAAAACTTAACTGTCAATCATATTTTGTCTTCCACTCCTCCATGCCTCTTTCATGTCTACACTTCCTAGATGGCCTTGACCACATGCTACCATTCTCCTCACTGTCTACAAATGTGTGCGGCCTATTCATGGGCACATGCATCAGGTTCTCTATTCTGGAGTATACAATATATTTTGGAATCAAGCAAAGCCTGCCTTGATAACAGATTCCTCAAAATGGCACCTGTCTTTATGCTTTAAGTGTGAATTTCAAAAGACTGAAGGAAACATGATTTTAAAAATGTATTTGTGTAAGTTAAGTCTTCCATATTTTCTGGAAGATATCAGTAACTGTCATTCATGTAAGACAGATGCACCTGAGTCTTAGTGAGTAACGGATAGAGTTGCTACCTTTGTCTACATTTTTTACGGGCTGGTGGGGGGCAGGAACAAAAAGGGGTGGAGTTTTTCAAAAAAAAAAAGAAACTTTTCAATTGGTCTTCATTATTTATTTTTCATAGTTTTTAATGATTTGCAATTTTCTTCTGTTTCTTTGCAGCTTGCAAATGGGGGTCACTGACACCATCTAGAAACAAATGCTCTGTAAGGCTACAAATGTATTGTTATTGCCACTTTTTATTACTTATCGTTCTATTCACTTCTACTCATCTCCTATTCATATTCCAGTCTCTTATTCAAATCAATGCAGGGTTGCTACGGTAATTTGTACCCTAGAAACCAACACGGCAAACTAGAGAGCTGTAGAATAAAAAGCTAAATAACTCAAAAACCACAAACAATAAAAAATGAAAACCAATTGCAAATTGTCTCAGAATATCACTCTCTACATTATACCAAAAGTTAACTCAAAGGTGAACAACCCCTTTAAGGGTATTACAAATTTACCAGCAGCTACCTTTCCGGTAAATTTGTAATATCAGTCACGGCCTTGGCAGGTGTAAAATACCGGTCGGGTGGCAACCCTAATAATGGGGGAGTGTTAGAATATATCTCTGCATAGATTAGTTGATTGCCGGTGTTTAATTTAAAGACGGCTGTGGCAGGCTTGGGGCTGGTGCATAAACGCAGCAGCGCTTTCACGTTAGGAGTCTCTTCTGGAGCTCCTGACATCATAGTCAGGTCATAGTCAGGTCATAGTCTCTTCTTGCAAAACTTAGGAAAGTTTAGCCTAATCAAATAATCACAGCCTCCTAGCCTAGGCCTAGGCACTACCCTGGGGTGCTTTCTCTATCCTGAGCATTCATCAAGGATGAGCCCAGAGCCCTTTGCCCTGCTCTCCTTTGATGCTCTTTTCTCAGTGCATAAGTAGTGACATAACTGTAAAGGAAGCAGACACTAATTCCAGGGACTGCTTCCTCAATAGCCACTCTGCTACAGATTGTAAATTCTACTACAGCTTGAAAATGCAGTGTGCTGAATAGGCACATGTCTGCACACACACATAAGCAGAAGGCAGGTGGACATGTTGCATGTACCAAAATAATCAAGCAGCAGAGACGGTGAATGGCCTACCAGAGCCCAGGGTGTTCAGCAAGTGTGTGGTTGAGCTGGGCCCCTTGAAATTCGCTTTAGATGAGGTCTGGTAGACTGTAGTTACGCCACTGTAAGTAAGGCTAATATTTTAGTCTTCTGGGTTGGGCTCTATAGCCCTATAGGCTTTCTGATGGTGGCCCTAGGTAGAGATGGATGCCCTTTTGATTAATGGAGCACTATATTTACTATACACCTAGTGTGCTTTATTTGAAATATAAGAAATAAGAAATACTCCGATAACTCAGAATTGATACATAGCACGGTTGACTCTAGACATGGGAAGCAAAAAAGTAACATTGTACATCTGCATGTGAAAGGGGTTGTTCACCTTCCAAACACTTTTTTCTGTTTAGTTGTTTTCAAATTGTTCCCCAGAAATAAAGACTTTTTTCAATTACTTGCCATTATTTATTTTTTGGCTGTTTTTCCAATATCTCAGTTTAAAGTTGAATGTTGGTGTCCCTGGTGTTTGAGTCTGGCAGCTCAGTAATTCAGGTGCAGACTCTAAACTGATACAATTTTTTGCAACATTTAATTGATACATTTCACAGCAACATCTCTGCAGTTTTATCAACTATTGTATCAATTTTAACACCACAAAATCCAAGAAAAAGACGGCACTCTGATCAGGAACAGATTTAATCGCCCTACGCGTTTCGGGAAACAATCCCTTAAAGGAAAAGTAAATGTTTTTCTTTTTCTTTCTGTAAATTTGCTCTAAAC
>CM044448.1:28224974-28239892 GCA_024363595.1 Xenopus borealis
TTCATTAAAGAAAGTAAAAATGGGGTTTTATTTCTTTGCCTTTCCTTGCCCTTTAAGTGTAACTTGCCTAGACAGATGTGGGTGTGAGTATTACATACAGAATGAGCACCTGCATATACACCCTGTACAGGCTACATATGAAGAGAGGGGTACATAGAGTATGAGTAGCCATAGATCACGCTTCTCAAAATGAGGGCAAGGTAAGTGGTATAGAATGAGTAACCACAGAAAAACATAACCCAGTAAGAGAAAAAGGCAAGAGGAACATGCAGAATCACTAAGAAAGGATACCAAGTATCTTCTGAGTGTGTCCCAGACAGAAATCAAGGTAAATTGTACATGAAAAGCAATAACCACAGATAAACAATATCCAGACACATGACAAGAAATTACATGTACAGAATGAGAGACTAAAGTAGTAGGTAATCCAGACCAAGAGTAAGAAGACACAATAAGAATAAGCACAGACAGGTGATTGCTAAACAGAAGACTATAAGCTAAATGAGAAAAGAGCATGTATGCAATCAGGCACAGGGCAAGGTCAATAGTATGTAGAAAATGAATAATCACAGAGGGATCACCATTGACCAAAGAAAGGTTATTATGAGTTTATATAAAAAAAAAAATAACCATGGAAAGCAGTGCATACAAGATGACAGAGACATAACTAGAATTTACTGGGCCACCAAAACACTGGGAATAAAATATCAGTCAGTGCCCCTCTGTGCCCTCAATAGGGCCCCAACTTACTCACCTGGTGGCAGTGACAAAGTGATATCATGACAAAGGGCAGGAAACATTGCTATTGAAGTAGATAGGGAAGGCCCATTTAGTACCACAAGTGCAAAGTACAAAGCACAAAAATGTTTCCAGAGCCACCAGAGGTTCTAAAGCTTCAGCCACTTCTATTCAGAAGAGGTAGAAGTGCGCACACACCCACGCTCTAAAAATACCTATGATTTGGGCAGCATTGGGCACAGCTCAGAATGTTACAGGGCTCATGACTAGCAAATAAATGAATGTGGCCAAACACACCTGAAAAATGGGCCAACTTGGTTGACAGTTTTGGAGAAGACACTAGGGATTATATTACAGAGTTACAAGTGTATGGCCTGTGTGTGACAGGTGCCTGCTACCTACAGTACATGGAGTAATCTGCCTCTTGCCAAGGACAGATATTCTGGGGTAGGTAGTGGTACCTGGGAAGTGTTCTTGGGCATTTAGTTTGATGCAGGAATACTACTGCTCTTTTAAGGGCAACCACAGGTAATAATATGTCCCTTGTGTCTTTTCCATTGGCTAAAATGCAAAACGCAGTGTTGAAACATATGTGGCTCGAAGTTGCCTGAAGTTTCCATCCCAGAGAAAAATAGCCATTCTAGGTTTCCCCACTGGTGATCTTTATCTCAGCTGATGGGAAAGAAACATGGGACACATTGTTGCCTGCATTATGAATGATTTCACATGGGTGACAAAACGTCCTATGTACCATTGCCCTAAAACATCTCACCTAGTGTTCAATTGTGGGTTTGTCACTTTAAAAAAAAAATGTGTGAGCCTTTTACAATGGAACTTGAATAGTTATCTTCTGTACAACTTGAAAAAACAACATTACCAACTACTAAAGACATATATTTCATGTCTGTAAAAGAGGGGCACAGAAAGATTTCATGTATTTTGATTAGAGTAGACTTTAACCCAATGTTGTTGTTTTGCCCAACCAGCAGGAAAGGAGTTAAACTTCCCCCTTTCCTGTGATCAGTCATAGCACTGTGAGTAAAGTTCTCCCTTTTTCCCCAGTCCCACCCCTTGAGGGTGTGCACCAAATGTATAAAAGGAGAGGGCTATAGTTAGGAATATGATCCCATTACAGACTGGGAGATCACTGCTGGAAACGGGACCATGGCAGAAGGTAGTGTACCAAGAATTCTATATCCACAGCCAGGGGGTTCTGAGACTGGTATGTCCATAGCCAGGGTGACTGAAGCTTGTGCAATAGATAGCGGCACCAACCACTATGTGGGCACACATAGGTACAGATACACTCCAAAATTGTGACTAAAAATGCTGCTGCAGTCTTTGCACGTAAAGCATTAGAATGCTGAATGAATGTGTGTGTATCTCTAATAGACGTGTATTTTTATCACCGCACTTATTATTTGCACCTTATGGTGCCAATGCAGTTCCTGAGTGCAAGAGTTGCCAATGTGAGATCCGATGGTTCATGGAGATGCCCATGTGGAAGGTGCAAAGCTAAAAAGAAGCTGGGGTCCTTTCCATAATGTCTCCCCCCAGGGCAGGTGATTATTTTGCGCAGAGACACAATGCAGAGCTTTCCTGAGCAATGACTTTTGGGGGGGGTCCTATTATTTATAAAAAACTACTTGTAATCTTTCCCAGTCAGTATTGAACAACACCTCTCAGTGAACGTGTGGTTAGAGAATGCGGTATAGAGTGTTGCTGACACTTTTTTGACTCACTATTCTATGTTTACCACTCCCTCATTGGCACCATCTTGGCTTACTATACACATTGTCCCACAGTTAGAGTTCCCTCACTGACACTGTTACACATTACTGTACACGCTATACTACAATTGCACCCCAAATTGGCAACATTATTCCAAAGTAAGAGCTTCCTTCCTGTCTTGTCACTATTAACTCTATCTCCCAGACAGACAGCATTTTGCCATATAGAGATATCCGCTATCTCACACTTACACCTCTTCCTGACACTTTCCTGCCTTACTACGCACTATGTCCATAAATGACACCAATGTACAGACAGATTAGCTGTGCTCACTAACACTCAATGCACAAATATGCAATTCCTAGTTATTCACTCATACCATAAGAAAACCATAATGTATTTTATTTAGCGCCCCCTTAATAGCTATTAATACTCATTGATACCTGGGATTGTGTAACTATTTGGTAAACTGTGTGTTAATTGCTGAATACTTTGATAGTTCTATTTCTATAACATTAGAACTGCAAGTATTATTATGCGTGTGTTGTAGTGCAAGATGCGCTTTTTTGTCTCATTCAGTAATATTCTATATATTCTATATTTTTATCAGCCGGTCTATATTTTGTTGTGTTTGCTGCATAACAAGGAAACAAAAAAATGTGCTGACGTGCAAAATAAGGCTGGAAAAGGTGAAATCAGGATTTGTGGAATATCATTTTATTGCAATGCGCATACATTGTGTACATAGTATAGCATGTTATCATATTACTGCTGCATTCTTTCCCAACTTGCCCTAAACCAACAATGAACTGTTCACCTACTCAGCACACAAGGAATGAGAGAGTCACACAAACACCACAATAAAAGCGAGTGAAAACATTTACATTCCCAAGTTAGTGCATAGTACGTGGCATAGAAAATAAACAATAAAGTTAATCATTTTCTGCTCTCTCCATATATCACCCCCTCTCCATGAGCCCAGCTGACTGTGTAACAGAATGGAGGTACAAACAGGAGATTCCTTCATAATCCCAAACTGTCAGTCTTATAACTGGCACTTTGCTTTAGATAGGGCTTATTAAAAAAAAAGCAAATAATGTTCACAACATTCTTGTCATGCAAATGCAGTTGATAAAACAATATATGCAAAGTATAGAGGAACGACCTGAACGGACATGGCTTGAGGATTTGTTACACTAAGTTCAGGTTATGTTCTGCACTTCCACATGCAACTGATTTGCACCTTCAGCATACTAATATTAGCCCTGCACTTATGGCAGAAATAATACAATCTGTACACGTACTGCAGTCAGAAAAAAAACAAACATAACTTGGGTGGTTTTGAACAATGCAGATGCTGATTTGTCTCTGCTGGTAATTTGCACTCAAGGTATGTTGGATTTTTTTTTGAACATTGATGTTATTCCACTGGAATTCTGGGAAATAACACAGTATTAAAGGAGAACTTAACCCTAATATATGCTGAACATATTGCACCAGCCTAAGGTTTCAGCTTGTCAATAGCAGCAATGATCCAGGACATAAAACTTGTCACAGGGGGTCACCATCTTGGAAAGTGTCTGTGACACTCACATGGTCAGTGGGCTCTGAGCAGCTGTTGAGAAGCTAAGCTTAGGGGTTGTTGCAAATTATCAAGCAGAAAATGAGGTTGGCCTGTAATGTAAGCTGATGCTACAGGTCTGATTATTAAATGATGATGCTAGTTGCACTGGTTTAAGTAATGCCATGTAGTAATTATGTGTATTAAAGTGGACCCGTCACCTCAAAAAAATATTCAAAATCATATTTTATCACATTAGTCAAGCAAAATGAACATTAATTACACTAAAAAAATTATTTGGATCTTGTTTCCTTCAGTCTGGGAATTCATAATTATAGCAGACAGGCAGGAGCCATTTTGTAGACACTCTTATTAAGACAAGCCTTGCATCATCTCAGAATCTTGTTTGTGCACCACAATGGGGGACCCATGTCCTGGCTACACAATTAAATGGTTAAGAGAACTGGGGGAATGTGTGGGGAGCAGTGACATCTAGGAAGTGCTGAATGGAAAGTGAAAGTAATTATTTGCCCCTCCTCTATGCCTAAGGCCTAGAGGAGTGGCAGACAATATTTGATTGACAGCTGAGATTTTTAAATGAGCTTAAAACAGCTATGAAAGGTTTCATAAAAATTTGAAATTGGATTTCATGTTTAATTTGAAAAGGACTTTTATTATACAGATTTTTGTGCCTGGGTGACAGGTCCACTTTAATCAGCCTTATGTTGTGACTATATTTCTCTATTCTATGTGTACTGTATATTGTGAGTGGGTCCCTAAGCTCAGTAAGTGACAGCAGCACAGAGCATGTGAATCAGGGAATCAGAAAAGAAGATGGGGAGCTACTGGGGCATCTTTGGAGACACAGATCTTTACTGCTAAAGGGATGTGGTAGCCTTGGGCTGGTACAGAAGCACAAAACATAATGTACACAATTTCTAGCTACTTCTTTAGTTACGCTTTAGTTCTCCTTTAAGGATAAAAAACATGTCTGCAACCCTTTCTACTTATCTTTTAGATGCCATAGACAGTCAATATTTATTGAGCCTGTGTGGGGCTGTTTGGGCCTCTGCGTACTTGAAATGCCAGGGCCTATTTTAAATCTCAGTGCAGATTTGCATCCCATGTATCACAATTGTATGTCTCCCACTATTGTGTCACTGTGAGCAGTTATAAAGCAAGCAGATCCTGCAACTGGCATAAGGCACAGACTGACCTGCAAAGATTTTGCCTGAATTACTTGCCATTGTGAGCAGACGAGCAGAGAGTCATAGAGTGCATAGGTTGGCCTGTTGCATTGTTTGTGTATCACCCACCATCATCAGTGTCACTGTTACCACTTCCCAGCACCTTATTCAATGCTCTGTTCCCCATAGTCATGTAAAATTTTTAAGGGGCTTTTGCTGCAGCTCTGCTGTCTAAACATGCTAAGGGTCATTGGATGAAGTTTAAGACATTATATATGCGCAAATGGACATCTGTGTGTTTGGTGACGGGCCAAATTACACATGATTCAGAGGTTCAGCCTATGGTTGGCTATAACAAAATAGGTTCTCTGAACTTGGTACATTTCTTTGGGTGTCGTGATTGTCCCTAGAGAAGCCTCTTCCCCTGCTCCCCACCTTTAATAAAAGAGAAACTCTTCGATGTCAGAATCTGTCTGCTTCTAAGAAAATGGATTGGAATTTGAACCCTTTCAGTATCCTTTAGTGCCTAGAGCATTATCGAGGGGGGATGGTTTGAGAGTTTTCAATTTTTCCATAACAAGTAATGTTGTAAAGTGCTTTGAAATATCACAGCAGAAAGGAATTTCGGGAGGGGAGGGGATATTTGGGAACAGAAGGTTTGGACTGGAGGAGAGGAGTGGGGTACTTGAGGACAGATATAGAAGGAAAAGAATATTGACTTGTGGTGTTAGAAAACTGGCACAGAGAGACCACTGGCCTATAAATTATAAAGTAGAAAGAACTGGCAAAGCTGGGAACATAGGACTGGCACAGTGAAGAGTATAGTAATGCCAGAACAGGTAGGGGCAGCATTGCAGGCAACTGGCACAGTGAGGTGCAGAGTGATGTGACAAAGAGCAGTAATAGTCTAATTAGCACAGTTGTGAACAGAGGAATAGCACAGGTGGTGCATAAGCCTGGCATATGAGGGAAATAAGAACCAGCACACTGGGAAGTAAAGTAGTATGGATTCATCAAACTAGGAATGTGAACACTTTGCAAAATTGTCTCCTTTTTATTATTAACAATGGATGTGACCAATGTGATTGCAACAATTTATGGGAAATTCCCTTTGTCAGGAATGTGCATTTAACGTGTACAAGCCCCTCCCCAATCCAACGTGACTCTTTCTTTTTTGCACAAACACATTGAACAAGAGGTTAAAGACTATGGTCTGTACCAGGAGTCTCCAACCTGGTTTACATGTGAGCCCCATTTAAATGTAAATAAAGCTGGAAAGCAAAATAATTATGAAAAAGTTTCCTGGTGGTGCAAAATATGGGATATAATTTGCAATTGATAGCGACTGTGTGTATTAGCAGCTTACAGGAGCCTCTGTTTGCAGCACACCTGGTTTTTATGCAACCAAAACTTTCCTCCAAGCCAGGAATTCAGAACTTATGCACCTGCTTTGAGGCCACTTGGAGCAACATCCAAGGGGTTGATGAGCAACATGTTGCTCACGAGCAATTGGTTGGGGATCACTGGTCTATACAATTAGATCTGTAGAATGAGGAATAAAGGATTAATGCTATAGGGAACAAAGGACTGGCACAGGAGGGGTCACAAGCATGGGAACATAGTAGTTCCACAATATGGTGTACAGGACATAAAGGAATGGTACAGGGAAGCAAAGGATAGGCACAACAGGAGCAGGAACGTTACTGTAGAGAGGGGAAAATCAGCAAAGTAAGGCCAGAAGACTGTCACAGTAAGTAGTATAAGACTATTATATTGGGTATGAAAGGACTGGCAAAATGCGGTGTAGACGACTAGCATAATGGGGAGTAGAAAAATGGCACAGCCACAACCCTACACAGCGGGGAGTAGAGAAATAAAAAAGAAGAACAGAAGACTGACATAAAAGGTAGACCAGGACTATTACAGGGGCTAGAAGAGGACTGGCACAATCGCATATAGAGGGATGACTGAAAAGGGCATTATTTTTCACTGTGACAGCAAAAGTTAGGAAATAATTAATGTAAAAGGAAATGTGTGTAGAAAGAAAAGTGCATGTGTTGGGTTCTGTGGGTGTGACATGTTGTTATTGGCACTGTGCAATGACTGGAAAACTTAGCATTAACCATTCACATTTACAGACTGTCTGTACTTTCAGTAAAAGGTGTGCCCAATACTGGGTTCAGTCCCTTAAAGTGACAATGTGCTGGTCCTGAAAAGAGATAAATAAGAATGAAAAAAAAAACACAATACCCCAGGACCCATTAATCTGATAATGGCATTTGAAACAATAGATTTTTTGGTGGTACAGCTGACTGAATGTTATTATTATTATTATTATTAATAACATATTTATATAACGCCAACATTTCAGAGGCCTGACACGTAGGTGGCTCAGGAAGTTGTGTTGCTGTGCCCTTGTATTCGGGGGTTACAAGCTACAATTTGACTTCTTAAGCAAAGAAGAATTTTGAAATACTTGTGCCCCTTGTTTTTAGTTGTGGGAATCTCTTCCAAATGAGTATGAGCTGACCCCCACTCCTCCAAGCTGCATTAAGGCCTTCCATGATGCAGGGACAGCTGCATAAAGGAACAGGCCCGGAACGGCAACTGTGAGTTCTGGCAAACGCCAAAAGGGCTGCTGTAAAACGCTACAGAAAGTTACTATTTAGTGGGATGTTGGAGGCTAATTGGCAGTAACGTAACTAGTGGGATGTAGGCCCTGGCACGGGACGTGCAGCTGGGCCCCCCTCTGTAAGCGAATTTCTCGACAGATTCCTGTGGTGTTTATACAAATGGCCTGCGGGTGTCACTGTGCACATTACTTGTACTATGCAGATACACAGTACTTTCTGTACAACTTTAGAGAGATAAAGTTCAAGTCACCGCTGCTGTGTACTGCATGAACCTGCTAATAAAGCACTGTTATACCCTGCTCATCCTTGGCTACCAAACACAACAGACTGGCAACAGGATGTCTCTTCTACCTCTGCAGCAACCTGCACCTTTTCTACCAAACACTGGTGAGCCCACCATACATTTTAGTGCTTGGATCCGTATGTTTGATAATTACATTATTGCTGCTGACCAAGGGGAGATTTTGGCTGCTAGAAAGTGTGCTTTACTTATTCACTGCCTGGGAGCAGAGGGGCAGAGTATACATGAGACTTATGAAACTGTTCTTACTGCTATAAAGAACTTTTTCGTGCCAAGATATAAATTCCGCCAATGTGGACAGCGTAATGGCGAATCCACAGAACAATTTGTAGCAGCTTTGAGAGAGCTGGTTGTCACCTGTGAGTTTGGGATTCAAACAGATGAAATTCTAAGAGACTAAATAGTGGAAAAAACAAACTCACCACGCATTAGAGAGAGACTGCTCCTAGAGCAAGATTTAACCCTTGCAAAGGCTATAACAGTTGCTAGCCAAATTGAAACAGCAGTGGCAGAGGCTAAAACTCTCAGTCAGGGAACTGCTGGGAATGTACAGATTTTGAATCCAGTACTGTGGCCTAATAATGCGCAGTCACAGGCAAAATACAGTGCTAAGGAAAGGGATTCACTGCAAAACTGTGCAGCAAATACAAATAAAAAATACTGCTTTCGCTGTGGTTCAACACAACACATTGCAAATTATGCTAAATGTCCTGCAAAAATGACTATGTCATGTGAACAATGTATATATTGCTTTAAGACACATACTGTTTAATTGTTACTGTTAATTATATTTGTGCAAATGTTTTCCTACTATAGGGGGAATGTGGTGTTTATACCAATGGCCTGTGGGTGTCACTGTGCACATTACTTGTACAATGCATCTACACAGGACTTTCTGTACAGCTTGAGAGTGATAGAGTTTAAGTTACTGCAGTTGTGTAATGGCTGCATGAGCCTGCTAATAAAGCATTGTTATACCCTGCTCATCCTTGGATACCAAAACACAATTCCCAGTCCAAACACTATGAACAATATAAAATGTAAAGGGATTCCGTCATCATCTTTATGATGTATTTTTTATTTCTAAATTACACTGCAAATAATTCACTCTACAATATAAAATTAAATTCCTGAACCAGCATGTGTATTTTTTTAAGTTGTAATATTGGTGTGTATGCGCCATCTCATGTCATTTTGCCTGGTCATGTGCTTTCAGAAAGAACCAGCACTTTAGGAGGGAACTGCTTTCTAGCAGGCTGTTGTTTCTCCTACTCAATGTAACTGAATTTAACGCAGTGGGACCTGGATTTTACCATGTTTTTCTGAGTGCTGTTCTCAGATCTACCAGGCAGCTGTTATTTTGTGTTAGGGAGCTGCTATCTGGTTACCTTCCCATTGTTCTATGGTTAGGCTGCTGGGGGAGGGGGGTGATATCTCTCCAACTTGCAGTTAGGGTTGCCACTCAGCCGGTATTTTACCGGCCTAGCCGGTAAAACACCAGCCAAGGCCGGGGCCGGTATTACAAATTTACCGGCAATGTAGCTGCCGGTAAATTTGTAATACCCCTTAAAAAGGCCGTTGCCTTGCCTGAAATCCAAAAAAAACTTACCTTTTTCGTGTCTTCACCCCGATCGCTGCAGTGGCTCTGCCCCTTTTTGCATCACGGCCCGCCCCCTTTGCGTCACGGCCCGCCCCTTTTACATCATGCCCCGCCCCTTTTTGGTCCCGCCCCCCCGCCGGCCGGTAAGTATTTTATAAAAAGGTGGCAACCCTACTTGCAGTATAGCAGTAAAGAGTGATTGAAGTTTATCAGAGCACAAGTCACATGACTGTAGACAGCTGGGAAACTGACGGTATGTCTAGCCCCATATCAGAATTCAAAATTAAATTTTAAACAATCTGGTTTCTCTTTTGAGAAACAAAATACTGTTGAATAGTGAGGTTGGTGGGCAATTCACATGGAGGTGTTTGCCATCATATGGTCTGGAGAAAAACTTTGAAACCAGTGATAGGGTTTGCCCCCCCCCCCCAGAAACATATTGTTTAGGTTGTCCTCCCTAGAAATAGTCATATGTTATTAGGTAGAACACAACAGCACCCTATATAAGAGAATGCCTAATATTAAAGAATGCCTAAAACTGCTCAGAGCACAGAATTCCCTGCCTAACAGAGCTTACAATCTAATCACTCCTTTATTGGCATGCATACACTAGGACCAGCTTTATAGGTTATCCTACTGATAGGTTCCTGGACTGCAAGAGAATCCCTTCAAGAACATAGCACTCTGGCCTTTAGTCACTCCCATTGACATACTGAAATTGCTTCTAAATCACAGTGCCTCTGAGCGGCTTATATAATGATGGCCGTAGCTTATAACTAAATAATTTTCTTTGCTTCTGCAGAACTGTATCTGGAGAGCTTTGACCTGGACTGTAGTGGAAACAACCGTAGTCACCGGACCGCAGAAGCCAGCTGCGAGCAACTGATTGTCCGAAGAGGCCAGTCCTTTCAAATAACCCTGAACTTTTCCCCACGGGGTTATGAAGAAGGGGTGGATAAACTGTCGCTCAATGCTATAACAGGTAAAACCTTATTAAGCAGCATTATTATTTGTTATGCAGATAGTGCTCCATTCCACTAATAACAGATTATCTCCTATATGTAATAAAAGGCACTAAATTTGCCCAGGACCAGTAATCCATAGCAACCAATAAGATGTTTGCTTTTAAACAGGTGACCAGTAAATACTACCATACTCTGCTATGGGTTACTGCACCTGGGTAACCTTTAATTACATAACCTCTTAAAGGGGAATTCAACCCCCCGGCACTAACCCCTCCGCCCACCCCCACCTCCTTAGGCCTCCCCCTGGCCTACCTCTCCCCCCAGGCTATTGCCCCTAAGTCGCTACTTACCCCTCTGTTTAGGTTCCCTCCAGCAAAGTTCACAGGGACCATCTTCTCTTCCAACCGCTTCTTCCTGGATTTGGCGGCGCATGCGCAGTAGGACGCTGATGCATGCACACGAAGTTCGCCGATTGAACTTCGTGAACTTTGTGCGCATGCGCAGTAGTATCAGCATCCTACTGCGCATGTGCCGCCAAATCCATGCCCCTTGTAGGGTATCCGTGCATTTGTCCCGTTTGGTTAGATATATTTGAGGATTGGCCCATGTATGGCTGCCTTAAGCTTACAAAGTCCACAGTGCATATGTAGCAATACTATGGTAAACTGCAAACTGCTATAGCCAAGGTCACAAAACTGACCCCTACATCAGCAATTGCTGCATTCTGCCCTCCTGTATCGGTGTATGGCACATATGTAGTGTAATACAAAGTGCAATGTTTGCTACAGGTCTAGTCATCTGCAACAGCCTATCAGCAGGTAGCATTTACTGGTCACCTGTTGGAAAGCAAACACCTGACTGATTGCTTTGACCAGGGCAAACATTACTTTTTATTACATTCCCCATATAGTACTAGCTGTTTAGGGGATGTTGGTGGGATGCAGTTTGCAATCATATAATAATCGCAGGGGCTGCTTTACACTCAATGCTAAATGGATACAAAAGATATATTAAAAAAACACCCAGTTACTAAGGTCAGTGCCCCTATCAAACAGAAAGAAGACCGCTGAGGTTAAATTAGTTATGTTTATTCTTGATTTGTGAAGAGTATAATGAAAAGTCGAAAGCACCAACCTGCTATACAGATCCAGTAAATCTTGTGCACAGTAAATGTCAGGCCAGTGATATACTTTCTCCAAATTAATTAGCCTCTGGAGAAGAAAAGTTCTCATTCCATTGTGCACAATTCAGTTCATGTGTGCTTCCAGAGTAGGCAAAAACAGGCTCTTTGCAGCCCCAGGTGCACGCAGGTGAGCCCTCTGCCAGGGCAACTAGACCAGTGTCCAAAAAAACAGCAGCACTCCGGAATTTGTGAAAAATTGGTGTTTACTTCAAGTGTTTACAAGGCAACGTTTCGGGCCCTTCTGACCCTTTCTCAAGCCATTTCTATAACATTAGCACCATGTGTTTAAATATCCTCAGGAAGAGGAGGAGTCACATTCGACCACCTCCATAATTACCAACAATGCACAGTGAAACAATTATTAATAATACAAGTGTATAAGATTATAATGCTGACAACAATAAATATTATAATGCTGACAACAATAAATATAAAAAACAGTCCTTTTTTTGTGATTACCCAGTGATAAAATATTGCATTAAAAACCAATAAATATGTTGTGACCATCTAAGTGTTGCGAAACATGTAAAAAGCCCTTTATCATGTGATTGTTACAACAGTGACTTTCCAGTGATAAAATGTTGCAATAAAAACCAATACCTATCGTATCAATTACAATGGATAAACTATGTCAATCTTCTAAATGTTATCAACAAGTGTCATTAAGCATTAAGTATCCATCTTAAACAGTAACATCCAAGTGTTACTTTACTTTACTTTTATGTCTATTCTTTAGAAGAGAATCCTCTTGTCAATTCTAACCGTGTGTTAAGAACAATTGTATATCCCAAGACTACCTCGGATTTGAAGTTTCCATGTCCTTAAATCTCACTGTCCTAAAAACAGGCAGATAAAAAGAATAATCAAAAACCAAAAAAATTTCTCAGGCAACACAAGTGCATGTTAAAAACAAAACACTTAAGTAAAACATTTTTGGTTAAATAATTAATAGATATTTACTTACACAAACAACATCGGAGTATATTCTCTGTTGAGGCCCCCTGGTGATAGAGTGCCCAATGTATTAATCCAGCGCATCTCAAGTCTCTGAAGCATGCCCTGTCTATCACCTCCTCTCCTAGGTGGTTCTACATTAACAATAACTTGATACCGCAGTTGTGAAACGGTATGTTTTTTCTCATGGAAATGTGCTGGTACAGGTAGATGTAATTGTTTGCAACGTATGCTTGATTTATGTTGTTTGATCCTGTCCTTTATTTTCTGTGTAGTCTCCCCTACATAGGCTAAGCCACAGGGGCACTTAATCAAATACACCACAAACCTTGAATCACAAGTATAATATTTCCTTATTTGTTATGTTTATTCTTGATTTGTGAAGAGTATAATGAAAAGTCGAAAGCACCAACCTGCTATACAGATCCAGTAAATCTTGTGCACAGTAAATGTCAGGCCAGTGATAGACTTTCTCCAAATTAATTAGCCTCTGGAGAAGAAAAGTTCTCATTCCATTGTGGTTACTGATTGATTTAACCAATGTGTACATTAGGGAACATGGGAAAACAGATCCTGTCCCTGCCGCTCCCTCTCACTCCTCAATCTCTAGAACAATGTCAGGAAGCACAATAGGGGACACAGTGTCCCAATGTTCTCTGAGGTGAAGCTAAACCTGCCTATGATAAGCACAAATGCTGTTCTTAAAGGGAAACTAATTTAATTTGCCTCCCAACAAAATGAACATTGATATACTCTTCATTTCAGACACTGAAATAAGTTGTTTTACTAGTTAGTCTTTCTCACCAGGCCCATGCCCCTCTGAAGAATCAGGCACCAGGAGCCATTTCCCAGTCTCAGATGCTCTGCAAGATGGAACATGGAGCGCAGCTGTCAACAGCACAGATGGAGGCACAGTCATTCTTTCTATCATCTCGCCCCCTGACGCCCGCATTGGCTACTATAACCTCTCCTTGGAGACCTCCACTGAATACCAAGGATCCAGCTTCCAGCTTGGAGGTTTCACACTGCTGTTTAACCCGTGGTGTCCAGGTAGGCAATAAAGGATAATGATATCTATAGAGGTCAAAGATATAAAAGTTTTTTGAAAAACTGCAACTGGAGAGGGGCGGCTTTAGGAAACATCGACTTCAGTAGACATGAGGCTGCTGTTTCCCATTTCAGAGGACTCTGTATACCTGGAGACTGAAGAAGAAAGGAAAGAATATGTGCTATGCCAGTATGGGATCATTTTCCAAGGGACAAAGGACTCAATTGAATTTGTTCCCTGGAATTTTGGACAGGTATGTTATCCTTATCCATCCTTTTCGTTAAACCAGAATCCCCTTCCTTGCAATTGTATTTATTCTCCCAAATAGAAGATGCATCATGCAGCTTGCTACTATGCTATGTTAGTGAGTATGGGGTAAAAAATTATACATATGTACAAATGTATTATTATGTGTGCTGGCCCCCCTAAGAATTAGATGCCCCATTAAAAGACAATTAAATAATCTACAATGCCCTATGAAGAAAGCAATTGTCTCTGTACTTCTTACTTTTCAGTAAAACTATAGTCCCTGTCAAGGGAGTGATCTATACATTGAACCTATACATTAGCCAGTTGCTCCCTTTTACTTGTTACTAATAACACTGATGTTCCATCTTGCATTATACCCCTTTAAATTGGCTATCTTTCTTCATATCAAAGTCTATTTTCTTTGCTTGATTCTGAGCTGAGAGGTCAAAAATGTTTGATTCATGGTAAAGAATCTGTTTGGATGATTCATAACAGTTCATCATACTTTAGTTTATTGGGCTGGGTCTGTATCTATCCCAAGAAGTTTTTATTTCTGTAGCAACTTTTGTTCGTCTTGGTTGACCATACACTTGGTTGACCATCATGTTCAAGTGAACTCTACGTGCAGCATCATGTTCAATAGAACTCTATGTGCAGCATCATGTTCAGGAGAACTCTATGTGCAGCATCATGTTCAAGAGAACTCTACGTGCAGCATCATGTTCAGGAGAACGCTACGTGCAGCATCGTGTTCAGGAGAACTCTACG
>CM044448.1:28240774-28266476 GCA_024363595.1 Xenopus borealis
GGAGAACTCTACGTGCAGCATCATGTTCAGGAGAACTCTATGTGCAGCATCATGTTCAGGGGAGCCCTATATGCAACATCATACTCAGGGGAGCCCTATGTGCAACTCCTTCTAGGGAGAAGGTTTTTCTTTAATTCCACAAAAATATTTGTCCACCACCCCTGTTGTGCAAACTATTTACAGTTACCATTTCAAACTGAGTTAAAAGGAAAATATGCCTCCCTTCCTTTTTGAGCTCATTCAGATGGGTGTTTTTTTACAGACACACACCTGATTCAAGACTACTGTCCCTTTAAACTGCCTTTTTGTCCTAGCTTGTCTTTTTTTTTTGGTAACATATCAATTATTTTGTAGTTGTGCAGGCTGTATCTGCACTTGTGTTCCTTTGAAGACAATTGAACAAAGGAATTTGAATCTTGCAACATGGTGATAAGGTTACCAGAACTAAACACATTATTTTAAATGGGCTCCATCTGTTCTATGTCAAGGTCATGGCACTAGTGCTGACATGAGATGCTTTCTTAAAAGGGTAGGCCACCTTAAAATTAACTTTTAGCATGACGTGGACAGTTCAGAGAACATTTGTATAGTCTAAATTTTTGTTTTGGTGGGGGGTTTGACATTTTGTTCTGAAATTCTCATCTAGGGTGTTATTACCCAAGTAAATTCTGAATATATTAATACATGTTTGTGCTGATAATATCACAAGCAATGCACATAAATGAGGCCACTACTGATCTTTTGTGTTCCCATTCTCTTAGTTTGAAGATGGTATGTTGGAGATTGCTCTCCAGATTTTAGATACCAGCCCTAAGTTCCTAAATGACTCCAACCGTGACTGCTCCAGACGGAACGACCCGGTGTATATCAGTCGTGTAATTAGTGCCATGGTGAGTACTCAGAATTAGGCTTCTTTTTAACATGACATTGGTATGGGCACCAATCAGCAGCAGCCACTAACATTGCAGATGTTTTTAGCTTACACTAAAGCCCACCTTCCTGGTTCTTCAGAGCAATTGTCTTCAGAAGCAGCCTTCTTTGTTAAAAAAAATACTGTCATGGGAAAAAGTTTTTTTCAAAACACATCAGTTAATAGTGTTGCTCCAGCAGAATTCTGTAATGAAATCCATTTCTCAAAAGAGCAAACAGATTTTTTATATTTCATTTTGAAACTTAACATGGGGCTAGACATATTGTCAATTTCCCAGCTGCCCCAAGTCATGTTTTCCCATGACAGTATCCCTTTAAGCCTTACTTTGAACCAATGTATAATGAACAATTCCTTATCCAAAAGACTGAAACACATGGAGAGGGGTCTCTAAAGCCATAATAAATTAGCTTTTTATAAAACATAAAGTAATGATGTTATAAATCTCGAATAAAAGGCAACACATTTTCAGTACACGCCCTATTTATTTGGTTCATTTTGAATATAATGAGGTGCAATAATTCTTTCACAGACCCCTTGTAGTTCAGTTTATAAAGTCCCCTAACATTGTATATTTCAGGTGAACTGTAATGATGACAAAGGGGTTCTCTATGGACGCTGGGATAACAAATATGATGATGGAGTCAGCCCCATGTTTTGGATGGGTAGTGTCGCAATCTTACGCCGCTGGAGGAAATTTAGTTGCCAGGCTGTGAAATATGGACAATGTTGGGTCTTTGCTGCTGTAGCATGTACAGGTGAGCAGTGAGTGAGGGGAAGAGTGGAAAGTGCTTACATGATATAGGATGTGTGTAGACATTGGGTTATTATTATGTACAATCTTATGAATATTTTATGGTCACACCTAGTGGGTTCTTACTTTTCCCACAGTATTACGGTGCCTGGGGATACCAGCCAGAGTAATCACTAACTACAATTCAGCACATGACACTAACAGCAACCTCCTGATTGAACAGTACCTGGACGAACATGGCAAACGGCAGGCGAAGCAGAAAGACATAATTTGGTGAGGAAGTGAGTTCCTGGACACTTTTGCCCAAACATGCCCAAAACATTGCCGGTCATTAACAGAGGCTTAGAGCCCACAATAATAACCACAGCAAAATGTAATGATACTTATTTATATTTAATTAACCCACATACACACACACACATATATATATTACCTTTAATACCATCATATAACATACTGACAACCAACTCAATATGTAACCTGCTCTTGGATATCATGAACTACTTGTGTCTCCCTGAAAATCCTTTTCTGTTAATTCTTGTGCCCTCAAGGAACTATCACTGTTGGGTGGAGGCATGGATGGGACGTCCAGATCTGGGGGAAGAATACAATGGATGGCAGGTTGTGGATCCAACTCCACAGGAGAAAAGTGAAGGTGGGAACAACAGCTATTTGCTAGCAATATCATCTGTTATATTTAAAAAGTTTAGGCTGGGTGCTATTTGTTTGTGTACCTTTGCACCCTGCCATGCACTTTGCACTTTGGGACCAGGCCTTTTCACTGTATTCACGAGGGACAGGCTAAGTGTCACCTATCATGCCCATCTTTCTTGCTCACAGTTCATGTGTGCAAGTTAGAGAGTGCCATAATAATGTGCAGAAGGGCCAAGAATTCACTACCTGTGATATACAGAGTGCAGAAATTACCCTAGGTCACAAGTAAAATGACCTTATGCATATGCTCAAAGTTTCTTCTATATATCTAACAAAGCAGTTAAAATAAATGGCCTTGAGTTCATAATGATGGTCACTCTGACCAAACATGTAATACATAGTTACATAGTTAAATTGGGTTGAAAAAAGACAAGAGTCCATCAAGTTCAACCCCTCCAAATTAAAACCCAGCACACACACACATATCTCCACTCTTTCAAACACAAACCATAAATGCCCATAGCTATACTAGTATCAAAATAGCCTTTGATATTATATCTGTCCAAAAAATCATCCAAAGCCCTCTTAATTGACTGTATTGACTGGCTTTAAAATCCTTTTTGGCCAGGACTGCATTTGTCCATTAATATGGACCTCTCCCAACATCTGCATAGACTCCTATTTTGATCCACATCACATTGGTCCTGTTTCCGTACATATTTATTTAGCCGTGAACTTTCAGTTCTTCCAATACACTGACAAGATAATCTCTCCCTTGAAGGAACATACTGCTGTGGTCCAGCTCCTGTGAACGCCGTGAAGGAAGGAGACTTGAATCTGAAGTATGATGTCCCCTTTGTTTTTGCGGAGGTAAATGCAGATGTGGTGTATTATGTGCAACAGAACAATGGATCTGTCAAGAAAACCCAATTTATTTCACTGGTGGGCCAGAAAATCAGTACTAAAGCAATCGGAAAAGATGAACGGGAAGACATAACTCACAACTATAAGTACCCCGAGGGTAAGTGAGCATTCAGGTTGAACTCATCCTCTATAACTCCTAGTAGGTACCATTGACTTGATGCATTAAAGATTACTAGAATACCTTAGGTACCACTAACATGAATATTTTAGATAAGATCATCTATAACTACTGAGACCCAATCATCTGCAACAACTTAGGTGCCATTGACTTGAACACCTTAGCTTTCATCTAGGGTAGGCCAAGCAAAATTTTGAGGATTGTTTTTTAATCTGGTGAAGCCCAGGTAGGCTCTTCATACATGACTGTAGCTGGTTAGAAAAATAATAGCACAACTACAATCAAGGACAAAAAAATATACTTAGATAACATCAACCCGATCAACAAATCTTTAAATTTTCTAAAGCAGGGTTGTCTAAACTGAGACTAGTTTGCAAATCTGTTGAGGGCTGAATGGGTTGCTTGCACCCTATCCATTGCAAATAGCTCTGTATGTAAATGAAAAAGTTACTGCTGTATTTGCTATTTGAACAGTGTTTATTAATGTAGGTAAAGCATGAAAGGCCTTGAAGAAAAAGCATGAGAGCTTCTTTGTCTCTAGCACCGTGGAATAATGGAATGGCTTCAAAGACCTTTCCTGCATGATCAGGCTGGAACATTGCTTAGGCATTCTCCCTCATATAACACTTTATCCTTCCAGGCTCAGAAGATGAACGACGTGTGTTTGAGAAAGCCAACAAACAATTTGGAGAAGCAGAAGTCGATGAAAAACCTCTTGATGTTTCTATTAAGATTAAAGTCTCTGAGGGGATGAACAAAGGCTTTGACTTTGATGTTTTTGCTGTCATCACCAATAACACAGAAGAGGAGAAACAGTGCCGCCTCATGTTCTGTGCCCGCACCAGCAGCTACAATGGAGAGGTGGGACCAGAATGTGGCATGAAGGACCTTCTCAACCTCACATTGCCACCCCAGGAAGGTAAGTCCAGTAAAGGACCTTTAATACTAAACCAAGGATCAGCACTCTCTGTAATTTGTGAAACGATGCTCCTTTATTGATACAGCATCTTATCCAACGTTTCAGTCCTTGAGAATAGTCCCCAGGTGGTTGTGCTCATAAGTTTTCAGAGAATATGAATGATAACACAAAAGCTTTTCTTTCACTCATGGTTAGTGGTTGGATGAAGCCATTTATTGTCAAACAACTGTGTTTACTCTTTTTAAATCATAATCACTACACAAACTACCCAAATGACCCTGATCAAAAGTTTACATACCCTGGTGATTTGGCCTGATAACATGCACACAATGTGAAACAAAAGGGTTAGAATGGCTATTAAAGGTAACCATCTTCACCTGTGATCTGTTTGCTTGTAATTAGTGGGTGTGTATAAAAGGTCAGTGACTTTCTGGACTCCTGACAGACACTTGCATCTTTCTACCAGTGCAACACTGATGTTTTTTGGATTCTAAATCATGGGGAAAGCAAAAGAATTGTCAAAGGATCTGAGGGAAAAGGTAGTTGAACTCTATAAAACAGGAAAGATATATAAGAAAATATCAAAGGAATTGAGAATGCCAATCCACAGTGTTCCAACTCTAATAAAATTAGGGGTTCTGTTGAAACCAAATAAAACAAAAATTTCAGCCACAAATTGCAGAAATGCATGGAAAAACCCACAAATAACTTCATGTGAAATACAGGACTCTCTGAAAAAATGTGGTGCGGCTGTTTCAAGATCAACAATAAGGAGGCACTTGAAGAAAGATGGGCTGCATGGTCGAGTTGCCAGAAGAAAGCTATTGCTGCACAAATGCCACAAAGTATCCAGCTTACAAATGCCAGACAGCACAGAGACAAGCCTCAAACCTTTTGGCACAAAGTCATTTGGAATGATGGCCACAACCATAAACTCCAAAACCAAGGTATATCAACGCACTCACTTAACCCTCCTTTAGCTGGGTGACCTAGTGCTCAGTGCAGAGGGTACTGCAACCCCGATAGTTCCAGTAAAATTAGAAGACTGTGGTACTCAAGGCAGTTGAAATGCAGGGTTGTCCCTTGCAGTTTAATGTGTGCAAACGTGCAAAGTTACGGGGTAAACCCCTTTATCAAGCATGCAATACAACCATAGTGCAGACAATAAATGGAGTGATCAGTTGAAACTATTAGCATACAAAATTAGCGTATCCGCCCTTCATTCCATTTGTTGAGTGTATAGTCCAATAAGAAAATAGTCCAAAAAAAGTCCAAGGCTGTGTAAAATCCAAGACAATAAGAAGAGTAATCCAACAAACGAATATAAAGACCCAAACACCTGTAAATGAGTGCATACCAAAACCTGAACATGAATTGTGCTTTGGAGGAGAACTTTCTGATCACAATTTAAACAGTGAATGATTCCTCCAGTGTTAAGACCTTTTAAATCTGTAATGAAATGGATAAAAAGGATGCATTGTCATCAGTTCTTAGCCCGTTATCTAAAATAGATAAAATGTAACCATTTAAAAACTTGAACAGCAGCCAACTAGCCCTGCCAAAGTAAATAGATTTACCTGTCCCTGGGGGTATATTCTCATAGTGATTTTCTTATCTGTGGGAAGACAAAAGGAAACACTTTATCTAGGAAGGCGACATATAGAACCAACAACCATAAACACTACATTTTGAAAGGAGTCAACAAGGCCTGTGTTGAAAGGTACACCATTCCTACTGTGAAACATGGTGGTGGATCACTGATGTTTTTGGGATGTGTGAGCTACAAAGGCAAAGGAATTGATTTCAAAATCAATGTAGTATATTATCAGAAAATACGGGAGAAAAATTTGCACTCATCAGCCCGCAAGCTGTGCATGGGACCAGGGCCCTTCCTGCCATGAGGCAAGATGAGCACCTTGCCTCAGGCGCAGTGAATGTCCAGTTACAAGGGGAGCCAAAAAGCCGCCTCCTGTAACTTTAAGAGCCAAATTTCTGTTTTTTAAATGGGAAATTGCAACCCCTTTTGACCCACTCCAACGCTAAACTTTTAAAGGGCACCTATTGGGGCAAAATTATACCCCCAACCAAAAGTGAGGGCTGATAGAGCCCGCATTCCGGTTGGGGGTTTCACTATTTTTAAAAGAAAAATATGCCCCTGGCAAGCGCTAGCAGCCTCGTTCCGGGAGGGAGCTCCGGGAGGGAGCTCCCGGAGCGAGCAGCCGTCTCCCCATAGGCGCACATGCGCAGAATGAAAAAGCGGTCACAATTCTGGCTGCTTCAGCGCATGCACGTGACATCATTAAGACGCGCGGCTGTGGGGAGACGGCCGCTAGCGCTTGCGACGGGCATATTTAAAAAAAAAAAAAATAGTGAAACCCCCAACCGGAATGCCCGCACTTTTGGTTGGGGGTATAATTTTGCCCCAATAGGTGCCCTTTAAGCACAGAGCATCGGGGTTGCTGCTGCAGCAGCCCGCGGATCGCCCCTGCATGGGACATACTTGGACATTCCAACATGACAATGATCCAAAACACAAGGCCAAGTCGACCTGTCATTGGCTACAGCAAAATAAAGTGAATGTTCTGGCCATCTCAATTCTCCTGACCTCAATATCATTGAGCCACTCTGGCGAAACCTCAAACGTGCAGTTTATACAAGACAGCCCAAGAATTTATGGGAACTGGAGGCTTTTTGCCAGGAAGAATGGGCAGCTTTACCATCTGAGACAATAAAGAGCCTCATCCACAACTACCACAAAAGACTTCAAGCTGTCATTGATGTTAAACGGGACAATACACGGTATTAAGAACTGGGGTATGTACATTTTTTTTTTGGGGTAGTTTATGTAGTGATTATGATTTAAAAAGAGTAAACACATTTGTTTGACAATAAATTACTTCAGCCAACCACTAACCATGAGTGAAAGAAACGTTTTTGTGTTATCATTCATATTCTCTGAAAAATGGTTAAGAAATCATAAATACTGCCAGGGTATGTAAACTTATGAGCACAACTGTGTACATATATATAGTTTCAACTTCTTTTAAACCCTTTAATTTCTCATTTATGTCATTTATGTCTTGACTTCAAGTCCGCAGATGTCCTTCCAATTTCCCTTGAAGCATTGCTGTAAATAAACTGTTCCAGCAATGTCTTTAGACCACACAGTTTTAGGAGTCACTCCCAGAAATACTCTAAGTTAAAATGTGCAAACTGCCCCTTGTGACAAAAGTTGTTTCCCAGGAGTTGCTTCCATCAGAAGTCACGGAGGAGATACAGAGGGTTGATTACTTTATCACTTGCATTTAGCTGCAGTACAACCTCCCACCAGTTCAACCAGAAACTGGTCTTTGTAGATCACTCTCCATCATAAACACATATTCAGTAAGTATAACTGAGAGCACAGGCAACACAGAGGGGAGGAGCCTTTTATTTGTTATTGTACTGGTGGGGACAGATGATAAATGAAGTTGTCATGGTTAGTATAGATTCCAGGGGTGGGGAATTATTTGATGTTTAAGAATTAAGTCCAGGGAACTGGAGGACAGCATAGCTTTCTGTGGATATTTTATGGCCACCTGTCTCTTGGACAGCTCTATAAACTTGTATAATCCTTTTTATCCAATTTCACACTTTAATTAGTACTTTAAGAAATAATGAACCCATATGCAATAAAATATTGAATAAGAATGGCATTATGGACACAATGAAAGCCCTGTAGAAAGTGGTATGGTCAGCTTGCTAGTGAGACAATGGCTTGTTGGATGTGCAAGTTAGAGAATTAACATGTGTATACCTGCATAAGGAATTAAAGCAAAAAGAAAACTAATATACATTCAGCTCTTAGCTTTTCAATAGAAAATGAGAAATGGAGTATTGCCCCTTAACAGAGAGGAAATTGGGCGTAACAGAGAGGAAATTGGGCGTAACTATCAGGGGAGCAGGGGGTGCAATTGCACCAGGGCCCACTCCCTCTCAGGGCCCACTGGAGAGGCTAGGAGTTCCAATGTGCAATTCATAGGGGGGTGCCAATCCTGCACCAGGGCCAACCAGCAAGTAGTTACGCCACTGGTGACTATGCCACAGCAATGTAGATCTAACAAGTTTATATTATGGTGGGCGACGCTTATAGTTTTGCTTATTTTTCCCCTGATTTCATGTCGATCACAGAGAAGAGGGTGCCTCTGCGTATCCTGTATGAGAAGTATGGCCCCACTATAACTGAGAACAACTTGATCAAGCTGGTAGCCATGCTGTATGACTATTCATCTAAGGACATTATCCTGGCTATGCGAGATATCCATATTAAGAATCCAAGCATTAAAATAAAGGTAAACATATTTAATTAAATGCTGCACAGGGACTGGAAAGTGTTGGTGCTACAATACAAATCCATGATCCTTCCATTATAAAATCTGATAGTAGATGCTGGCATTTGTGGTTATGCATCTACTGATTGGCCCGTGATATATTAGTGCAGTGCTCTCTGTCTGAACTACCTCTCCCAGCATGCTCCAAAAGCCTGCAACAGCAGCTACATATCCAGGAAGCAATGCAGCTTGTCCTCAGTCCAACAGGATATGTTGCAGATATATTTACATGAATGCAGGTGGAAATAGAATAAATCATCCATCTGTGCTCCCTGGAGGAGAGAGGAAATTCCCCTTCTTTCCAAGGATCCACCCCAGGGCGTGAGAATATCATCCTTTCTGTTTTACTGGATGTTAAAAGGGACACTATAAATCCCAGTTTTACTTGAGCCAAATATGTATGTAAAAAAAAAACTGGGACTGTGTCATTAGTGTAGCCTAAAAGAATGGGACTTGTGTGGCCTGAGTCTCTAGTATAATACAGGCTGTAGGATATGTGGTGGTTTGCAGACCCCCGGGGGCCTCCCTCGAGTTTTAGTTTGAAGTAGGCCGAATTACTCAGTATGGCACTGCACTAAAGGGACATTTCATTACTAGTGGCATATGTCTCATTCTTACTGCCCTACATCTATATGACTAGCATTGGAACAAGCTACAGCTCATAGACTAATATAAAAGCAGAAGAATGACAGCTATCCTCCGATTCATCTGCTTTGTACTAGAAATGAACTTTAACATGGATACATCATTTCATCACTTTCATGTGATAAAACCAAAGGGTTAGTTGTTTCTTGGGAGATACTTTACGAATATTTTTTTAGCTTGTATTATAAAGGAAGTTCCAGTATTCTTTGTTCCATATAACCTATCTCTATAACCCTCCATAACTTCTCCTAGTGCTCCATATAAGGCTCCCTATGGGGCAATTCACTAAAGAGTGCAACTTCGCTTCGCAGCCATTGCAACACTGCGCCAGGCAAAAATTTGCTCAGACAACACTAATTCACTAAAGTGCGAAGTTTCGTCCAGGGCGCTGAATGCTGGCGAAGTTGTGCTAGCGTTACTTGGTCAAGCAAAGTGAAGTTGCGCTAGCGTTGCCTAATTTGAATACAGCGGGAAGTTCAGTGGACGCATATGTTGCAACAAATACATTACATGCCACAAGCCCGGGAAACCTTAACAAAATAAAACAAAGTTGTTCTATTGCCCTACACATGTGCCCACTGTATAGTTTATGTTCCATATGTTAGGAAATGTAGGGGGGAAGCTGGGTACCCTCAAAAAATTTTACAACCTTTTTCAGCCTAACACCCTGTAAATATGAAAAGACGCTAGCTTTTTTTTTCCAACTATTTTTTGATGAACTCTTATCTACTCTATTGCACTTCGCCTGGTCTGAGGTGGCGAAGGCAAGTCTGGCACAAGATGTTAGTTCAGTAAAATCTGCATCTTATATATTAACCTGACTATAATTCCTCCTATTGCTCCATAGAACCCTCCCTGCAACTCCTCCGATTGCTCCATAGAACCCTCCCTATAACTCCTCCTATTGCTCCATATCAGCCTCCCTATAATCCTCCTATTGCTTCAGACAACCCTCCCTATAACTCCTTCTATTGCTCCATATAACCCTCCTTATAGCGCCTCCCTATTGCTCCATGTAACCCTCCCTATAACTCCTCCTATTGCTACATATAACCCACCCTATATCTCCTCCTATTGCTCCATAGAACTCTCCCTATTACTCCTCCTATTGCTCCATAGAACCCTCCCTATAACTCCTCCTATTGCTCCATATAACCCTCCCTATATCTCCTCCTATTGCTCCATTTCAACCTCCCTATAACTCCTCCTATTGCTCCATATAACCCTCCCTATATCTCCTCCTATTGCTCCATTTCAACCTCCCTATAACTCCTCCTATTGAGGGGTTATAGGGAGGTTTATTGCTCCATATAACCCTCCCTATAACCCCTCCTATTGCTCCCTATATCCCTCCCTATAACTCCTCCTATTGCAACCCTCAGGTCTACTTATATAATAATCAAATTGCTTCATATAGTTCTCATACTGACTTCTATCCCCTTTTGCAGATTCTGGGGGAGCCCAAGCAAAAGAGAAAGCTGGTGGCTGAGATTTCTCTAAAGAATCCTCTGGCGGAGCCACTGACAGGCTGCTGCTTCACCGCGGAGGGGGCTGGGCTGACAGCAGAACAACTGGTCCAAACACTGTACGTATGATAGAATGATTGCTGTAATAGGGAACCTTTCAGCCAAATAATGGGGTTCTGCATATATGGTTCAAAGTACCTGTTTTTCCAACTCTACAATGTAGGCGAAATTCCTGATTTGGGGGTAAACTCTGGGGGGGGGGAGCTTTCATCAGATGGGAGGGAAGAGAAGCTGCACAGGTTGATTGGTCAGGCTGAGGGTGAATATGGCTACTTCCATGTTAAAGGGCACCCATCACCCAAAAGAAATATTCAAAATCCTATTTTATAGCATTAGTCAAGCAAAATGAACTTTATCTACAATATATAAATTATTTGATTCTTGTTTCCTTCAGTCTGGGAATTCAAAATGATAGCAAGCAGGCAGGAGCCATTTTATGGACACTGTTATTAAGACAAGCCTTACATCATCTTAAAATCTTGTTTGTGCACCAGAATGGGGGACCCGATGTCCATCCCCATGCCCTGGCTACACAATTAAACAGTGAAGAGAACTGGGGGAATGTGCGGAGAACAGTGACATCTAGGAAGTGCTGAATGGAAAGTGAAAGTAATTGTCTGCCCCGCAGACAATATTTGATTGACAGCTGATATTTTTAAATGAGCATACAGCAGCTATGAATGCTTTAATAAAAAATAGAAATTGGATTTCATGTTTAATTTGAAAAAGGTATTTCTTATACAGATTTTTTTGTTAAGGAAAGAATTTAGTGGGTGCTGAGGTTACTGTGATCTTTGTGTGCTTTGGAGATTTAGGAGAAGAACACTAACTTGCCAACCCTTTCCCCTACAGTGATTGCCCTGTGGAACCTGGGCAAGATGCCAAGGTGAGAGTCGATCTAATGCCCCAGCTACCCGGCAAGCTCAGTTTGGTAGTGGATTTTGAGAGCGACCTCCTGAAAGCAGTGAAAGGCTACAGGAACATCATCATTGCACCCCTTCCAAAGTGAGGACCAGAGGACTGCAGTGGATTTGTTTCATATTACTGTTCTAGAATGTGAGCCTTTTGTATTCCTGTGTATTACCCTGGAACCTGCTTTTATTTCCCCTTCACTGCCCCCCGACCCTTGGCAGGATGATCTCTGCAAAATGATATTTGTTGGCACAACCTATACTGTCATTAAACCCTAATACTGAGTGTCAGCCATCTCTATGCTCTCCCAGTGGACTGTATGTTGGCAGTTTACAGGAGTCAAGTTACCTCCAGGACTAAACACCACCAGACAAACTTGGAGAGCTGTAAATAACACATTGTATCCATGTATTAAAAGCACTGCTTCTATGAACCAGAGTGAAGCTTATATTTATCACATCCACTCCATGCTTCCTCCTGTCCTCCTTTACTCTGATCCTGCTGTAACCTAAGCAAGCCTGGGGCAGGGTCCAACTAAGCTCAGCGGACTGGGGAAAGCAGGGTTCTGGCTCCTGGATAGCGCACATGCACTGTGGGTTTTAACTCTAGACTCACTGACTCCAGTCTTATATTGTCCTAGTGCTGGCACCTACCACCTGCCTCTGCTCATATCAGTATACTTGTACTAACTACCTCAGGCTTCCACCTTCCTTCCAAAGAACCTAGAAATGACTTCTAGTATGAGGCAGATATTTTATTATTATTAGGCATTTATTCGGCCTCTCCTCAACCAGTTAAGTTGTTGTATGTGGTCATCAAAGCTATTTCCACGTTGCTAGAGTTATAGAGACCCGAGCAAAAAAAAAAAAAAAAGAATAAACTTTAAAAAGTTTGAGGTTTACAGAAAAAAAGCAATCCCACAACTTCACATATTAAAAAACAAAGACCAATTGCAAAGTGGTTTAAACCGAGAACTGTAAGGCAGAGCCACACTATCGATGCACGTTACCATCCCTACCAAAACAACCATGCTCCTACCTTGTGGCTAGACCTTATTCAGGCAGTACATTGCTGTATGTTTTGTTGACCTGCTAAGCAGCTCAGTGCACTCGGGGCAATGAAAAGAGATTTTCCAGGCACAGGCCCAGATTATACTTTATAGGTTGGGGGAGTCAGAAAACAGTGGGGAGTAGGGGGAGGAAAAGAACACAGAGATCAGATGAGGACATAATAACAAGAGAAAAGCACACAGTAAAATAAGGCCAAGCTTTGAAGTGCCATTTGTGCTCTACCTCAACAGCCCCCATCCTCCCTGCCATATCCAACAATATGTTCCTGAACTGTGTATAAACAATCTGCCCCCCCTTTCCACCCTCTGTAGCTGCAGTTTCTGGAAGGGCTGATGCAAAGATGCTGGAGTTGCTTTACACATAGACCTGGCTAGGAAAGTAAGTAAGCTCAGCTGCCTTTTACAGTTCCCCAAACAGGTCTCTTAACGACTCCAGGCATATACAATGGGTGGCATGTTTCCTACATGTTGTAAATTTCTTTTGTAAGTGTTTTTAATCTTCAAGCAGTTTGATAGAAGGTAAGAATCAGTGCCACAGTAATGCTGCCATAGAGTGGCAAATGAAAGAGATAAGGCACAAGCAAACAGGGTTATTATAACGGTTATGTATAAACCCTGCAACACTGAACCCATAGCAGTTACTCACATATGCAAATTCATCATTCTACTGCTCTAAACCCATAAATGATCACGGATTGGTTCAGACTAGGCTTGCCACCTGGCCGGTATTTTACCAGCCTGGCAGGTATTTTTGATGGTTGATCCCATTGTTTTTAATAGGGAGAAAATATAAACATACAGATGCAGCCACTTGGATTTGTAAGTTAAATGCGTCGTGACTCAGGGCTAATTGAAGAAACTGTGTTATCTAAAGTTATCTTAACTCATTTAATTCATTTAACCTTTTCATTAGCATACCAAAGCTCCATTGTTTTCAATGGTGAACTCTTTAATTGGCTGGGATGCTGTGACACAATATTCTGTGCTAAGTGAGATAAATGAGATAGATGAGTTAAGTCACAACGCATTTAACTCACAATCCAAAGTGACTGCATCTGTATAGGAAGGCTGGTATTTTTTTTTTTCAAGAAAAGCAACCCTAGTTCAGACCTATAAAACATGACAGCCACACTGGACATACAGTTATGTTCAGAAGAACAGCAGCCTGATATCACGAACCTGGTCAATCATTTTTTTTGGAAGAATTGATATTTCTTAATTAATAATTGACTTGTAGGTGTAGTAGAGTAATAGAAACCAATAATGACATGCATGCTGCTGATTCTGTGTGATTGAATCATTAATTGTGGCTTGTTTCAAATAATAGTGTTCAAAATATTAATAGCTTGTTCTAAATAATAGCAGTGTGGAGTTAAATTATTGAGGTCATTCATTGTTGAAAAACAGGTGTCCGGCCATTATTTAAGGAAGGAAGGAGCAAATGTTGCGCAAGCTGGTTATAGCACATCTCTTAGAGTAAAATGGCTTGTTCCAGACATTGTTCAGAAGAACAGAGTACTTTGATTTAAGAAGTACAAAAAAAAACAAAGTACAAAAAAATGATAGGCTGCTCAGCTAAAATGATCTCAAATGCTTTTAAATGGCAACCCAAACCTATAAAATGTGGAAGTAAATGAAAAAAAGACTATTCAGAGGTATAAAAGAACAGCCACAATGGCAAAGACTCGACCAATGATCAGCTCCAGGAAGATCAAAGAAGGTCTAAAGTTACCTGTGAGTAATGTAACAATTATAGAAGACGCCTATGTGAAGACACGCAATCGGCAAGAAGCCCCCGCAAAGATGTTCTGAAGAGCTTATAATTTGCCAAAGAACACACTGACTGGTCTAAAGAGAAATGGTGCAACATTTTGTGGACTGATGAAAACAAGATTGTTGTTTTGATGACACGAGGTCACCCATTCCATTTAGAAGAAAAGAGGTTCCGCCTAAATATTTGGAAGGGGTTTTTTACAGTGAGAGCTGTGAAGATGTGGAATTCTCTCCCTGAAACTGTTGTACTGGCTGATACATTAGATAGCTTTAAGAAGGGGTTGGATGGCTTTTTAGCAAGTGAGGGAATACAGGGTTATGGAAGATAGCTCATTATATAAGTTGATCCAGGGACTAGTCCGATTGCCTTTTTGGAGTCAGGAAGGAATTTTTTCCGCCTCTGAGGCAAATTGGAGAGGCTTAGGATGGGGTTTTTTGCCTTCCTCTGAATCAACTAGCAGTTAGGCAGTTAAAATTAAAAAAAAAAAAAAAAGGTTGAACTTGATGGACGCGAGTCTTTTTTCAGCCTAACAAACTATGTTACTATGTTTTTGGGTCTTGAGGCCTAAGACAGTTTGTCAGACAACCCCAAACACTGAATTCGCCAAAGAACACACTGACTGGCCTAAAGAGAATTGACGCAACATTTTGTGGACTGATGAAAACAAGATTGTTGTTTTTGGGTCTTGGGGCCAGACAGTTTGTCAGACAACTCCCAAATACTGAATTCAAGCCACAGTACAGTGTGAAGACACAAATATCATGATATGGGGATGTTTCTCATACTATGGTGTTGGGCATATTTATCACATACCAGGGATCATGGATCAGTTTCAATACATCAAATGCTTCAAGAGGTCATGTTACCTTATGCCGAAGAGGAAATTCCCTTGAATTGGGTGTTTCTACATGACAACAACCCCAAACACACCAGTAAATGAGCATCATCTTGGTTCCAAACCAAGAAGATTGAGGTTATGGAGTGGCCAGTCCAATCCCCAGACTTTAATCCAATAGAAAACTTGTGGGTGACATTAAAAATGCTGGTTCTGAGGCAAAACCAAGAAATGCAGAAGAATTGTGGAATGTAACAGGTGCCAGGAGTTAGTGGACTCCATGCAACACAATGTGCAGCAGTTCTCAGAAACACTCCTTATACAACTAAATATTAGTTCAGTGAAAAGCAAAAGCTTGAAACGTTATACAATTGATACAGTAAATGTTTGCGTTTGTAAAGAATGCAGACACTGCTATTTTTTGGAACAGCCTAATATTTACTTTGCTTTGCTTTCTGTAAAGGAACAGATTTGATACATTTTTCTTCATGCTTTGATTTGGAACTACTATTATTCTGAACACAGCTGTATAATACTGTCACCAATATTTTAATTCAAATTCTAAAAATATAGGGGTAATTTATTTAGCAGAAAGTAAGGTGAAAAGTTTTAATTTTATTTAAAAAAAAAAAAAGGGCAGGAATGGCCTTTTATACAGACCATCTAATGTCTTACCTTATTGTTGTAGGTCTCTGCATTCTGATTCAGAGAGCAGGAACCTGTTAAGCATTTGATTAAGTTACTCAGTACTGTATTGATGAGGAGTGGAAGGCATAATTAACTAAATGAGGCACTAGTTAAGGGGCGGGTGGGGGTGCAGAGAGCAGCAATCCTCAGGTACAAGTGCTTGTTAAATCAGCACTAACTCGCAGTGGCGTAACTACTCCCTGGTGGGCCCTGGTGCAGGATGGGCACCTGGGCCCCCCTGTCGGGCCCTTACCTCTATAAATCCCATGCTGGAGTGTTGATAGCATGTGTGCCGTAAAATGTCCTCCTAGATAACCACCTGCCATAACCATTATTGTGGCTCTGATGGGCCCCAAGGGGGAGGGTGCCCTGGTGCAATTGCACCCCCTGCACCCCTGGTAGGTACGCCACTTCTAACTGGCATGCTTTTGAACTCCCTATTACTCTATAGACTTGAACCCCAGGAAAAATGTCACGCCTATAATGTAGGAATACAGCCCAAAACATTGCATGATGTTCCAGGCCAGTATGAAAGCAAGAGCTTACACAGGTGACACAATAAAGCATAAGGGTGTTGCAAATTCCTCTATATTTTCCAGCTGGAAGGGAGGGGTAAGATTCCTTATAATGTACACATAGTTGTCTACATATAAAAATAATTTCCAGGGACACTTTGTCAGACAGACTTCGGGCTAGAACAGAAGAACATGGGGCAGGCACATGATCCAAGCACTGATAACAGCAAACAATTGTGTATTTGCTTTTATTTTTGCTGATTTGTTGCTATGGGAAACTGCACTTGTAAAGCACATATGTTTGTACCACTGTCCCCGGGGGAAAAGATTAGACAAAGAGAAGCGATTTCATTGAAATGACTTTGAGAATTCATCCGTTTCAAACAAACGTGGTTTTGCATGGAGAGAGTAAAAAAAAAAAAGTCTTGGTTGCCATGAAACAAGTCAACTGCAAGCCCTGGTATTTCTATGAAGCCATGCGGCAAGCCATTCTTTAATGCCAGATGCGGCCATTCCACAGAAGCTGGAGCACCAATGTTTCAACATCTCTGCTTTATATCCTTAAGCATTTCAGCTGGGGGGATATTAATCCTGTAACACATGAGTGCTAGACACTGTCACATAATAATACACGTGTCATGAACAAACTGTAGTGATCTCGTCAGTTTGAATTCATTGGATAACAATTTCACTTGTGCCTTGATTCACTGAAGCTTACTTATTATTAAAAATAGCATCGCCTTCGCTATAAAATAAGAATTCATGAATACTGAACCTTAAAGTGCTTATACTTGGCCATGGAGCAACCAGTCATTTCTAATATTCTAAATGGTGGTTCACAGTTCACTTTCAAATTGCATCATGGGATGGAGTTCATGCACTTTAAGTAGGTGTTTTCTTTTGTCTAGCGTTGGTACCTATTACAGTGACTTAAGCACAAGCTGCCAGTGACCAGGTGTTAGAGGTTGTTCACTTTCCAAACACTTTTTCCAGTTGAGTTGTTTTCCGATTATTCACCATAAACAAATATTTTTTTTTCGCCGCACTTCACCAGGCGAATTTTCGCCAGCGCTACCCAAATTCACTAAAGTGCAAAGTTACGCTCAGGTCGGCGAACGGTAGCGTAGTTGCGCTAGTGTTACTTCGCCAGGCAAAGCGCATTTACGCTAGTGATGCCTAATTTGCATAAGCCGGGAAATTCAAAGTGTAATAGAAGTATATGTTACAGCCACTACACAAGCCCAGGAAACCTATAATAAATAAAATAAAGTTGTCCTATTGCCCTACATGTGCCCCCTGTAAAGTTGTGTTGCCATATTGTTAGGAAATGTAGGGGGGAAGGAGGGTAAACCACACCAGCCTTTTTTTGGGAATTAACGTAGGTGGTAACATTCAGTAAAACGGTCATCTTAGTGAATTTGCGTAATTACTATCCTTCGTCAGTTTGCAACTTCGCCTAGCGTTAGGGTACGAAGTTGCACTAGTCTACTTCGCTAGCGATAATTCGACAGAGTCAGTGAATTTGTGAAGTTATGAATTGACGTCACGCTGGCGAATTAGCGCTAGCGTTAGACGCTTCGTGCTTTAGTGAATTTGCACCCAGATCTTTACCAATGCTCATTGTACTGGTTTGGAAGGACTAACAGAATGAAATAATGGTTTTGGTATGGAATTAGTTCAAGATTATGATCTATCGATATTATTATACTCTACATTGCTAGGACATAACAAAATAGAAAGAATCTTATTGGTTTCATAACTTTTGAGCTGGCCCACACAAAATGGACCAACTGCAATCTGAGTCCCCTATATAATGTGTCCTGCCCCTGTCCTAATGATGATCACCCATGGGAAGCTTGAGCAAGTTATGCATCAAATTCACTGACTAGTCAATGTTACTTTATACAGTGATATCGCTCAGCAGTTTCGACTGTGATTGTCCATTGAAACATAGATGTGGTAGAGAAGCACTCAAACATATCTGTGAGACGCGGTTTACATTATGAGAACACACATGTGCCGTGAATCTTAATGTTTAAACTGGTTTACTGATAGATTTTAAAAAAAAAAAGAAAAAAAAAACACAATGAAATGACACTATATTGTGTATGGGTCCTGTCCTGCAGCACATAACAAGAAAATCAGCAGTGCTGAAAACAAAATCACTTGCTTATTTGTTAAAAAGGACCAGGAAGAGGTGTGCGAGTTGATGCCATTGAAGAAAGCTGGTTGGAGAAGCAGAATTAATTTGCTCTATTTATAAACAAGTCTTAAAAACAACAAAAAACAGAGGCCTAGGAAGGCTAAAGCCACTGTGCACAATGTAGTCCATCAGCACGGGACACTACAGTGGGAGGGCCCTGGCACCACACAATCCACACAGCAGGGAATAGGGTTCCAGTCTCACGTGGCTCTAGAATCTCTCCTTTGTTGGTGTCTAGTGGAACTTCTAGGAGAGAGTGGAGGGGGCGCTGTAGAGAAGTCACTGTTCTCATTCAGTTGAGAAAAGGTCTCCGGCAGAGGGGAGAGGTGCAAGCCCCCCAGTGACATTTGGAAGCAGCGAGAGGTCTGGGAGGCTCTGTATGTGCGATTTCAGTTCTTTCCGAACTTGCGTTACCCGTGCTAGTTTTTGCTTGTATTCCTGAAAGACAACACCATGATTAAACGAGGAAAGGAACAGAGAATGGGAGAACAAATAAATTACTGTGAATATGGGAAATGATCTGTGCAGCCTGTAGATTAAAGTGGTTTAATTTCGGCAAAGGATTCACACAGCTTAAAGGAACAGTTCAGGGTAAAAATAAAAACTGGGTAAATAGATAGACTGTGCAAAATAAAAAATGTTTCTAATATAGTTAGTTAGCCAAAAATGTAATGCATAAAAACTGGAGTGAGTGGAACACAACATCCTGCTTTTCAGGTCTCTAAATCTGAGTAAGTCAGCGACTTGAGGGGGGGCCACATGGGACATAACTGTTCAGTGAGTTTGCAATTGATACTCAGCATTCAGCTCAGATTCAAAAGCAACAGTTATGACCCATGTGGCCCTCCCTCAAGTCATTGATTGGTTACTGCCTGGTAACCAGGGTAACCAGTCAGTGTAAACAAAAGAGAGCTGAAAAGCAAGAAGTAGTGTTCTGTTCTATTAGGTTAGACTTGCAGTCACTCCAGCCTTTATACATTACATTTTTGCCTAACTAACTATATTGAAAACATGTTTTATTTTGCACAGCCTATCTATTTACCCAGTTTTTACTTTTATACTGAACAATTCCTTTAAAGGAACCGTAACACCAAAAAATGTATGTTTTAAAGTAATGAAAATATGATGTACTGTTGCCCTGCACTGGTACAACTGATGTGTTTGCTTCAGAAACACTACTATAGTTCATATAAACAAGCTGCTGTGTAGCAATGGGGGAAATTGTAAAAAGGCTATATGGTACAGGTTAAATAATCGATAACACCATTATTTTCTACAGAGCTTATCTGCTGCGTAACTTGAGCATTTGCTCCTTTGAATGGCTGCCCCATTGCTACACAGCAGCTTATTTATATAAACAATAGTAGTGTTTCTGAGGCAAACACAGCAGTTTTACCAGTGTAGGGTAACACTGCATTATAGTTTTATTACTTTAAAATACTTTCATTTTAGGATGTTACATAAGAGCATAAGAACAACGTTCATAAGAAAAGCTTAGCTAAACAATATAATCGGTGAAACAAGAAGGATAAATATTCATAAACTCAAATGGCAAAAATGTACAAAAGCCTGACCTTAAAAACCAACTTAATTCAAAATTTCTTAAATTGTCATTCTGCAGGTAGTTGACAGTGAAACAGTGTAAAACCTTGTGGACTGACCCAATATTCTTCTGCAAGAAGGTAAGAAAGCCTTTCTAACACCAAGGAACCCAGCTACTCACTTTTTCTTTTTTATTTTTACAAGCTTCAGAGAAATTATTTTAGGGTCTCCACTTCACAGGATAACACGTGCAGATATGGGACCTGTTACCCAGAATGCATGGGGCCTGGGGTTTTCCAGATAATGGATCTTTCTGTAATTTGGATCTTCATACCTTAAGTCTACTAGAAAATCATGTAAACATTAACTAAACCCAATAATCTGGTTTTGCTTCCAATAAGGACTAATTTTATCTTAGGTATTGTTTTATTGTTAAAGAGAAAAAGGAAATAATTTTTTAAAATTTGGATTATTTGGATAAAATGCAGTCTATGGGAAATGGTCTTTCCATAATTCTGAGCTTTCTAGATAACGGGGTTCTGGATAATGGATCCCATACCTGTACTAAAAATTTCCATCAGTCAGGACCATATTGCTCGACACCAAACAGTCATCAGGTCCATTTCCCATTACAATATGTCCCCTTAAATGGATACTGTCATTTTCAGAATGCATCCGTTAATAGTGCTGCTCCAGTAGCTCTGAAATCCATTTCCCAAAAGAGCAAGGAGATTTTTTTATATTCAGTTTTGAAATCTGACATGGGGCTAGACATATTGTCAATTTCCCAGCAGCCCCTGGTCATGTGACTTGTGCCAGCACTTTAGGAGGGAACTGCTTTCTGGCAGGCTGTTGTTTTTCCTTCTCAATGTAACTTGAATGGAACGCAGTGGGACATGGGATTTTACTATTGAGTGCTGTTTTTAGGAAGATGTTATCTAGTTACCTGCCCATTGTTCTGTTGTTAGGCTGCTGGGTGGGGGAAAGGGAGGGGGTGATATCACTCCAACTTGCAGTACAGCAGTAAAGAGTGACTGAAGCTTATCAGAGTACAAGTCACATGACTTGGGGCAGCTGGGAAATTGACAAAATGTCTAGCCCCATGTCAGATTTCAAAATTAAATATAAAAAAAAAATCTGTTTGCTCTTTTGAGAAATGGATTTCAATGCAGAATTCTGCTGAAGCAGCACTATTAACTGAAGCATTTTGAAAAAAAACTTTTTTTTCCCTTTAATGGGTTATAAACGAATATCAAGCATGAATCTTTCCTGACCCAAAGAACATTTTGTACAGGATAAAAACACCTCCCCTTACAGAAAGTGGAGCAGCACACAGGGATATTCAAAATAGCTGAATAAATGAAACAGAAGTGTATTTAACCTGCTTAGTCTGATCATCCTCTATCCTATTTGGCAGCACTTACAGCAGAGATACAGCACAGCTGTGGAACACACTTGCCACACCAAAAGCACAAAATAATTTCTTTCCTGTTTTATTTTTTTTTTTTTTATGTTTTCTCGAAAATGGCCCCTGTTTTGCCAATGAAGCTTAGTGATGAATTTCTAGAATCCTGAGGTGCTGGTTTATCCCACACATAATGCACTCCAGCTGTACTTGCAGTCCAATAAGGTGTCATGTATTGTTTATGTTAGACAATAAGGCCCAACTGTGGTGATTTCATGCTTTGGTGTAGTATCCCAGATTCCAAAGAACACCTAAGCTCCCAGTGTTTAATATAATAATAATGGCTGAATTCCCCAAGTCTTTTCAGACATTTGTTTTCATTTGATTATTACAAAGGACCTCTCCTAGTGCATATTGCATCGGTCTTTACATCTTGAGCAAACCTCACCCAAACACATGTAAGCCGTCTCCTATTAAGGTCAGAAATCTTGCACACAAAAATGGTCTCTCAAGTTAGAGACTGAAGTTCTCTCTAAAGTGACAAGAGGTTAAATTAATTTAGAGTCTTTATGTAGCCTTTAATAGCAACATAGGGTTCTTTGCACTTCTGTCCTACAGTTTCCCACCACTTGTCATTCTGTCCGTCTGTTGGACGTCCTCCACAGTGTCACACGGGAACGACTCTCCAGAGTGCAACTATTATCTCCTGCATAGGGGAATTCCAGACTTATTCAGCAGACATATAAGGCTTGACAGTGCATAGTTATTTGAAGTTATCCCGGGATAGACAAGCCATATATTTGTTTATGTTGAAAAATAGCATTCCTGGTATTCTTTATGCCTGATCCTATCAAGTCCTCCTGAACTTGTTACTCTTGTGGCTCTAGAATCAAGCCATGTTATCTGTACCAATGATCATCAAATATGCTGGGTTTTTTTTGTTTTTTTTTAATTGGACTCCACAAAGGGCTGCACCAAAAACACAGGACTGTGCTCTAAGAGAAACCCTCCACACGTTACGAGACTTGAGAGTAAATCTTGGATGCGAGTGTATGCATTATGCTCCATATTAAATGTTATAATATATAATACAGCCTTTCAGTATTGTGTTCTGGGTCCACTTTCACCCAGTGCTTGTGTGGGTTTCTTGTTGGTACCATGGTTTCCCTCCACAAACCAGGTTCACTGAACCTTAGATTGTAAGCTCTTCTGCAGCAGCTCCTCATTTCAATGATCAACAAGCTCTGCAGCATATACTTGTGCTATATAAAGAATAATTATGGTTTACTTTTATATTGGGGCAAAATTGCATAAATGCAATTAATCTAGAAAAAAAAAATCTACAAGTAAGAGACAAAGCTGACTGGCTGATTCATAAAACAAAGGTGCTTCATTGCAACAGAGCAACCACCCACGTCTCATCTTTATCACAGAGAAGCTCAGAATTGTTCATGACAGGTAAGCACTGCTGTGTTCCCATAAACCCTTATCTAAGGAAATATATATAACTTATTTAGTGATCTCAATTAGGGTTGGTCCGACCCTTAAACAAACTAAGTCTGGACTGCCCTGTTCAATTAGTCTGGTATAAGAAGCCAAATGGGGCTGACACATTCACATTATACTCTCCCTCAGGAACCATTTATTTTGCCTGTAAATGTTTATAAATATTCTTCAAAGCCGGTGCTCTCTGTGGAGGGCTGAATATTCTTGAGACAGCAAAAAAAAAAAAAAACAGTAAGGGTGTTTTGACAAATTCCTGGACAAACTTGCAGTCTTTAATCAAAACAATTTAATTGCCTCTAGAGATATGGGTTATTTGTGCAAAAACAAATGTAGCGTTTCTCTTCAAAGCACGAGACTAAAGGCAGCAGTTCCTTTGGGTTGCATTTGTACGACAGACAGCACAGAGACCTTGACTGGTCCTTGACTTGTAGCCAGTACTCAAAGTATTGTCCTTTGGAAAACAACTAAGCCAGACAGCTGGTTTTACAAAAAAAAACTGCCTTTGTGTCTGCCAATTACTATGAAAAGTTTCCATGTTAAATGAGGCCATTACTATGTAGCACTATCATAGCCAACAGTCCAGGTGAACACCAACAACAACATTCATAAAGCTATCTATCTATCTATCCAATTTACCCTATTCTGTTGTGGGCATATGGCTAGTAAAACAATACAAGGGATATCTGGCAGTGAAAAAACGACAGTGGGTCAACATCTGTCCTTGTTTGAAATGAAGAGGTAAGAAAACACAGGGTATACGGGGAGTGTCTGAAGTCACTGGAAGGTGCCAGTTTAAAGTTTTGTTGTCCTATCCTCCTCTGACCATGTGCCATTACTTAATTCTCAATTTTTTTTCTCCTTTTCTCTTTAGTATCAAATGGTAACCTCTTGTCCCTTCTCCTCATGCTTGAGAAAGGGGCGTGACCCCGAAATGTTGCATCAGCAATAAACACGCAAAGCACTTGCTTGCATTGATCCTGTGTGCCATTGGTAATTTCTGCTGGACTTTATGTGAGGTGGCCGAGCCTCTACCTTTCGAGCACCAGGTAACATTGATTTGATTTGAAGAAGGGTGTACGGGAGCTTGTACTGATCCTAATCTCATCCTGACACAATAACATTTACATATAATTGGTGTTTGTAGAGATTGCACCATTTTTGTTAATGGATGATTGAGCCAACCAACTTTGCCATAGACCTCCGTCGTCTTCGATCATAGAGATACATGCAGAACACCCTAAGAAAGTCTCTTGATCCTGAGCTCAGTTGCAAGTTTAGAAGTGAAGTTTAGTTAGGAAAACAAATCTCTCTTTGGAAGTGATCCCCGCATTGTGGTGCAGTCACACATTGGGTGTTTGGAGAAGGTGCAGTAGGGGCTGAGCCTCAATCATTACTGTGAGAATTGGGGGCAATGTCATCTGCTTTCTTAGATACACCTGAAAGCCCAGCTTAGAGGTCGGTTGGAGTGAACAGGTGTCTTCGGTCTTCTTGGAACTATAACTGAATGAATGATATTGTACACTAATATTATCTGTACTCCTATCAGGAGTGAAGGTTGGACCTTCAAAGAAGGGCTTTAACTAAGAAAGTTTGCCAACCACTGTCTTAGAAATCTTCAGATTGTTACAAGGACATCTACCATTGACTTGATTTCAACAGGTTTAGCTTTTTTTAGTATTTAGTATTTTGGGATTCTGATTTTTAGCAGCTATGGAGCTATCATTTCCAATTAGCTGTATTGGGGGGGGGTTACAGGTCAAAAATAAAGGTCAGAACTGACACGGGTCTAGCATTGTGTCATCACAGCCAGTAATATGGCGTGCACATATGGAAAACACCCACTTAACTAGTGTTGCTGTCATTAAGGGCAAAGACGTGAGTTTATGGTTCTCTTACAAAAGTGCAACTAGAGCTGGAGTCCGAATGTTTTGTAATAAAATATGTTAGCAGAAGGATCGTCACGCACTGATTGAGCCCTTTCTTATGCCCTTAATCATTCTGGACCATTACTTCTACTTTAATTAAACTTGATTCAATTGCAAACATACATCACTTATATTGGCTACAATCCAACACAAACCACAATGATTTCCCCACAGGGATCCTGTCATGGGAAGATTTATTTTTTTTCTCAAAATGCATCAGTTAATAGTGCTGTTCCAGAAGAATTCTGCATTGAAATCCACTTCTCAAAAGAGCAAACAGATTTTTTTATATTTCATTTTGAAATCTGACATGGGCTAGACATATTGTCAATTTACCAGCTGCCCCAAGTCAGGTGACTTGTGCTCTGATAAACTTCAATCACTCTTTACTGCTGTACTGCCAGTTGGAGTGATATTGCCCCATCCCTTTTCCCCACCCAGCAGCCTAACAAGAGAACAATGGGAAGGTAACCAGATAACAGCTCCCTAAC
>CM044448.1:28275873-28302231 GCA_024363595.1 Xenopus borealis
GCCTGAGCCTTTAACCGCCAGCACGTACTAGGTACGTGCTTGGCGGTTAAAGGGTTAAATATATTGATAATGGGTTGAGTGCAGAAGGACCTCTTGTATTTGTCTATATGTATTTTGTGGTCACAGTGTCATTGCACCCCCGCCTAATGGCTTTAAATTAGTGGTGAGCACAACTTTCCCTTGTTGGTTATAACTAAGCATCAATTATAAATAAAAAACATCTCTATAAGCTGCACTTAAAGGGATTCTGTCATGATTTTTACAATGTATTTTTTTATTCCTAAACAATACTGTCTACACTGCAAATCATTTACTCTACAATATACAATGTAATTCCTGAACCAGAAAGAGCCAGCACTTTAGGAGGGCAGGCTGTTGTTTCTCTTTCTCAATTTAACTGAATGTTACTCAGTGGGACCTCTGGGATTTCTACTATTTCTTATATCTACCAGGGAACTGTTATCTTGTGTTAGGAGGCGGCTATCTGGTTAACTTCCCATTGTTTTGTTGTTAGGCTGCTGGAGGGGAAAGGGATATCACTCCAACCTGCAGTACAGCAGTAAAGAATGATTGAAGGTTATCAGAGCACAAATCACGTGACTGGGGGCAGCTGGGAAACTGACAATATGTCAAGCCCCATGTCATATTTTAAAATTAAATTTAAAAAAATCAGTTTGCTCTTTTGAGAAACAGAATTCACTGCAGAATTCTGCTAAAGCAGCACTATTAACTGATGCATTTTGATTTTTTTTCCCATGACAGTATCCCTTTAAGAATATATGTTTAATGTTATTTATGTATTACAAATGAATTATATAGTACAAACCATAAATCCAAATGGAAAGAGGCTGGAAAGAGACTCTAAATGAACAAGTTGTATGGAATAGTACTTGTGCTTGTTTCAAAATGATACAATGCAGCCCAACTATTTGCCAGAGACCTACTGCTAGCGCCTAAAGCTGAAAATAAAGGCTATGGTTTTACCAGAACAATGATAAATACACTAGAGCTCACCAAAAGGGGTCCAGACGAATTTTCCTGTGGGGAGTAGCTGGCAGGATAATCATCATCTTCCTCTTGTATTTGCTGAAAGGTGCGTTTCAACGATTTCTCCTCAATAACTACAACACAAAAGCATTATTACTGGACAATAAAAAGTCATCACACACTTATCATAACACTTTACACAGCTTTTTGCATAGAAGTAACTTGGTATGTGCAGCACCACCAGTCATAGCTTTAGAATCCGTTACTGTGGTTCCGGAACATATCCTTGATGTTCAATTTATTTAGAGCAGTAATCATGGAGATTATAACATCTGCAGCATTACTACTGAACATGGGCTAGTCTGCAGTATGATTCCAAACAAAACCTAGACTAAACCAGTTAATGCAGGGGTCCCCAACCGCTGGGCCGTGCCCCACTACGGGGCTGCTGACAAACCTGAACTGGGCCGCCGAGCAGAGTCCACATTTAACAGGGACACGCCAAATTTGTGGATACACCGAATTTGACTCTGGTGCACGAATTTGGAGCTAGCGCAACCAAATTTGACTCGGCACGCAGGGAATTTGATGCTGGCACAGCCACATTTGACACGGTGTGCACAGTTGACACAATTCTGGCTTTACACCGGTCCTTGGGTCAAAAAAGGTTGGGGACCACTGAATTAATGCTCACTATTTATATTTCAGTGCATAAATGGAATTATGGGAACACACCTGTATCACTCAATAACGTCTGATAAGATGACAGCACTATAAAGGGCCTGCTTGACAGATACACTTTGATTATAGAAACACAGAAGCTTATTACAGTTCTTGGTTACAGTCTGAGGTGGTTAAAACCCATACTGTTCACGGCAATTAAGTTGAAGTAATTTCTAAAATTATCTTCAACTGGGAAAGAGCCATCTCTGAGCACAAAGAAGCAATGCTTTGCTAACATAAGTCATTCCCAAGGATAGCGTACGACACCCATTATACTCCTGACAGCAGGAAGCCTTGCTATTGTCTACTTGAGGACAGCACCAAGTGCATTCTGGGAGCCTCCCAGCAATGCTAGCTCTTCATCTTATCAGGAGAAACCACCTGAATTGTAAAAAAGCAGGCGTTAATTGCATATGCCATAAAGTAACGGCAGGGAACACAAAGCGCGGCTAACCCACATGTCACCGATTCGATGTCAGCAGTCATTTACTTAGTTTCCTAAGGGTACAGTCCTGCTGTAAGAGATTAACTCAGAGCCAGCAAAAATGAGCAAGACTGGATGCTTCTTTAAGTGTCAGGCTATGTCGTGTAACACCCCCACCTTGATAGACAGCGGCCAGTAATCATCCACTTTAACCCCACAGCAGGGAAATGAAATGATTCACTGTTAACACTCCTGGAATAATTCTCCTGCTTCCATAATGAGCTAGTGTGGCTTGTCCTGAAAACCTAAAGCCTAAATGAGAAATCAGTCTGTCATTGAGGTATGACTGGCAAGCCCTTGGATTAGTGCCGTTATGCTTCCGACCACTTCCAAGACGGAACAGATCTAACTCAAGCTACAGGAAGGTGAAATATGGTGACAATGACCTAAAGAAAAGATAAGCCACGTCTATACTTTTACATTCTATAGTTACAGAAGGATGCAGATTGCCAACTTGTTAATAGCAGTAGAGGTTCCATGATTAACCTACTAGCACAGTGACTGCATGGAAGTCTGGATATTGGGCTTATGAACAGGTATTTGATGCAAAGCCTAATTGGAACTGTAAATTCATTGCTTATTTCCAGGCTTTCTCCACAGCAGCAAGGGGACCATAAATGTTCAGATGGGGTGACACCCATTAGCAGTAGCATTGGTGAGAGGACATAGGTTCAAATTTAGCAATTACTTACTATTCCACTGAACATGGGAGGCAAATGATTGGCTCAGCTTAGAATTAGTAAATTTTTGTGACTCTGTACAATGCGAAATATAGAATGTGTGGCATAGCAGGCATTTTCGACCTTAAACAGATATAGTCATGGGAAAAAAAAAATTTTTCAAAATGCATCACTTAATAGTGCTGCTCTATCAGAATTCTGCTTTGAAATCTGTTTCTTAAAAGAGAAAACAGATTTTTTTATATTTTATTTTGAAATCGGACATGGGGCTAGACATATTGTCAGTTTCCCAGCTGCCCCCAGTCATGTGACTTGTGCTCTAATAGCAGTCACTCATTACTGCTGTACTGCAAGTTGGAGTGAAATAAACTCCCTCCCTTTCCCCCCAGCAGCCAAACAACAGAACAATGGGAAGGTAACTAGAGAAAAGCTCTAACACAAGATAACAGCTGCCTGTTAGATCTAAGAACAGCACTCAATAGTAAAAGTCAGGCCAGGTGGAGAAACAACAGCCCGCAAAAAGCAGTTCCATCCTAAAGTGCTGGCTCATTGACCAGATGACCAGAGATGGCTGCCTACACAGCAATATTACAACTTAAAAAATATACTTGCTGGTTCAGAAATTACATTTTATATTGTAGAGTGAATTATTTGCAGTGTAAGCAGTGTCATTTAGAATTCAAAAACACACCATAAAAATCTTGAGAAAATCCCTATTGACAAAGCTCAAGGGTCCCAATTGGACATTCCCAAAGGGCATCTTTGTTATCAAAACATAATTGGGGAAGTTGCTGCTTTGGGAAAAGTAACATATAACAAGACTTGAAGAGTAAATCACAGTCAAGTCCTAAGCAAAGGATCAGAGGGAGCCAATGCACCTGGTGCTTCCTTGGGGCTGTCATCATTTTCAATTGCCAGTCTGAGCTGTTGAACAAAATCAGACGAGTAAACGCCACGTTCCTGCCAGATGTGCAGCAACCTTTCCAAGGGCTTTCGGCACCCGTCCTCTGCCTCGCTGTGGGAGAAAGAAAAAAAGTGGGTATGGAAATATGAAGAGTAATGCAAAAAAAAAAAAATTGCTAATAGAGAAACACTGAATATGGGTTCCCCACTGGCATACTTCTGCACAGCTCATATTGATTTTATTCATGAATGGAAAATGTATATTACCTGTAGCAACTATACTGCTTCACTGTAAGGCATCAAACATATACTGTACTTGGTCAATTTACAACGAACGTTCTTTTGTACATATTAAACCAGCCAATCACAGACATGAAGAAGTGAGAGTGAGCAGTTGGTTGTGGGGAATAGAGGATTGAGACAGAGCCAGTGACACTGCTTGCCAGACAAATAATCAGTAGGACAGAATTGATGTAGATTTTATAGAACACACTTTAATAAAGAATTGTTAAAGTGTTCAGGAAACTACATTTAGCCTGAAAGGCCATGTTATAACATTCAGGAGGAAAAATTATTGAGAAAAAAATTGCCTTTTCAAATGCATATTTCATCGTGTTTACTTTCCCTTTTACTACAAGATAGATCAGTGATCCCCAACCAGTAGTTCGCGAGCAACATGTTGCTCTCCATCCCCTTGGAAGTTGCTCCCAGTGGCCTCAATGCAGGTGCTTATTTTTGAATTCCTGGCTTAGAGGCAAGTTTTGGTTGCATAAAAAACAGATGTCCTGCCAAACAGTCTCTCCTATAGGCTGCCAGTCCATATATGGGTTACCAAAAAGCCAATCAGAGCTCTTATTTGACATCCACATGGACTTTTTCATGCTTGTGTTGCTCTCCAACTCTTTTTTAAATTTAAACGAACAAAAAAGGTTGGGCACCCCTGAGATAGATTGTGGATAATGTATCCCCTATTTTAATTTCGACAGATATTATAAGCCACTGAGGAATTACATGACGGGAAGCCACAGGTATATAGGTTAGTCAAGAGCTTCTTCTCTTTGTTGCAGAAATATGGCTGGTACAAATGTGGCATAGGGTATGATTTTACAGCACTTTTTTCTTTTACAAAATAATAATTGCTTATGACAGACAGAGTGCAAGAGGAGTAGAGATCACCATAAGTTATATGGCACATTTATAATGATGCAGGAGAGCAATGTTTATAAGAATATAATTTAGTTTGGTCCCATAGAGACATTACCAAAACTGTAGACTAGAAGTAAATAACGGTGTTCATGTAAAACTTTTCCTTGCTACATTTTTACATTAGAGATGTGCCTACTCCTCTTTTTTTGGCAATAAATATCCAAATCTTTGATTACCCACCGGAGCACCATCAAATCCATCATCTTCAGATGGAAAGAACATGGTACCACAACAACCCTGCCAAGAGAGGACCGCCCACTAAAACTCACAGACCAGGCAAGGAGGACTTTAATCTGAGAGGCAGCACAGAGACCAAAGGTAACCCTGAAGGAGTTGCAGAACAGCAGAGACTGCAGTGTCTGTCCATAGGACCACAATAAGCTGTACACTCCAAAGAGCTGGTCAGAAAAAAAGGCATTACGTAAATTTAAAAATAAGAAGACATGTTTTGAGCTTGCCAAAAGGTATGCAGGTGACTTCCCAAATCTATGGAGGAAGGTGCTCTGGTCAGAGACTAAATTTGAACTTTTTGGCCACCAAGGAAAATTCTATGTCTGGCACAAACCCATCACCCCTAGAACACCATCTCCACAGTGAAACATGGTAGTGGCAGCATCATGCTGTGGGGATGTTTTTCAGTAGCAGGGACTGGGAAACTGGTCTGAGTCAAGGGAAAGATGGATGGTGCTAAATACAGGGATATTCTTAAGCAAAACCTCTATCAGTCTGCCTGTGTAAAACATTCAACATGAAGGAGCTGGAGCAGTTTTGCCTTGATTAATGGGCAAAAATCCCAGATGTGGCAAGAACTTTACTAAAGTGACCTGCAGCTGTAATTGGTGGCTCTACAAAGTACTGACTTTAGGGGGAGGCGAACAGTTATGCACACTGAAGATTTGTTATTTTGTCCTATTTGTTGGTTGCTTCACAATAAAAAAAAAAATCTTGAAAGTTGTAGGCATGTTCTGAAAATTAAATGGTGCAAACCCTCAAACAATCCATTTTAATTTCAGGTTGTGAGGCAACAAAACATAAAAAATGCCGGGGGGGGGGTTTAATACATTTGCAAGGCACTCTATGTACACACACACAGGTATGGGACCTGTTATTCAGAATGCTTGGGACCTGGGGATTTCCGGATAATGGATCTTTCTGTAATTTGGATTTTCATGCCTTAAGTCTACTAGAAAATCATGAACATTAAAAATAAATAACTAAATATTATATATAAATATATATAATATTATATAATATTATATAATAAATATATATATATAGATATATATATATATATCCTTGAGAAAGGACCCCATGTGGGTCCGAAACGTTGGATTATGATGTGCAATCGTTGAATAAAGAGATTTTTCGTCACCAAAGAAAAGTGAGTGCTGATCATCTGTCCAATTTATGAAACTATTATCGTGCACCACTGATAATGCTGAAGTATTGAGTGCAAGTACTACGGGAGCAGCATATATATATATTACACATGGTGATGTAATCTACATTGTATATTTATGCCGATAGAGCATATATAAAAGACACCATGTCAAACAAATGCATACCTGGACACATGTGAAAAGGCATCCAAAAGCACATTCTCAAACTCGCGAGTGAACTCTGGTCCTTTGCGCTTGCTGTTCTGGATAACATCATTGGCCAAGTACAAGAAAGTCAGCTTCCGGCTTGTCTTGGCTATTGAAAACAAGGAAAACACAGGTTTAGATTTCACACATATTTCACTCATAGCATACAGATCAGATGTATTTATCTTGGACAAAGGATGCTTTGAAAACAGACAAATCAAACATAATATGTCTGTTATATAGTGGGTGGCTGCTGCAAACTCTGCAAGGGACAATAGCTCTATTGAATATGGTCAATGTCCATATTTAAGCGAGGCAAATTGTTAAGCTGTAGATATTTGCTGCTGGCAGCAGAGGGAGCACTAGCTCTACCACTATGACTGCATATTCTTTATAACAGCACAATTAGTGAGTAAAATGTAACAGCATAAGCCCAATAACACTAACTTAGAATTCAACCCTTAATGAATATTGTTTAACAGCTCTAGCTAAGAACGGTTGTTTTCCACTTAACAGCCTTAATGCTGACAATTACATAGTCCTGCTTATTACACTTTTAGAAGAGAAAGGCCACAGACGATGGCACTGCAGTTCCAAATGCAAGAGTAGCCGAGTGTGTATTACACAGCGAACTCTATAGAAATGGCATGATTAATATCTAGTGTTGAATACAAAGTGCACCTTGGAAATATGTAATGTCAGCTGCTCCATTTAGAGAGAAATAATGGTGTATGTGTGGCATTACTGCAGGAATCATGAAAAAACTACTACTATTGTGTAAGGACTACTACCTTTAGCATGTCATAAGGTTACTCCAGCGTGTTCCACATTAGTAATGACTGGGCTACGGCACAACTTGCACAGGCGGCAATACAGTCTGTCAAATAGTCTCCGTCAATACGCAGAGGACTCATTTCAGTCCACGAGGCTGCGGTGTCTATTACCAAACAAAGCAGCCCAAGAAAAAAGCATTCTACTCCTCCAGTTAGCAATGCACCATCTAAAGATTATACGCAGATAGACGGAGAGCATACAGCGGGCCACACCAGTATAGCAGACTTTCTATTGTTCTGATCATTCATGAAAAGAGTACAACCAATCAGAACAGCAGGAAGTGAAGCTGTGGCTATAGAACAGTAGGTCTCAGGGTTCAGTGACCCACAGCTAAAAGAATAATAATGACTCCTTGCATTAAAAGGCACAGTGACCCATAGCATTAAAGGGATGGTTTAGAATATTATTAGAATAGCTAATAATTATTAGAATAGCCAACATTGCAATTGACTTTCATTTTTTCTTTGTTCTGGAATTATTTACCTAATTCCAGCTTTCAAATTCCAAGGCTAGGGTTATTTTTACTTTTTATTGCTCATCTATTCAGACCCTCTCCAATTCATTTCCCAGTTAGAGTCCTGCACCAGGTCTGGTACCCGTGAAATACCCGTGGTTGGGTTTTTGGCAGCAAATCCCTGGCAATGGGAGTGGTCCGTGGGTAACCTGCCTGGGTACCAAGCTATAGTGCACGACTGGTAGCCTGCCATCCTTACCTGCATCTGGTGCAGGCAATTTTCTGTCCCTTTCCTGGTGCTTTGGCAAGGGAGCACATCCGGTTTCACAGGTTCCTGGGTAGGAAACCAAAGTTACCTATATAGGGTCTGAGCAGGTCTGTGCTGGGTGGCAGGTGCCGTTGAGGTTAGGGGTCAGTGGGTCTGGGTCTTGCATGGGTCCTTCCGACTGGACCATTGCGGGACTCTAATCCCAGCCTCTTACTCAATTAATGCATGGTTGCTATGGTAATTTGGACCTTAGCAACCTGATTGCTAAACATTGCAAACTGGAGAATTGCTGAATAAAAAAAAAGTTATAATCATTCAAAAACCATAAATCATAAAAAATTTAAACCAATTGCTAATCGTCTCAGAATATCACTCTCTACGTCATGCTAAGTTCATTTAAAGGTGACAAACCCCCTTAAAGGAGATGAATAATTGTTTCCCAATGTAGGGAGTCTAATCAAATAGACCATACACATACACCCACCCATATAAGTTAACATAAGGTTGCTGAGATGTTTGTAAGCAGAACACAGACCAGTAAGTGACCATGTTAATCTGTTTTTAGAATAATGTAATAAGCATTCCTTCCCAGCACACTACACTGGGAGTTGTAGTTCAGTCATAGCTGAAGGGCCAAAGATGCTGAAAGATGAAGGAGACTGAAGGAGAAACTAAGCTTATTCACAGCTGGGAGCTATAGATATTTAAGCATACAGCCAGGTAAAGAATAAATAATATAACAAAAATATAACAGGTAGAGAAAAGCAACACACTGGTGTTTGTGGACATGATATATACCAGTGAATCTGCTCATATTAAGGATAATGTATTAGCATGAGAGTCAAGGGTGTTTAGAAATCAATATATCCCACCGAGAGAACATGATAATGACATTATCTGCAAGCGGCGTTCTTTGGGCTACCTGCTTAGCAGTTTAGTGATCCCCAAGGCATTCTCATGTCAGTAAAAGCTTCTCATTAGCTCTGTTTCTTTTCTGGCGTTGGCATGTGCTTAAAGACATTGTTTTTCTGTGTTTGGGGACTGTGTGTCTTGTATAGCAGTGCCAGTACTAGAACAGTTGTGTATATACTGCAAGGAACAACATGGAGGAACCATGGGAAAGTGATATTTGAGACTGGTTGCTGCAATGTAATCCACCAACTGGCTCGTGTTGCTGAAGTGTCGGATTTTCAAATAAGATGAATATTAATTATAAGAATGTTTAGGTTTACTAATGATAACACAATTATTTTACTTAATAGAATATATATTCATGTTTGATATATTATGCATGTTTGATTATTCATGTAGTGATAAGGAATGAATGTTTTATTTTGTTTTATACAAATTAATGTTAGTTGGTAAGAAACTTCTGTTCTGAAAAGGATGTTTTATCAGACTCCTAACCCAGGTGTATAGCCTTTGTGCTTAAGGCTAAGGCCAGACGGGGAGATTCGGGGGAGATCCGTCGCCTGGCGACTTCTCGCGTCGACGAATCTCCCCAAATAGCTAGATAGTGCTGCGCCAGGCAATTTTGAGCAACTTTTAAAATCGCGCCGCTCCGTCTGAACAAGCGCAGGCGACTCTAAGCCTAGCAGGCACGCAGAGCTATCTAGCTATTCGGGGAGATTCGTCGCCGCAAGAAGTCGCCAGGCGACGGATCTCTCCCGAATCTCCCCGTCTTGACTTAGCCTAAAGCAAATCTCAAAGGTTGTATAATCCTTGGTGTCTGTGTGAATAAGATGAGAACACCTTGAAGGATTTTACAAACTATCCACAGTATAGAGCACATCTGTTTGAGAGGGTAATAATTAATCAACAGACCAATTTTGAATGTGTACTGAAGGTATTAAGGAGTTACACAGCATTGTTCTAATCTGAAGCAATGTCAACAATAGTGTGTAACATCAAATTAAGAAGGTCAAAGGCTATTTTATATTTTCTGAATATTTCTCAGGCCACAATATTTGAGGAAACAGTGCCATCTACAGATGGTGGAGGACATCACATGTCCAGAGGTCACTATAACAAATATTTAGATCAACTGGTGATTGTTTAACTTTACAGACTACCCTTTAATGCCAGTTGGTTAGTTGATAAATCCCAGGGGTGGAGTTTTAGATAGAGATGAGGGATAAGTTAGGAGACACGAGGAAACTAAAAAAAGGAGAGGATAAGAAAGGAGGACTGAAAGAGGAGAAAGGGGATTCCCAGAAAAAGAAAGAAAGAGAAAAACTAGGAAGGAAATCTAAAAACTACGTGGAGACTCTCAACTATAAGAAAACTCATTCTCCAAATAAAAAGGAAATAACCATGTTTTTAAAGATCCAGAAAGGGAGATCAGGGTGACATCACAGGCCAGTGAAAACTCTACACCTGGTAAATATAAATGTTATACTTTTCCCGATTAAGTTGTATGCTTGGATATTTATTATTCCTATGTGTATTATAGTCATACCCTAAACATGGACTTTCCCAGAATTGCAAACTGGGAATAATCTGTTTAATTTGGGTCCATTTTATTTTTCATTAATATATATAGATATATATATATATATATATATATATATATATATATATATATATGATATCCAAGTTAAAGATTTAATGGGGAAATAGAAAATTTAAGGATAGCATTCCTTAGCAAATCAGAATCAGTTATATACTCCTCCTTTGATTCTAATCTATATAATACCTTGTTATTAAGTATTAAAAAGTGAACGTATATATATTATCGAGTAATATCTATTGGTCAATTTTCCTTTTGATTAATTATTGAATGTATATCAGGGAGTGTTTAGTAGATTTTTTGTAAGAAGTAATAATTTCATTTTTTTTTGTCATATTCATATTTAAATAAATTAATTATTTTATTAAATAATTGTCATGATTTTTCACCTTTGTACCAATTGATTGGGAAAGCTCGATATCGAATTCAGAGTTGGGCATATATTATTTAAGACTCCTCCTGTTTATTACTAATAAGGAGCCTTAAATTCTTTTATATAATTTTATTAAATATACGCACAATTAGCCCGACAGAAGTCTGGAAGAAATACACAGATGGAGAAAATGCCCTGTGTGTCCCTGCAGAGAATTTCATGAAACAAAGGGTTTAATCTCCCCAGCAATGATAACACAGACTCGGAATACTGCCAGTTCTACTGCAAAATAATGTAATAATGTCACATTAAACAAACTAAAGGGCAAAGATTTTTATTGGTTTGCATTAGCTTTAAGATGGCCATACACAGAGATCTCTCCCCAATATGCCCATCTTCAAGGAGGGAGATACGAGGCTGATCCAATCATGGGCCCTAGGGCCCAACAATCATCCGCTGAAATTAATCCGGGGCTACCAGAATCGGACTCCGACCCCACTCCCATCCGCCACCTGAATGACCCTTGCAGAAAAAATTGCTGCTGTACCGGTCCACGGACCAAAAAAGTTTGGGGAACCCTGATCCAAATTACGGAAAGATTTGTTATCTGGAAAACCCCAGGTCGCCAACATTCTGGATAACAGGTCCCGTAGCTGTCCCAATCTTTTTAGAACTACACTCAACTGGCATAGCAGAGACAGCTGGATGGGAAGGCCAAATATCTGTCACTTGTTCTCATTCCATATTCTCAGTATTCCTTGGGCCATTAAAAAATCCCCTGCTATCTAAGATATCAGTTCATTATTCTTAATACGATATTTAATATTATAAATATATAAATGATCCTGCCTAATCTATTATCATGATACAAACCTTCAGATATAACCCCAGAGTTCAACATCTACAGCTGGGGATTTCTGCCCTAGATAAAACCAGTAAGTAGCAAAATATAGGTTTATTTTATGCAAAGAAGTTTCTATTTTTCTACTTATTTGCAAGAGAAAGTAAAATGTCAAAATTACACATGTTTCTGTTTGAATGCATTTTATGAGAATGAAAAATGGAGTGAACGCATGGAGATGAATAACTGTACAGATACAAATATACAGAAAGGAAGGACCACCGTCTGTAATCATAGGATCCCTACTAGTAACTTAGAAGGCTGATCTCCCACAGGGGGCCCCAATTATTAGTCCACTGGTCACCCAGCCACCCTATGTGGTGGGCACTGCTAGCCTTTTAAGCTGCAAGTCAGTCTCCCCAAAACCCCTGCTTATCTTAAATTGTTACAATTGTTTCTTTGTTTATCTTAAATTGTTTAAAAAAGTGCACCTTTCAAGAATTCTGGGTTGCATGCCAAAAGCCAATTTTTTAGAAACTTTGTATCTTTTTCTGGCAGTGAAAGAAATCAAAGAGAAAGTATGGACATTTCAGTAAGAATCCGTGACTGCCCCATGAAAAATGCGACAGTTGGGAGGTATGGTGTTCAAAAGGGGAACTTTGAACAGTGATAAGACAGCTTGGGTGCCACTTTACCCCAATGGTATCCAGGATAGAGCTTTGATTTGTCCACTCAACCTCTAAGCAATGGCCACCACCATCAATACTAAGACAAACAAAGAATCATGTCAATCCCTTCGAGTGTGTAATAAAACAACTACAAAAGAAAATAATGAAAGAGTGAAAAGCTTCCTGGTACAAAGCACTTCAGCAGCTGTTTTTCCTTATATTCCTTTTAATGGCTGGCTGCCTGTCTTGCCTTCATACTGCTAAGACTAACCTACATAAAGATGAAAGGCGCTGGTCTCTCCGGGAGAGAAAGCTTATAAAGTTCTTATGATATTGCCAAGAACGATGTGATGTTGAACACGTTACGCAAACTGCATAATAAATCAAAGAAACAGCAGGAGATCATATACACGATAGCTCAGATTAGTGCAGAATTATCTCCACTTGTGACTTCAGTAGAGGTTATCTGCAACATGATGAAATTACATAGTAACAGTTAAATCAGGTTGAAAAAAGAAAGTCCATCAAGTTCAACCCCACGAAATGAAACCAAGCATCCACACACACATACACACCTGCATACCCTCACATAAATTATATATGCCCATATCTATATGGACTATTGACTTTAGTATCACAATAGCCTTTGATATTATGTCTGTCCAAGAAATCATACAAGCCCCTTTTAAAGGAACAGTTCATACCCCCCCCCCTTAAGTCACTGATTGGTTACTGCCTGTTAACCAATCAGTGGAAACCAAGAGAGCTGAAAAGCAGGAAGTAGTGTTCTGGTTATTATGTTAGACACCCAGTCACTCCAGCCTTTATATTTTACATTTTTGGCTAACTAACTATATTGGAGGCATTTTTTATTTTGCACAGCCTATTTACCCAGTTTTTATTTTTATACTGAACAATTCCTTTAAAAGCATTAACAGAATCAGCCATCACAACATGAGACTCCATTCCTCCAAACATCACTGAAAATATGTAGGAACCAGCAGATTTTCTACATGTAGTCCTCCTGCACAGAATTAGCTGGCCACATACTTTAATGCTCCACTGAACTTTAGAACACAGCATAATATTTGAAAAAAAACCCCAGAAAAGCATGTGCTGTAAAAAAATATATATATAGGTCTTCCACTAACATCACTGTGCAGATAACCTATTCTCTTCTTTTACCAGCTCAAGAAGAAACTCCTGTGAGCACATTGCATCTGCCACATTTTTATGGTTAAAGCTGTACAAAAAAAAACATGACAGTCTGACGTTGCTATGCAAGTTTTACTTTGAAAGCAGCAAGTAAGTTGCAGGTAATACTTAGTCCCTTTGTAAAATGTATAATGAAGCAATAGAATTCTTAATGAATCAGATGAAAATTGAGCATAGGACTGATGTAGTTGGCCAGCTTAAATATATTGCAATATATGGACAAACATTCCGTTTTGTTTAAAGGGTAAGGCATTTTTAGTAATGTTTTACGGTCCTTGGTATATTAATAATGGGTTGAGTGCAGAGGATCTCTTGTATTTGTCTAGGCAAGTTTTGGCCCAACCAACTGCTGCAGCAGGGGTCCAGGGCCTGCCTCTTTACCTTTCCCCACCCCTTCCCATGCCCTTCCTTACTGAATGCATGAAACATCCTTCTCTAGATACAATCATTCATGACCCAAACAAGGCAGTTTAAAAATTAAAATTAATTCAATTATTTGATTGGAAGCACATGCTAAATTGCTATCTACATAAGTCTCCCATGTCTGCAACTACAACTGTGCAATGTCATAATTCTGTGCTGGATGAACTGGTTTAAAGGAGAATTCAACCCTGTAATAAAGAAAACCATACCCCCACCCCACATAGACCCCCCTCCCTCCAGCCTAACTGTCCCCACGGGGAAATGCCCCATATTTAATATTTACCCCTCTGTGCAGATTCAAGCAGCAGAGTTGCAGCTGTGAATCTGTGCCATGGGGTAAATATAAAGTACGGGGCATTTCCCGTACAGGTACAGGTTTTTTTAATTTCCCGTACTGGTACAGGTTTTTTTAATTTCCCGTACTGGTACAGGTTTTTTCCCCATACAGGTACAGGTTTTTTTAATTTCCCGTACAGGTACAGGTTTTTTCCCCGTACAGGTACAGGTTTTTTTAATCACAGGGTTGAATTATCCTTTAAGGCAGGGATCCCCAACCACCGGGCCACTACCCAGATGGATGCCGGCGCACCAGGATTGGACACCGGTGCGCCAAATTGGTCAGCGACCCCCCTCCCGTCCCTCGCTGACCCCCGGTCCTTGAAAAATTTTTTGCCTCAACACTGTTCCCTGAAGCAAAAAAGGTTGGGGATCCCTGCTTTAAGGCTAATGCCTTAATGCCGATTCTTGACCTGTGGATAAACAAGAGGATAATGATCAGCCCACCCTCTGGCATCAGTCTTCTGCCATGACTGCACCTAGAGTAACTATGTCGAGCCAGGTGCACATGAAATCCGGAATGCATTTTGGTGCCGAAATATGGTTCATGGGCCTGCAGCAAACCTGATGCAGCGGCTCTAATGCAATCACACAATAAAACTCATGCCAGTGGAAGGCCTAATTCTTGGCCTGTGTTTATCTGCAGACCAAGAATCAGACCCATTTAGCATTAGTCTAATAGCACCCTGGGGCCAGCAAGATGTTGAATACCATGCCATTACTATATCTACCAACAGGCATCAAACTGTCTGAAAGTGGACCTGTCACCCTAAGAAATAATTCCAAATACAATTTTATGATGTTAGTCAAGCATAATAAACTTTACTCACACTATATATATCATTTAAATTGTGTTTCTTTCAGACTTGGAATTCATAATCACGTGGAACAGGTAACAGTCATTTTGTGGACACTGTAATTATAACAAGCTTTAGATCATGCCAAAATCTTGTTTATGCGCCAGAATAGGGCATGGTGTCCATACCATGCACTGACTATACAATTAGATGGTGAGGAGGGAGGGGCAATGTGAGGAGTGCAGTGACCTCTAGTAAGTGCAGAATGGAAAGTGAAAGTAATTGCCTGCTTCACCTCTATGCCTAAGGTATAGAGGAGGGGCAAGCAAAATTTGCTGGACAGCTGGTAGTTTCAAACGAGTATACAACAGGTAGAGATGTTTTAATAAAGAAAAATTATTTGAGTTTCATGTTTAATTTTAAGAGGACTTTTATTTTACAGCTTTATATGTTTGGGTGACAGGTCCCCTTTAAACGAACAGTAACATAAAAAAAAATTAAAGTGTTTTAAAGTAATGAAAATTAATTCAGTGTTGCCCTGCACTGGTAAAACTGATGTGTGTTTGCTTCAGCAACACTACTATAGTTCATATAAATAAGCTGTTGTGTAGCAATGGCAGAAATTGAACAAATACTATATGGCACAGGTTAAATATAACAGATTGCACCATTATGTTCTACAGAGCCTATCTGCTGTGTAACCTGAGCCAATTTCTCCTTTGAATGACTGCCCCCATTGCTACACAGCAGCTTATTTATATAAACAAACACAGAAGTTTTACCAGTGCAGGTATATTTTTATTACTTTAAAACGCTTTCATTTTTCTATGTTGCCGTTCCTTTAAGTAATTCTAACATCATTTTATTTAGGACAGTCTCACAGGTTCGCAAGGAAATGTGTGGAGTTTTATGTGGAACCAAAAAACCAACAATCTGTGGGGGTCAGTGCTAAACAGATAGGGGAAATAAGAATATAGCATTGAGAGATCTTATGGTGTATAAATTTTGTTAAAAGTTGTAGTTCAACACCTCCACCTGTTTCATGTGGCTAATGGGTGTACCCGCACGTCGGCTAAAAAAGCAGTGCTGTCAATAGTTCATACTAGGATGTATGCAGCATATGAAAGGAAAGTAACAACTTTTGCTGAAGCCGAGATCCTGTCCCTGACCCAGCAAAGCCATTGGAAGCCCCCTAATAATTAGACGCTAACTACTTCCTCACATACTTACTGTAAAAACTAGTGATGACGAAGCTATTCATCTGGGGCCGCAAGCGAATAAATTCGCAAAACCCCAGAATAATTTCATCTGGCGAAAATTCGCCAGCGTCTTGTTTTTAGATTGGGCGACGTTTTGCAAATTTTTCGACGTTTCGTGAATTTCTTCGGCGCAGCAAAACACCTCAGATTCGCCCATCACTAGTAACAATTAATGATGAGTGAAATCTTTGGCAGGTTTCACTGCGAAAAAGACGCCCATAGATTAAAATGGGTGGAAAAAAATTGGGGTAAAAAAAAATTTCACCCATAAACTTCAATGCATTTAGCGAATTTCTTATTGTTTTGTGCGTTTTCAGTAAAACAGGTCAGATTTACCCATCACTAGTAACAACATCCTACATGTTTTCCTTGCCCTCACCGATTCCTACAGTTTTGGGAACGTTTGAAAAACCTGTCAGTTGATGGGGGTCCTTGTCCATCCTTAGGTCCTGCTGCTGATCTGCTTTATGGCCCTGGGCCAAAGTTTTGTGAGATCACCAAATGAGCATATCTCACAGTGTGTGGTCAGCTTTTGCCAGAACAATATTTCCCAACTCACTTCTACACCTACACAGTTAAATAAGGAAAACAGACACATACACAGAATAGAAGACTTGGAGTCTGTGTGCCAATAACTCCTCTGCAGCAATACTAAACTTTACCCCATGCACAGTATCCATCTACCAGTTACATTAAAAAAAAGAAGTATGGCGGGATTGCCTAATGTGCAGAGGATATTCAATCTCTCTCTACATCTGCATTTATACCTACGAGTGGAAGCTTCTGTAATGCTGGTCTCAGCAGAAGTAAAATACGATCCTCTCCCAAGATAAAAATAACTGCACAGATGTGATAATTGTTGTCTACAGAGATTTGCAAAACAAGTTCAGTGAAGGCAAGCAATAAAAAAATTCCCACGTATCACTGAATGCATGCCAATATTTAGGGAAGCAATATTCTACACATATAATCAGCTACTGCAGGGGTTCCCAACCACCAGGCTGCAGACAGTATTGAACTGGGCCTCCGAAATTAATTCAGTGGGCCCGAATTGGACGATGGCAACCAGAATTGGATGCCGACCCCTCCGACTGCCCCCGACCCAACGGTCATTGCAAAAAATGTTGCCGCTGTACTGGCCCCCGGACCAAAAAGGTTGCGAATCATAAACCCTGCTTACTGTAAAGTGTGTAAGTAAGACAGAATACTAATGAAGGATACCAATAATAAAACTTTAGCTTCAGGACTAATTTCAATGAAATGCCACATCATACACACAAGTCTGACAAGATCAACATTAACCAAAAGTGAAAGTTCTTTAAACTAATTGCAATATAATGTACTCTACACCTACACCGGTAAAATGGATCTGAATAGCAGCCCCATTATAGTTAATATAAGCAAGCTGGTGTGTAGCAATGGGGGCAATTGAAATAGGGCTAAAGCGCATAGGTTTAAAATCTTTAAAGATTCTTTCCCTTGCCTTCTGGCACTCTGAGTGCTAAATTTTCGGAAGTCAGACAAAATTTCCTTGTGAGGCAACTTCAGGCAATTTCGGAAAACTAAGCGCTCCAAGTGCCATCCTGCCAGCTATTTACATTCTAGCGGGCAGAAAGGCAGTTTGGGGAGATTAGTCTCCCCAAAGAAAAGGATATTTGTCGCTGGGTGACTAATCTCCCCAAATCTGCTTCTGTGTCTCTGCCCTAAAGGCAGCAGTTAGAATTGATAAAATAGTATGCAATATTCCACAGATGCTGCTGATAAATTACTAACTAATTTAGCAACTAAATGTATCCAAATGCAACAGTTCAGAATGGTTCTGGATCACTGAGCTGCCAGACAAACACCAGAGACACAAATATAACCCCCTAAAGGTGTCCAAAGACGCATTCAGCTCTTTTACGGCAGGAGACAAGCAAACAATATCAGCAGATGACGAACATCAGTGTCTCGTCAATCAGCCCCCCTGGAAAATTTTGATTGGGCGCCTTTCTAGCCACCCAAATATCTGCCATTTTACTGCTGAATCATCAGATACAGACAGAATTCTATTGTTTCTACCTGTATATCTGACAATTCAGCTCTTTCACAAACGATCTTTCCTTGCGACCAACTGTTATGTCTAAGGCCACCTTAAGACTAAATGCATACATTTGCTTGGAGATAAAAGTTATAACCAAAAATAAACCATCTTTCTGGCCAAGCAGCAGGTTGGTCTCACAACCAGGGCCAAATGCCACATCCTTAGCAGACCCCAAGCTATGTTTCTTAAACCTTGGGTCCTCGGATGCTGAAGTCCTACAATTCCCATCATGCTCCAAAAATAATAGTTGTACAGGTATGGGATCAGTTATCTGAAAATCCATTATCCAGAAAGATACAAATTTACGGAAAGGCCATCACACATAGTCTACATATTATCCAAATAATCCAAATTTTTTTTTTACTTATTTCCTTTTTCTCTGTAATAATAAAACAGTACCTTGTACTTGATCCAAATTAAAGATGACCATACATGGGCCCATAAAAGCGGTCAATAGACAGAGTCAGCAGCTTATTGGCCCATGTATGTGGCCCTCCGACAAAGGGCTAGGCCAGACCTGATGGGCAACCCAGGCAACCCACCCAACCCCATCACCCCTCCGCCACACCACTTCATAAGAGCGTGCATGCGCACATACGTAAGGGCAAGTAGGCGAGCTGAACCGTGCGTCACCTCCTCCCCTCTCGGGGAGCGCGCACATGCACACTGATCCACGCACCACCACGACTCACCCAGGGCGCAAACCCAACGTCGGATTCTGAAGCCTGGACTGGGGGTAGGCAGCAGTAAAAGGTACGTGCCTGGCGCCCCCCAAACTTTGTGCCCTAGGCAGGTGCCTAATCTGCCTACCCCTAGTTCCGGCCCTGCTCCAAAGGGCTTCCCCGATCGTCATCTGGCTGAAAAGGGGGGCATGTCGGGGAGAGATCTCTCTGTGTATGGCCACCTTAAGATATAATGATTACTTATTGGAAGCAAAACCAGCCTATTGGGTTTATTTAATGTTTACATGATTTTATAGTAGACTAAAGGTATGAAGATCCAAATTATGGAAAGGTCCATTATCCAGAAAGCCCCAGGTCCAGCATTCACACTGCGAAATATGTTGCCGCTATATAAATACATGTTAATTATAATAATTTCTGGATAACAGGATTACAAAAAGAATCCAATAATTGATATAAGGCTAAAAGAGCTTGCAACCTAAAACCATATTGTAGAGGCATGCTAGCCATCTGAGGAGCCAACAAAGAGAAGTTACAGGGCCCCACACGGCCACACCAAAAGACCTACTTTAAGTGAAATTGCACATCAATTAAAACTTCCACTGATCAGCCTTCAATACTCACTAGACCCTCAACTGCTCCAATAGTTACACTCCAATAAGAGGCACAGTTGCATGCGTCCGATACAACACTTCCTTTCATCATAGGATTCTACACTCACAAACAAATCCACTTAAAATCATTACATGGTTTATAAATAAACAGGCATACACGAATAAGCAATATGGCAGCAGCCACGTACAAACATACAGAGTAACACACAGTACTAGGCTCACATAAAGACTTCCTGCTTCACTCAGGATATAATGTAGCTCTGAGGGCCACAGGCATGTTTACCTTTCCTGAGTTCCTTCTGCCAGACCGTCACAATAGTCGCCGCGTGTTTTCGGTGATGGATCAGCCACAGCGACAACGTCTGGACACTTTGCTGCGAGTTGCTCAGCTCCGACAGCTTCTTTTCCAGGGCCGGTTCGGTAAACGACGCCATGTTTACCCAAGTCCCCCCCACCCCCGAACAAGATGGCTGCCTCACCTCTCACCCCAGCACCGCGCGTCACGTGTGGTGGAACGGAGAGACGCGTTGTCCAGGTAACCCAGCGCACTTTTTACACGTCACTTCCGCACAAAAAAATCTCACTAAATGTTGCAGTATGGCTAGGGTCAGTAAAATAGCGGTGCTTACAAGTTGAAGGATTACTCTCCCTTAGAGAGGACAAAAAAAGGAGGGGGTAGCTTAAAATAGGCTGTGGGGCGTGTGTGTAACAGTTGTTAAGATATTTACAATATAAACAGTGATCATACCTCGTGTCCCTTTTTCAGAGGGACAGACCCTCTTTTGACAGCTCAACATGCAGTCCCTCATTTGTACTGTCCCTATTTTCTCTGCACTGAACTGCCAGAAAAAGAAACAAAGTTTCTAAGTTAATTGGCTTGAGAGCCCAGAACAGCTAACAGGTGCAAATAAGATACTTTGTAACAATTTTGAAATAAGAAAATTAATAATTGTAACAGTTTAGATAAGCATACCTCCCAACTGTCCCTTTTTCAGAGGGGCAGTCCCTCTTTTGACAGCTCAACCTGCAGTCCCTCATTTGTACTTAGGGTTGTCACCTTTTCTTTAAAAAAATACCGGCCTTCCTATATATTTATCTTTTTTCCTATTAATAACATTGGGATCAACCATCAAAAATACCGGCCAGGCTGGTAAAATACTGGCCAGGTGGCAACCCTATTTGTACTGGAAAGTCCCTCTTTTCTCTGCACTGAACTGCCAGAAAAAGAAACATAGTTTCTAACTTAATTGGCTTTTGGCAGAGAGCCCAGAATAGCTAACAGGTGCAAATGTGATACTTTATAACAATTTTGAGATAAGAAAATAAGTAATTGTCAAAGTTTAGATAAGCATATCTCCCAACTGTCCCTTTTTCAGAGGGACAGTCCCTCTTTTGACAGCTCAACCCGCAGTCCCTCGTTTGTAGTGGAAAGACCTGTTTTTCTCTGCACTGAACAGCCAGAAAAAGAAACAAAGTTTCTAAGCTAATTGGCTTTTGGCAGAGATCCCAGAACAGTAACAATTTTGAGATAAGAAAATAAGTAATTGTAACAGTTTAGAGAACTGTTCCTTTTCAGAGGGACAGTCCCTTTTTTGACAGCTCAACCTGCAGTCCCTCATTAGTACTGGAAAGTCCTGTTTTTTTTCTGCACTGAACAGCCAGAAAAAGAAACAACGTTTCTAACTTAATTGGCTTTTGGCAGAGAGCCCAGAACAGATAACAAAAATAGGCATGGTCAAAAGATTTCGCTGCAATTTTTTATGTCCCTCTTTTTATTTCCAAAATGTTGAGAGGAATGTGATTTCTATTGTACTGCTATTTCAGGAAATGTAGCCTGACAACATCTTAGGACCAAAGGTTAATAACCTAGTTTTGCTTAAACTAAGCAACTGTACAGGTATGGGACGGGTTATCCAGGATGATCTGTGTTGCATCATAGTAATGCAGACAGGCGGTTATCAGTTCCCCATCTTTAACACACACACACATACACACACACACACTAATCGCCTCTTCTTTGGGGTGACTAATCTCCCCAAACCGCTTCCCCCTGTCTTTCACCAGCTGTAATGAAAAGCCACCTGCAGCATGACAAGCACGTCGCTTCATGAGGCAACTTCGGGTGAAGTGGTTCAGGAAGATCAGTCGCCCCAAAGAAGAGGAGATTAGTCATCTGGCGACTAATCTCCCAGAATCACCAGGTGTACCCTTACCCTAAACACAGCTTATACAAATAGATACCAATCTCGACTCGGGGTTCTCCAGATAACAGATCTTTCCATAAATCACTTAAACATTAAATTAACCCAATTGGCTTGGTTTGCTTCCAGTAAGAATGACGTCGTAATTTGGATCAAGAACAAGATCTGGAATTTTTGTCTATGGGAGACAGCCTTTCCATAATTCGAAACTTTCTGAATAATAGGTTTCCAGATAATGGATCCCATACTTGTATGAAGTTTTTCTTGTTGTTCATATTTAGGGCAGAGACTCGGGTTGCCACCTTTTCTGGAAAAAAAATACAGACTTTCCTACATATTTATCTTTTTTCCTATTAATAACATTATGATCAACCATAATTCATACCGGCCTGGCCAGTAAAGTACCAGCCAGGTGGTAACCCTAGCAGAGACACATGTTTCGATTTGGGGAGATTAGTCGCCCGGCAACAAATCTCTTCTTCGAGGCAACTAATCTCCCCGAGCTGCCTCCCCTCCCCGCCGACTAGAATGAAAATTGCTGTGGTAGATTGGCACTCAGAGCTCTTAGTTTTCTAAAGTTGCCAAAAGTTTCCTCATGAGGAAACTTTGGAAAACGAGTGCCATCCTGCTGGTGATTTTCATTCTAGCCGGCAGGGAGGCAGTTCAAGGAAATTGGTCGCCTTGTGTCATCTTGCAGAATGTCATCTTGGGGTGCAATCTTTTAAAGGTCACATTAAAGAACTTACAGTTCTTTTATGGAACACCTTTATCTTTATGGATATATGTGACTTCATTCAATTCCAAAAACAATGAATTTGTGCATCCCTAGAAAAAATAGACACCAGGAAAAAAGTGGAAGAAATGGGGCTCAAAGAGTATAGAGATCTTCTTTCTAGTGTATGTGGTTTTGATTCTAATGGTATAATCTTTGGTTGCAAAACTTCATAGGTTGCTAGGAAAAAGCCAAAAAGCAGATCTTGCAGCAAAAGTGTTTATTCCAAAACATGTTTCGGGCTTGGCACCCTTTATCAAGTGTTATATACAAAAGTACGTAGTGTAAACGTTTATAGTGTGCTAGGGGTGATGTCCCCTCCTTTCTGGGTGGAGCCATATATCAGTCCATAAAATACACCAATTGTACAAATCTTTTTCAAATCAAGTCCATAGTGTCAGTTTTGTGTCCAAGTCCGTGCAACAGTGCATAAATATAAAGAACAAAATTAGAATAAACCTATGGAACTGCCCCAATTTAGACCTAGCAGAGGAACTTGATATTACATACAGTTAGGATATAACATAAAGAGGAAAAATATATGACCAAAATCTTACCAACAAACTTACCAATATACTTGAGTATATAAGTATAGTAATCACTATTTGTTTCTTATTGGGATTGGGCTCACAGTAGAGTAGACTATTATCTGGAAGCAGGGTCAGACTGGGGGCCCGGGGCCCACCAGGCCTGCTGTCCAGGGCCCCCCCCCAGACCCCCTGGCGCCCATCTGATGTGGCGCATATGTGTGTACAAGAGCCGCACTGTGCACTTAGTAGGTGCGCATGTGCACAGGAGCCACATGTGCGCACACAGGAGTCAACCAGTGTGCATAGCGCCGCAAACTTTTTTAAAAAAAAAATACTGGTCCAGGAGCTTAGGAGAGGGGTATCTGGCCCGGTGGGGGCCCAGCAGGTTTTTTCCTGGTGTCCCGCCGGCCAGTCCGATCCTGTCTGGAAGGGAAGGAGGAGATCATTAATATTTCATCTAACAACAATTTATCCAAGAAAGCATTTAATACTGCAGCTATCGTTTAAGCCCTTAGGTTGTAGTGTATCCAATTTTTTTTATTCAGAATGCCTCTCTTTGTAAACAAAATTTTTTCATATCACCACCTCTTGTAGGTGCTTGTATCACCTCAAGTACTGCCCATTTTAATTGGGTCAGATTATGATTTACTGCATTGAAGTGTCTTGCAACTGATGTATCTGTAGCCGTTCCCCTTTTAAAGGGATACGGTCATGGGAAAACATGGTTTTTTTTTTAAATGCATCAGTTAATAGTGCTGCTCCAGTAGATTTCTGCACTGAAATCCATTTCTCAAAAGAACAAACAAATTTTTCTATATTCAGTTTTGGGGCTAGACATTTTGTCAATTTCCCAGCTGCCCCGGTCATGTGACTTGTGCCAGCACTTTAGGTGGGAACTGCTTTCTGGCAGGCTGTTGTTTTTCCTTCTCAATGTAACTGAATGGAACGCAGTGGGACATTTCAATGCAGATTTCTGCTGGAGCAACACTATCAACTTATGCACTTTGAAAAAAAAAATTTTTTTGTCTGACAGTATCCCTTTAAGATTATGTATGTTGCCTCTATGTTCTTTGATTTGCATTTTAATAGATCTTCATGTTTGTCCTACATACCCCATGCCACAAGGACATTTCAATAAATAGATAGCATTACATGTATCACATGTGGAAAAGGGTCTACTCTTTATTGGGGTACCTTGTCTGGGGTGTCATAGTATTTCTCCTTTAATAATAGATGGACAACAAATACAATTAAGATATGGAAAGGTTCCAACTTTCAGTTTCCCTAGTAACCTTTGTGTACATTTTCTAGTGTAATTCATTTCAGACTGACATAGAGTATCTGAGGCTTTTCCCTTTTGTGTAGCTGAATAAGGGCGGTTTAATTCAAGCACCTATCTTGTGATAATATGGGCCAATATCTATATATTATATTTTCAATATCTTTACTACAGTTATTATATTGAGTCACTAATGGCATAGATTTTTGTTCAGTTTTGAATTTATCTGTCAATAATTGTTCTCTGGAGATATCACCTACCTTTTAGCACACTTTTCAATTATCTTAGCTCTCTCTTTTGTTAAATCTCTCTCTTTTAGGGTATTGGCTGCTAGTACATAGTCTTTATCTTTTGAGCAGATTCTCTGGGCTCTAATAAAATGGCCTTTTGTTATAGCTTTTATCACTTTAGGGGGCCGATTTAATAAATTCACGTGAAGGATTCGAAGTTCGAACGAATTTGATCGAATTTCGAACGTAGGATTTATCCGTTTGGTCGAATATGTGAATTTTGGCATGTTCGATCATCGAATAGGGAATGGTCGAATGATCGAATACATTCAAATAGAGTCGAATGAACGAATATTCGATCATTCGACCAGCGAAGGATTTTAATTTTATAGTTTATTCGATTGCCTACTTTTGCAGATTGGACCTACCGAATTGCAATAGAAGCCTATGGGAGTGAGGTATATCCTACCGAATTGCAATAGAAGCCTATGGGAGCACTCCTATAGGCTTCTGAGACTAAGTCCTGATCGAATAGGATTCATACGATCAAAGTCTTCGATTGTTCGAATGGTACGAATCATTAGAATGATCGAATGATTTATTCGACAGATCGAATAAATTTGTATCCGATCGTCGAATGATCGAATATCGAATAAAAGGTAGCCTAGAACTATTCAATTAACATTCGAATAGAAACGAATTTTTTTGGGGGAATAATAGTAAATTTGCCCCTAGGTGTATGAAAACTGGAGGCATGTAAAACATTATTTTTATCAGTATTTTTTACAATATAAATTTGTAATAATTAACCCATTTTCTAGTTTCAAGGTGACATCTATGTTATTGGGCCGGATTTCAGTTGTAAATGTAATAGTCGGGTGAGCTTTATTAGCTGAATGTACCATTTCATTAAACCCTTCTATTGGTCCGTCCCATATCCCCAATATATCATCCACAAATCTATAGTACCCCAATATGTGCTGGATGTAGGGGTCAGTAAGAAACAATTGTTTCTCTAGCTTGTGGACAAAAACATTGGCGAAAGAAGGAGCGACTGCTGCACCCATAAATGTCCCTTGTTTTTAATACCGCATTAAGGCAGTGAATTAGAAAATATATTAACTGATGTGGGGTGTCTGTATCAAGTAAGGCTTCTTCAACATATTGAATCAATTCAACTTGGGGAATAGAGATATACAGACTTTAGTCAATACTGCATAAGGTGGTGTCTTTCAGGCATGTTTCAATACAGATAACACAGGGTTGTGAAAAACCATCTACAAATCTAGCCAATGGTTCCAAAGCCGAAACCGATACCTGATACTATCAGTCTCCCAGGAGGGTTAAATGAGGATTTGTGGATTTAAGGGCTAGTCCAGACGAGAAGATTCGGGGAGATTCATCGCCTGGCGACTAATCA
>CM044448.1:28350425-28367739 GCA_024363595.1 Xenopus borealis
ATGTATACACATGTGCAAATGTACAGTTTAGCAAGAGCTGAAGCTAAAATCAAATAGAATTGAATACACATGGAAATTTATGTTTTCAGCTTTCCATCAGACCAGTTGCTAGTGTACTGCAGCAATAACCCCAGTGACATTATCTCAGGCTGTAGGGATGTTTTTGTGTGTTGTAGTTTAACAACAGCCAGTGTGCTACATGTTGTATATTGAAACAGAAGAGCATGCTTTTATTAAACCCATATATCAGTAATAGTCCATGTTTCCTTTCTGTGTCCTTCTCCTAGATCCCCTCTCTCCCCTCCTCTCCCAGACCCCCATAGCTGTCCTAACACTGCAGGATTTGCCCTTTCTCTGACAGATGAAATCATTCCCTTGATATATTAGAAGCTCTGAGAGCTTTTCCCCGCTGAGTTTCCTCTGCTGGTGCTTCATTACTGAGAGTTCAGCACCTCGGACAGCTCACAACAAAAAAGGCCAGAGAAAGAGACTACTCCATAAGGCAGAGAAAACAGCAGAGGGGAGACAGAGGTGAAGTGAGAGAAAGAGACTGCTCTTTGAAGGGAAAGGCAAGGATATAGCCAAAAGAGAGAGATACAAATACTGATGCAGAGACATCTCCTGGCAAACAGACAAAAGGGGAAAAAAAATATATATATATATACACATATCATTAACACTAAACAGAGTGTGATAGCTGTGAGAAATATATTATGAGTGTGAGGGAAGAAAAAAAACAGTTTGTGTTAGAACTTGACTGTTGCAGTCAGGCTCAGACGACGAGCCCCCTATGTCTCTTTCACCTTTTCATGGCTCTATAGAGAGACAGGAGCTGAAGAAGAGACAGAGACAGAAAAAGTGACAGTTTATATCACATCAATCTCCCATGAAACAGAGCATAACATTTTGGCTTTTGCAGTGCATGAAACCAAACCCCTCCTGAGTGACAGATAAAGAGAAGGACATTTTTATAGAGACAGAATGATATCTCTGGGGCGAGGCAGATACATAGAGGAGGGACGTTCCTGACAGAAAGAAAGGGTTGGCTCGATAGAAACATCTCAGAGTACAGAGACACATTGGGCTGCTTACAACTAAAAGACCATGATAAATAGACTGCTCAGTGAAACTCAGCAAGATTGGGTGACCTTCAGAAAGTTTAGACTGTAAGATCTAGGGGGCAGGAACCTCTGTCCTACTGTGTCTCATACTACGTGGCACTTATTCTGTGTATTTATACTTTTGTATTTAATGTGTTTATTGTAATACTTGTGCTCCATGTGTTTACTTCAGGGCTGGGCCAAGCTAGCTGGGCACCTTAGGCAAATGGGCCGGCCACCTCGCCTCCCAGCACATACATGACAATGCTACAGCAAGGCCACAAGTGGAGCAGGCAGTGAGAGGACAAGCGTCAGGATTAGGGATAAGCAATGGAAGAGGAATGTGTCTAGCGCCCCACACATACCTGCACAACTTTGCACCATAGGCATGTGCCTCTTTGGTCTACTCCTAATTCCAGCCCTGGTGTCATTTGTGAGATTATACAGCCGTGGGTGTCCCTGTACACTTTATAAATAAAACAAACATACATACATCAGCATGATCTTCTTATAAGCAATGGTACTTACTAGTCCCACTCTCTCTGACTACAACTGGCCCAAGTATTGTGCCATGCATAGAGTGTGTAAAACTTACTAGCTATCGCAAATGTACTCCTCACTGCATGAAACAGCCAGGCACTGTATGACAGGGAGGGTTAAATGGAGCATTTAACCCATTCATAGAAAGCTAAAGTCCCTGTGCATGATGCCAATTTTTTAGTCTCTGGGGCCGCCATGATATTTGTTCTTCTAAATGCAGAATCAATAAGGAATTTCATTACCGGTAAAGTAAAGCAGACAGCGGGAATCCTTCACTGGAATAAGAGAGAGAGAGTGTGCATGTGTGTGTGTGTAAGAATGTGTGTGTGCATGTAAGAGAATGTGTGTGTGCATGTAAGAGAATGTGTGTGCATGTAAGAGAATGTGTGTGTGCATGTAAGAGAATGTGTGTGCAAGGAATATTACTCGCTTGTGTGTGTGTAGAAGCCAGATATACAATGTATGAAAGAGAAAGGTTGGTTTAGGTGGTAGCAGACGTGGCTACTGGGGGAGATTAGTGGCCAGTGACAAATCCCCTCTTCTTCGGGTGACTAATCGCCGGCAGGATGGCACTCAGAATGCTTTGCTTTCCGAAGTCGCCTTACAAGGAAACTTAAGGTGACTTCGGAAGGCCAACACCAAGGGATGTAAAAGCAGGATTTGAAGGGGGGGCGGATCTTTAAAAAAAGTAGGTGGGATTTGGGTGATTTGTGGGCAGAGTTTTGTCATAGTAAGGCATGGCTAATGTCTACAGTCTTTTTCACCAGGGCCCCATTCTATTTGTTGGCAGGGCCCTCTACCCAGCAGCTTTAAAGGACAAGGAAAGGCAAAAAAAAGTAATCCCATTTTTACTTTCTTTAATGAAAAAGAAACCTATCTACAATATACTTCAATTAAAAAATATCTATCTATCTAATAAACCTGTATGTAGTGAAATTCTCCCTTCATTTACTTCTGTGGATAGGAATTGCCAGACGATCCCTCAGGGAAACAATCATACTTTTGAATAACAGGGGGGGCCCCACCTTACTTCCCAGCCATGCAGAACTCAAGCAGCTTTGTTTGTGTCCCTGTTTTGATAATTTATGATGCTCCCTAAGCAGCCAAGACCACACTGGGCATGGGCACAGTCTTGGTCTTTACAAAGTTACAAAATGACAGCCCCCTGTGGCCAACTTTGAAAGTATAAATCATTTGTTTGATTAGGCTTGTGGTGCAGTAAGTTCGTGTTTATGTTTAGTATACAAAATACAGCATTTCTAGCCTTATTCTATTTTACACTTTCCTTGTCCTTTAATGACCAAGGGGTTAATAACTTGGACTCCTTGGGGGGGCAGTATGGGGGCCCTGTAATCGCAGATGTGGCCCTGTTTGTAGGTGAGAGAGAGAGGAAAAACAATATGTTTGTAAAAAAGAGAAAAGAGTAACAGCACTTGAGTGTGAGATATACAGAAGATATAGTGTGGGGATGATTTACAATTTTAGGTGCTAAATTGCATCAGTGCAGGTGTCCATAGCAACTAAGGATACAACGAATCCAGGATTCCGTTTGGTATTTGGACAGAATTTTGCCTTTTTCAGCAGGATTCGGGTGAATCCTCGTGCGTGGCCGAACCGAATCCCAAACCTTAATGTGACTTTTTACACAAAACAAGGAAGTAAAAACTTTATAGCCACACCCTGCATATGCAAATTAGTGTTCGGGTTTTTTTTTTATTGTGCCGAATCTTTCACGAAGGATTATAATAATAGTATAATAAATAGTGTATCCAGTGAATCCCTAATAGCAACCAATGTTATCTTTCATTTCATTGTTTAAGTGGTAACAGACAAAGCAAAACAAATTACAGATTGGTTACTATGGGCAACAGCACTTGATATGTGGGTGTGTGTAATAATGAATGAGAGAATGTGTGTGTGGATTTATGAGGCACTGCTTTCTCTGTTGCTGGCCAATAAATGTGACATTGTGTCTATTTCTTATCACCTCACGTACAGTCTACTATGGGGCCAGTACAGTCCACATCTGCAAACCAAGTACAGGTATGGGATCTGTTTTCTGGAAACCTATTATCCAAAAAGCTCAGAATTATGGGAAGGCCATCTCCCATACACTTCATTTTAATCAAATAATTATATAAAAAAAAATTATTCCTGTTTCTTTATAGTAGGGATGCACCGAATTCTGCCAAATGTTTAGCAAAGGATTTGGGAGTTCGGTTGAATCCAAAGTAGTGGATTTGGCGCATCCCTACTCTGTAGTAATAAAACAGTATTTTGTACTTGATCCCAACTAACATTTAATTAATCCTTATGGGAGGCAAAAACCATCCTGTTGGGTTTATTTAATGATTTTTAGTAGACTCAAAGGAGAAGGAAAGCTACTGATGCAGCTTATTGCCAATAGACAATAGTGCAAGCTATATGACTATATTTATTCTGCAGAATGCTTTACTCTACCTGAGAAAACAGCTCTAGAAGTTATCTCTGTTTGGGGTAGCAACTGCTGTGACCACTTCCTGCCTGAGTCTCTCCCAGCTCACTCTTTACAGCAAAAAGGGGGAAACCTGGAGGGTGAGAGGAGCAAACTGAGCATGCTCAAGCCCTAGCACTGGAGGTTTAAGCTGAAAACAGGAAGTCTGATATGATATGTACAAAATAGAAGGAAAGAAATGCTGTGTTTCTTTAGAGTCTAGACAGACGACTCAGAGCAGCATTACTTTGAAGGTTTACTGGTGTATTTATATAGACATTTCTGATCAATCTTACTTAATTTTAGCCTTTCCTTCTCCTTTAAGGTAAGGAGATCAAAACTACAGAAAGTTATATAATGCAGAAGACCCCAGGTCTCAAGCATTCTGGATAACATACCTCATACCTGTAGTAACAAATTAGGTACATTAGTACATTTCAAGAGTGGACCAAAGGTTTTGCTGAATATTTTTGAAGTGTGCTCGGCATCATTTCTGGTGTTTGCCATGTTTCGTCTGCACAGGGAACCATGGAATCACCGCCATCTACTGACCAGGTGAAAGCTCTAGGGTTCCCTAAGCTCCCTGCATCAATAGTTCCCCATCGGAAAAAAAACAGGCAGGAAGCACAGCACTGAGTGCAACTATACAAAAGTGCATAGTTGGATGCAAGTCCCTTTAATGGAAGTGTTTTTTACACACCACTCACTTCAGAGAAATGCTCAAGTTGCCGACTAATGAAGTAAATAAGCCCTAGAGTCAACTATTTCTATAGGAAACATGAGTGGACACTGTGGGGAGCTGCATCCTAGAAAAGTCCCAAACTACAGACACAGTTACATATGTACCCAAACATTCAACAGCTTGCCCTGCACATTGTCACAGGCAACACTAATACACTGCACTAATAGACTAATAGAACAACTCTTTCCTCCCATATGTCCAAATTCTTTACTTTACTACAATTTAGGATGATCCGCTCAATGAAAGGGGACCCGTCACCTGAAAAAAAACTATTCCAAATCCTAATTTATCACATTAATCGAGCAAAATAAACTTTAATTACACTATTTACATTATTTTAACCTTGTATCCTTCAGTCTGGGAATTCATAATTATAGCAAGCAGGCAGGAGCCATTTTATGGACCCTTTTAAAGGCAAGCCTTGAATCATGTCTAACTCTTGTTGGTGTACCAGAATATGGGACCTGATGTCCATCCCCATGCCCTGGCTACACAATTAAGTAGTAACGAGGGAGGGGGAATGTGTGGGAGTGCAGTGATATCTAGTAAGTGCTGAATGGAAAATGAAAGTAATTGCTTGCTCCGCCTCTATGTCTAATGCATAGAGGAGGGGCAGACAATATTTGATTGACAGCTGAGATTTTTTAAATGCATTTGCAACAGCTATGAATGCTTTAATAAAAAAAAAAAAAAAGAATTCCATGTTTAATTTGAAAAGAATTTTTATTATACAACTGGGTGACAGGCCCAGACATAGTCTTATTATAATCTATGCATAGGCTTTATGGGTGAATATCATGGTGAGCCCCAATAAGATGGGCAGCTGTAGAAATCCTCACTGACTAATAACAGGGTGCAAATATTAGAATGGCTAGCGTAAGAAAGTTTTAGGCTACGGATGCCTAACAGCCTGCAAGACAATAACTGAAGGGCCACAGGTTTGATCCCAGTGTTTCCAGGGGTAGGAAACCAGGAGAGAAAATGAAAGGCTATAAGAAAACATGATATATGAAGAAGATGGGCTGGCACAAATAAAGGAAGGATTAAATATAAAAGACAGAGAAAGTTGGACGTTAACATGTATTTTCCTGCACGACAAACGGTAGATAAACCTCTTTACACAGACATTGTGCAAGGAACCTCTTTATTAGGCCTTATCACTGTGGTGAAGGGGGGAGAGGAGCATGCTGTGGGTGGCAGGCAGTCAGGAAGATGATATTAGCGTGCTCTTATCTCTTCCAAGAGTAGGGAATCACTTTCTCCTCTTTTATCGGTCAATGTGGGCTCTGCACCTGGCGCTCTGCCACTCTCTCATACAGTGGTGGTACTGAGCCAAGGCAATGCCGGTACCAGCCAACGCTACCTATAAAATACTAGCGCTGTTCTGTCTTATTCACAATGATGTTTCTGCATACAGAGAATCACATCTATAATGATGACCAACCCACCAGCATCTGTGTATGCATGGAATGCTTTTTGAGTAGATATGATCATCCACAAGGGTTTAAAGAACAATTGGGGACTAGTGCTGGACAGATCCCTGTCATTTATTGCTTTTCTAAGTCTGTTTGGTGCAGCTAGTAATATAAACATACGCAGTTGCTAGGGTCCCACTTACCCTTATAACAAGGCAAAGGATTGAATGACCGATAGGAAGATGAGCAGCAAACAGTCTGAACAAGTACTAACAAATAATGAAAATCCTGTTTTTTCTTTTCCCCACAGGTTGAATTCTCCTTTAAAGCTATCTAAGGTTATCTATGTATCTAATGTATCAATTCCACATCTTCACAGCTCTCACTATAAAAAAAACCCTTCCGAATATTTAGGTGGAACCTATTTTCTTCTAATCGGAATGGGTGACCTTGTGTCATCTGGAAAGACCTACTGGTGAATGAAGCATTAGAGAGATTATTATATGACCCCCTTATATATTTATACATAGTTATCACATCACCCCTTAGTCTTTCCTCATGGCTAAGATTTTCCATACTCTCTGTACCCTCTCTAATTCAATAATGTCCTGTTTGAACACTGGAGCCAAAACTGTACGGCATATTTAAACAGCGTGCAGAGATTTTCTGCTGATATTTTGTGCCGGAACAATTCTCTGCTTGACTATATTTAGTGCTTTTGTGCAAAGGGCTCTTTAGCGATGAATCTCTCAATGTGAAAACAGCATTGGGGGGGGGAAGGCACGTCAGCACCTGACATTCATTACATGCTGGATTAGGTGGAGGTTATAGGACAATAAATTAGCTGCTGGCACCAGCCTGTAATAACAAGTGTCAGGGCACAAAACTGGCATTGGATGTAACCGTGCACAGAAGAGATAAGAGAAATTGCTGCACGAGCTGACTCGGGGCATCACAGAACATTACACCTAGAATATTATCACAATAGCTCATTAATCAGTTGGCAGCAAGACAAATGTGCTTTGGGCCGCAGGGCAGGTAAATGGTTAAGAGATGGCAGAAGTCTTTTCCCTCCACCCCAAACAGTTCCTCACGCTCATTACAGTTAGCATAGTAGCCAACTTGGGATAATATGATTTTAATGACCGGAACAGTCTCATGCGTGGTTATCAATTAGAGGATGTATACTGGCTCCAGCAGGGCAGCCTCTCCAAGGTCAGGAAAGAATATGGGCTGTATTTAACTCCTTCTTCAATGCATACAGAAAGGCCATGCAGGTACAGATATACAGGTATGGGACCTGTTATCCATAAGGCTCCAGCCCAGTTTTCTGGATAATGGATGTTTCCATAATTGGGATCTTCATACCTTTAAGGTGGCCATACACATAGAGATCCGCTTGTTTGGCAATGTTGCCAAATGAGGGGATCTCTCCCCGATATGCCCCACCTTGAGGTGGGCGATATAGGGTCAGATCGCGGGACTGCATCAACGAACAGACGCGGCCGACATTCGATCAGGGAAGCCAGTCGGAGAGCCCCATACACGGGCCAATACGCTGCCAACTTGGTCTGTCGGCAGCTTTCATCGGCCAGTGTATGGCCACCTTTAGTCTACTAAAAACATGTAAACAATAAATAAATCCAATAGACTGGTTGTGATTAAAGGGATACTGTCATGGGAACATCAGTTAATAGTGCTGCTCCAGCAGAATTCTGCATTGAAATCCATTTCTCAAAAGAGGAAACAGATTTTTTAATATTTCATTTTGAAATCTGACATGGGGCTAGACATATTGTCAATTTCCCAGCTGCCTCTAGTCACGTGACTTGTGCTCTTATAAACTTCAATCACTCGTTACTGCTGTACTGCAAGTTGGAGTGATATCACGCCCCAGCAGCCTAACAACAGAACAATGGGAAGGTAACCAGATAACAGCTCCCAAACACAAGATAACAGCTGCCTGGTAGATCTAAGAACAACACTCAATAGTAAAACCCATGTCCCGCTGCGTTCCCTTCAGTTACATTGAGAAGGAAAAACAACAGCCTGCCAGAAAGCAGTTCCCTCCTAAAGTGCTGGCACAAGTCACATGACCAGGGGCAGCTGGAAAATTGACAAAATGTCTAGCCCCATGTCAGATTTCAAAACTGAATATAACTAAATCTGTTTACTCTTTTGAGAAATGAATTTCAGTGCAGAAGTCTACTGGAGCAGCACTATTAACTGATGTGTTTCGAAAAAAAACAAGTTTTCCCATACTGTATCTTGGTTTGGATCAAGTACAAGGTGCTGGTTGGTTATTACAAAGAAAAAAGCAATCATTTTTAAATACTTTTATTACTTGGATAAAATGGATTCTATGGGAGATTTCCATAATTCAGAGCTATCTGGATAACAGGTTTCAAGGAAACAAATCCCATACCTTGATCAGCTAACTATCCAGAGAACTCACTGAACACTCAAGCTGTCTGAAGCTATAACTACAAGCATGTTGCTCAAATTTGCCTTTATAGTTTGGGGAAAAAACTGGAGAGCTAAAGGTTCTAGAAGTGGCTCTAGAGTCGGAGATAGACTTCTCTCTCCCTGCACTGCTACAATATAAGTCAGGGTTTAGCAGCCAATAAGAAGATATTTAATAACCTTTTATTACTGCAAACATCTGATTGGCCATGTATATATGGTTCCAGCTGTGGTGCACTCCAATTAAAGCAAAGTTAATGCCTGGGTGCTGTCATATGAAGTGTAGATAATCCTTTTCCAAAGAACGTTTTACAAACGTTTGTCAACGTTTCGGTCCAGTCTGGACCTTTCTCAAAACTTCACCTTGTTTGATTCTACTATGAAGTCCTGGAGTGCGTCATTCTTTGGAAAAGGATATATAGTGAATAAAGTACCCCCTCTTGTAAAATATAAGGATATTATAAGTTACCGAGGAGTTTCATGACCATATAAAAACACGAGGCTGAAGGCAGAGTGTTTTTATACAGGTCATGTAACTCCGAGGTAACTTATAATATCCTCATATTTTGCAACTGGGGGTACTTTATTTATTATAATACACAAGTTTCAGGAAGTCATGTGCCAGAAATGACATCAGAACTCACCGTTTATAACTGATGACATCAGAACTCACCGTTTATAAGGATATAATTTACAAGATATTTACGGCTTTTGTGTATTTTATATATATATATCTCCATCGAAGAGTCGGCACTCACGACACTTGGTACGAATATGCCTGGGTGCAGTGTCCAAAAACAAGCATTTCTATCCACATGGATGGAGATATATATATATACATACACATATATATATATATATATATACATACATACACACACACACATCTCCACTCTTTCACACAAAGTATATATGCCCATATCTATACGAACTGTAGAGTTTAGTATCAAACTAGCCTTTGATATTCTGTCTGTCTGTCTGTCTGTCTGTCCAAAAAAATCACCAAGCCCCTCTTGGATGCAGCCAATCATCATGTGGACCCATCCATCGGACACCAAAAAGGCAGGCAGAAGACATATCCATCATCTTTATTCAAATGTGAAACCCTCTCCTGCCTTAAATCAGTCACTTGCCTTTTTGTAGGGCTGGCCTTAATTAGTGGTGGACATATAGACAGTTAATCCTAATTAGATATATTGTATGATCGGGTTTATTGTGAAATTGCGTTTTGATATTTGCTCCTGCTTGCTATAGGGTCGTTGTTGCAGCAGTTACAAACAAGCAACTGCTTTTCAAAAATGACAGTTTCATCAAAATATATGGCGTTGTTCACCCATGTAAAGGAGGCCGTTTACAGCACAACCAATGATTTTAACCTAACACAGGGATAAAAGTAGCCTTATCACAGATAGCCTTGATGCTTTCACTGCTCATTATGGGTCGGCTTTTATTGAAGCAACAGGGACAAAAAATCTGCAAGTTACAGGACTCCCAGTAAGGATCAGGGTTCTAAACCTTAGCTTCATTGTGCGTGGTCATTTGTCTGTTATATGGACCAGAACCCTGTTTTATGGGAGTCAGAAGATGATCTCTGCAGGGGCAGTGGGCACATTTGGACTTCCTTAAAGTAGAAGGAAAGCTAAAGAAGTAGTTTATTGCCAATAGATTAGCCACACTATTGTAAGCTAGAACACTTTTATTATTATTACATTTATTCTGCAGAATGCTTTACCATACCCGAATAACCAGCAATAGAAGTTCTCTGTCTGTTAAGGATGGCAGCTGCCATATTAGTTTGGTGTTTCTAACTGCTCACTCATAGCTCTGGGCTCAGATTACAGCAAGGGGGGAGGATGGAGGGGGAAAAGGGAGAGAGGAGCAAAGTGAGCATGCTCAAGCCCTAGCCCTGGAGGTTTATGCTGAAAACAGAATACACACAATAGAAGGAAAGAAATGTGGTGTTTCTTTTGACAGGACTCAGAGCAGAATTTCTTTGAGGGTTTACTGGTGTATTTATATAAACCTTTCTGATAAAACTTGCTTAATTTTAACCTTTCCTTCTCCTATGCAAAATTCAGCACAATAATTATAGCAAAAAAAAAAAAAAAAGGTCATTATAGGAGGGGAAAATAATGTACTAGCAGCTGAAAAAAACAGCAATTTACAGAAAAAGTCACAATGATGCTAATGTGACAAAGCCCTTAGAATCTCCCTACAAACTGCACTGTTAAATGGCTGCATGTTTAGTCCCCAGTGAGCAATTATCAGACAGCTGCCATGAGATAACTTCCAATTCAGGGAATCTTTAGGAGCGCTCCTATCAGCCAATAATAGCCATTCTGATATAATGATTGCATCCTTGCAGAGTTTTATCTAAGCACCAAAGGTGCGGCCTGTCTTAAATGTCTACTCGACTGCTGCCTTTGCCAGTTATTGATCTGAAAGCCAAACAACATCTTTTCAACAGCAGCGTCTGGCATTTGAGTGGCAGGAAAAAAAGAGCCAATGAGCCAGTGCTTTATTCAAAACACTGGAAAGCAGACATGTCCGACATATACAGTGAGCAATACAGGCTGTAAATTTATACAGCATCAGAATACAGGCTGGAAATAGATTCTGACACAAAGCTTCACTTGCTGTGACAGGAGTGTTAACCTATCTGCTGCCCTTTGGACAAAGGCCGAATAAATACCTTAAGGCTGCAGGTGTCAATGGCATGGAGTGCTTTCCCTTGTATACCCCCTCAGAACCCACTGTTCAAGAGCCAAAGAAGTACAGATGTTTTTTGTTTCTGTAATCTCCTGCTAAAGCACAGAAGAATGGCCTCAAACAACAGAAGCAGATGAAAATTATTATGATTGCACTTTATATAAAAATACCAAACATGGACCTTTGATTGACATCACCTTGGATACGCAGTCACATAAAAAAAAAAAAAAATAATAAAGTAGCCGATGGACAGAGGATGAAGTTGGCTTGAGGATAAAATGGTGAATCCAAATGTTAAAAGTTCTATTTACACATCGATTGCTTAGAGAAGGGTATTTATGGTGCATTTGGAGAAGGAAGTATGGTAGATGTTATAGTGTCTCCAGCAGCTCCTGAATTCTCTTTTGCTCACTCTCCCGGAATTCTTCACTCTTACCATCTCCAATACTTTCAGAGTATTCTACAAGACAAAGAAATGCAGGGAAATCAGATGATTGAAAAAAAAATAACAGGAAAAACTCACAGTAATGGAATAGATGCAGTAAGCAACTTCCTAGAAGGGTCCCAATATATCCCTAAACAAAGCACTATACACCCCAATGCCCTCGCAAAAAGTAACCCTTCCCTGTACTTATCCCTACGGATACTTTGAACTCCTGCTATTGTTGAATATTAAAGGAGAAGGGAAGGCTTGCTGCACTTGTTAGGCACCCCCAAGTGATTCCATTGACTTACCTGAAACCCCAGGCTGGTGCTCCTATCAGTAGAAAACTGCACTGACAAAGGGTTATACCAGCGAGCACCACAGAGCAATACACTTTCGTCTTCTTCTGTCTTCCAAATTTACTGGGGCAAACGCATTTGCAGTTGAATGAAAAAGCAGACTTTTTAGTTAAAGTTCAGCTTTTCGTCCTACTGCACATGTGCAGCTCTGTGAAGAAGGAGGAAGAAGGAAGTCGATCGCTCCGTGGTGCTCCTTGTTATAACCCCAGGCCAGCGCAGTTTTATGCTGATAGGAGCTCCGGCCCCGGGTTTCAGGTAAGTCGATAGAATCACTGCTACACCCCCAAGTGCTAAATTTACTGATAAATATCACGTAATTGTTCATTATCACTCCTCTATTTCATTGCTTTCTATAATCCTCGATTCCTACAGTTTTGTATCAATATCCTCATTTCTTATTGCAATCCCTGCCATGTTCTTATAGATAAACCAACCAGTTATTTGTCTTCTCTCAGTACAGAAAATGCTAAAGTCTTATAGAGAAAAAAGTAATGTACAATTGAAAAGGAAAAAAAAAATTCAGTATGGCACATGGGTAAATTTCTAGAGCCACACTTACCTTTTAGGATGTGTCTCATAATTTTTACAGAGCTTCCCCTCATGTTTAGAATCTGCAGTACTCGCTGACGAATCTGTAATCAAAAGCATACAAAAACATGAGGGAAAGAAGAGAGGAGAGACAGGAAATCCCATAATAATGTGCAGACCAAAAAAGTGAAGTGGAACCGCAAGCTGAACAAGGGAGAGGAATGAAAAGAGCAACACAGCAAGCAGAGGGAGGGATGATTAGCAAACAGTCAAACCACAGGTAGTGAGTGACTGCAGGCTGAGAATATCCACAAGAAGGCGGATTAATACAAGGTAAACAAACTGGAAAGAGAAATTTGAAAACAGCTGTGGTTAAAGGATCAGAGGCAAAGCAAATGAGAGCTGCAGATAGCAGCTATGGAAGGAAAGCAAACAAAGCCAAGATGGCATGGATTAAGCAACATGGGGGTAGAACTGAACATACTAAAAGGTGGGAACCAATATCACTATTGACAACAACCACAAAACATCGTACTGCGTAAAGTGATACCAACAAAATAAATAAAATATTAATGTACAATAAAAGCCGCCTATAGATTATGTTGATTTGATTTTCGCTGACAAGTCTGCTTTTGTATGGAATTGTTATTTGAAGTTCCTATACTGGATTGTTATGCCACCCTGGTCCCTTCTTAACTTGTAACAGTTTCTAATGCTAACAGACTACTGCTGCACGAATATGGCAGCCCACTTGTAGAGCACACAGTGGGAATGTAAAAACATTAGGCAAATACTTCTATAGCAAAATTATACATAGCGTGTAATGAGATGGGGGACTCCATTTAGTTGGCATAGATCTCTCCTATGGAATATACACGCATGCTGCCCAGGGCCCCTTGGTTCCCGATTGAGACCGCTCTGCTGACTGAACCGTGATCTCACAGTCACTGATTATGATGCCGACTCAAGCGGTGATGAATTTTCTACTTTTCCTTTTAACTCTATTGTAATAAAGTTTTTTTTAACATACTACGTGTGGTCTGTGAGTTTTTTCAAAGAGAATCATAGAGCCATAATCAAAACAGCATGCAAAGACAATGTTAGGATAAATGTAAAAAGAAGGTTTGAATTTTGATTTCAGTATCGTTTTAAGCTTACATGTACCATTCCCCAAAGCCAAACATATGCATCCATCACTTTCTAACATGATAAGACATTAACAATGTCACAAGAGTACCATGATAGGGGATGGGATCATTTGCAGCTGTGAAATGAAACAGAGCACTTAGAACTACTTTACGTCCATCCAAAAATGAACCCTGCTTAATAAAACAGCATATGCACATTTGAGTGTTTGCACCACATAAATGTCATTACAGTGCAGGTTATTCATAATCTAGCAAACCAACACTAATGGATAGCCAAATCCCGGTGGCTTTATAGAAGATGTGCAGTATAATGCTCCCTCCAAAGTATATGGGCCTTGCTGAGCCAGCCTATGATTAAGTGCCCAAAAGGCATGGGATGTTGCTGTTCTAAATAAATACATTTTTTAACTACATTGTGGAGAGTGATCCAGTTTGTGCCAACCTTTTTCAATCGATATTTTGTCACAGTGCCTTCCTGAGCTGAAGGCTTATGGTGTGAGCACCTGGATCCTCCAATTTATTGGGTAAGTTAAACCCTCAAAAAATTACAATTTGGAGCTTGAAGCACTATACTATTTATTTATGTATATAACCTTGCTGAGCTTTACCAAGTTCATTTTGGCACTAGAGCAGTCTGGTTGCAGAATCAACATACCTGTGTCAGGTTGGCATTACAGATCTCCGCTGTGATATAACACTGGAGCTGAAGCAGGAAGAGGCCAGCATCCAGTCTTCGCAGGTAAAAATCCTCCTCAAGGTCATCATCTAAAATCTCACCTCGGCGCACCATATCCTGCCAACACAACTTATTTCATTAAGGAAAGATAGTAGGACAAGGAAAATAGAAGTAAAAATTTATTTAACGGGACTGGGGGCAAATGAGACAGGAGAAAGAATACAATTGTAAATGGGAGAGAAAGACAGCAAGGGCAGATATGAACAACTATAGATCAAATAGACAGCTACTTCGGATAAAGGCATTTGCTTTAAGTTGGTGAAAGAAGGTTTAATTTGACAAAAAGAAACGGATTATAAGAATTAGATGGGGCATGTTTAAAGCCTGAAATGTGAAATAAGAATAAATCCACGAACGTGTTTTTCTCCCTCTATTTTCTTGTCAGCCACCCGTACAGCCTCCAGATATTTAAAGTACAGCTCCATGAGCCGATCCACCTAAGGGAGAATCAGAAGGCAAAGAACGAATAAAAAGTTTAAAACCGCGACCCACTCAGTGCTTTGCATGTAGAGGAGCCATTTCTGTGCTCATCACAGGTGTAGGAAGAGATTTCACATTTTACACCAACCTTCTCACAGTCGCTTTCTGTGAACTTGTTTAGAAGACGTGTCCTCTGCTGACCTCTCAGATTCCGTAGCAATGAGGCCAGGATGGAGCATACATGTTCTGTATGAAAAGCAAAGAAGAATAAAGCATGCAGGATGTATTGATTGAGGGAGGTGGGGAATCTTATTACAATGCTGCTGCATACACAGAAAAAGTGTAAATAAGATAAAATAGATTGTTTTGTATGGATGGAGGTACAGTAGTGAAACATATGGCTAGATATTTAATATTACACACACCATTAAAACAGTCTTGTAGAGTAGCACATAGTCTGCAACTCCCACTAGGAATGAGGATTATGAGCCCATATGTAATGGCTGCCTTAATAAAAGAAACAATTGAACAGCTAACAAGGGGGGGGGAGGGCAGACTTATATCAGGAAATTTTCTTGGTTCCTTTCTCTCAGCTTCTGCTAATACCTTTTTTAAGCATATTGTGCTGCTTGCAGAGTACCATTACCCTCAATATTTTTTCACAGTTAAAGATTAGCCTCTGTGTGTTATACTGGAAAGCTGCCAGTTGCTGCATGCAAAAGATACTCAGCGCTTAGCTGAAACTCTAGGTAGACTTATGTCAAAGGCAGGGTGACAAATAGACACTCAGAAAAATTACAGATGGTCCTGCGAACCCTAAAGTGGACCCACCACCCAGACACAAAAATCTGTATAATAAAAGTCCTTTTCAAATTAAACATGAAATCCAATTTAACATTTTTATTAAACCATTCATAGCTGTTTTAAGATCATTTAAAAATCTCAGCTGTCAATCAAATATTGTCTGCCACTCCTCTATGCCTTAGGCATAGAGGCAGGGCATATAATTACTTTCACTTTCCATTCAGCACTTCCTAGATGTCCCTGCTCCCCACACATTCCCCCAGTTCTCTTAACCATTTAATTGTGTAGCCAGGACATGGGGATAGACATCGGGTCCCCCATTCTGGTGCACAAACAAGATTCTGAGATGATGCAAGGCTTGCCTTAATGTCCACAAAATGGCTCCTGCCTGCTTGCTATATTTATGAATTCCCAGACTGAAGTAAACAAGATTAAAATAATTTATTTAGTGTAATTAATGTTCATTTTGCTTGACTAATTTGATAAAATAGGATTTTGAATATTTTTTTGGGGTGACGGGTCCACTTTAAAGTAGTTTGACATGCTGGTTCCTCACAGTCCCTCTGTTATTACTATTTAGGACTACACCAGTATGTAAGTACTGCCAGATCCTTCACAACTTTTTTCATACAAAATACTTTATGCGCACCACAAAAGGTGTATATGTGCAAAAGCGGGAACATTGCTGCTAGATGATTACTAAGGGTTGAATAGTCAGCACGATCCGCTTCAGCCGCCTCTACTAGCCGCTTACCCTCATGCTCCTTCTCAGAGACACCAGTTTTCTTCATCTTTTTGGGAGATTTCATGAAAAGAGGAAAGATGGTTCGAAGCCCAAGGATGTCCACAAACTTGTGACAGTTATCTGTGCCCTCTGGGCCGATCATGGCATGATCCAATACCCGCAGTGCACTGCAACGGGACATTTTCTTCTCTCTGAAAATAGACAGGATCATCACATGACAAACAGCACTAATATATCCAGAATACATTTAGAGGGGCACTTTTTCAATCATCAATGCAAAGTACACACAACTATCCTGATGTGACTGATGAAAGATAGGTAAAGAGGAATATATTTTTTCAAAGAACTGTAGACACTTGTCACCTGAGCATGAGATTCATCAGCTGCAGACCCTCTCCCTTCAGGAATCGGTCTCTGTTGCTCCCGAGCATTAGACAGGAGCAAAGAGCATCAAACAGATTCTCCATCATCTCCTGCTCTTCTGCGGTTCCTGGATCATGGCGCTTGAAAACCTATCCCAATGCAAAAACATGTTAGAGATATGTATGTGTGAATGTCCATTTTGGACAGATCGACTATCATAGCTACATAAATAAGTTGGGTTGAAAAAAGACAAAGTACATCAAGTTAAACCCCTCCAAATTAAAAACCTAACACACACCCACACCCTCCACTCTCTCACACAAACCATATATGCCCATAGCTATA
>CM044448.1:28405210-28421330 GCA_024363595.1 Xenopus borealis
TAACTTGAAGGTGAACCACCCCTTTAAGAAGTGAAAGGTAGAGACAGTCGAATGCAGTATGAAATTTAGTCACAAGGTGGTGCCACCTGACCTAGCAACGGTACATATCCCTGCAGAATTATTTTTGGAGTTCAGTCATTTTTCCCCAGGTCTTGAGTTTAAATGGAGTTGTTCTACTTTCAGCAAATATTTAGGAATGATAATATAAACCACCAATACAACTTTACAGTACTCTCTTTTATTCATGGTACCATGGTTTGTTATTATTGCTACGGAGATCAGAAACAGTAGTGCCAGTGTTTAAAGTATTAATAAAATATCCCCCCTTCCCTTTCCCACCTTGTCTATTGCAACCCCTTCAGAGAGGCGACCACTCCTCATCATCCTAGAGACAGATCTGTACCCAAATCCTACATACAGTGTATCCGGGTAAGCAGTCACAATATAAGGCTTGTACCCCAGTGGTATATAACCATTAGAAATAACAAACAAAAAGACATATATACAAATACAGGTATACACCTGTGTTTATATTATAATGGCACAGTGAGGGAGAGGGTGGAGTACGAAGAAGTACCCTAAATGTCAGCGTCAGAAATGGATTCATTGGTCACATGTTCCAAAACTTCTTCACCCCTTCTTCAGTTGGCAGTTAAATTCCCATACCTTCTTATCCCTGAGAAAATAAGGGTGGACTCACCTGGTAGTGGGCAGGATCTAGATTCAGTGGTACCTTTTAAGGTTCAACGGCAATTCCGTGGCACAGCTCTACAATTAGTCACGTACCAATATCAAAAGCCTTTTCTTCCAAATCATTCAGCATCAAAGAAATAAAAAACTCTCCTGAACAAGCCCCAATAGACTCACATACCACCCCCCCCCCCCAAATAAGGCAGATGGATGCTTTTAGATCCCCTACTGTGGGAGAGCAGTAACTGCAAATTAATGATTGATTTTCTGGGTACAAAACAGGGTTTGAAACACTTGGGAATTGGTTTTTGCTGCATCAGTTTTGCAGTTGATGTATCATCAAGCTTCCAATAAGGATTAGTTATATCCTAGTACAAGGTACTGTTTTATAACTACAGTGAAAAAGGAAATCATTTTTTAAAATGTCGATTATTTGATTATAATGGGGTCTATGGGAGATGGCCTTTCCATAATTCTGAGCTTTCTGGATAACAGGTTTCTGGATAATGCATCCCATACAAAATATTACAACTCTAAATATAGTTTAGAACAAGGTAGCAGCCCAGTCTGGCCACCATTAGCACAAAGGCAGTAGCTCTGTCCTGTAACCCCACGTGTCAGGAAGATGGAAGACGGTAGCTGGGCCTCGGCCCTTTGAACTCTGAATCCGAAAAAACATCAGTCCGCTATAATGTACTGTAGAAAACATGGCAGTTGTGGTACATTCCAGAGTGGAATCTCCATCCAACCCTTCTCATGCACATTTAAGGATAAACAGCAAACAGAAGGGGGAAAGTGGACAGTGGAGTCTGGTTTCATGTAGGCCTTAGGAACTGGGAAACCATCAAAGAGGTGGCACTATAAAAAAAAATCTCACTTTTCGCCCTCTGGTGATCAGAAGTCTCCATCAATAGAACGCATAAAAAATTCCAGGTTCTGCTTGGACTTGGTTGGAAGAAAATTAATTGAACCTTATCATACCTGTGCATTCCCTAGCTGGTAGCATCCAATGTTACCATCTCTTTAAGGGAAGGCCATGAAACTCTGAGTCTTTCCTAAGAGTCCTACAACTGACTCTCTTGATTATGAGGGCAAAGCCTAAAGATTGTCCCCAGGCTGGTACTGCGGTTCAGTTGCTGTAAAATAGTCCTCAAGGAACGCCTGCAGGTATTCAAAGGTAGGTCTTTCCTCAGGATCCTTCCTCCAGCACTGGCACATCAGATCATGGAGGGATTCTGGGCAGTCTGGGGGACAAGGCATTCGGTATCCTCGCTCCACTTGGTCCAACACTTCCCGGTTAACCATGCCTGCAGAATACATGTGCAAGAGAGGGTGAGTAAGGAAGGAAAAGGAAACTTTGAGAATCAATTAGAGAGTAAACAGGGACTTACCAGGGTAAGGGACCCTGCCCTTGGTGGTGAGCTCAGTCAGGAGAATTCCAAAAGACCAGACATCAGATTTAATGGTGAATCTACCATACAGCGCAGCCTCAGGGGCTGTCCATTTAATAGGGAACTTGGCACCTGTAGGGGAAGAATAAGACCGACTCATTATTCTGAACAATTATATATGGAATTATGTCGGTATAACAAACTGGCTGTACTGTATTTAGTCTACTTTTATATAGTCTGTTGCATAGTTTAGACATGGAATAAACTGCAAAGAGATGAAAGGACACTCTAGGATACGTTAGATCGAACTCTATCGGAAATTGTTTTTGTTTTGTTCCTAACAGGCTTTTCCTTAAAGGTTTTTATGGAGAGAATGACTTATGGAAAGGGATATACCATGCCTGAATGCAGCTGCAAAAGGAATCAGCAGATCTAACAGAGAGCGGAAGCTTCCACATCAGCTGCTTTAGTCATAAGCGCATACACTAAATTCTGCATGGAATCTTAAGCAGATGTTAGTAATTCTTTTTCCAGGCTGAGGGGGGATTTTTTTTTAGACCAGTCACGTTTGCAAGAAGCACCTAAAAAGCTCTCCTATACGTTTGGAAGAATTAGCGGGTTTTGGAAGAGGAGCACTTTAACCCTTTCAGTATCAGAGTGCATTCACGCTCAACATGCCACATGTTGGCAACAGATCAAAGAGAACCCCGATCGATGGAAACTGTGGCATCAGCACAATAGTATTTCTATATAGGTGCTTTAAATGGCCGTTTCTTAAATAATGGCTAGTGGACTTTACAACAATACTTTTACATTACGCTCAGCACTCTTTTGCAAAGGTTTTATAGTGATGCCACTTGTCACATGACATGCCCCTATTTTAACACAAGAGGATATTAGACGTCTCCTAACATCGTCGTTAACAATTCCACTATCACCCCGTCTCCCCAGGCCCCGTGCCTTGGGGTTATTCTAGATTCTGCCCTGACATTCACTCCTCATATCCAGTCAATTGTTAAATCATGTCACTTCCACCTAAGTAACATATCCAAAATACGATCATTTCTCACCCAAGATGCTGGCAAAATTCTTATTCACTCTCGTCATATCATGTCTAGACTATTGTAACTCTTTTAATTGGCCTTCCCCACCAGAGTATGTCACCTCTCCAGTCCATAATGAACACTGCTGCTAGGCTAATAAACCTCAGCAACCGCTCCCCCTCTGCCATACCATTCTGACAATCCCTGCACTGGCTTCCACTACCTTTCAGAATTAAATTTAAATTAATGACCCTGACATTCAAAGCACTTCGTAACTCTGCCCCACCCTACATCTCTGAACTCTTCTCTATATACTCACCCAACTGCTTACTACGCTCCTCTACTGACCTGCTACTCAACTCTTCTCTCATTACCTCCTCACATGCTCACATTCAAGACTTTGCAAAAGCTGCACCCCTCCTCTGGAATTCTCTCCCACGGTCTTTCCAACTTTCTCCCAACCTTTCTGCTTTCAAGAAATATCTTTAAAAAACCCACAAATTTAGACAGACCTAGCATCACTGTTAACTACCCAATGCAATACCACTTTACAGTACAACATCTCTCCCCCACTTAACATCTTGCCCACTCCCACACCTTGTTTATCATTCCCTTCCCTTTAGATTGTAAGCTCTTTTTGCACAGGTCCTTCCTCACCTTTTGTACCGGTATTGGTTGTGATGTATGTAACTCCATATGTTTTATGTATGTAATTCATGTTATTTAGTTGTATAAATCACATTTACTTTACAGCGCTACGAAATATGTTGGCACTATAGAAATACATGTTAATAATAATAAAAGCCTGCAGCGCAACTCAGCCATAGTGTCACACAACTACTCATTGCCTCACTGACTATAAATACTTTTAATTTACAGTAGGAGGTACATTATACCTAATAATACATGAGTAATACTTCGAGATCCCTCTATAACTCAGCCTGCAGCCTTGAGTCTTTATATGGTCACATAATTCTTTAGTGACTTCTAACATCCTTATAATTTACAGTAGGGGATACACTATCCCTTATAATACATGGGTGATACTCAAAGATCCCTGTATAACTCAGGCTGCAGCCATATGTATTGTGTATTTATTTATTTGGTAATAGGACTCCTCAGTGACTTCAAATATCCTTATCGTTTACAGTAGGGGGTACATGATTAGCCCATGTAATACATGAATGATACTCAGAGTTCCCTGTATAAATCAGCCTATAGCCGTGTGCATTTATATAACCTGTTAGAATACATGAGTGATACTCAGAGATCCCTGAATAACTCAGCCTGCAGCATTGTACCTTTATACGGTCACATAATTCCTTAGCGACTTCTAATATCCTTATAATTTACAGTAGTACTTCCTAAAATCCTTATAATAGGGCATACATATGTGATACTTAGTGTTATTATTAGCAGTTCATTTGCGTGTAAATAACAGACATTCATAATTTCAACATATAGGAGCCATGAGACATTCTGTATGTACAATGCTAGAAATTAATTAAGGATTCTTCTGGCACTTACCACACAGCCCTTAGGGTTGCCACCTGGGGATTTTTACCAGCAGTAAATCACAAAGAAAAGCTGGGGCCAATACAGTAAAGTAATAAAAAAATTATGAGGATTCTACCTTGACGGGCCGTATACTCATTGTCCTCAATCAGTCGCGCCAAGCCAAAGTCAGCCACTTTGCACACCAAGTTCTCTCCTACCAAGATGTTGGCTGCTCTCAGATCCCGATGCACATAATTCATGCGTTCCACGTAGGCCATGCCAGAAGCAATCTAAGAGGTGTAGAGGTAGATAGGTGAGTGAAGAGCAGAGTACATACAACCACTGCCAGACTACATTGCTTAACACTTACCTGGGCAGCCATATCCACAAGTTGGGGAAGCCGTAGATACCGCCCCATTTCCCCCTTAAGGAAATCCAGAAGACTGCCTGCATTGGGATAGGTGGGGTTACCAAAGGCATTGTGTAGTACTGTCAGCTGAGATAACATATGCTACAAGCGCCCCCTCACCTTTGCTCATGTACTCAGTTACTATGTAGATGGGTTCCTCTGACACCACAGCATATAACTGAACCAGCTTCTCATGCCGAAGTTTCTTCATGACCTGTGCTTCTTGCAGAAAGGCTTCAGGTGACATGGTGCCAGGCTTCAGAGTCTTGATGGCCACTCGTGTGGTTCCGTTCCAAGTTCCTATGGAAATACTTTTAAATGTGAGATGGTGACCCCAGGCGTCAATCTTGTTGAGCAGAAGTAAGTAAAACAAGCTTTGGGGTATTATTTTTCCTTATAAGCATGTACTCACCCATCCACACTTCTCCAAAGCAGCCCTGTCCCAGCTTGAGTTCCAAGCGCAGAGAATCACGTGGAATTTCCCAGGCATCTCTGGACAGGCCCTGAGTTTGGGGCTTGGCAGTGGGACAAACAGTGGTCAGGCGGTGACATAGGCCGTCTGCGTGTTCTATGGACATGAAAAAGGGCTGTCAGTCACAGTCTGAGCTGTTAAAGCCCAAACCCACAACACATTCTGCTGCCCTACCACAAGCAACAGGACCAGACAAACAAGAATCTTTGCAAAACTAAATGTACGGATTCATTTGTAAGAAGTAGAGGAATAAGCACCTTTCACATGTTCTGTCAGCCATGAGCACCCAATCATTGAGAAAGGCCACACTTCAAAATCACCTCTACAGATTAAGCACCATCAGGGATAAAATAATCCAAATTTTTTCAAATTATTTTATTTTTCTCTCTAATAATAAAACAGTAGCCTTGTACTCAAATCAAACTAAGATGTAATTAATCCTTATTAGAAGCAAAACCAGCCTATTGGGTTTATTTAATGTTTACATGATTTTCTAGTAAAGTTAAGGTATGAAGATCCAAATTATGGAAAAATCCATTATCCTGAAAACCCCAGATGCCAAGCATTCTGGATAACAGGTCCCATACCTGTACTACACAAGTCCACACTGAATTTACAAATGCCGCAAACACATCTAGTGAGAAATAAAATGCCTACAATGGATTCAACAGGTTTTACAAACCCATTAAAAGACTCTATAGATCTCGCACCACCAGATGCACAGATATGTTAAGTAAAGCTGGCCATAAATGCAAAGATAAAGTCAGAGAACTAAGGTTCGTATGATATTCAGACCATGTGTGGATCGTCCCATCATTTTTCATACCATGGCAATTGGTCATTTAGTCAGACAGGTTAGAAAGTTTCTGTCCAATAATGAGAATATCTGCGTGTATTTGACGATAGCAATGTGTGACTGACACTACTGTTTGTTGGACATAACTTTCCTACATTTGCTGCTGTTCATGGCCAGAACATCATCTGTTTTTTTCTTTTTACTACTTTATTTAATCCAAATGCTTTGTGGTAGACTGTAAAATTGATATGGACCATCATTTGTATCATTGACATAAAGCTCCCCATAGACGCAACGATCTTTCCCTGCCGAACGACCGATTTTAGGGAAGTCCGACCAATCTGTCAAATTATTGTGCGGTTAGTGGGATACAAACGATCGTTCATCTTACGATTTTTCGTCCGACATTGGTCTGATGATTGATCGGCCAGGTTAGAAAATCTTTATCGGTCCCCATGCAATCTACCCATGTTTGCAGGGCAAAGCAGGCTGTGATCCTTCAGTTTTGCTGGCAATATCACCTGAAATGTCTCAGGCATTTAAACGATCGTTTTGAGACAATCGTGGTCTCACGATAACAATTGGATCTTTCAAAAATCTTTACGTCTATGGCCAGCTTAACCCATAGATTTCATGTACCTGCAGTGACCCTCCAGATCTCACACTTCTGTCCACAGAACCTCTACAGATCTCATATACCATAATGATCTAGCACGAACTCCAGATCTCACACATGTCCAAAGTGATCCCACAAATATCATGTTTCCCATAGAGACCCCAACAGATATCACACATCTGTCCACAGCACTACAGATCATTGGCATATAGAGGGACCATACAGACCTCTTGCATATACTACAACCCCACTAGTGATGTGCTGGTCAGGATTTTCCTGACCCACAACCGACCCTAACCTGCCCGCACTTCTGGGTTCCATTTATAGACCCGTGCGTCACAAAAGTGGTAGGGTGAGAGGCGCGTGTCTATAAAAACTCAACCTGGAAGTTGGAGGCCGGCATTTGGAAGGTTGTGACCCGGAAAGAAGCATGTGAGGTCGTCGGGAACCCCCCAAACCACAGGTTAACCTGCGGGTATCGGGTCAGCTTGCACATCTCTAAACCCTACTGATCTCACACATCTGTCCACAACACCTACAGGGACCATGCAGACCTCATTCATCCACCACAACCCTACAGATTTCTTTTATCTGTCCATAGGTCTCATGAATCTATAGCAACCCTACAGAGAATTAAAGGGGGTGTATGGTCAAAAATTGTAATCCCCTTTGGCGTTGGAAAGTGAATATAAGGACTATTCATATTGCAAATAATTCTCTTATTATTAGCCTTTTTTGTTGTTGCTCACAGCACAATCATATCTCCCACATACCTGCTCAAGCTTCAGCAGCACGCAAAACCTCCACAGCCGGTGACCGTCTCTTCTACCTACTGGTTTTTCATTGGTAGGTGGCCGGGACTAGCAGAAGAGGCAGGTGGGCCAAGAAGAAGAGATGGCCACGGGCCGTGAAGGTTTTGCGTGCTGCTGAAGCATGAGCAGGAAAGGGGTGGGTGGGGGTATATGATTGTGCTACGCGCAACTAAAGAACTACTAATAAAAAAGAATTATTTGCAATTTGAAAAATCCTTAAATTCACTCCCCAAAGCCAAAGAGGGATTAAAAGTTTTGACCATACATCCACTTAAGAAATCACATAAACTACAAATAATTCTACATATGCCTATAAAATCAGGTATTTAAGGTTTCATAAAACCACAATGAGGAAGAATCCACAAGGAAGAAATTGGTGGAGGGTTCTTTTTAAATTACATTTTGAAAATGTTCCTGATCAAAAAAAAAACAGATTCTACGTGCCCACCACCTGCCCCATCTCTGTTCCATTTCCCAGCTCTTACTGCTATAGTAGGCCACAAGTTGCTGCAGGCTGCTGAACTGAGTTCGAGACGTGATGTAAAATCCTCCGCTGTCTAATTTCCGGATCTTGTAATGCTTCACATTGAGGCCACGGTTAGTGTCATAGTCAGAGACAGACAAGCAGTATGCACCTGTGGGTAGAAACAATGGAAACAGGGGAGGTTAGATTGTTGCGGAGGTAGACAAAAAAATTAAACATGTGGCTGTGGGGGCTTTGAAAAATGATGGCTTGGGATCAGGATAAACACTATGCTTTTTTGGGCAAGATGCACCTTGCCTGCTAATTTATATTAATGCAAGCCATTAGCTAATAGAGCATGCTGGAGCCATAGTTCAGCTAAAGAGGAACAGGATTGGGGGGGGGGGGGGGGGGGAGTGAATAGAATAGCTTATAGAATATACACATTAGTGATAAGACATACACATGTTCCACTCTGGCAGAAGAACACACATGGGAAACGGCTTACAGAAGGCCTCAGGCTGAGAACTCAAACACTGCATCCTGTTGCTACTGGCAACACAGATATTCACATCCCTGACCCACTTACTGCAGCCCCCAAGTCCCCCTCCCCACACTGCCGGGAGCAGGACAGACAGAAAGCAATAATGAAAAGCCACAAGTCAAACAGAAAAGAGTGAAAAGGAGAAAAAACACAGATAAAAGGACCTGCCATCTTCCTTTTGAAACTTGCCTCCCCCTTGTACAGTTCCTCTCTGTGCAAACCTGTATCCGATTGGCTAGCTCTTTTGTGTGTCCCATGAATCCATCATCTGACCCTAATTCTGTTTCACTCATCATCAAGCAGGACAAATGTCCCAGACCTCAAGCTGAAATTCCACTCCTGCCCCTAAATTAGACCCCATTATATACAAATTCCATTTCTGGCTTGTGAAAGCCCCAGACGGCTCCTAAGTGTCAGTATTTACTGCCCTGTCCCGGCTCCTTGTGACTCTTGATGTCTTTGCTCTTCAACTGTCTGCTTTGGTGGCATCATTCTCCCAGAGCACCTACCCAGCACTCACCCAGATAATCTAGAGACCTTATCCTGTATATTCCAGTCATATATATCAGTATATAGGCTTTATAAATAATATATAGGCTTTTTATGGATATGTAATACTTTAATAAAATTTACACTTATTTTTTTTTTAGTCAGTGCCCCATAACTATTTACAGTTATTATTTAATTCACTCCCTCTGGCTTGGTTTGTTGCCTGGCAACTAAACATCTTTACTGGTGAGTTTATACATCCTATACACATTTAGGATTACAACTCCATACAATATCCCCATTTTGGACACACTGCTCACCTTTGGTAGTTTCACTTTCCCTCACCAGGAAAGTCCCTCTGGGATTTTCAAGGCTCAACAGCAGACGCTCTGCTTCTCGGCGTGTTATCTTCCCCAGATACCACCTATTCCACAAGGGAGAGATGGTGAGAACAGAAGCGGGCATGTACTGTTTGTCAGTGCATGCCAGAAAGGAGCAGAACAAGGGGTTCTGGGAGGTTCATTATGGTAGCGTGCCCTATCATAAATGGGATAAACAACTGCAGGCCTCTAAGGTGGTAATTAGTAGGGATGCACCAAACACAGGATTCGGTTTGGGACTGGCTTTTTTCAGCAGGATTCGGCCAAATCCTGAATTTTTCGCAAAAGATTCAGGGCTTCAGCTGAATCCAAAATAGTGGATTCGGTGCATCCCTAGTAATTAGGGTTACCTATACTTATGGACAACCTGGACTGTGTTATGATTATCAGTCTTCTTTCTTTTCTTCATATCTTCCCTAGGGGAATGTAGGTTGGTTTGGAACAAAATAAGGAGTGCGGTGTTTTCAAAAGACCACTACAAAGGGTTGTAGTCACTATACAGGCACTCAAGGACCTGTGCCTTGCATAAAAACTTTTTGGGGGAGGCGATTCAGGGGTCTATGTGGAAATAAATCTGGAGGAAAAATACATTTCCACCCTTTCCATGAGTTGTTGATCGGTACATGTGCATACACTGGATTGTGGAGGCTGCCACTGGATCTGGCTGGGATGCAATAGGTTGTGGGTCTGACAGATGGGCTAAGCCCTCAACAACTAGTGCGTGTGCAGTACAGCAAGTCTGTATACACATGCACTGATCCAGGACTGACGAATAGGGTAGAGGTCTGGTGCCATCCTAAATGTAGCACTCCCCCATGATCATATAATGGCTAAAGAAACCTATAAAATAATTGGCACCAAGTCTGGACCATTTCTACATATACAGCAAAAACTCGGGTTTTTGTATTTGGTGGGAAATCAGTTTTCCACAGTTCAGAGAATAATGCAAATGCTGAATTCTAGCACCAAAAGGCAATGGAATATGTGCATTGTGTAAACATTGTCCCAGGGCATAACACCAATTACACAAAAATCAAGATGTATCTATTCAATAATGCAAAAGTTATGGGTATATTGTTTACCTCCTTTAGCCTGACCTAAGGTTTCATGATATTTTATAGGTAGACTAATTTGTAATCATTTTAGGAAGAAGTCACGGCTCATTGGCATGCCAAGCAGAAAATGGGTATATAGCGATACTCACTCTTCAGCCTGAATGGAGTCCGAAGGAGCTACGTAGTTGCTTGGAATGTAGCCAGTATGCCCAGAGTTTAGAGAACGTGCCAACCACCAGTCGCCTTCCCTACAGATGCAAGAAAAGACATTTACTATTTCACTCCAAGAGCGGCAGTAAAACAAAATGAAAAGATGCGGTTCCCTGTCAGAGATGTAATATAGCTGCACAGACATGGCTACTGGATGGTCACATACCTCATGTCAGGTCTCCTATGGCACAGCATGTGAGGGAAAGAGAACGTGAGAGGTCACACACAGTGCAACACAGACAAAATGACACTGAAAGAGGAGACACAGAGAGTGAAGAATGATAGGAAACAAGCAAAACAAGATTACAAAGAAAAGGGGGAAGAGGCTGTTGGCAGTGGAAAGATGAAAAGTGAAAAAACAAAACTTTTTTTGTTGCCAATCTTGTGGTGTAGTGCAACTAAAATATTCTGTAAACGAGTCTCTATAATATAGCCATTTAAAGGTTTGTGCAAGAGCTTTACCAGTACTTAAAGTTGGCCATATGAAGTGAATCTCTACCTAACTTGGCCACTCATACGCAGGGCCAGGATAGACTGATCCAATCCTTAGCCCTCTTACATGGACCAGTAAGGTATAGTGGGAACAAAATCAATTTACTGGCACACAAGGGTGATGCTGGCAGGGCGAGCCCTTGCTAATTTACTGCAGGATGCAACGTTTCGGAATAGGACACAGGAAATCGGTGCATGTAGAACTTAAGGGTTGAATAATTAACATAATGAGTAGGCATGGCAACAGGTAAAGGTAAGTTACAGAATCAAAACAGTGCAAAGGCTAAAATATAAAGTCCACATTGAAAAGTCCCCAGGAGATTAACCGTGGGAAAAAACTATTGAAATAGAAGTCCCTTTGATTATAAAGCATCAGAGACCGTTCATTTCAATTTGCATCCATAATATTCTGACCCCTTATGTAGTGCATCTCTGCCAGGCCTTTAGCGACTCAACCCAGCTACTATCCAAGCTACCCTAGGGAGGTGGAACCCACAGTTTGGCAACCACTGATCGAGTCTAACAGAAAAATTTGACAGTGTATTTTTCTAATTATTGTATTGGTCTGTGATACAACAACCGACTGGCATACAAGTAAATTATTATAGCTTACAGATATGGACCTGTAGCCTCTTGCTGCAATATAACACCCCTTAATGCTCCAACAGCTATATAGACGCTGGAAGTTGTAGTTGTGCATTGGCTAAACACACCAGTTACCAATCCTACCGTGCAAAAGAAACACCTACATACAAGAAGCAATGTTTTAGAATTCAAAGACGAAAAACACAGCAACAGTAAATTAAAGTGATGAAGAAACACAGAGGTCCAGAACCTGTCTGTCAAGCCCCTATATCACTTAGTAAACACGTCTCTTTGCAATGCAATACTATGACTAAGCTAAAAGAATAGATACGCTAAAGAAATAATAGCAGCGGGGTACTGGGAGTTACAGCTAAAAACAAATGCATGTTCCAGTCCAGTGTTATCCAACCTCTCAATAAAGGGGCCTAATTTTTATTATATTTATTTTAAACAATAATGGCTAGAAAGCAATTTATTCAAGCACAAGATAAATGTGTGTGTATTTACAATAGCTACAAAGTTTCAGTTTAGGCCTTCTTTAGACTTCTGTTCTCTTCCAAACTCTTCTCATTTCATTGTTATTCTCTGTATTTCCCCCCTTTTTCACAATATTCTCCTTTAATTTGCTTTTTTAACATTCTATTTCTGTTTTTCTTATAGCGATGTGCAGGTTGACCTGAAGGCCAAAACCCAATTTGACCAATCATTGCAGGATAGGTTTAGGGGTGGGTCAGACTGGGGAATTCTACTCCTCTACTGCTCCTGTAGATTCCCTAGCTTGGAACCATGGGTGTATACAGAGCGAGAAGATGTGGGTACTGGTTGGGCACAGGTCCTACAATGGCAACATTCTGCAGGTTAGGGTTGGGTGCAAATTATGGTTTTGCTGATAAGTGTTAGATGCAGGTTGAGTTTTCACACTTCTTCCATACACTTTATATATTCACCCTACTCTCCTCTTTCACATTTCATCTCCCCATCACTTTGTACTGCCTTTTGCATGTTTTTTCCTTTTTAGTCTACCTTGTCCCAATTAGTCGGTATCCCCATACACTTTTGCTCCCCATTACTTTTCCCCAATTCTATTAATCTCCTCACTCCCTGTTCCTTAAATTTAGTTTTCTTTCTCCCCCCTTTTTTAGGATACATAGAGTTGGCCTTTGCTTTAACAGAACAGAGTCATGGCAGGACTGGATTTGCAAGATACTTGTCCACTTTCTGTACACCTCAGTTCACCAGTAAGCACAATGTTTTACTTAGCAATACAGACATAACCATGTTTAACCACAACCCGCAGACATATATATATATATATACATATATATAGCTTGGTCCTGCACAGCTTTGCCTTCCCCAGTAAGTACATGAAGGCTAATCTGGCAGGAAAGGGGTAAGGCCTACAGATCAATGATAATGCAGCTTATAACAACAGGGTCATTCTAGGCACTGGATTTATAGACTCACTTCACGGCCTTTTGGCTAAGATCAAGAGAAGTACCTGAATTGTCAGAAGGGGGTGGCAGTCCCTTCTGATGAAAAGAGGAAAAAAACGTGATCCTCTGGCCAGGGGCCAAAGCACTATGAAAGCCCGGGTCATAGTGCCCCCTATGGGGGCGGGGTGTGCCTGACTCACTGATGGATCAGCGCAAGCACTTTTGCACCACACTTTTTTCTACTTTTGGCCTAACGGCACCAAACACACTTAGCACATCAGTGCACTATTTCTTAGCACTTTTTTTTTTTTTTGCATGTGGGTTAGTCTCGTTTGTCATGTTTGTCCAAGACTTTACACGGGCTATGGTGGCACAAAAGAGTCCTTTGGGCTCTGCTGCCAGGCCGAGGATTTTGTGCCCCAGGTGAAACTTCGGGACAAAGGGGCTCTCCCTAGCCGTGAGGCAAAGGAGAGTCTGGAGACCCTAGCCCCCCGTCTGTGCCTTTTGTGCCAGGGGGGTTGGGGGAAGACGGGGTCCACCCTAGCCTCAGCGAAGGTGGACCCAACGACTTGAGTAGCCGTCAGTGCCTTGGCCTGGGGCTCTGAAGTAATACGGAGCCCATGCCCTTTGGGGTAGGACTCAGGGGACATCCGCACTATGCACCTGCACTATGCACCTGCACTGTGCACTATGGGTGTTAGAAAGCACAATCCTGGGCTATAGACTCTATGGGACATGATTCAAATAATTTGCATTTAAATGATAGTTAAGGCTTAACAATAACAAGGGTGCTACAATGCTACACATCATCTTTTACATTTTGTTCCAGTCCAAGGCCACCACATGCTTTTACATAGAAGACTGCTTAGTAATTAATTCCTATTACATGGTAGCATTTAAAACCAGATCATTCTGCATCAAAATACATGAATAATCAACTCTGTAGCATCAGCTTCTAGACAAATATACACTTTTGACTAATGTTTTCATTATTGCTGATGGCTTTTAAGCTTAATGCTTTTAAGTGAACGTGGCATGTGCAGTGTTGGCAGCACTCAAAAGTTGGCCTAAAAAGATCCAATATTAGAGGACAATTGCTGCAATAGGACAGTGGAACTGCTGGGTTGTTAAAGTAACATTCGTATATAAAATGCAGCATCTTTAGTCATATACTTTTAAGAATTTAGATCTCCTTTAAGTCTAACCCTGAAGACTGCAATTAGCTACAGTGCACCTTCTACTCCTAAGTCCTGTAAATTTAAAGAAAAACTCACAATTCCATTGGCCGTTCCATGTGCCGGGGTTGGTCATTAGAGAAGAAGGTATGAAAACAGTAGGTTTCTTCGCTGTGATCCAAAGAAAATGCTTTTTGCAAAAACCGCAACATCCTACAACACCCTCAGCAAATGCAATCCTATGAAGCAGCACCTTCTGCAAATGCAGTGGTATGAAGCCCCCTCTGAAAATACAATCCTACAAAGAAGCAAATGCAATCTCATGGACCGCCTTCAGCATAAACAGCCCAACGGCAGCACCCTCGCTTAGTTCAATCCCACACATCAGCCACTAATGATGACTTTTAAAATGAATTTCTGAGAGTCGACATACCAGGAGGCAAATCCTCCCACTGGTTGGAGTCTTGTGATGTGGGACATCTGGAGAAGGATGAATACACAGATGGTTGCCTCACTTTCACATGTTCAGGCAAAATCTACTCTATTATAAGCTTTTTTGATTGGCTCTCTTTTGGTGCAGCCCATCACAGAATCAGTGGCATCGGTATAAAAGTATCTTAATGTCAATGCCATCTGTTCAATGGTTCCAGGTTTCTGTTTTATCTAAGGATACACAAATCCATCATTTTTGGAATCGGATGAACATTTGAGCGTAATCAAAGACTTCAATCTTGCATTTCAATGGTTCAGATCTTAAACATACAACACCACCAGGGAGAGGTGTGTGTGTGGTGTGTGGTGTGTGGTGTGTGTGGTGTGTGGTGTGTGTGTGTTGAACAACTCCATGTGAAATTAAAGGGGTCCCGTCACCTTAAGAAATAAATTCTTTTCTCTCATGTTAGTTGAGCAAAATAAACTTTACTTTCACTACATTTGTTATTTAAATTTTGTTACCTTCAGTCTTGGAATAAAACGATCACAGCCAGCAGCAGGCAGGAGCCATTTTGTGTCAATTTGTTATTAATACAAATTATCACCCCAAAATCTTGTGTATGCGCCAGAATACGGGACCTAATGCCAATGCGTAGTGATGGGTGAATCTGGGGCGTTTCGCTTCGCCCAAATTTTCCCGAATCTCCTGAGAAATTTGTGAAACGGTGAAAAATTTGCGAAACACTGCTGGTGTCTCATTTTGGACGTGAGCATCCGTTTTTGGATGCCGGTGCACATTCATCAGCAAAAATGCTCTGGCGTCCAAAAAATGAGTGCTGGTGTTGAAAGAAAAAACACAACGGTAAATTTTCACAGGTGTTTCGCAAATGTATTCGCAGGTGGCGAATCTTAGAAACTCACCAATCGCTACCCATGTGCAATGCCCTACACAATTATGTGAGGAGTGTGAGGAGGGAAAGGGGTATGTGAGGACATGCAGGAATTGCTGAATGGAAAGTTAAATTGATTGCGCCACTTCTATGTCCCAGGCACAGAGGAGGGGCAGGTAATATTTGATTGACAGCTCAGATTTAAACACCTTTAGAATGGGTATGGAAGAAAAAAAAAAAAAAAAA
>CM044448.1:28434109-28444847 GCA_024363595.1 Xenopus borealis
TTATCCAGAATGCTCGGGACATGGGGTTTTCCAGATAACAGATCTTTCCGTATTTTGGATCTTCTTACTTGGCAAACACTTCTGCTAATCCAGATCCTGCAGAAATGGTGCAACTTGTAGGATTTGGCGGATTCCTATAATAAATCCCATATTGGTTTTAATATTTAAAACTTTAATTTGTTAGATTCCCACTGAAGAACATGTGATTGAAGAGCAAAAGAGCAATGCAGGGTCTGAGAACAATCTTCAGGTAAGCTGCTGATGATGAACTGGGCATTTTAACCCTGCTAGAACGTTCCGTAACTTTGGGTGGGGAGGACTGGGGATCTAGGAATCCAAGGGATCTTGTATATGAACATTTTTATCAACCCCTGTTGTGGCAGCCCCAGTGGGCCTGACCCCCCCACAGTCCGACCCTGCACTGACCTGTTTATTGACATCACTAGAACGTTTAGTTTTTTTTTTTGGTCACGAATCCAGACAGGACTGAGACAAAAATGCGATCAGCCAATTGCCACACTTCTGCTTGGACTTGTCATATAGAAATAGCGGCAACTGTAGCTTATACAAAGGCTGAAAACCAGCCCAGTGTGGCCTTAGCCTTACAAATATTTTGGCCCCTGTCTTTGCATTTTTCTGACTGCTTCTAATCAATTACAGGTATGCATAAAACTGATCAGATAATTCATCTCTTTAGGATGAAAAGCATTCACAATCATTGGAGGAAACATCACAGTCTCTGTTCGTTGATTGCGTAAGTTGAAACATAAGGAAAGAGCAAATAAGTATTTCTAATACTCTGCATTACCATAAGAGCTTCGACTGCTGCAATGAAGTTCCCTTAAACTAAAATTCTCATCACCTTTTTTTAAGGGGATGTGCATATTGTAATTCTAAGCACTTTTTTACTCTTTTTGAACACTTTTAAACCACAATAAAGAATGCTGATTTTGATGCACAAGGTTAATAACCTCTGTCTTTTCTTGTAGAGAGAAGAACCTTTGGAATATGAAGATGTAAGTAAAAGAGTAATATGAAAATAACGTTGAATTGCTTTCCAACAACCTATTCCCTTTTTATATAAGTATTCAGTATAGTAGACCCTGCGCGGTATAATTTTATGTCACTAAATCATAACTAGTGCCCTAAGAAATGAATAAAATATCTTAGTGTGGGGAACACTTTGATAGGTAATTCCAATAGAAAGACAATTGCTCTCAATAATGGGGTTTAGAGTTGAATCTTCTGCCCTAACCATATAGTATCAAGTAGGGGGGGAAGGGGACTCCATTCTAGAACAGGGCTCACTTTGGGTGGTGGGGGTGGTTTGGTTGTATTGTAAGTGCCGTGAAACAAGTTTGAATAGCATATAATTTCAGCATGATATTTGAGTTTTGCTGTTGTTCACAGTCCTTTTGTGCTGTTATCTCAACAGGTTTTTTGCTCAGTTCAGTCTGGAGAGTCATCAGAAAAAATGGAAACATTGAAAACATCATCTGATGAATCAGAAACACCAGAACCTCTACATGGTGATGATGTAAGTAGCACAGATTAAAAAGTGCATTTCAATATTGAAATCCTGTACCATGTTTTTTAGGTTTGGTGTAGACCAATCCTTTGATTTGTTGAAGTTGAGTTATAACTCAAAACCTTACAGTAAAATAATGCGATGCATTAACGATTTTGTATCACTTGTTGCACGCATCCAGTCATTAGCATCCAGTACAGTAAAGCCTTTTATGAGAAATGGCCCTATCGTGCATAAATCTAATTATATTTCTCTCTCTCTCTCTCTTTAAGGAGAAAGAATCTTCGAAATTTTTAACACCTGGAGATGTAAGTAAAAGAAGGATTCCCTACGACTTGCGTTGGGAATGGGAAGGGTAGAATGCAAAAGTAGATCTGTTGCTTGAAACTATATGAATAAAACACAAAGTAGTACAAAGACTGCAAATGGTCTATTCATAGGTCAACTTTAATACCAAATATAAAGTATCATGGCCATTGATCCATATGGGAAAAGGGGATTTAACTCCCAACGCACTCATTTGGTATCATGATCACAAGCAAGACATTTTGTTTAACCTTATGTGCCCTGCCTGTCCTAATCACACTACAAAAATGGGCCAACCCAAGCCTCACCTTGAGTAAAGCAGGGTGACTGGTGTGGTGTTTATACAAATGGCCTGCGGGTGTCACTGTGCACATTACTTGTACTATGCAGATACACAACACTTTCTGTACAGCTTGAGAGTGATTGAGATCAAGTAACTGCTGTTGTGTAATGGCTGCATGAACCTGCTAATAAAGCACTGTTATACCCTGGCTATACAACTGACTATTATTTTATGGGCTTAGATAAAAGAAGGGTTTGGATAGTACATAATTGTAATACACCTGACAACAAATGTCCTGTTCCTTTTAGGCTGAAAATCCTCCAGAGCAAGAGGCAAAACCTGACTAAGTAAGTATTCCAACCTCTTACAGCCAACACAGGATCATGACAACTTATGGATTTATATAGATTTTACCTGACCATATACATTTTAAGCTACTAATTGAGCCTCTTCAACCCCAGTGGGTAATGTAAATGTATTGGCCTTTGTATGAGGCCCAGCTGATGGGCCTCTCTCCAACTTTTTAAGTTATAGTTTATATTTGTAGGAGTAGGTGAAGGCTCAGATTCTAGAAATCCAGTGTAAGCAATAAGCTTGTCTCATTCTCATAATGGGATATTCAGTTGGCCAGAGGTTTGGGTGACTTTTCTGTAAATTCCCTAGTGAGTAATAAAGAATATAGCAGGCGGTATGGATGAGTAGGCAGGCAGCTAAAGGCTCAGGCCTCAATCATAAGATGCATACATAATAAGGTTAATAAAAGCAGAGATTTATTTGGAACCCTATAATTATGTTGGTGGTTCTTTTGTGCAAAAATGCTAATTTGTTTTGTCTTTTCTTTTGGAATAAACAGCTAGCAGGAATTCCAGTGGTGTATGAGGTAAGTAGCATGTTCCTTATATGTGAACATTATTTATATGTGATATCAGTAGTATAGTACCAAACTGCACCTGATCTGCTAACCCATTGCATACCTACAACCTACAATTCAGCAAGCAGAATTGACTTATTACCTGTTTAAAAGCAAATATCTGATTGGTTTCTGTGAGTTACTAGACCTGGTATAATTAGACTTTCCACTATATGACTCCCTTAAAATGTTCCTTCATCCATAAGTTATAATCGAAGATGCTTATTGTGCCTAAGAAATAATTGTAAATAAAAGCAGCCAGTTATTGATCGCCCATGTTCCTTGCTTTCAGTTACTATTATACAGTAATTCATTATATCCCTGCACCAGAATATTCATGCTGTTCTATAACTATTTGTTTTAGGATCCATCAAACAAATTTTATGCCTGGAAGAAACTTGGGAGAGGGAGGATTTGGATCTGTGTTTAAGGTAAGTCTCTCATGGGAAAGCTCCAATGTAGTCAAATGGTTTATTGTGAAAATGTAGTTACTGTTCCCTGAACTGCATCACTGCCCCTAATTGACTCAAATCTGGTGTTTTAATAACAAAATCCCTTAATATGAGAGCAATCCAACGTTTAGTTATAGATGTCGTGCCATTTCCTATGACCCATTTGACAGCTCTGAAATTCTGAGTTGAAGACAAAAATAACCATTTCTGTTTGTGTTACAGGTCAAGATGCAAAATTCACGGCTCCCCGTGGCCTTAAAAACCACAGAAATCAAAAAGGTAATAAAACAGAGGCCTAGAAGGTTAAATACATTGTACTATTATACACATTTACAATTAGCTGCTAATACTAATTATCATTGTTATTGTGCTGCTCCAGCAGACGTCTGCAGTGCAGATTTTTTTTAATATTTCATTTTGAAATCTGACATGGGGCTAGACATATTTTCAGTTTCCCAGGTGCCCACAGTCATGTGACTTGTGCACTGATAAACTTCAGTCACTCTTTACTGCGAGCTGGAGTGATATGTATATATGTTAGGCCTTGATATGTTTTATGCTGCTTCTATAGAAATACTTATATATTCATAATAAATACATATCCTTTATTTAATCGTTCCTGCAGCCGAAAATGTAACGTCCATTTGTGACAAGGATCTTTATTTTTCTCTTGTTATATAGAGACACACTGGGGAGATCAGAGAATTAGAGGAGATGAACATCCTGAAGAAACTTGCCGGTCACAAAAACATTGTGAAATATTACAGCACAATGATTTACGTTACTCCAGATTCCAGTCAATTATGGGTAAGAGAATATTCATAATACATCATTCTAGCAAAGTACAGGTACCCCTATGAAGACTAGTCTATTTGTAGAAAAAGTGGGTTTGGCAGATTTAGAAAATAAAATTGTACTTTTGCTCAATTTAAATTAAGTTTGATTCAGCTACTGAAAGGGGAAATACTATAAATCCAGTAATGCACTAGGGGTTATTAAAGACAAAATAGAAAGAGGTATGTGTAGGTGCTGTATAATATTTGTAGTCAAGCTGGTAACATTCTATTTGTTCTTTATTTTTTTTTTATTCTAGTTCACAATGGAATATTGTAGGGGAGGGTCTTTAAGACAACTAATTGAAAGGTCAATGGATAACTCCCTCCCAGAGAAGTGTATTCAGTACATCTCTAAAGAAGTGCTAGAGGTAAGCCTGCTTCAACTATTATCACCCCTAGGGGCAAATTTACTAAGTGGTGAAGCTGCGATAGCACAGCCTTCGTCGAACTTGCTCTTTAGCTTGCGCAAGTTAGCAAACTTGCGCTACCATTCATTTGTTAGGCGCTAAGTAAAAAACTACCTACGTTTTTTTTGGGACTTAGAAAAAATGTCAACATTTTTTTTTATTAACCTATCTACTCTATTACACTTCGCCTGCTCTAACCTGGCAAAGTGAACTCTGGCGAAGGGGGGGGGGTAATGTTCTGAAAAAACACAAACTTAGTAAATTGGTGAATTTTCTCCCCCAACACCAGAGTGCAACTTCGCCAGCGTTAGTGTGCGAAGTTGCGCTGGCCTATCTACATCGCTGGCGAATTTACGCCAGCGATGGACTTAGTAAATTTGCGAAGTACCGATTTGAACTAACGCTGTAGAATTTTCGAAAGCGTTAGCCACTTTGCTAAATAGTAAATTTGCCCCCTAATGATGCTTTCACTCATATTTATATGTGGTCATACACAGAGAGGTCTGCTCATTTGGCAAGGTCACCAAACAAGCCGATCTCTCCCCGATCCTATCGTGGGTCCTAGGTAGAGCCCAATAGTTGGATCATAATGAAAGTTATACTGGCGGTCGGATCGCAGGACAACATCAATGAACAGATACATTCTGTGATCCGACTGGATTTTTACCCCTGCACGATTGACATCTGCCCGACTGTCAGCCAGATATTGATTGGGTGAATCCTGTCAGAGAGCCCCATACACGGGCTAATAAGCTCCTGACTTGGTCTGTGTGTATAGTTACCTAAACCGTGATCAAAACCAGGGGGCAGGCAGTGGTCTGTGCACCCCACACACTTAATTTTAAATGAGGATAGATTTTAAGAACTGGACAGCCCTTGGCATCTCTTGCCCAGTCCAGACGTTGTAACAGGTAGAATGCCTCCCTTTTACACAAATGTGATTGTATTTATATGGTGCCCCCAGTTTTAATGTGTGTGTGTGCTTTAAGATAAAAACACAGTTAATTGATTTCTTAAAGGAGACTTATCACAGGATTTTTGTGCTCACTTATCCTTTTAGGGCTTGAACTACATGCATACGAACTGTATTGTGCACCGTGATATTAAATCACACAATATCACGCTAAACTGTTAAGGGACCATCAAGATTAGTAAGTAAAATATTATAATTTTTTCTTTGTGTGGAGTCAGGGTGTTTGAGGATGGGGTGGGTGTTCCTAAGATGAATCACTTGTATCCAGTCTTCTACTCTTCCTGTGAAAGGGGATTAGACAAGTGGGGTCTATAAACTCTAGTTGTAATAAGACTAAGACATCACAAGGCATCTCCTTCTGATCAACAAACAAACATATTTCTATGAAATGATTCCCAACTTTTGTTAAGAAGGAGATGGGGGTTAACATCTTCCTTACCCAAGATTTCTAAATTCGGCCCTTGCTCTGTGGGAGTTAGAGCTCAGCTACTCCACTCCCTTGGGAAAGGATAAGGATATGATTTATAATGTTTTCCATACTAACTATGTTGTGTATGCTGCTATTTCAGTTGATTTTGGATTGGCGGTGCAGCTAAAAAGCCCAAATGACAATATCGGAGGTGTCGCAGGAACTACGTGTTGGATGGCACCCGAAGTGATAGGCTGCAGATATGATCGACAAGAAAAATACAACTTCAAGGTACGCAGCATGTTTATTGGCTCTGTAAATAATTTGCATTCAGTGGCCCTAGTGTTCATTGACTTTAGTCTGGAACATGTAGGACTGTGATATCGAATTCATCAGCCCCTACAGCTATAGATTGTATATAACTTACCAATTCATTTTCTTTATTTCCAGTGCGGCATCTGGTCATTTAGCATCACCGTTATAGAGATGGCAGAAGGACAGCCATGTAAGTAAACCACAAATATTGTAGCTATGCCTTTAAGGCTATTGCCTTGCTCAGAGGATGCTTTTCCATTCACAAGTCTACTTATTCAAATACATTTATACAGATATTCATATTAGGCAACTATGTTTGCATATATGACATTTATTTAGCCACCTGTTTTCTCTGTCATAAGCTATAGAGGGGGTGAGTATTGGGGAGCAGGCAGGGTTCCAGGCCAATGTATTAGGGTTGCTATTACTTTGAGCAGCAATACAACTTTACCCAGCTTTACACAGAATAGTATTTCTGCTTCTCCACTATATACAGTGCTCTTTAATTTTCTGTTTTACCTCTTTTAGTTTACAATGAAATGTCCAGGATCAACGCCATGATCAACATATGCACAAGAGAACCACCAAGACTCACATACGAAAATATGTGGTAAGTTATTCTACAAAACATCCTGTGTTATTTTTACTAGAATCTGTTGTCAAAGATTGATTCTTATTATATTATACTCCATCATTTTGATAAAGGATTGCTATTGGCGAGAGTATGTAGAAGTATTACACACACAGGGGCAATACTTATAATCTATCATAAAAGGAGTCGGTTTTTGATAACATTTTTACTGTATTTTAGGAGCAAAGATTTTGTGGATTTCTTAGGCCAGTGTCTGGTTAAATCACCTGAGCAAAGACCGGCAGCCAGACAACTTCTTGACCACCCTTTTATAAAAGAACAACCAGAGGCCGATTGTGTCAAATCCTCCTTAATGGAATATGCCAAAATGTTTGGATAATAATGGTAAGAGCATTGAATAATTCAACTATTAAATTTATTAGAAACATTAGAAATATGACATTTTAATATACAGCTATTGCTGGTCTCCTTCTATTATAGCACTGGACAATTACAAGTCTCGTTTCAAATCCAAAGAAATGGGAAAGATTGAAAGATGTGGCTTTAGTCACCTTTCAAGTTTTCACCTGAAATAGAGCTTGTGTCCAAGTATCATTATTGGGAAAAAAATGCCCTTCTCACACTCTGACAATTATATCATGTCATTGGCAGTTCCTTTCAGTGCAGGCGTCAGTATTGATATAATAGTCCCCCTACAATTGGGTCAGTAATATCTATCAACAACTGGTGACCAAGGAAATACTACTTGGCCCAACACCCTGTCTGTCACTGACCATCCCCAGGGGCCACTCAGTTTCTCACATTTCTTACTCAAATCTAGTCATAGATTTAGTATCTAGGCTGATTACTAAATAGGGAGCAGGGGCAATAAGGTTTCTTATGAATAAAGTTTTTAAAAATTCATCTCCTTACACATTTTCTTTGTTATTTGCAGCTACAGTCAAGCTGATCCAGGGACTTGTTAAAAGGTTGAACTTGATGGACATGCAATTTTTTTTCAACCTCACTATGTTATCCTGCCTCCCTAGGCCCGAGCCTTTCCACAAATCCGGGCCTGGGGTTAAAGGTCGATGTGCAGAGCCCAATAATTTTTGATGCCAGCTCTGAGTGGGGGAAGCAGTGTCTATGGCCCCCAAATTGGATTGTACATATTGCATTTTTGTATATATTGTAAATATATTTGTAAACTTTTTACTTTGTCCATGTTGTGAATTATTAGTTTGTGGAAAGAAAAAAAAATCAGCATTGCAAAAAGGAATATAAATCATTAAATGACAGTATTTGCATTCAAATAATAGCATGCTGGGTATGAGCAGGAATAGGAGGTCACATGGTAACTCTACTTACTTAAAATTATAGCCATATAGGCATCTTCCAACAAAGGGACAAAGAATGTTAAGTGACAATATATCCCACAATGCAGTGTTTTCCCCCCAAAATTCCAGCATTGTATGAGGCCCCTAGTGTCACCACTACCCCCAATGATACACTCAGCTTTTTTAGTGGAAGAGGAGACTTTTACACACTCACGGCACATGAAGCAGAATAATATCCAATTAAAAAAAAAAGACAAAGTAAACCAACTAAAAACTTGCTTATTACACGAGTTCCGTTAACAGACTAAGTTAATTAATGGTCAACATCCCCTGTTTTCTTTAATCACAGGACATTATTGCTAGGTGAGTGCAAGCTCTGTAGCCAGTTTGCTACGGGGGGGCTCATTTATGAACACTGGGCAGTAAATAATACTGACAAATCAGCAATGAACTTTTTTCTACCCAATGAAAGCAAATATTTGCCACAGGTTACTGCCCAATAGCAAATAAGTCCTATGGTTAATTTCCAGCATGAATTGCTCTATAGCCAGTTTCAGTGTCGAGAGGAGCCCTGTGAGCTCACACTCATTGTACAGTCACTAAGGCAACTTCTAAATCAGCAGTCCCCAAACTTTTTTGCCCAAGGGGGCAAATGCCAGGGTATTACACTGCCTGATACATTATAAGCAGTGACAGTCTAGAGTAACAATATGGTAATATTACCAATGTGCCACAAACTCACCGTCTTTGCCAGACACACACACAGGGGGGGCCTTACTTGAGAAACAGACGCCTGGTAGGGGTTGGCACCGAGGGATTGGGTCTACTCAGCTTCTACCTGATAGCTCTGGGCCCGCAGGCCTCTCCCCAGGCAGGACATTCCTGCTTGTTCATGTAGGTGCCCAATGTTCACAGACAAGGGAGACAGGTTTCCCTCCAGCAGAGACACCAGTGGACTCTGCAGCCTCCGCAGCTTTGGTGCTTGCCACTAGTTTTGGGCCTGCGAGCCACTTCCACAGAATGAACCGCCTCGCAGAGCTCCTGTAGGACCAGTAACTGCCTAGAAGACGTACCCCAACTACACTAAGCTGATTAGAGCCGGCCCCATTACGAGCGGCGCCGCTGAAGCTGTGCTGCGCCTTCCAATGTTGATGCGGAAGTGCCGAACAGTCAAAGTCCTGAAGCAGCGGAAAGACCCAAAGTCACAAACAGCTATAATGAAAGTCCTGAAGCCACGAGTTCACTTCTACTGACACCAATGTGGCTTTTTTTAAAGAACAAGTAAACCTTTTTTTTTTCTATCTGTAAATTTGCTCTAAACAGCCCCCCAGATTAATGTACCTTAGTCCCTGCTGCAAGTCTGCTCTGGTTTCTGTGTTATCAGCAGCTTGTTTCCCCTTCTTCCTGGTGCAGAGTGAAGCCCCGCCCCTTAGCTTACTGAGCTGACCTTATCTCTTGGACTAGTCCTGGAGATCATTTGCATACTATGACATAGCAGAGACCAGTGTGTTTAGCACCTTTTGCTTGGGGAAACTAGCTTACTAATGCACACACTGGCTCCCTCTTCCTCTCTATTGTGGAACAGCAGCAAATGGACTGCTCAGTAAACTAAGGGGCTGGGCTTCACTCTGCACCAGGAAGAAGGGGAAACAAGCTGCTGATAACACAGAAACCAGAGCAGACTTGCAGCAGGGACTAGGGTACATTAATCTGGGGGGCTGTTTAGAGCAAATTTACAGAAAGAAAAAGAAAAACATTTACTTTTCCTTTAATGCCCTGGCCACCAATGTTTTATTTTAATACTCTATAGGCCCCTGCCACCAATTTAAGAAAAAATTTTTTATGGGGCCCCAAGTTTTTATAACTTGTAAGGGGGGGCCTGCCACCGATGATTTTTTGGGGCCCCAATTTTTTTTTGTTACTTATAAGGGAGCCCTTACCACCAATAGTTTTTATAACTTGTGTGTGTGGGGTTACCTTTCTTAGCGCTGATGTCTGTACAGTGTTTTAACTGTGGTGTGGGTGGGATCTGGGGTGGGGCTTGGGATGGGCGGGGCCCAGGGGGCCCTGAAAACTTTGTTGTACGGGGCCCCTTGATTTCTAATGGCGGCCCTGCATGCGTCTGAATACATGGGCTGCTTTGATACTTTTGCCAGGGCTGCTTTTACCTCCAAGTCCAGCCCCACTCACTGTAACCAACTTCCGTTTATTCCTACTGTCCCTTCCTATACTCACTGTAACCAACTCCTCCTCATTCCTACTGTCCATTCTTACACTCACTGTAACCAACTCCCCCTCATTCCTACTGTTCCTTCCTATATTCACTGTAACCAACTCCCCCTCATTCCTATTGTCCCTTCCTATACTTACTGTAACCAACTACCCCCACGCCTACTGTCCATTCCTATACT
>CM044448.1:28452516-28464711 GCA_024363595.1 Xenopus borealis
TATGAGTTGTTTTATGCAATATCTGTTTATAGAGACCTACATTGTTTGGGGGGTTTAGTTCTCTTTAATAGTCTGTCTGACACTTTCATTTCCAATAAAAGGAAACACCAAGTTCTTAAAAGGTTTGTTCAACTTCCAAAGCTTTTTTCAGCTCTGTTGTTTTCAGATTGTTCCCCAGAAATAAAGATTTTTTTTCAGTTACTTTCCATTATTTATCTTTTACTGTTTTTCCAAAATTAAAGTTTAAAGTTGAATGTTGGTGTCTCTGGTGTTTGAGTCTGGCAGCCCAGTAATTCAGGTGCAGACTCCAAACTGTTACAATTTTTAACTGATACATTTCTCAGCAGCATCTCTAGAGTATTATCAACTACTGTATCAATTGTAAGGGTAAGGGCACACCTGGTGATTCTAGGAGATGAGTTTTTCCAAAGTTGCCCGAAGTTTCCCCATGAGGCAACTTCGGGTGACTTTGGAAAACGAAGTGACGTGTGTCATGCCACAGGCGACTTTTCATTATACTTCTAACTCCAAGGAAAGACGGCACTCCGATCAGGACTAAGGGATTGATTCCCGAAACGCGTAGGGCTTAGCATCCCTAATCTGAAATAAACCTGTTGTCCTGATCGGAGTGCCGTCTTTCCTTGGAGTTAGAAGTGTATTGTAGCAGGGGGACGCTGCTGACTGAGCACCTGATCAGGAACTTTGGAACAGACGAGAGGAGTGAGCTTTGAGCGGTCTCCTTTGTTTGTTCGACTTTTCATTATAGCCAGTGCAAGACAGGGGGAAGCGGTTCGAGGAGATTAGTCGCCCCAAAGAAGAGGAGATTAGTCGCCCCAAAGAAGAGGAGATTAGTCACCTGGCGACTAATCTCCCAGAATCGCCAGGTGTGACCTTACCCTAACAGCTGCCTGTAATGAAACACAGGGATACTGCTCAGCAGGGACAAAGATAAGAAATGTATCCATAAGGGCTGATGCAGACAAGGAGATGCGGGGAGATTCTGTCGCCTGACGATTAATCGCCTCTTCTGCGAGGCAACAATCTCCCTGAACTGCCTTCTCCCTGTCCGCTACCTGTTTAAATAAAAAAGCGCCAATGCATACGTGGCGATTTCCGGAATCTCTCGAAGTTTCCTCACGAAGCAACTTAGTGCGATTCCAGAAATAGTCGGACTGCGTGTGCATTGGCGCTTTTTTATTTAAACAGGTAGCGGACAGGGAAAAGGCAGTTCAGGGAGATTGTCGCCTCGCAGAAGAGGCGATTAATCGTCAGGCCACAGAATCTCCCCGCATCTCCTTGTCTGCATCAGTCCTTATGGATACATTTCTTATCTTTGTCCCTGCTGAGCATTAACCCTGTGTTTCATTACAGGCACAAGCCCTAAAATGTATCTATTTAGAACAGTTTGGGGGGGTCGGCAAACACCCCCCCCCCCCCCCCCCCCCCCCCCCCCCCCAGAGCTGCTTTAGAGGTGAAAAATGAAGCTCTACACTTCAATATTAGAAAGTCATTATTTCTGGTGATCTTTCTGAAAACCAGTTGTTTGAAGGTGAACAACCCCTTAAAAGTGGCTATTATTCCCACAATTCCCAGCTAAACAAAGTGGCCATGTAGATATTTAATTTCCTCTTCAGCTACACCACAAATAAGTACAATTTCCCTATACACAGAAAGGAACTTTCCTAGTAAAACTCAGAAATGCCATTGGTCTGGAAGTTACAGCCAGAAATCATTTGTTCCTGTTTTTGGGTTCTTAGTTTCCTTAAATCTTAGTTTTGTTCTGGCAAACCCATTGAGTGGCACTGTTGCATGCCATTTGCATGGGAACAATTATTCTGAGAGTAAAAAGGAGGTACATTTATAGAATCCAGATAACCTCTCACCACAGCGTTATGCAACTTTACTTCATGTTTCTGTAACATCTGTAACAACTGGGATTCCAGCCTGGCTCAGGAATCATACACAGTATTTCTTTTTTTTTTTATTGGGGGGGGGGGGGTAAGTGACCTTGAGTCAACAATTACTGTTCTTTTTATAGGAATCAGATGCATTATCCTGATATACACAAAGCCTAGAATTGCAGCAATGTACTCTCCCCCCCGTAAAGTCTAGTTTAAGGAATTTATATATAAATTTGGTTCCCTATTCAGCCAGGATTCGCCCATTTTCAGCAGGATTCAGCTGAATCCTTGTGCCGAACCAAATCCGAATTCTTATAGGGGTTGTTCACCTTTGAGTTAACTTTTAGTATGATGTAGAGAGTGACATTCTGAGACAATGTGCAATTGGTTTTCATTTTTTATTATTTGTGGTTTTTGAGTTATTTAGCTTTTTATTCTCCAGTTTGCAGTGTCAGCAATTTGGTTTCTATAGTAAAAATTACCCTAGCAACCCTGCATTGATTTGAATAAGAGACTGGAATATGAATAGGAGATGGACTGAATAGAATGAGAAGTAATAAAAAGTGGCAATAACAATACATCTGTAGCCTTACAGAGCATTTGTTTTTAGATGGTGTCAGTGACCCCCATTTGAAAGCTGCAAAGAAACAGAAGAAAATTGCAAATCATTAAAAAACTATGAAAAATAAATAATGAAGACCAATTGAAAAGTTTCTTACAATTGGCCCTTCTACGATATGCTAAAAGTTAACTTGAAGGTGAACCACCCTTTCGTCACAAAACAAGGAAGTAAAAAAAATGTTGCCGTGCAATTCGTGCATGGCTGCCTTTTACCCTTCCTCTCACTAATTTGCATATGCAAATAATGGTTCATATTCGGTTCAGTATTCTGACGAATCTTTCACAATGCATTCGGGGGTTCGGCCGAATCCAAAATTGGGGATTCAGCGAATCCCTACAATCCATATGACTATTTTAAAGGGCACCTATGGCCCAAAAAAAAAAAAAAAACTGGCCCCAACAGAAGGTTGCGCTTCCCCAGACATGGGGGCTCGCAACGGGAGCTCCCTCCCGGTGCAAGTAAGCCAGCGATTACTCCAGGCTTTTTTTTTTTCCAAAAAAGATAATGGAACCCCAAACCGGAATGCAGGCACCTTCGGTTGGGGACAGTTTTTTTGGTAAGGAAGTCCACCGGCACACAGAACTGTAGAAAGCAAGGAAAACCTTGCACATTTAATGCAGTATAGCAGTGCAACGTTTCGGGGTGATCCCCTTTATCAAGCATAGGTCCCTATTCTATATTGGACAGTTTTTTTGGGCCATACGTGCCTTTAAGAGATACCGACACATTCCTGTGTAAAATGATTTCCTTTTTTCTCTGTAATAATAAAACAGTAGCTTGTACTTGATCCCAACCAAGATATAATTAATCCTTATTGGAAACAAAACTAGACTATTGGGTTTATTTAAGGTTTACGTGATTTTATAGTACACTTAAGTTATCAAGATCCAAATTACAGAAAGAACCGTTACCCGGAAAACCCCAGGTCCCGAGCATTCTGGATAACTAGGTCACATTATTATTATTATTCACATGTATTTCTATTGCGCCAACTTGTTGCGTAGCGCTGTACACATTCCTGTATTATTAAATGTGTAGGGTGGCCCTCACTACGGCTGCTCTAGTTGTCTATTCTCTGCTCTCAAGAATTCCAGATAATACAGAAGTTATCCGGAAACCTGTTATCCAGAACACTCTGAATTACGGAAAGGCCATCTCCCATATACGCCATATTATCCAACTTTTTAAAAAGGACTTCCTTTTTCTCTGTAATAATAAAACAGTAGCTTGTACTTGATCCCAACTAAGATATAATTAATCCCGATTGGAAGCAAAACCAGCCTTTTGGGCTTATTTCATGTTTACATAATTTTCTAGTAGTCTTAAGGTACGAAGATCCAAATTACAGAACGATCTGTTATCTGGAAAACCCCAGTTCCCGAGCTTTCTGTATAACAGGTCCCATACCTGTATAATGAAAGTCAATGCAATACTAACCAAACAACAACATAACAAAAGTTATTTGTAACTGCTGATAAAAGCAGCATCTGCCCAACTGTTTATATTCTCCGCACTTTTGGTTCTCATTCCTGAAACAATTAGGGATGCACCAAATCCAGTATTTGGTTCGGGGTTCAGCAAGGATGTGGCCTTTTCAAGCAGAATGTGGCCGAAAACTTGTGTCTGGCCGCACCAAATACAAATCCTAATATGCATATTTAAATTAGGAGGGAAATCACTTGACTTTTCATCACAAAACAAAGAAGTGAAAGAAAGTTCACACTTTTTCCTTTCCTATTGCTAATTTGCATATGCAAATTAGGATTTGGTTCGGTATTCAGCCAAATATTTCACAAAGGATTTGGCAGAATCCCAAATAGTGAGTTCAATGCATCCCTACAAACAAGAATACAGTATACAAAAAGGTTTCATCAATGGATAATGGCAAATTAAGTATTTTCATTCATTGTGCAAAAAACAAATCTGTTTTTAGGCAGAGAACTCCTTTAAATTCATACTCTCATGGGTTTGTAAGGGGGAGGGAGACAGATGTGAGTTTAACAAAGAATGACAGGCAGGTTTGAACATGTAGCTCGCTAGAAAGGATGGGAGTGGCACGCTCCAGATTGCATTCTGATAGCCCAACAGGATCAAGGCACCTGTAAAGGTGAGCTGGAATTTAGCCTCAAGCTTGTTCTAGGGCTGGGATGTCTTAAATTGTTGGTCTGCAGCTCAAGTGCCTTCACCTATTGCAAAACTACAACTACCCTCACCCTCAGGCTGTATTTCTGTATCTGTAGCCTAGAATGCTCATATTCCTGTACCTATAGCGTGGCATGCATTCCCCTTTACCTTTCATCTGTCACACATTCCCCTGTATCTACAGCCTGGCATACATACCCACTTACCAACAACCTGGCATACACACTGCTGTATCAAAGGACTTATCTACAGGTTGGCAAACACTAGTGTACCACTCACTAGCTTGGCACTCATACCACCTGCAAGCATCCCCTTTATGGCCTGGCACTTATATTCCTGTACTTACAGTCTGGCATGCATACCCCTTTAACTTCAACCTGGAACATATGCTCTTGTACCCACAATCTGGCACACATAACCACAACATACCAACAATCTGCCATACATAACATTATATGAAATGCCTTGCACTTGTATCCCTGTACCATCAGTCTGGCACACTGTTTTTTAATTAAACTTTATCTACGTCTTTGACTACAGTGTGGCACACACACTATAGTGCACCTATATGTACTGCCTGGCAAACAATCCCCTTTATCTCCAGCACACATGATCTTTTACCTGCAGACTTGCACACATAACCTTTTCCTACAACCTGGCACAAACGAGGAAATATTGGAAAGTCATGGTCATGACCCTAAAGCTGGACAGCAAACAGTTAAAGGGGTGGGATGACATTTGCTTGAGTATATCCATAGGTATTTACTGTGCCACTTGCCAAATAAAGCAATCACATAGTTAAAGCACAATGCTGCCAACTCACGACACCATTTAATGCAAATCTAAATTGAGACATAGTAGATGATTTTCATTGTGCCACCCACTGCCACAGCAGATGTCTGAGCAATGTGTGTTTTATATGCAGAATTGTTTCATATACATACACAGGACAGCTCGTCTCTCCAGAACTACCCAACCCTACAGAACTGTCATGACAGTTGTTGCTCTATATCTCTCAAAAATCAACATCTAGCTAGTTTAATAGCAGGATAACCTTTGGTTTACTATATAGAGGAGTCATTAGCATAATCAGAGTACAACTCATAGCAATATCTATCAAGAAAGATTACTATAACTGGCAGAACTCAAGGCACTACATTATTAGCATTAAATATAAAGGATAAAACTGTCAGACAGACAGTAACTATATATCATTTTCAGCCAGGCCCCAAAAATGAGTAAAGGTGGCCATACACGGGCCAGTAAAAGCTGCCGACAGACTAAGGGCCCACGATCAGCCCGATATCACCAACCTCAACGTGGGCAAATTGGGGAGAGATCGGCTCATTTGGCAATGTCACCATCTCACCATGTAAGGCCACCTTAACTATATACCATGTCTATGCCTAAATACAGGAACAACCAACTGCTATTTGAACACGTAAAACTGCACATACACAATCTGTGAGAAATCCCAGGAGCACTCTCTTCGATACCAAAACACTTACCACTGCACTTTGTAGTCTATTTATAATAGCACATGTGCTCCAACATTTGCCATGTACTCCCTGCACCCTCCTTAATTCAATGTGCACTCCCCGAACCCTCCGGCGTTCCCCGTGCACTCCCTGCACCCTCCGGCGTTCCCCGTGCACTCCCTGCACCCTCCTGCCTTCCCCGTGTACTCCCCGCACCCTCCTGCCATCCCCGTGTACTCCCCGCACCCTCCTGCCATCCCCATGTACTCCCCGCACCCTCCTGCCATCCCCATGTACTCCCTGCACCCTCCGGCATCCCCATGTACTCCCTGCACCCTTTGGTGTTTCCCATGCACACCCTGGCCCTCTGGCATTGCCTGTGCACTCCCTGAACCCTCCAACATTTGCCACAACTTCCTGTAGGCTGCAGCAGTGTCCACAAGTCCCTGCACAGCACATAATGCTAACTAGTACCACAGTCCCTAACATGCTCTCAGCTTTAGACAAGCCCAATATCTCCCAGCATGCCTCTATCCCACCATCATGTGCTGAATTAAGGCAATAGCTTTTTGGGCCTGATGTTTACAAGACACATGCTGCATCAATTGTGCCTATTACAGGGCTTCTGTGTGCACAACATATATACAGTCGTACTTACCGAATGGAGGGCCAGACTGAGGATTAAAGCCCCAAGTATTGGTGGTTGCCTAAATACCCCCAAAGGGGTTACAAGAACCATATGCAAGCATTCTCTAGCGCCCCCATTCTCTGCACCCGTGGTACTGCTCTGCGCCCCCTAGCGTTACGCTGCAGTCACATCTTACCTTGTCCTGCTGGAGATATCGGAAGATTCCACTCTCCGGGAACCCCCCTCGCATAGAGGGGGGGGGGTGGGCAAAAGCGGTCTTTTCAGAAGCACTATCTCCGGCCGTTACCTCCTCTCTCCACACATCCGATGCCTCCTGGGCCGGGAAGTTTTCAGCTCTCCTCCGACTACGGTTCACGCCCGGCCGGCTCCAGCTCCCTCCTCCCCCCAGTCTATGCTGCCCTCCCCGGGTCCGCCTGTCCCTCCTCCCACTGGATCAACCCTAAACCAGGCTGTCACGCCCTGCGGGGGTCGCTACACTGCTCCAATGACAGTCAGACAATCTCCCACTGTAGCCTTAACCTCTAATTAACTCGGCCTGTCCATGTTTTTCGCTTTTTCCTTTGTCCTTCCCCTTTTATTTGCATTATTCCTCTCTCAGATCCCACCTCTATTCCCAACACTACCCCCTTCTCTCCTCCCCCTCTGTCTCTCAGCCTCGCTTCCCTCTTCTTTCTCTCACTCATTCTTCCCTGGTGAGTAGCACTGACTGATTTACTGGAGCAATGACACATCCCCATACCTCCGGCACACAATCCTCTATTACTTCTCCCCCATATACACACGCCTCTAGTACTTCTCCTTATAGATACTCCTCTAGTGCTTCTCCCTATACACACCCCTCAAGTACTTCTCATACACATGCCTCTAGTACTTCTCCTTATACACAATCCTCTATTACTTCTCCCTATACACAATCCTCTATTACTTCTCCCCCATATACACACGCATCTAGTACTTCTCCTTATAGATACTCCTCTAGTGCTTCTCCCTATACACATGCCTCTAGTACTTCTACTTATACACATGCCTCTAGTACTTCTCCTTATAGATACTACTCCTCTAGTACTTTTCCTCATACACACGCCTCTAGTACTTCTCCTCATACACATGCCTCTAGTACTTCTCCTTATACACACGCCTCTAGTACTTCTCCTTATAGATACTACTCCTCTAGTACTTCTCCTCATACACACGCCTCTAGTACTTCTCCTCATACTAGGGTTGCCACCTGGCCGGTATTTTTAAAGGTTGATCCCAATGTTATTAATAGGAAAAAAAGATAAATTCATAGGAAGGCCGGTGGTATTTATAACCCTACCTCATACGCACGGCTCTAGTACTTCTCCTTATGCACACGCCTCTAGTACTTCTTCTTATAGATACTCCTCTAGTACTTCTCCCTATACACACGCCTTTAGTACTTCTCCTTATGCACACGCCTCAAGTACTTCTCCTCATACATGTGCCTCTAGTACTTCTTCTTATGCACACGCCTCAAGTACTTCTCCTCATACACATGCCTCTAGTACTTCTTATGCACACGCCTCTAGTACTTCTCCTTATGCAAACGCCTCTACTACTCCTTATGGATACTCCTCTAGTAATTCTCCTTATGGATACTCCCAGTGGCATAACTACCAGGGGAGCAGGGGGTGCTATTGGGACAGGGCCCCCCGGCAGCTCATGCGCCACTGATTCCGGACGGAAAATCACGGATTCCGGACGGAAAATCGCGTACGGAGAGGGGTTGGGGGCCCAGCTGCTCATCCCATGCTAATTACGTTACTGGATACTCCTCTAGTACTTCTCTCTATACACACGCCTCTAGTACTTCTCCTTATAGATAATATTCCTCTAGTACTTCTCCTCATACACACGCCTCTAATACTTCTCCTTATGCACACACCTCTAGTACTTCTCCTCATACACACGCCTCTAGTACTTCTCCTTATACACACGCCTCTAGTACTTCTCCTCATACACACACCTATAGTACTTCTCCTCATACACACGCCTATAGTACTTCTCCTCATACACACGCCTATAGTACTTCTCCTCATACACACGTCTATAGTACTTCTCCTCATATACACGCCTATAGTACTTCTCCTCATACACACGACTATAGTACTTTTCCTCATACACACGCCTATAGTACTTCTCCTCATACACACATCTCTATTAATTCTCCTCATGCACACATCTCTATTAATTCTCCTCATGCACATGCCTCTAGTACTTCTTCTTATGCACACACCTCTAGTAATAGAGGCATGTGCATAAGGAGCCTCGTGCTCACCACAGGCATGTGTATAACATAAAGTGAAGTAATACAAGTCATTTCTGTATAGAAGGGTAATCTATCTCTGTTCAGTCGACTCACAGGGATTAGTAATATTAGAACCACAGCCCTTAGCTCTCATGTGGAGAGTGTTGTGTTTTAGTAGTCGAGGATGAGGAGAGTATAACAGTGCTTTATTAATAGGTTCATGCAGCCATTACACAACTGCAGTAACTTCTTACTTTCACTTTCATGCTGTACAGAAAGTCCTGTGTATGCACACTGACACCCACAGGTAATTGTATAAACACCACATTACCCCTATGGTATGAAAACATTTTGTCTCTTAGTGTTTCATCTGTTAGATTCCCAAACTCACAGCTCTCTCAAAGCTGCTACAAAATGTTCAGTGGATTCACCATTTCGCTGTCCACGTTGGCGGAATTTATATCTTTCAGCAACCACATTTACTCTTGGCACAAAAAAGTTCTTTATAGCAGTAAGAGCAGTTTCATATGTGTCATCAAGTGATGTTAATGTATAGAATAATGAATAAGTAAAGCACGCTTTCTAGCTGCAGAAATCTCCCCTTGGTCAGCAGCAATAATGTAATTATCAAACATACGGATACAAGCAGTAAAAGGTATGGTAGGCTCACCAGGGTTTGGTAGAAAAAGTGAAGGCTGCTGCAGAGGTAGAAGAGACATCCTGTCGCCAATCTGTTGTGTTTTGATAGCCGAGGATGAGGAGAGTATAACAGCGTTTTATTAGCAGGTTCATTCAGCCATTACACAACTGTAGTAACTTCTTACTTTCACTTTCAAGCTGTACAGCAGGGGCGTCCAACCTTTTGGCTTCCCTGAGTCACATTGGAAAAAGAAAAATTGTCTGGGCCACACATGAAATATGCATTTGTAAAAGTAAAGAAAATGCTCAGTAAAGAACTACAATACCAGTTGGGTAACCAGATGGAGCTATACACTGGAATATGGGACACCTGAATAATAAATAGACTTATTATATTATTATTATTACTACTAACTGGGCAATGGGCAGAGTACTTATCCAAGATTCTAGTGATCCCTCGCTCACTTAGTATGTGGTATCTCAGAAATGGCACCGTCAAGCCACAATTCTTCCAAATCAACATGCAGTTAAACTCTGGAGAACCAAATTCAGTATGTCTTGTCTTTATTTGCACAACATGTTTTGGAGGAACACCTCCTTCATCAGATGCTTGTTACAAGCTTTGTAGCAAGCACCTGATGAAGAAGGTGTTCCTCCAACCAAGCATTTCCAGCTGGGCCGCATTCATATCCATCCTGGGCCACATTATTAACATTAACATGTATTTCTATAGCGCCAACTTGTTGCGTAGCGCCCTCGGGCCACAGATTGGACACCCCTGCCAGAAAGTCCTGTGTATGCACAGTATGCTCTGTTGAGGAATGCTGGGAAGTGATCATCATTTTGTACTTCGTCATCTATTGGACTGCAAGCTATGCAGGACATGGACATTTCCTGACCTTTTGTTTTATGTGTTCCAGCTTATACATTTCTCCATAAAGTGACCCTTGCGGTGCTGGCTGCTTTTGAGCAATATTTGTGGAAGAATAAAACATTTTATTTTCACATGTAGTGGAGGCCAGATCTCAATAGTTCACACATCCCAGCATCCCCCAAAAGTCAAAGGATGAAGCACTAAGTTAATTAATATTAATGTATTCAATAAGAATGTTGTGGGGTTCAGCAGGGCCCCTGTGCTGATCCTCAGAAGGGTCAAAATCAATCTATTCTCCATCCTACTATCTTTGCATGTGATGTAGTAGACACATAGCATTGGACTAAAGAATCAAATATCAAATTAGCCACTCACTTCCAGCAGATTTGCATTTAAACAGAGGTGGTTCTGTCTCTTAATTGCTTGAACCATTTTTCATAGAGGGTAATGAAACAGCGCTCCTTGTGGTTGTATAACTATGTCATAGCTCCTGCATCTACTGTACAGGGTGGCTTTTGTAATGAGCCATGTTGGGGAACATTCAGGTGGCTGGAGGGTCACAAATATGACATATCACCCTTATTTTCACAGTCAGGCATATTTATAACCCCAGATGGCAAAGTCTAAGCATAACATGGGCATGGTCAAAACGCAAATAATTTAAATCTATTAAGACTGACTTCTTTGAGTCGAGCTATTTTCTATGCACACAATGATGTACCACAGCCTCATGAAAGTGCATATAGCTCACCCACATTGATCCTGTGAACTTCATTTGTTGCATTGATGAGATCCTGTTATAAAGGTGCACGTACTAGCTTCTGGACATGTAACCCCTGCGTAACTGGGTTTGAGTCAGCGCTGGACTGAGAACCAAAATAGGCCCTGGCATTTCAGGTACACAGAGGCCCAATCATCCCACTTAGAGGCCCAATCATCCCACTTAGAGGCCCAAACAGCCTCCACCAGCCCACTAAATTGTGACTTTCTATGGCAACTTATAGCAGCCCATCTGGCATTTGCCCTAACCTACAGATTGCCAGTCCGGGCCTGGTTTGAGTTGACTCATTAGACACTGGCAGAGGGGATGGTTAAGGAGATACATGCACATGGGACATTGATTATGCACCATTTGAAAACACCATCAGAGTGACCAATCTGACCATCACTAAAAGTGGGAAGCATTATGGGGGGCCCAGAACCATGAGTCTAAGCCTCTCTACAAAGCCCTATTGGTACTGATCTTTAAAACAATGTAATGTATGTATATGATTCTGGAGCCAGTGATTTATGAAAAATCTTAGTTAATAATTTCTAGATTATGCAATCAAGCTTGTTGAAAATATCTCTTATGAATTGTACCAGCCTAAGAACTTGTTCTTCCAGCTTTGCTTACTCAAGATACTAAACTTCTTCTCATTATCCACTCCTTAGTCACATCCGCACACTACTGCAGTAACTTCTTCTTGGCCTGATGGACACCTGGATTCATTGCCCAAGTTTCAGCCAGAATGCATCACATATACTTCCACATCGGCACCATGCTTTTGATTAGCAGCCAACAAACAAGTTCAGGGGTAAGCCTTATCTACAACTTATATTGCTCTTAAGGGCTGCTGCA
>CM044448.1:28474358-28484481 GCA_024363595.1 Xenopus borealis
AACATCTTTTCCCATGACAGTATCCCTTTAATTGGCTTTTGGCAGAGAGCCTAGAACAGCCCTGAGCGGCAGATTTGTAAAAAATTTGAGATAAGCAAATTAGTAATTGGTATATATAGATAACAGGTCTCTTGGAAGAAGTTAGACTCATAGCTTAAAGGGCAATTCACCTACAGAAAAACTGTAATAACTGAAAAAGACTCAGAAATATGTTCAAACTTTCATAGCCTGCCAAATTTTGTAAAATGAAAGTGGTAATTAGGGGGTGTGGCCACAAAATGGACATGGTCAACTACGAGTGCCAACTTTTTTGTCCCTCTTTTTATTTCCAAAATGTTGGGAGGTTTGTGGGTTGTACAGCACTGATCTAGTAGGAACTAAATGTCTGTATGTCCCCCAGCACTGGCATGCAGTGGCTTAACTAGATAATGCTGGGCCCCACAGCAAATAATTTTTCAGGCCCCCAAATTGCTTAAAGGGTGATTTGTTTTACCAACATTTATTGAAACTATTTATGAATTAGGGCCTCATGGGGCCCATATACCTCCTGGGCCCCCCTGCAGCTGCAGGGTCTGCTTCCTCTGTAGTTACGCCCCTGCTGGCATGGTATGGTGCTTACTATTATTGTATCATCAATGTATAAGTATACAAGCCTATTGGGATATAAACTTCAAGTCTGTGATCCTTACGCTGTTTAACAAAATACTTTTTAACAATATTTTTGCCAGCAGTGAAAAACTCTGGTTCCAGGAATGTTTGAAAGGCCCCACAAATCAGGAAAGGAGGCAGGAAAATTTTAAATGGGTGTTTTCAGTCTCAGAAGCTCAGGCAGACACAAAGAAGTGCAGATTTTGATTCGTGCACAGTCTTTCAGGGTCACGGTGTCTCAATGATCTCAGTCTCAGGCTGCACATAGTATCTCAGTCACACAGGATAGCAGGATTACAGTCCCACTTAAAAGATAGAGGGAATCCTGGGAAGACCCTAGATAGGATAAAATTCACCCTCTGTTTTTTTTAAAGCTACAGATCAGTTTTATCATTATTGTTGCATTTTAGTGCAGTAAATAGTTTAATGATCAGAATAAGTAGAATCTAAGGGGCAAATTCACTAAGTGCCGAAAATGCGCTAGCATTGGCATTCGCCACACTTCGCCAGGCCTAGTTTTGACAGCGCTACACAAATTCACTAAAATGTAAAGTTTCGCTCAGGGAGGCAAACGGTAGAGAAGTTGCTCTACCGTTACTTTCGTCAGGCAAAGCGCATTTACACTAGCGATGACTTATTTGCATATGGCGCAAGTTAAACGTATAATAGAAGTATATGTTACAGCCACTACATTACACTACACAAGCCCAGGAAACCTTTAATAAATAAAATAAAGTTGTCCTATTGCCCTAAACATGTGCCCCCTGTATAGTTGAGTTGCCATATGTTAGGAAATGTAGGGGGGAAGGAGTGTACCCCCAAAAAAATTACACTATTTTTCAGACTATCACCCTAAAAAAAGTAAAAAGATGCCAGCGTTTTTTTGGGACTATTGTATTGAACTTCGCCAGGTCTGATCTGGCAAAGTAAAGTCTAGTGCAAGAGGTAACGTTCAGTAAAATGGTCATCTTAGTGAATTAGCGTAGTTACGTCCCTTCGTCAGTGCGCAACTTCGCCTGGCATAAGCTTGCGAAGTTGCGCTAGTCTATCTACTTCGCTAGTGAATTTTCTCCAGGGACACTGTTAGTAAATTGGCGAAGTTGCAAAATGACGTCACATTGGCGAATAAGCGCTAGCGTTAGACGCTTCGTGTTTTAGTGAATTTGCCCCTAAGTTTCAGAACTAAATTGGAAGAAATTTCAGCAAAGGGTTTGTGCAATGCCAGGCCTCAATATTCTTAATAAGCAGTGACTAAAACATTGACTAAAGGTGAAGTGATTGACTTACTCATTATTTTCTGTGGCCTATTATGGCCCTTGAACAGTTGGGCTCAAATTTATTAGGTGGGCACCCCAAGGCCAGATGGTTCACATGCACATCTACACACCTGTACTGGGTCTTGACCCAGATTTCAACTACCGCTACGGTTCGGTATTTTCTGAATAAGAGACTGGAATATGAATACGAGAGGCCTAAATATAAAGAAAGCAGCAATAGCTGTTGTAGTCTTACAGGGCATTTGGTTTTTTTTTTTAGATGGGGTCAGCGACCCCCATTTGAAGGCTAGAAATAGTCAGAAGAAGAAGGCAATACATACCTCCCAACATTTTGGAAATAAAAAGATTTTTTTATAAAAAAAAAAATTTTTGCAAGTAGTGCACACCCATTTTGTGGCCACACACCCTAATTACCATGTTAATTTTACAAATTTTGGCAGATTATGAAAGTTTGAAATTATTTCTCCTGTTACAATTACTTATTTTCTTATCTCAAAAGTGTTACAAAGTATCTTATTTGCGCCTGTTAGCTATTTTAGTCTCTCTGCCAAAAGCCAATTAAGTTAGAAACTTTGTTTCATTTTCTGGCTGTTCAGTGCAGAGAAAAGAGGGACTTTCCAGTACAAATGAGGGACTACAGGTTGAGCTGTCAAAAGAGGGATTGTCCCTCCAAAAAAGGGACAGTTGGGAGGTATGAAACTAAAAAATATATAAAGTATATATACCAGTTGAAAAGTTGCTAAGAAATGGGCATTCTATAACATACTAAAAGTTAACTCTAAAGTGAACCATCCTTTTAACAACACCTGGAGACACACGTTTTACAGGAGCATGTTCAGGCCACAGTCTGATGACTGAACAATGTAATATTTGCCCTGGGTTACTGACTTCACTTAAATCCTGCCCCCACAAGTGCTTAGCTGTTTGCTCAAAGCTCGGCATTTCCAGTATTTGTACAAAGTACAGAGAGAGAGAATATCTTTGTAAGGGGAAGTAATCAGCTCTTGTGAAAGAAATTCCTGTCTGCCAGCAGGGATAACCTTTTGACAGGGTGTAGGAGGGGCCATTAATAATACACTGTGATAAGAGAGGTCAGTGCTTATCAATTCAGCCCTTGGGAAATATATAGTAGGCCAGGACTCCAGCAGCAACATTGAAGGAAGATGTTCAATGAGAACAAAGCACAGTGATGTGAACAAAAACATATATAAATGATTTCATATCCTGGGGGAATTAGAATTTCCAGGCTATACCTCAGTTTTAGGGGCAAATTCACTAAAACGCGAAGGGTCTAATGCTAGTGCTAATTCACCAGCGTGACATCAATTCGCAACTTTGCGAATTTACTAAGTTAGACTCTGATGAAAATTCGCTAGCGAAGTAGATAGACTAGCGCAACATCGCACCCTTACACCAGGCGAACTTGCGCACTGACGAAGGGACGTAACTACGCTAATTCACTAAGATGCCCATTTTACTGAACTTTACCTCTTGCGCTAGACTTTACTTCACCAGGTCTGACTTGCCGAAGTTCAATACAATATATAGGAGTTTGAAAAAATTTAAAAATGAAAACATTTTCTAAGTCCCAAAAAAACGCTGGTATCTTTTACCTTTTGTAGGGTGATAGTCTGAAAAATAGCGAAAATTTTTTGGGGTTTACCCTCCTTCCACCCCCCCACATTTCCTAACATATGGCAACACAACTATACAGGGGGCACATATTTAGGGCAATAGGACAACTTTATTTTATTTATTAAAGGTTTCCTGGGCTTGTGTAGTGGCTGTAACATATACTTCTATTATACGTTTAACTTGCCGTATGCAAATTAGGCATCACTAAAGTAAATGCGCTTTGCCTGCGAAATAACGGTAGCACAACCTCGCTAACATTCGCCGCCCTGAGCGCAAATTCCCATTTTAGTGAATTTGCGATGGGCTGGCGAAGCCGGCGAAGCTGTCGTTGGCGCATTTTCCCGCTTTAGTGAATTTTCCCCAAAATGCACAGGTAGATACCTGGTAGGAGGCAAGGATCTAGCAGGATGCCCTGGATATCATAACTTCCATAGCAACACACACTACACACAGAGCAGCATGGGTAGGTCATTTGTTTCTTGAGATAGGTAGACTTTAGTAAACAGTATGAGGGTTTCCCTGGACCTGGGAGTCACAATGAGCAAGTATCCTCCTATCTATAAGCATCAGAAGGGATTATCCCACTAGTGGCTTTAAACAGACTTCCTGTTCCCTGCCAGGGAATCAGGATGTGATATAGAATTCCAAATTCTTGGTCACAGCTACCTGACCCCAGAATACTGAATATAATGTCAAAGAAAGACTGACTGATCAGTGCTGCCAAACAGGGGCAAGCAAAGTAATGGTGGACATACAACGGTGTTTCAAGTTCATAAACCATCTAGAATTTTCAATATCTGTATAAACATATCCTAAATGGGATCTGCCTTACAGATCTGGTGTATCTACAGTGTTTGACTTGCTGCATGACCCACTCCTCCTGAACTTGAGTTCACGGACAGATACCCTGAAATTATCCTAGAGAATTTGCTGGTACAATTCAGAATTAAAGTTTCTATTTTGCATTATCTTTCTGACTTTCTGACCGCTTTAGCAAACTGAAGGCAGCAATGTTCCTGCTGCACATGTTCAGTGATTGGATAGTTCAATAGTGTTTTGATAGTGGACACCATGAACATTGATATTCACCAATGCTTGAACTCACTTCTTCATCTGATATTCATAGGTCGTCAATTCCTGGGGAGGATACTGATGTTGAATTGCCTCCATTTGTAAATGATCTCTTTGCCAGTGGATTCATGGAATCCAATCTCAGTAAAAATAGCTACAGATGTCATCAGCAAGAGGTCCCCTTTGTTCCAACCATGACCTAAGAATCCCAGTTGTTCTTACCATAACACTTCCACAAACCTGTGTTGTTAAGATCAGACAGATAGTGAAGACCCAGAATTATGTTTTTTAAGCTAGTGACACACGCTAAGATTCGGGGTGATTTCATCGCCCGGCGACAAATTGCCTCTTCTTCGGGCAAATAATCTCCCGAAAAGCCTTCACCCCGGCTAGAATCTAAGATGGTACTTGGAGCACTTTGTTTTTTCTAAGTCGCCTGAAGTTGCCTCACGAGGAAACTTTGGGCGACTTCGGAAAACTAATAGCTCCAAGTGCCATCCTGCAAGCGATTTAGATTGTAGCCAGCGGGAAGGATTTTCAGGGAGATTAGTCACCTGAAGAAGAGGCGATTTGTCGCTGGGCGACTAAATATCCCCCCCCCCCAAATCTTAGCATGCGTCACCACCCTTAAATAATGCAGGAACCCCCACACTCCTGATTAACATCCCATTGATTCAAACACCTGATTCTAATATCCCCTTCAAATTACCCTAGCAACCATGTATTGATTTGAATACAAGACTGGAATATGAATAGGAGAGGGACTGAATAGAAAGATAAGTAATAAAAAGTAGCAATAACAATACATTTGTAGTTTTACAAAGCATTTGTTTTAAGAAGGGGTTTAATGAACCCCATTTGAAAGCTGGAAAGAGTCAGAAGAAGAAGACAAATAACTCAAGAACTATAGAAAATACATAATAAAGACCAACTGAAAAGTTGCTTAGAGTTGACCATTCAATTACATACTAAAAGTTAACATAAAGGCAAACCACCCCTTTAATACCAGAGACATGGTAGGCAGAAGAGGCTGGGTTTCAGGCACAATCCAGGCAGTATTGGGTAACAATACTACTTCGTGCTGCTCTGCTTAACACTATATATCAGGGGGTTACTAGAATTGCAAACTTTAATGATATATGGAGGCATAGACATATTTTGTACTGGTAAGGGGGCTTGACCATGTCTAAAAATCCACATTACTGATTTTCTGTTTAACTGGCCACACTCCAAATATAATACAGTATGTATACAGTAAGATCTTAGTGCAAGAGGAATAGATGGAATGAAAACATGGAATGGACTAAACGCTTTGCAGCGCCCCCTGCTGTAGAATTAATTATCAATTATTAAAATCACAGAAATATGACAAATGAAAAGGAACTGGGGGAATATCATTGGTCCAATAAAGATGGTGATAACATAAATAACAAAAGGAAATGAAGAGTATCGTTGAGATAATGCTATTTACATGCCAGCTAATCACACAGCAGAAGAATAACAAAAAGCTGAAGAAGCTGATCAAGTGGTGAAATGTTTTCAAGAAAACTCTAAAGATTAGTTGCCTTTGATTTAATTCTACTAGATACTTGGCCTATTATGTCCATTGAAGCATTATATAATACATATTCACAAACTATCATAAAAACTATGAAAACTAGTCAGCCTCGTATTGAAAACATAAAATTATGATATCATAAAAAGAAGTCTGTAGACCCTGTGCGCAGACGATAGGCCTCCAGTCTCCCAGCACTGCCATAAAAGATTGGACAGTGTATGGACATCTGTAGTGAACATTATCTGTTTTCATTTCCATGTGTTACTTACAACAGCTTGTTATCCTTGTCTGCAATTCTAGCTACTTGGTTTTGAATCCTCACCACTAGAAATGTTTGGTTTATCCCTGTGTCCATCAGAGATGTCCCATTGCTTTCTGAATATGATTTTCCAGTCCCTCCTCCCCCCTCTAGGTCTAGCCAACTGGTCTATTTTCTGTAAAAAAAAAAAATGTGGTGTTTATTTTTCTTTCATCTCCAAGACCAATAAGATCACTGTACCATGTGTGTTTGCATTGACAGTAGGGGAATCCGCTGTTACTGTGCCACACAGGCAGATTTCATCCACAAAATGCACACTTGAGTGTCAATGCACACACATACAAGGCTGTTTCAAGTGTGCCTTAAACCTAAAGGTGGCCATACACAGAGATCTGCTCGTTTAGGCATACAGGCAGTCAGATCATGAGACTGCATCAATGGACAGATTCAGCCACAATCTGACGGGATTTTTACCCCTGCCCGATCGACATGTGACAGACTCTTTGGGGAAGCCTGTCTGACCCCCCCCCCCAACATGGGCAATAAGCTGCCGACTTTTAAGTGCCCGTGTATGGCCACCTTTAGGCTAGGTCTGTCAGCAGCTTTTATCGGCCCGTGTATGGCCACCATTAGCCCTTTGACAGAAACCAACCATGCAGGGAGGTGCCAGCCTTTGAATACTATGACCGGAGATAAATTTATATGGACCACCATTTGAGGTTTACCTTGCCGTGGTATGGTGGCTTACCAATTTTATGATCATAATTTAGTAACTAGAAATCCCTGTTTCTGTATATACATGCACTTGCATATATACTGGATTACTTATGAGACAGGGGACCAGGGAATGTACATTGATCAATCCCCCCTTCTTTTTCTCTAACCTTTACGCTTGTGCCACACAGGGGTCAATAACAATCTGCTGAAATACACAGGCCAATTTTACCCTCTATGTGGGGAGTAGCCTCCTCTTGTTTTTGCATTCAGAACTGTTGTATTGGCTTTAGTGTGCACAGACATAGCTAATTTTGGAGCAAAATTGCCAAAATCAGCTGACACAATGGTTCCTGGTGCAAAAAGAAGAGAAGGCTACTGCCCACATAGGGGCTGAAATCGTCTGCATATTTCAGCAGGTTAATTTAAGCCCCTGGGAGTCTAAGCATAATCTTCCCCAAGTCAATTAAGGCTCAGCAAAAAGGGAATAAAATGCTCAAATGAACCCTCCATTCGAAGTGAGCTGGAATCATTATCAAGTGACAGAAGCATGTCGCTTGCTTTTAGGGTAAGAGTGTACTAAGTGGATTGTCAGCCTGGAGTTGGTCTGTCAATGGAGTGTGCATTTATGAGTGGATCTGGTTTCCTTCTCCACTAAAAAAACACCTGCTAAGGAAATCAGAGAATCTACTTAGTGTACCCTTGCTCTTAAGCACTATGCATCAAACACTTGATAGGACCAATCGCTTGGTGGTGATTCAACTTCACTTTAAAACTGAGGGTATTTTGAGTATTAAGTCCTGCCTTCACAGAGTTACAAAAAGCTTGAAACTGCCCTGTCATTACCCTTAGGGTTTTTACATTCAAAAAAACAAAATCTAATTTTGGCTCCAACCAAAGCCTTTTTTTTGCATTAACCCCCAATAAAACCCCTCCCCCAGATAAATGAATGCAAATTCCTGCCTGAGAGTCACAGCTTTGCTCCTTCTTATTGCTGCTCTCCCCTAACTGATAGGGAAAAGGGAGTGTGTGTGGTTCCTAATTGTATAGATTAATTTGGTGACTGCACTATTATATAACCCTATTAAATATGGTCTGATGCAGAGCAGTTTCTCCCTTTACTGGGGACAGATAAAAACAGCAGTCTAAAAGGTGCAAAAACTTGATATTTCTGTTCTCCAAATTCTGATAAAGTGAAGGATTTAATGTCTTAGAATTGTGTTTATTGATATGTTGAGCATGACGTTACTCCAACAAATTGAATGTCAGTTACATGCATCAAACATGGATCAAATGCCCAAGTATAGAAGCCCTAAAATATGATAAAGTGACGCTTTACACACAATTAGGGTTGCCACCTATTTTACCGGCCTGGCTAAAAATGATGGTTGATCCCAATGTTATTAATAGGGAAAAAATGTAAATATATATCAAGGCTCGTATTTTCTTCAGGAACAGGTGGCAACGCTACACACAATATTGTATCACGTATAAGTTTTCTTTAATTATGTGTTATATATAAACTGTTTACTATGTTAAAGTAGAAAAAAACCCAGTTGTTTCATATAACTTCTGAGGCACATATACTAAAAAAACAAATTGGAATATAACAGAGAAGATTAGCCTGGCCTCTGTACAAGGATAACACCTAAATATGTGAAGCACTCCATATTGAAATAAAAAAACAAATTCATGCCCTTACACTATACCCAGTTTTTGTTGTCCTCCAATACACCTCCTCTTGGGGCTGCCATTTTTAAATTGCATATCTGATTAATTGGTCCCACCCTAACCACCCATGTCACCATTTACATGAAAGATTTCCTTCAGGAGAGATTCCTCCCCCCCTTCCCATCACTCTAACAGGCGATTAACCTAACTTTTTGCAAGAGGAGAGACTTTTGAAAATGCTGTAAATAATTAAAAGAGGCCTTTGCACTGCCCACATGAACTTTACTTTCAATTGAAGACACAGAAATCTAAATTTGTATTTACAAAATGCTCTTTTTAAAAAGGAAGGGGTCAGTTGCAGCCAGGTCATGCACTGGTTAAAAAGTTACACCCATAATTCAATACTACGGAGAGTACGGTTGTATTTAACCAAATGGATGGGGTCTCCCACCACCAGTGTGTTTATGTGTCTTTACGAGAAGTTGGGATATATTACATGCAAAGTAATATTTGCATGATGCACAATGTCTTATGTATCCAAAGCCAAGTGCCTACATGTTACACACAGGAGAGTAAACAAATATTGTTACTCTATTGTGTGATTATTAGAAAGAGACTGCAAGAATACTGAATACTGTACAGTGGAATAAAATATCATATTAGTCTCTGGGTTGTCCACCATTGATGGCTGTAGACAAGTATCAAGAGGGCTGCTGTCTTGATCTCATTGGAGGAGAGGGTCCTGGTCCTCATAGAACAGAATTTCAAGTTCCAATGGAGAAAGCATAATTGTTGCATCTCACCTCTTCTTCTTTGTTTCCTTCTTCTGCTTCTTCCCAAGTGTGACTGGTGGCATTTTAGGTTTCTTTACCACATCTGTCCTCCTTACTTCTTGGGCATCAGATTCCTGGTAAAAAGAAGAGCAGCGTTTGTCAGGTTTGTTTTTACTTCTTTTAATTTATACTTTTCGACTCTGAAAGCAATGTTTTTGTAAGTGGGATTAAAAGAGTAAATTGAACCTCTTTATAAAATATCATTACTATGAGGCAGTTGGAAGAAAAAGACCGTAATCAGCAGGGCACCCACGGTCTGTGCCCAAAAAAGCTGCCATATTGTATACAAAAAGCTCACAATTCATTTTTTTTGTGTTTAAATTTCAAATATAGGGAAGAGTGTACCTATTTTAAAGGAATTGTTTGGTATAAAAGTAAAAACTAGGTAAATAGATAAGCTGTGCAAAATAAAAAATGTTTTCAAAATAGTTAGTTAGCCAAAAATGTAATGTATAAA
>CM044448.1:28490535-28514850 GCA_024363595.1 Xenopus borealis
CAATGTCTTAAATATATTGATAATGGGTTGAGTGCAGAGGACCTCTTGCATTTGTCCACAGAACAGGCCATAATGAAGCACAGTTTCCAGAAGTCCTGTCTCTAGAATGTCTGGTGGGGAGAGATCCAGCGGTTCTGGCATTGTCTAATCCAGGGATCCCCAACCTTTTGAATCCGTCCTTCAGAAGTAAAAGGAGTTGGGGAGCAACACAAGCATGAAAAATGTTCTTGGGGTGCCAAATAAATGCTGTGATCGGTTATTTGGTAGCACCTGGTTTTTATTCAATCAAAACTTGCCTCCAAGCCTGGAATTAAAAAATAAGCACCTGCTTTGAGGCCACTGGGAGTAACATCGAAGGGGTTTGGAGAGCAACATGTTGCTCACAAGCTACTGGTTGGGGATCACTGGTCTAATCGGTAGGACAGTAATAGAGTACTATATATTATAAGGCTTGAATACATAACACAAAACATTATATTTCTATGAAATAGTCAGAAATCACCAGGACATGTATAATGTAACATGCACATCAAAACGCAGAAATTGTACAGCTGATGCGTGTCTGCCACAAGAGAGAAAGTGTGGGAGTAGAACAATGCTTCCACTTTCAGGCAATCTTTTCTGGACAAGGATATCACAACATATAGGAATGCCTGGCAATTATACTGTAAAGTGAATCACTAAAGAGTCCTGGGTAAAGCTACTTAGAGCGAGGCAAGACTGAGAATGTTGAATCTTGGTACTTTAAAGGATTCAAATGTCATTAGCATATGAAGCCAGTATATAAGGTTATCAGCATGAAACGGATACTGATCTGTAGAATCAAACTTTATGTTTAATTTGTATCTGACTAATCAGCTGCCTAGACTAACACACACTGATTAAAGCGCACCTATTTACAGCACAATTATTGTGGGCTAATATGACTTTGGGAAACAATACTATATGGGCCAGAAAACACATATAATTAGCACTATGCAAAGATGTCAGCTTTTGAGTAACACAGTCCAGAGGGGGGAGTAGCTGAAAAATTCTAGGTTTATGATGTCATAGGGAGTAGGGATGGACCGAATGCAGGATTCGGCCTTTTTCAGCAGGATTCGGCCGAATCCTTCTGCTTGGTCCAAACCAAATCCAAATTTGCATATGCAAATTAGGGCCAGGGAGGGAAATCACGTGACTTTTTGGCACAAAACAAGGAAGTAAAAAATGTTTTCCCCTTCCCACCCATAATTTGCATATGCAAATTAGGGTTCGGATTCGTTCAAATCTTTCAGGAAAGATTAGGGGGTTCGGCTGAATCCAAAATAGTGGATTTGGTGCATCCCTAATAGGAAGTGATGTCATATACATGCACAGTACCTCTCCTGAAACCACAGAAAATGATCCACTGCATGTACACACATCAGAATTTTGCCTAGAACAGTGCAAAATCATCAGAAACCGGGAGAATGTATGTACGTTACGGGAGACTGGCGGATACATTGTGAAATCTGATAACTTCCTATAGAATACAGAGAATTGACAGCTCTGACTAAAGCTGGCCATAGCCTTAAAGATTTTTAAAAGATCCAATGGTTATCGTGAGACCACGATTGTCTTTTAAATGTCCGATGTGTCCATTCTATCACCATTTCAGGTGATATTGCCAGCAAAACTGAAGGATCGCTGTCTGCTTGGCCCTGCAAACATAGGTAGATTGCATGGGGACAGATAAAGATTTTCTAACCTGGCAGATCAATTTTCAGACCGATGTCGGACGAAAAATTGCATGATCGTTGGTATCCCACTAACTGCACAATAATTTGACATATTGGTCGGACTTCCCTAAGATCGGTCGTTTGGCAGAGAAAGATCTTTGCTTCTATGGGGAGCTAAAGTTGTATGCACTTGTGTTTAATGTAGGATTGGAGAGGAATCCCCAGATCTCATGTAACATACATAATTATGCATTATGAGTCTCCTGCCCCCCCCAACTCTATGGGGGGAATTCACAAAAGTGTCGGGAAGGAAAAAATGTCTTTAAAATGTCGTAGCAACAGACAACAAATTCACCGAGCATTTCCCCGCCAATTTTCCAACATATACGACACTTTTGAAAAAGTGTAGTGAAAAGTGGGCGTGGTTTTTTCTGCACCACTTTCCCCGACATTTTTATGAATTGCTCGTAAACGAATTTTTTTTGCAGACAATTTTTCCGACACATTAGGCTCTCCAAAATGAAAATGTCGGTCAAATTGTCTTGTAAAATGTCTTTAAAAATTCATGTAAAATGTCATCTGTACGATGAAAATATATACGACATTTTAGAAAATTGTCGGACTTACGAGACATTCAGAGATGGTAACATCTGCCTTTGTGAATTTGTCGTTTGTAAGACATTTTACAAATTTGTCGACCACCACTTCTGGGTTATTTATTGTACCGACACTTTTGTGAATTCCCCCCTTAGTAGCCCCAGGGGTCCAGCGCCACAAACCAGTGGAAACAAATTTAGATATCATAAGGGATAATTAAAGACACATTTAAAATGTAACAATTTATATTTTCGTTCCATAAAACAGGGATGTCCAACATGTAGCCCTCCAGCTGTTGGGGGTGCTGGAAGTTATCAGGAATATCCCACCAGCTGCAGGTGGGATATTCCTGATAATGGACTCCCCCACTGCCCCTTGGATGTCCCTTCATTGTACAGAATCCCCTCTCCTCTGAAAAGGGACATATTGTATAATCCTTATCTCATTCCTCTAAATGTATAGGGCGCAATAAAGAAAGTTTCAGTTGCATTTTACCTCGTACTAATGTCAGTATTTCAGAGCTGCAGAGAGATGCTTTCTGCTCAGCATCTGTGCTGAAATGAGGACGGGGCATGTCCTTCCATTCTCCCACAGGAAGTGGTCATAACTGGGAGTGACAATGAGAACTGTGCAATAGGCGCTCACTTTAATTCCTGCTGTTCCATTCATACCAGAACAATATAAAGCTGGCTGTGAATGTGTATGGTTCCCTTTACAGTCTTTGGCTGTTGGCACATCAGTCAGCAAGGGCTGCACCCCTCCTCTGGAATTCTCTCTCACTGTCTGTCCGACTTTATCCCAACCTTTCTGCTTTCAAGAAATCTCTAAAAATGCACTTATTTAGAGAAGCCTACCCTCACTCTTAACTACCCAATGCAATACCACATCTCTCCCCCACTTAACTCTGACCTTGCCCACTCCCACACCTTGTGTATCATTCCCTTCCATTTAGATTGTAAGCTCTTTCTGCACAGGGCCTTCTTCACCTTCTGTACTGGTATTTATTGTGATATATGTAACTCCATAAGTTCTATGTATGTAATTCATGCAGTGTCGGACTGGGACACCAGGGGCCCACCCAAAAACCTTAGACCAGGGGCCCACCATTAAACCTTAGACCAGAGGGCCACTCTCAGTACTAATATTCTTCATCTTCTCAATCAACCTCTATTCTCCTAGTGTTTTCTTTACATACTATAATCAAGTATTCCATCTATGTAGTCTCTTTGTACTCATAGAAATAGGGAATGGCCATGAAATAGACTAATCTCCCAGAATCACCAGGTGTGTCGTTACCCTTAAAGGAAAAGTAAATGTTTTTCTTTTTCTTTCTGTAAATTTGCTCTAAACAGCCCCCCAGATTAATGTACCTTAGTCCCTGCTGCAAGTCTGCTCTGGTTTCTGTGTTATCAGCAGCTTGTTTCCCCTTCTTCCTGGTGCAGAGTGAAGCCCAGCCCCTTAGTTTACTGAGCAGTCCATTTGCTGCTGTTCCACAATAGAGAGGAAGAGGGAGCCAGTGTTTCATTAGTAAGCTAGTTTCCCCAAGCAAAAGCTGCTACACACACTGCTCTCTGCTATGTCATAGTATGCAAATGATCTCCTGGACTAGTCCAAGATATAAGGTCAGCTCAGAAAGCTAAGGGGCTAGACTTCACTCTGCACCAGGAAGAAGGTGAAATAAGCTGCTGATAACACAGAAACCAGAGCAGACTTGCAGCAGGGACTAAGGTACATTAATTTGAGGGGCTGTTTAGAGCAAATTTAGAGATAGAAAAAAAAAACGTTTACTTGTTCTTTAAGCAGTATCTGCAACTCCCTTCAAAATGAAATTAAATCACAGCTGGAGGTTGTCTCCTTATTTACTATTGTAACTAGGTGATTTTGTCACAGAACAACCGCCCTTATCTTTCAATAAAAGTCAGTGTGGCCCCCTCCCGCCTCAAAGCCTCCTCCTGGCCGAGTCACAACCCCCCTCCGCACCTATCTTCTATTCCTGTGTCCAACGAGTGAGGTCAGACATCACAGCAAATGCTTCACTCAGGGAGTGGGTCTGGGCTGAGGTTTTCTCCTAGCTTCCTGCCAGCCCAACCCTGAAATTATACCTCACAACATTTTTTACAAAATTTGTCAGGTTTTGAAAGTTTGAACACATTTCTGTGGTTTTTATGTTATTAGAGTTTTGCTAATGAAGGTGAATTGTCCTTTAAAGGGATTGTTCACCAACAAACAACTAGTTGTTTTCAGATAGATCACCAGAAATAATGACTTTTTCCAATTATTTCTATTTTTTATGCATCACAGTTTTTATAATATTGAAGTGTAAAGTGTAATTTATCACCTTCTAAAGCAGTTCTGGGATCCTGTAAACGGTTCTAAATTGATTTAATGGATTCTGCTGAGCAGAATTCCTTGGATGTTTCCTTCAATGGGTGAGAGGCCTGGACTGCTGGCAAGCCAGTTCTGCACCCAGACTCTATTACAATGGAGCCATGCTGGTAAAATACATGGAGAATATGGCTTCTTGTTGTCTTGCTGAAATAAACAAGACAACTTGTTTATTTTTGGCCTGGAGGATGTGGTGTCCATGATTTCCAAAAAGTATTTAAAATTTGATTGGTTAGACCTAGGGTTGCTACCTGTCCAGTTTTGAACTGGTCAACTTGGTTTTATAGAAGGCTGTCTGGTTCAAAACATCCTGCCCATTTTTTTAAGTTTTAAAAGAAGAGCAACATTTTATGAGTGGTGCAGACAGGACATCATAGCCATGCCCCCAATATCACGAAACATGTCACAGATCATGCCCTTGATGTCACCACCCAACCCTCTGACATCACCAGCCCACCCCTTTGTGGCAAAGATGGTAACCCTAGACAGACCACAGGGCAGTTTTCCACTTTGCCTCAGTCCATTTTAAATGAGCTTAGGCCCAGAGAAGGAGGTGGTGTGTTTGGAACAGGGCACTGTTACCAAAGCCACTAATGGAGGAGCCACTGAAGAAGAATGAAGCAAGCATCACCGGAAAAGAATGAAGCAAGCATCGCTGAAGAAGAATGAAGCAAGCATCGCTGAAGAAGAATGAAGCAAGCATCGCTGGCGATACATAAAGCAAGCATTGCTGGAGAAGAATGAAGCAAGCATCGCTGGAAAAGAATGAGCAAGCATTGCTGAAGAAGAATGAGCAAGCATCACTGGAGAAGAATGAAGCAAGCATTGCTGGAGAAGAATGAACAAGCATCTCTGGAGAAGAATGAAGCAATCATCGCTGGAGAAGAATGAAGCAAGCATCGCTGGAGAAGAATAAAGCAAGTATCGCTGAAGAAGAATGAAGCAAGCATTGCTGGAGAAGAATGAAGCAATCATCGATGGAGAAGAATGAAGCAAGCATCGTTAGAGAAGAATAAAGCAAACATCGCTGGAGAAGAATGAAGCAAGCGTTGCTGGAGAAGAATGAAGCAAGCATCGTTAGAGAAGAATAAAGCAAGCATCGCTGGAGAAAAATGAAGCAACCATCGCTGGAGAAGAATGAAGCAAGCATCGTTAGAGAAGAATAAAGCAAGCATCGTTGGAGAAGAATGAACAAGCATCGCTGGAGAAGAATGAACAAGCATCGCTGGAGAAGAATGAACAAGCATCGCTGGAGAAGAATGAAGTAAGCATTGCTGAAGAAGAATGAAGCAATCATTGCCAGAGAAGACCAAAGCAGTAGTGCTAGAGAAGAACACAGCTGTTGCACCAGAGAACAAATAAGCCATTGCCAGAGGAAAATGAAGAAACCGAAGACCACCGAACTCTTTAAAGGAAAACTACCTCCCAAACAATGTAGGTCTCTATAGAAAGATATTGCCTAAAACAACTTATATGTAAAACCCTACTTTGTGTTAATAAACCATTTTCGTAATAATATACTTTTTTAGTAGTATGTGCCATTGGGTAATCATAAATAGAAAATTGCCATTTTAAAAAATAAGGACAGCCTCCTGGGATCCTAGGATCCAACAGTGCACACAAACATACCAAACAAACTATAAAGTTAGTGATAAGACAAAACAGAGGCGCCAAAAGGATAAAATTAGCTAAAAACACTTAAAAACCCAATGGGTAATTCAGAGGAGGTAGTAGTGAACTTACCTCCTCCAGGCAGACACCAACGAAAGTGGTAATTTTCAGTAATAGTTTATTCACAACAATATTGCACCGCGTTTCGCAGGCATTTCCTGCTTCATCAGGCAATGTAGAACGGGAGCAAAAACAACAGTGTCTTTGTATAAACACACCAGGAGCCTCTGCTCACTACTAGCTCCTCTGAATTACCCATTGGGTTTTTAGCTAATTTTATCCTTTTGGCGCCTCTGTTTTGTCTTATCACTATTATTATTATTAACATGTATTTCTATAGCGCTAACTTGTTGCATAGCGCTGGCACTATACCGAGTCCACCCCGAGTGGAGGGGTGTCATCCCCATTTTTCTTCCTTCTACAGAGAGCGACTTCTTATTCCTGAGTGGGGTCAGGATAATCTCCCCACCTGCCTATACAGTGGTTGCCTATTGGTAACCCTGGCTTGTGAGTATTAATTTGTTTACTCTATCATTACTCCTTGTAAAAACATATTACACTATTGGGGCTCTTGGTGTTCCTTTTTGTCTTCAAACTATAAAGTTAGGTCACATGAGCCAATTAACAGACAGAGTTGTGTATTTCGCTTCCACACTTCTCCCTGTTACAGTTAGAGTTGAAATATTTCTGGTCAGGTGATCTCTGAGGCAGCACACAGACCATCATGAAATGGTGGTTCAAGGCAAGAGATGTAAAAGGGCGATATTTTACTGAAATATATATTCCAGTTTGGTAAGATTCTTTAATATGCCACTTAATTTGATATATAATATCTGTTGTTCAAGTATTCATTTTAGGGATATAGTTTTCCTTTAATTGTGAGTTCTTCTGGCCACCAATATTTTTTAATTTGTAGTGGACCCTGACAACCATTTTTTTAATGTGTAGGGTCCCTGGCAGTTGTTTTTAAACTTGTAGGGGGGTCTGACAATCAATTTTTTACATTTAGGGGACCCTAGCACCAATTTTTTTTAATGTGTAGAAGGTCTTAACCACCATTATTTTTTGTAGAAAGCCCTGAGACCATTTTAAAAAATTCTTGCAGGGGGCCCTGACCATCAATTTTTTCTTTTAACACGAAGGGCCTTGGCACCAGGTAGTTTTTTTTTTTACAGTGTAGGAGCTTTGCACCAGGTTTTATTTAAAGACTTGTAGGGAGCCCTGCTCACCAATGGCCCTTATTAGAACTGGTTATTTTTTACCACGTCTGTGTGGCCTTAGTACTGTGGGGTGGTGGCCCCAGAAAATTTTGTTCTAATGGCGGCCCTGGTCTGGATCATATTTACATGATTTCTAATTGTCAACTGCGTTGACATACAATGGTTTCTGAGCACACAGTGATATCTACTACAGAATCAGGTTTTTAATGCAATGCGCCTGTAAGTTGTTGAACTCTCCAAACTCTTTGCAATTCTAATTTGAGGAATGCTATTCTTGAATTGCTGCAAAATAATCTAGTTCCTGTATCTGGAGGATGGGCTCTGTTATCTGGTATCTCCAGTGGAGGAAACACATTTTAATCATAGGTGCCTTTAACGTGGGCAACCCCTGATGGGACCACCTCTGGGGTCCAAGGTTTGAGTCCAACCAGTACGACCTACAAATAGTGGATATGTTCTCTCTGTGTTCACATGGGTTTTCACCCACATTTCAAAAACATTAAAGGCAAACTAACTGGCTCTATTAAAAATTGGTCCTAGTTTTAACGTGATATGGATGGGACCTTAGATAGTAACCTGCAATGAATGATGTATAATCTCTGTGAAGCACTGCAGAATATGTAGATAATAAATAAAGGATAATACCAATGTGTATTTCTTGATTATTTATAATACAATGCTGCACACAGTGAGCTGCAAATTGATGCGGGTGCATAATTTATCCCTTTAACATTCATCATTGTTTGTCTTCAGCACACAAAATACTGTGTAAAGGTACAGCATATCTATGCTAAAATAAGGAAATGTAAGTTTCTTGTAGGCGCGATGCAGAGTATAGACACTTTCATACCTGCAATATACAATTATAATAAGAATCCACTTATCCTACAGAATAATACATATTTTTGAATGTATGGAGCTATTCTATGAATTATCTTCCCATACCTGATCAATGCATATGCAAGTGGTATGCATCAGCCCCCACCCTTACACTTCCCTCCAGTCTCCTTTCCACCTAATCTCCTCCTACCAGATGAATCTTATTAATATAAAGTCATGGGATCTTATAAAGGATCACTCCTGCACCAGTGCTCATTCCAAGCTTGTGGTTGGGGCAGCTCAACACCTTCATATCCCAATTTTGTAGACCCTCTGGCTCTGAGAAGTATACCACTAGAGAGGGAGAAGCTGACTACACAGTTTTTACTGCAACAAAAGGTAAGATGGTGGGATACTGTAACATAGAGATTATAGGTTTGTAATTGGATCCAAAATTAGCATAGCAAAATCTCTTGGTAATATTTTGCCATGACTTGAGGTGTCAACTAGGAATAGCAATGTTAAGAAATTGATGACTATTTTACAGTGCATGATTCCACATCATACTGAGGGATGGGTTTTGATTAAAGTCCAGAACTTAGTAGCTTTCAGCATGAAAGGGAACCATGATAGTCTATAATGGGGGGGGGGGGGGGGGGGGTCAGCCCTTTTATCAGCTAGAAACATTCTGCAGTTGATCCTAACATTGTAGCATTGTTGTAACATGTAGTCATTTGTACAAACACTTTTACGTGATGCATTACACTGGATGACTTTCTCTTGACACAAGATCATCAAGGACTGATTCCTGGCATAAATATGGTGACCTGTGCAGTGACTAAAGATGAGCCTTTATGAAAATCCGGGGTCCCCAAACCTTTTTCTCCTGTGAGCCACTTTGAAATACAAAGTTGGTGAACAACACCCCTTCACCATATAGTTCACATAAGCATCAGCACAATCAAGGGTCACCGGAGAAGACTTATTCCCCAGCTAATACTAAGGAACCAACTGCTATAGAAATAAGGTGTGCACCTAAACCTCTTTAAGGGTATTCTGCTTCACTTCACTAAATCTAAGGTGAGCCCCTTACTTACAGGGCAATCTCTTCTGGGATGAGTTCCTGATAGCATTATAGCGGTCCCTGTGAAGATGCATCATCACCCGGTGACATGACTGCTCATATTTTGGTCACGTAATAGTGTAACCTTATCCTTTTTCTTTCAGATGCACAGAACACTTTGCCTTTTGCTGCTTCATTTTGGGTTATATGTGCAGTGTTACATCTTACATCCAAGTTACAGGTATTCACATTATTGTATATACACCACAAGGGTGTAACTGAACTTTGCTCCATAAAAAAAAAGGTGCTGTCTAGAAAAAAAGACCCAAGACTTTTTGTGCCCCTCTCTTTAAGCAAATATTTAGTAAGATGCCCTTACATAAGTATAACAACTAATAAAAGATGACACTTGCAATCATTTTGCTATAGTTATTAGAATATTGAAGCCGTAAATGCATCCCTGCAGATCTCCATGATTGGCCTTTAGAGTAGGGTCTCATAGGAAGGATGGTCAGTTTTGTCTACGGGTAATTAGATATACAGGACAAAAATAAGTTCAGTAGTCAGTCACTTATAGTTTGCATGGAGTGAGGAGCTGATGGTACAAAATTGCTTGCTCACAAGCAGGAGAGGTTAAAAAAGATACAGAGATCAGATTTTGAGACTGTGCTGGGGGGTTGGTGGGTACTGTGGAATGGATGATGTAAATAGCTGTAAAAAGAACAGGGACAGATTTGGTTGACGGACTTAAATATAATGAAATATATGTATGAAAAAGCAGGAAGTACAGAAAATCTGTTGTGTGGTATTTTTTGGCAGGGCAGTTACAATGAGGAAGAATGCCTTGATTTACAGCAAACCTCAATGTTTCATGAAGGCGGGGTTATTCTACAAAAGACTTTCAGTGGAGGTAGTTGATCTTATTTGTGGACAGTGACCGGGCTTTAAAACCATGTAGCTTACCCATGCAAACCTGGTGATGGCAGCTACAGCAACAACAATTTCCACCTTTCAAGGGGTGGTTCACCTTTGAAGTAACTTTTAGTATGTTCTAGAACAGTGATCCCCAACCAGTAGCTCGTGAGCAACATGTTGCTCCCCAACCCCTTGGATGTTGCACTCAGTGGTCTCAAGGCAAGTGCTTATTTTTGAATTCCTGGCTTGAAGGCAAGTTTTTGGTTGCATAAAGACTGCCAAACAGAGTCTCCTGTAGGCTGCCAGTCCACATAGGGGCCACCAATAACCAAATAAAACCTTTATTTAGCACCACCCAGGAAAAATTGCCATGCTAGTGTTACTCCCCAACTCTTTTTACATCTAAATGTTGCTCACGGGTGATACAGGTTGGGGACCCCTGTTCTAGAATGTCCAGTTCCTAGCAACTTTGCAATAGGTCTTCATTATTTATATGTTATACTTTTCGAGTTATTTTCCTTCTGACGCTTTCCGGCTTTCAAATGGGCATCACTGACCCCATCTAAAAAAACAAATGCTACTTTTTATCACTCATCTTTCTATTCAGGCCCTCTCCTATTCATATTCCAGTCTCTTATTCAAATCAGTACTTGTCTGCTAGGGTTATTTGGACCCCGAACACAAGAGGGCTGAAATTGTAGAATGAAATGCTATTGAATACAAAGCTAAAGCCAAATTGTCTCAGAATATCACTCTCTACATCATACTAAAGTTTAATTTAAAAGTGATGAGCTGCCACTAAACTCTTCAGAGAATATTAAGAAGCAATCACCTCAAAGCATGTAAAACTTGTCCCCTAAGTAGTCAGCCCCAGAGTAAAACTGGCACATAGTATGTATATTATCACACTTGAATAATGGAACAAACTGACATACTGTTTCATGTTCCTTATTCCTTCTTTGTCCTGCAGGTCTAACCAGTCTCCAGTTGACCTTAATATCCAGACACTTGAGCCCTTGCAAAGCCATGACTGGTCATCTTTGGATGAAAAAAAGGAATATGTCAGGGGACTGTCAGAAAACAGGTTACTTACATGGAATATAAAAGCTAGTTTGGTACAGAGTAAGATAAAACAAGTGTGTCCAGCTGCCATAACTATGTATCCTTTATTCCAGGGTGGAACGGCATGTGGATGCCATATTCACAAACACATATAGAAAATTCCTTGGACAGATTTCAGCCAGGAGGTACCTCCAGAACATGATCGGAAAAACACTAGGGTATGTATTACATGAGGAGCAGCATTGTTGTCTGGGATTTTCATTAGTTTTCCCCAACCTCTTCTCTAATTAAAGGCAGGATACCCAGAAAAAGGCAGATCCTGATGATGGTGGGTTGCTGGGGGAAGAACTGATCACCCTACTGAATGACAGGTGAGCATTTAAAGAGCAGTTCTGTTGGGGCATTTGTGGCACTAAAAGATTGGATTTCAGAATTGTAGGTATGGGACCTGTTATCCAAAATGCCCGGAAGCTGGGGTTTCCTGCATAACAGATCTTTCTGTAATTTGGATCTGGGTGCCTTAAAAGTGATACTGACACTAAAAAATTACTTTTTAACATATGAATGTACATTAAGGGGATTTACTATTGGTCAAATTGGTAAAATTTCAAATTGAAAAAAATTGGAAATTGGACCACGAGAAAGTAGGGAATTAAAATTCTTTGAATGCAAAGGATTTTACCGCAATTCGATTGGTCGAACGATCGAATTATAAAAATTCAATCAAATCGCTCAAATCGATTAACCATTCAATCGAATTTTTATAATCGGTAGGTTGAAACTGGCGAACTAGGCAGTTGAATAAAAAATTAAAGGGGATGTTATTCAATAGTCGAATATTCAAATACATTTTTATTAGAATTATTAGAATCAATCGAATTTAAAAAATTCACTGGTCGAAGTCACCTAATTTGCATATTCAAATCTTTTTGAAAATTCGATCAAATTTCCAATCATTCATGTGAATAGATGTGAATTTAGTAAATCTACCCCTAAATGTTTCCTGTAGGTCATGTTGATCATTTTTTGCTGAGAGGTTTGTTTTTGTATATAATTATTAGTTGAAATTCCTAAGCCTGACTCTCTGACTTTGCCAACCTGACTGTCCCATCTCAGTGTGTTAGTTACAGTTTCTAATGCCAATGGTCTCCTCCTGCCCCCTCATACAGGAAAAGCATCATGCAAATACTTTATGGCAAAGTTAGAAGTAGCTTTCAAAGCCAATATTATAACAGATGTAAAAAAAAAAAGTTTAATTTCAGAAGAGATACTGACAGCAGAAATAAAACCTTTTTTTTACATCTATCATGATATGGTCTTTGCATGCGATCTATAATATTGCCATAAAAGTATTTACAGATGCTTTTACATTACCCGTCTGAACCCACGTGTTCCTCTCTGAGGGGGCTGCCATATTTGAGCTTAAGCAGTCTGTTAGCATTAGAAACTCTTGACATGTTAAGAAGGAACAGTCGGGTTGACAAAACATACAAATGCAGCTTTATCAGTGAAAAATTATCAACATGAGCTACAGGTAACTTTTGATGTACATTAATATTTTGAATAATCATTTTTAAGCATCAGTATCACTTTAAGGCTACTAAAAATCATGTAAACATGAAATAAACCCAATAGGCTGGACTTGCTTCCAATAAGGATTAATTATATCTTAGTTGGGATTAAGTACAAGGAACAGTTTTATTATTACAGTGAAAAAGGAAATCATTTAAAAAGAATTGTATTATTTGGATAAATTGTAGCCTATATGAGAGAGGCATTCTGTAATTTGAACTTTCTGGACAGCGGTTTCTGGATAACTATCCCATACCTCCAATAGATTTATTATTTGAACATGAATTTCTCTAAGTCTATTTACTGCTTAACCATTGCAGGGACATGTTAAATATCAACGTGTAGTAGGAGATAAGGGCTAAATCAAGGCAGTATCCTGTGAAGTTCAGTTGCATCCCCCCCCCCGCAATGCTGTACATACAGTGAAAAAGGAAATAATTTTTTTTAAATTTGGATTATTTGGATAAAATGGAGTCTATGGGAGTCACATTGCACAATTCTGAATATTACCTGTAATAGATTTATTATTGAACATGAATTTCTCTAAACCTATTCAGTGTTCAGTCGGGAAATGTTCCATATCCTTGTGTAGTAGGAGATAATCAGGGCTAAGAAAATCAAGGCAGTATCCTGTGAAGTTCAGTTGAACTGCACTCCTCTGCAAGGCTGCATTCAAATTACAATTTTTTTCTATCTACAGCGGGATTCCAGATTGGAGGGCAGAAGAGAACCGTGGTACCCGGCTATAAATGAGTTTCCTGGCAGATCCTTAAACACATGTTTGGCTCAATACACGTTAATCAACAAACGGCAATGGCAACATATGTGACAGAGAATTTCTCAAAATGATTTCAGCCTTGGTAATAAAATTTTACATTTTGGGCAAAGAAAATTAGGTCAGTTGCCAATTTATATACACATTCATTGTTCAGAAGCAAATGCTATTTGCCTGTGATTCCGACTTTTAATAGAAGCAGGTGTACAGTTATTTCCTACAATAAATTGTTTTAGTGAACCATGTCTATTTCTAGTCATTTTTAGTAAAACAGGCTGTTTGTTTAGAAAGGAGTTGCAGCATTTAATTACATTATCCTAACTAGGCAACGTCTCGCTCTTCCCCCAATGGGAATAAAAACACACAAGACACCAGTCCCCTCTCACCTTCAATTTTATTTTCACAGGAACAAAACAGATTTACTTTTTCAGTCCCTGAAACCTATCTTTTCATGGTCACATACAAACATGGTGTCTGTAAAACTCCGTTTTAGTCTGAAAATGAAGGAGTCTGTACTTGTGACTGCCCCTCTTACATACAATGTGGTTCATGGGTTCTCTAAGCACAGTTTGATGGATGAATTGTAATTTGGCTGACTTCAAGTCCTTAAAAACTTTAATGGAAACAGGAAAAGGAACCACCACAGTTTAGTTATGGGACAAATCAGTGCACAGCAGAAAAATATGGGAGGAAACAAAATAAAATTGTTGTAAAAAATAGAAAAAAACCACAGACATTTGAAACTGTACAAATGCACGAGTGCTGTCATTTTCCGGACATTTTCTTATCTTGTCTCAACTTACTTCTCTGTCCTAGAAGATGAAGGAGAAAAGAGTGGTTATATGGTCAAGTCCTGCAGGAAATATTGTAAACCAATAATGAAACAAACATGGGTATATAGATGGTAACAGTTTTACAGTAAGAATGAAGGATCATATTAGTGTAAAACTAAAATACACGACTAAGGCATCGCCATGACACACTACAAAACACAAGGTTTCATATAATTTAAAGTACATTAGATAATTGCATAATGTTCCTACTGAACTGTGCCAAGTACAGTGGAATAGCGAAATGGGCATACTTTTATTAACTCTCACTGTACATCATATGAACAGGCAGTTACAGGTATGTCTAGTATATCTATATACTGTAGTTCACTTCCACATGTTTCGTGTGATCTCACACATACTCATGAGTATGAGTTAGGAGTATTGTCGGGGAAATAAAGCTGTTTTAAAATCACCACGGTCTGCTAATCCAGGGAGTGAACACTATATTGGAAGTATAACAACATCTCCATCAGACAAAATGGTGGAAATTAACTTATCTTTTTGCTTCCTTTGCCAAATTAAAATTGTTGTTGGGTTGTTAGATCAATGACCTGGACAGAAGAAAATATTTTGTGGGAATAGACTTAATTTTTTACTGTCTACTAGTTAAATCAATGCCTGATTGTTAGGATCATCTGAACCCTAGCAACCAGAAAACCATTTATATATTTCATATATAGGGGCTGCATATTAAAAGTCAGCTTTTCTGAGCTTTTCAGCTACATCATCATAGCCAATGATTAAAGTTAAATTTCCCTGACGTATGTGACATTCCTTCTGTTTAGAGTGTTTGAAGGTCAGAATTAAAAGTGCAAGGACAGTGGTAAATAAGCGTGAGCAGCATGCAGGGTCTGACAGGTGAATGAATGGCAAAAGGCAGATTTGGAAAAGCAGCCATACTTCACCAGAAGCCCAGTCTACCGAAGCGTCCTATACTTTGCCAGCCTACTGCTTTGCTCAGCTGCAGTCCTAAAGGAAGAGTGAGAGAGAAGGGAGAGAAAAATAGGAAGGACAGTGAGAAGGTTCAAGGAGAAAGGGAGAAACGCAGGAGGGAGAAAACTGCAGATGCCAGAACTACAATGAACAAGGGAGCCTGAGAAAGTCCTTTAATTTTGGGTAGCACTCTTCAGTAGCATTCTCCACATGAAAAACGATGCAGCATGCCCATAGAAGACTGGTCTGCCTAGACATGTACATTTGATGAAAGGTCAGACATGGAATATTCAGATGGGGGTTAGACTGGTTCCTGTTGTTGGACTCCCTAAAATGTTTTTTGAGTGAGGCTGAAGAACATTTAAAGGACTGTGCAGCAGATCCCACCTATGAAATTATGAGGCTTTAATACCTTTTTACTGCTTTGTGAGCAAGCATACGGTTTCCTGCCAGGAATGTGATGGTTCCAAGCAAAGCCAAGTACTTCAATGTCTGGAACATGTTCAGTTGTGTCCAATACACATACATCAAACCCAACATGGCTATTGAAGAAACACAGGGGGATAGAGTGTTAAGCACAAATGTCCATATAGGTAACTGACTGGAAGGGTATGGAGGTTAAAAGGAAAAAGTACATACTTGCATGCCCCAGGTGGAAGATGATCGTGCTGGGTGAGAAGCTGAGATTAGAAACATTGGCACCAATCTTTATCCACTGAAGAGGAAAGAATAGACAAAGCTGAATATATAAAATTCATAGAGCTGTGAAACAGTGTCTTCAAATGAAAAATTATATAGGTCACTTGTGGGAATGTGGGACATTCAGACTGCAACTCTCGCTCTTGGTCATGTATATACTTTAAAACTGTACTCTTTCAGTCCTACTTCTACAGTGGTAGTGTATATGCACTCAGTCTACTCTTTCCTTCGTTATAAGATCTAAACAGTACTGATCCCTTTGTCATGCACTTCCAGCCATACTGTACAGATACTATTTGTTGTGTATAGACAGAGGATGGAGAAAACTGTACCTGATGGTTACAAACAGACGCTTAACAAGGATTTCAGGCAGTGCTTAGTTGGATGTTGGGTGGATTTTAAACACTCACCAGGATAAAAAGCAGCAGTAGAGGTGCAAGGACCAAAGCAGTAAAAGTGCTTGATACCACAGTTGGTGGCCTTTTCTCAGGTTCCCGGAACAGGTGCTGAGGAAAAAACAAACATTGACACGTTGCTATAAAACAGGGGCTTTATCTTATTTCCTAGTTTTTAAAGCATTTATTATTTGTGTGTCAGGCATATTATTTAACAAGTTCCACAGCTTCAGCAAACTGTGCTAAAGTATATAGTCTTTAAATCTGTCAAACAGCACCACAAGCTTGCAGCTGAATTGACACATTTGTGTATAATTTTCCAGATTAATATATGGATTGTCACCTGGATGTCTGGTTTAGGGGTGAACAAGTTCTTGGACTGAATGGGAACTGGTGAATCCTCTTCTGGAAACTTAATTAGAACATCAGCCTATATAAAGAGACAAAAGGGTGGTTAGCAATTGATAGGAATGCCACTTTCACAAGCCAGCTTCTTCACAAATCTCAAGATGGTCATTTATGGCCCAAAAAAGCTGTGAACTCTGCTGCACTAGACAATGTTCAAAGCTTATTGGCTTGTGTATGGGGCTTTTCCCATGGTCTACCTGACCAGTCTATCAGACTGTTTACAATGCCCCATCAGATGAGCACCTTATTAAATTAAAAGCTGTCCTTTCCTGATATAGATCTACCCAGCCCCTATCAGGATACAGTTGCTGGCCTGGGGCCAAACAATTTGTTCAATCTGGCCACCCCCACACTGGGTCAAAGAACTGCTGCTTTGTTTACCTCATCAAAGTGGGCAGTGTATGTCCAGTTTTACTGCAATGCCAATAAAATAACTAGTCCAAAATGTATACTAATTTTACAGTGTTCATCTCACCTGTCTTTACACTTCTAGATCTAATCAATAAGCTGTAAATGGTAAAAGGCTGACATGCAATTTACTTTCACACCATTATATTAAGGCTGTTGCAGTATACTTACTACATTCCATAGGATGGGGTTTTCTAGAGTTGAATCTCCCACAATCAGGTAGAGTGTGTACGTCCCTGAAGCAGAGTCAAATTCAGACTTCCTTTCTGATGGATCCAGCTCAAACCTGTAGGTTTTCTTATTGTCTGGCTCTGCTACAAAAACAACCTCTTGACCTGTCTTATGGTTATGAAGCCGAACAAAGGTCTAAAAAGCAGAAAATGTAAAGCATTAGTGAACAAGCTCACCAAGAACAAAGTATTAATTTACATAATTGTACTATATTCTACATAATCTAGTACATATATTATATGAGATGCTATATAGAAGAAAGTTAGAGCAGTTCTATATAGGTGCAGCCATAACAGCCCAACAGGTTTTGGAAGTATGAGGTCCAAAATTAAGGCTGGTCCTTACACTTTGAGAAACATTGTTTGAAATAGACAGAAACATAATGGCCAACATGGTGGACTTCATGATGAGAAACAAAAGATAAGGACAACGTGTGTGGCATGAACTTCATGATATAAAGGATTAGGACCTGGTGAGGTGTAAGGCCGGCTCCTGAGTTTGCATCTGTCAGTTGGAAGGACAGAGCAAAGTTCTGATGACTGTCTGCAGTAAATGGTCCTTTGGCTTTTGAAGGGAAATTTACTCTGAAGAAGAAAAAAAAAAAGGACAAAAAGACTTAGCCTGTTTCACCATAAACTGGTCAGTACAACTCTCCAATTAAACCCCCTTACCTGGTCATCTTAGGAGAGATGCTTTGGTCTTTGTCGACAATAGAGAGATCAACATTTCCAATCCCCACTTCAGTGGACACTTTCACCTTAAGCTAAAAGAAGAAATATGAATAGTTTAGGACTCTGCAGCATTTTCCACCCCCACAAATACCCATGGCTTCTGTTTTTTGTAAACACGGACACTGACCACTTTTGCCTGCTTCCCTCTAGTGGTCTCAGGGTTAAAACACCGACTTGAAATTCCTACTACTTTTTAAATAAAAGAACTATTGCCAATAAAGGCATACATAGCAAGAAAATAACTTTTTTTTGCGCATGATTTGTGGAGTTAATTCTTAGTCACAACTTAGCCTTTTGTTTGTGAACACATTTAAAAAGTCAGTATTATGCCTAAAATAACAATACAAATAGTTCATATAAGGATCTTTATTAAAGCCCACGCCATGACATTTAAAGGCAGTTTCATTTCATGTTATTCAACAGTTTCCAGTGGTAACAACTTTCTTCAGTTTTTAACTGTGCTGATGCCAAATCGATACTGACTGGATAATTGTTGAAATTACATCTGTGGTGCCTGGAGAGCTCCATATCACTTCTATATTCACAGGTATCTTATACACTGGTGTATAAAGAACAGAGAACATCCAAGCGAGAAATACTATGCTCACCTCCACCTGACTACCCAAGTAACGAAGATCTCCTTCCACGTTGATAGTGAAATCATAGTAGCCGCTAGCTGGCTTGGAATCCATGAAGTTTAGCTCAAAGGAATCTCTAAAATAATAAAAAAATAAAATAAAGGAATTACTTTAAATAAAACCTACATTTTAGACAGCTTATATCATACCTTTTTTTTTAGCTACGCTCATGGGATAAAAATAAAGTATTTAAAAAAAAAAAAAAAATCACATTTCAAAATCTCTACATCTTTGATTAGAATTAGTAATTTTTTTAAAACTTTATTTTTAATCGATGAATGCATGTCATTCTAAAAAAAAAAAATCTGTTTTGCGCTGTACCTGGAAAGCATATTTTTAAGTATATAATCACCATTGTACTTTGTGCTGAATTCATTATTCCAGCATTACACCCCCACAACTAGGCTGAAGCACCCTATGTTAAGTGTATCATTATTAAAACTCCTCTAATGGAGATCTGATCACAGGAGTGAACACAGTTGCTTTTTTAAAGTTACTTAATGGCATGCATAAAAAGCTCATCCCCAACTATGTTTTAAAGGTTAAAATCAATTTTAATAGCCAGTCATGAGGCCACTATCCAAGTTTGCAAAAGAAAAAAAACCCCCAACAAATCCTGCACTTCAAGTAAGACCAGAATGCACGTTTATAAACCACTACTGTAATTAGATCTAAGCATGACACACAAGATTGTTTATCCACCTACGTATAAGAGCAGGTGAAAAAACAGCTGGTTCAGTCCCATCTGCCCAGTGTTGGCCAGTAGTGTTCACACAATTAGTGGATTTCATCATAAAAATTAATATTTTTACATTTCTGTACAGAAACAAAACAGGTGGGAAAAAAAAAAGCCTTGTGTGGCATTAGACTAGACTGTTAGCTTCAAACTGGGATTAGAGAACAGGGAATTCAGGCACTTCTGTTTATTGTATTGCAGAGATTTGCACAATAAACCTAGATCCTTTTTTAGCCAGCAAGGTTCATAGCCACTGAAAAATTCTTACCCGGATGCAGTGAATGCAGCCTGTTGCAGAACAGTCGCTTTTGTGCTGCTGGACTTGGCTTGATTCACTTTGACTTTGGCTTCTGTCAATGGCTGAGACAACACATTTGTGACCAGCAACTGCAGAGAAAACAGTAGTATATAATGATAATCTGGATTAGAGAATAATCCTCAAAATTTACTTTTAGTAGCATGTACACTAAGGTCGCTTGCCTATTTTTAAACCAGAATTTAAAGGTTTTGTGCAGCTGGGATATTGTATACCATAAAGGGGAAGTATCGTGACAATAAAGATGTAATATAAGCATCATACTTCTAATTCTAAATACAATCAAACATTCTGCATCATTTCTGAAATAATCAAGTTTATCTTCACTATTCCTTTCTCAGCATGTGTTTCTCTTCATTCTCTCTTCTTGCAGCAGTTGGGTGTCAGATGAATGATCCAATATATATCTTATGGGTGGGGGGCTTCCTTTCCTAGTAGATGTATTAAAGGAGTTCACTGAAATAACGGATTCCAACACTAACAAAATCTAACAAAATAACTGCCTTTTTCACAAATCCTGCATGCAGAGAGAAATGATTTCTGGTGATTTTAAGAGAGTGAACTTTACAAGTACATTAGAGGACAAATATCAGGGGACCTTTTTACCCATACTCATTCATCTGACACCCAACTGCTTCGGAATACAGAATGAGAAACAGATGCTGAGAGAGGAATAGTGAAAGTGAGCTTGATTATTTCATAAACAGTACAGAATTTTTAATTGATTATATTTAGAAAACCTCCTATTTCAGTTTGCTGAAGCTCATATTAAATTTTCTTTTCACTATAGTTCCCCTTTAATTACTACGCAGGCACTGTCCTAGTAATGTTCACAGTTTATAAGGTCTGTAACCCTAACAACCACACAGCAGTCTAAATGTCAAAGCAAACCGATGCATACTATAATGTACGTCAAAATGTGCAAATAATAAAAGGCCCATTGAAATCTAAATCTGTTTAGTGTGTCTAAATCACACTAAACACTCCAGTTTTATACATTTTACCTTAAAAAGGCTATGCGTCGGATTATAATTAGCAGTTTTCTCCCCCAGGCAGTTTTTGCCAGGTGAATCAACCAGCAATTTCTAGCTGCCTGGCTTTGCTACAGCCTGCAACAAAATAAAATTATTAGACTAAGTCAGATAGGACTGTATTTGCTGTACAATCATGCTTCTGTTTCAGCTGTAGTGGTGGCTGTAGCAGATACATTTTTCTTTTCTCATCCTGCCAGGTTGAATTCTTCTCTCGGTTAACACCAATAGAAAAAAATTTAATTTGACATGGCTGGTACCATAAAATAGAAAGTATCAGTACCTTGAGCAGTGGCTGTTTATGGGACACAGCAGCAGGGCCATCAGGTACCACGACGAGAGGAATGTGATAATGATTATTAGATAAAGCAGAGGCTGCCAATGCTACACTGAATGCTTCTGAAATGGAATCAAAGTTCTTTCTGCTGAAAATGGCATTCATCAGCTGGACAATCTGTTCCTGAAGAGGAAGAAAGAACAGTGAAGATCCCCTGTTACCAATCAAACATCTCCACCTTTAATATCTGTTGATCAAGAGAATTTGACTCTGCAGAAGTTGTATACTACAGTGTAGGAAATAGCAGAGGTGTATAATCCATCTTTAAAATAACTTAATTATAACAGTGTCAAAGAAGAAAAAAATCTTCATAGTCATGTCACAAAAGAAATTGGAAGAAAAAAAAAAAAAAGAGAGCCTAATACAATCATCCTGGTGGGATAAATTATTTGCATAAATGAGAAAGAAGAAGATCTCTTGTGCCAAAGTCTGAAATGCCCACAAAGCAATCATGTTTGTGTACCGTTTTTAATGCTGCAATTAGGCTTTACATTATGATAGTTCAGCCTTCCTCTGAAATCTAGACAGCCTACTTGATTTATTTAGAAGTTACAAAGTTTCGGTCAGTTTAAGTAGGCTTTTATAAATCAGTTTATAATGAAATATAACAAGGGGATAATGTTCCCAGTGAATATGCAAAGACATCAGAGTAAGATGGACTTTTCTTACCTCCTTCAATGCAGGCTCCATGCCTACATGGTCTGACAGTCTGTAAGTTGCTGCCACAAACAGAGCAGTGGCTTCCAGACCTTCTTCAAACTGCAAGTACTGACCCCCTAGGTCATCGAGACGAGCAACAAGATCCTGGAAGGTACAAATGCAAAACATTTTTAATGTTCTGCCAGAGATAGATTTTTTTGTTGTTGTTCCTCATTACATAGATAATGTTTTGGCCCTGAAAGAGGTAGAGAGCCACTAAACATGCATAAAAGGGTTCAAAGAGGAACCAAATGGTTCCGCTCCTATAGGAAAGGCTTTAGGATCAGCCAGAGGCAGAATTGTGCCTTAAAGGAGAATTCAACCAGTAAGCAAAAAAACCCTCCCCTCCTCCCGTGTGTAGACCCCCTCTGCATCCTCCCCCCCTCAGCCTACATCCCCCCGGGCAAATACCCCTAATTTTTTTACTTTCCCCTCCTGCAGATTTTTGGCACGGGAGTTTACAACAGCCAACAACTTCTTCGGTCTCTTTGTAAGTTTACCAGCATTTTCGGCACATGCACCAAAAGTCCTAAACATTTTCAGGACTTTAAGCGCATGAGCAGAGGTTTGGGTCCGGAAATCTCCTCCAACTGTGCATGTGCCAAAAGTTACAGAGAAGACTGAAGAATGAATCTGCAGAGGGTTAAGTAAAAAATTAGGGGCATTTACCCGGGGAAGGTTTTTTCCCCTAATAGGTTGAATTCCCCTTTAAAGAAATTGATCAATATAAAAATAAGAACTGGGTAACTAGATTGGCTGTTCAAAATAAAAAATGTTTGCAATATAGTTAGCCAAATATGTAATGTATAAAGGCTGGAGTGACTGGATGTCTTACATAATAGAACAGAACAATACTTTTCTGCGTTTCAGCTCTCTTGGTTTACACTTCCTAGGGCACAACAATTGGTGCTCCACTGACCCCAAGCCTAATGAAGAACTAAGAGTAGCAGCTGAATGCCAAGATCCCATAAATTGTAACTAAGGGAACAGAAAGTGTGGGGGAGGGGGGCAACAAGATGAGCTGCTTTAGGTTGTGGTAAAACATCTGTAATATTTAAAAAAGCATGGTTTTACTCATGTATGTGTAAATTAACACCTGCCTAGAGACCAATTTAGGAGTGCATAAGTACATTTTATTCAAAAATCTGCTCAGGCTGTATGGAAAAATGTTATATTTACAACTCATGCTAGTACAACAACTCTTTCTCCATACCTCTATCTCCTCGACAATCCCACGTAAGTTAGCTTGCTGGGACAGGAATGAGGCAGTGAGCAGGGCTTCAATGGTGCTGCAGAAATAGAATTATCCAGATTAAGAATGCAGAACTATCCTGGAAAGAAGGGGTTAACTTTTTGTGATTTATTGTATGAGTTTGGCATGAACAATGCTAATTACATCTCCCTCTGAAATTATATTAAAAAAAAAAAAAAAAGACCCCAAAAAAGATGTTCCCTCAGTGGAGGAAGAGAATCCCACGGAAATGGGTAATTCTTCCTGCTAGCTGCCAATCTCATTTCAATGATAATGCAAAGGGTCTCCTGGGCCAAGATGAGGGGGACCAGGCATTGAATAGTGAAGCATTGAGTGGCAGTGGAATGACAGACAAGTCTGTATGTGAATACTAGAAGCACAGGGTTTAAGAGTAGGATGGTTTTCTGCTGTCTCCAGGGACTGCTATTATTACTGCAATGTACATTTAAAAGGCTTCTTGCAAATTGCTCCTGCTTTCATACTAAGAATTATATATGTTGTTAGGTGCCACATTTATATGGAGATTAGAATTATTCATTATTCAATAGTCATAAAGTAATTTCCCACGTAGAATTCTAAATAAAATGTTCACAGGCTTTCAAGCAGTTGTCTCTCTTGGGGACTATAACAATATTATAGCAATTTAAGGGTTTAAAAGAAAATCTGGAAAAGGAATAATCACTGATGGTGGCCTGCATAAAGATAGGAAAGCCGGTCAAATGCAGAAAGATCTTTTTAGCTAGTTCACCCAATGAGTGGATCTTTGCCTGAGTGAGTCAGATTAGGGTTATCCAATCATTTAAGGAGAATTAAACTCTAAAAATGAATGTGGAAAAAATGTCATTTTATATAATGAACTTATTGCCCAAGCCTAAAATTCCAGCTTGTC
>CM044448.1:28528270-28551471 GCA_024363595.1 Xenopus borealis
TTTTTTTTTTTTTTTTAAAGGTGTCAACCCTACCACCAAATTGTCTAGAGGTGGACCTGTTTTATCAATATTTATTGATCTGTATATGTATTTGGCCTCATAGGGCTGCCACCTTTTCTAGAAAAAAATACCGACCTTCCTATATATTTTTCTTTTGTCCTTACTAATAACATTGGGATCACCCATAATTTTTACCGGCCATGCCGTTAAAATACTGGCCAGGTGGAAACCCTACATGGAATCCACAGCCTGCATGGCTAATTTAGATGCATGCTGTATACTGAACTGATTTATGTGCAGCCATGCATCTAAATGAATTGCTAATTAGCCATGCAGGCTGTGGATTCCATATGTGTTCGGTTTTAAAGAAGTGAGGTGGCAACCCTAATATGGCATTTTACAGCAGCACGCCTGGCATTTGCCAGTCAGGTTCTGGTAAGTTGGATGGAAGATGCAGGCACCTGAATTGTAAAGGTGGCCATACACGGGCCGATAAAAGCTGCCGACAGACCAAGATCAGGTGGGACTAAAAATCCGGTCGGATCGCTGCCGCTACTGTTCGTTGATGTGGTCCCACGATCCGACCGCCCATATGGCCTCCATTATGATCTGATTGTAGGGCCCACAATCGGATCAGCCCGATATCGCCCACCTCAAGTTGGGCCTATCGGGGAGAGATCCGCTCGTTTGGTGACATCGCCAAACGAGCGGATCTCTCAGTGTATGGCCACCTTTACACCCATGTTGTAACCAATATATTTTTCTTTTTTCCCTATTAATAACATTGGGATCACACACAATTTTTACCAGCTAGGCCGGTAAAATACTGTCCAGGTGGGAACCCTAGGGTCTCATGAGCCCCCTATATCTCCCCCCCCCCGTAGTTACGCCCCTGGTGACGGGCGTATCTGCTCCATTTTGCTTCATGGAAAAATATGAAACAGTGAAAATTTTCATTTATTTTTTAGACTTTTTTCACTGCACATATTGTGCTGTTTTTGGGCTTCTTTTGAAGTGCCTCTTGCCTAGTTTTGGGCTGGTTTTTGTAGTTCACTTTGGCCGAAAATTAGACATGGCAACCCTGTCACAGGCTAGAATAGCATGAGAAAGGTTTAACAATGCAAGGTCAGCAGAGGAAGGAAACACCTGAGTGGTGTAACTAGGGATGACTGGACCCTACAGCAAGTTGTTTTTCAGTCACCCAAAATGTCTCTATGTTGACATTTTTTACTAATGTTTATTGAAATTGTATATTAATTAGGGTCTCATGGGGCCCCTATACCTAGGCTGGCCACCTTTGCAGCTCTAGGGTCTGCTTACTCTGTAATTACACCTCTGCACTCCAGTATATGTTTTATAAAGGGTAGAACTACACGGGCAAGTGTTACACGTCAAGTCGGATGCAACAGGAAACAAGGTAAGTAATACAAAAGTTGGAAGCTGTTGCAGCGTTCATACGACACAACTGTCGGACGCAAAAGCTGCATCTGCATCAGACAATTGTCAGATGAACGATACAACAGCTTCTGACATTTGTATTACCTGGTTTCCTGTCGCATCCTGCTTGACGCGGGCGTTTTGTCTCCCAGCGTCGGATCCGGCAGAATCGCATCAAAATCAGCTGTGTAGTTCTACCCAGTTGTGAAAAGAAACGTAATAAAAAGGTCATGTAGTTTATTTTCCTGCATTTTTTTTCTGTTACAACATGGGTGTTACAATTCAGGTGCCTGCATCTTCCATCCAACTTACCAGAACTTGACTGGCAATTGGTGGATTCTGGCAAATGCCAGGGGTGCTGCTGTAAAATGCCATATTAGGGTTGCCACCTCACTTCTTTAAAACCAAACACATATGGAATCCACAGCCTGCATGGCTAATTAGCAATTATTAAGATGCATGGCTGCCCATAAATCAGTTCAGTCTGCAGCATGCATCTAAATGAATTACTAATTAGCCATGCAGGCTGTGGATTCCATGTAGGGTTTCCACATGGCTGGTATTTTAACGGCCTGGCCGGTAAATATAATGGTTTATCCCAATGTTATTAATAGGGAAAAAATATATAGGAAGGCCAGTAGTTTTTTCCAGAAAAGGTGACAACCCTAATTACATATGTGTTCAGTTTTAAAACAGTGAGTTGGGAACCCTACTCATTATTGGGCCTTTGTGTACTTCAAAATCCAGGGCCTATTTTCAGTCTCGGTTCAGGCCTGCTCCTCACCTCTGAACTCTCAGCTCTCTGAACTGAGCTGTTTCTGAAGTGATTCTAACAAACAGTAGATTTATTCACAATCTAATAAGGAATAAAGTTTTGTCTTTGTGCATTGATAAGGAAATAAATGAATTGCCAGAGATAAAATGTGGATTCAGAGTACTCACACCAATGTCCAGTTAATGTAGAAGATAGGTATAGTCTCACCAGACCCACACCCAGATGCAAAATTGGCCCTAAAAGTACATATAGGCCTCAAACAGGGCCCCAAGAGACAGTCAATGGCCCTTCTGGCATTTGCCAGAATCTAGAGATTGCTGGTTTAGTTCCCACCACCAGGTTTGACACTTTAAAGTACTATATCCTCTCAGTTGAAGCTTCGCAGAGATAAAATAAATTTCTGGGTACCTTTCCACTTTGGTCCCTATACTTGGTGTGTGAAGACTGGGGTTTCCTAAGCCCCAATTGCTCTCTTTGGTCCTTAGGATATAATTAGTACTCATAGCAGACCCTTGACTTGCAGCCTTTCACCTTCTAAAATGTATTAAATTTGCATGAGGTGTTATGTTATGCTTTGTCCTGTCAAGGTAGGGGCAGATTCATCAAAATATGAGATAAAGTTTACCACAGAAAAACTCACCCACGTTCTGTTCATTCCTATGGGATCTTTAGAAGTGTATTTATTAAATGGTGAACTCTACCTTTCAGCAATTGATAATTATAATTCTAAATATCTTGTAAGAATATAGAATATAAAGTGGGTGTAATTTTCTGTGGTAAACACTAATCTCACATTTTGATAAATGCTTTTAGTGCGGTGCCCTGTAGCATAACACTTTAAAGCCTGAAAAGTACAACATCCCACAATTAAATTGATAGCCAGACAGAGTTGAGCATTATGTGTACCTATGTACATCGGGTTACATATTTGCCTTTCAGATGCTTCTGCAGAAAAAAACAGATAAAAGGCACAAAGAGTATATTGTGAGTAGATCTTGACTGTAGCTAGGCTAATGTAATAATGCTCAACTTTTCCCCATGTATAGTGAATCATAGCAACCAATCAAACATTTGATTTTAAACAACTGATCACTGAAATAACAACCAATAACATTTTTGCTATTGAACAGTTGGCCAATAAATGTTACCAGCTGGTTTCTATGGGTTGCTGAAAAAGTAGCAAGCTTTGCACCTTTTGTCACACAATCCCAAAGAAATAATCTTACTGTAGTTACTTACATATTTTTTTCAATCACACCTACTGTATTACTATGAATTTTCATAAAGGTATTATAACAGGTATTATATTTCACGTTTTAGGGGAAAACAAACATTTACTTATAAATTTGGCACAATGTATCATTCTTGATTGAGGGGAAATTTAAAAAAAAAACTATATTTCCACTTTTATAATGTCTCAGACACCAGTGTTTCCTTGCACAAGACACATCAGCCTGCTACCCTGGATTAACCATTAGGGCCCTTACACAGGCGTTTGTTACCTGCGCTCCCCTGCGTTCCGTTTGGCTGCGTTCAGCCTCAGGGGAGTGCATCTAGACCTGCGCTCCCCTGCGGCTGAACGCAGCCAAACGGAATGAAGGGGAGCACAGGTAACAAACACCCGTGTAAGGGCCCTTAAAGGGGTTGTTCACCTTTGAGTTAAATTTTAGTATAATTTAGACAGGGCCGCTCTGGCCATGAGGCAAGGTGAGACCCTTGCCTCAGGCGGCACGGAGCTGCCTGTTACCAGGGGCGGCAAAAAGCCTCTCTGATAACATTAAGAGCCAAATTTCCGTTTTTTTACTAGCGATGCGCCCCCTCCTCCACCCACTCCGACGCTATAAGATTGAAGCGCAGAGTGGGGGGGGGGCAGTGATATCGGGGGCTGATGCCTCAGGCGGCAGCAGCCCCTAAAATGCCCCTTAATGTAGAGAGTGATGTTCTGAGACAATTTGCAATTGGTTTTCATTTTTTATTGTTTGTGGTTTTGTAGTTATTTAGCTTTTTATTCAGCAGCTCTCTAGTTTGCAGAGTCAGCAATTTGGTTCCTAGGGTACAAATTACCCTAGCAACCATGCACTGATTTGAATAAGAGACTGAAATATGAATAGGAGAGGGACTGAATAGAATAAGTAATAAAAAGTGTCAAATGATCTGTAAGGCTACAAATGTATTGTTATTGTTTTTAGATGGTGTCAGTGGCCCCCATTTGAAAGCTGCAAAGAAACAGGAGAAAATTGCAAATCATTAATAAACTATAAAAAATAAATAATGAAGACCAATTGAAAAGTTTCTTAGAATTGGTCCTTCTACAATATACTAAAAGTTAACTTGAAGGTGAACCACCCCTTTAAAGAAGGAAAGGTTAAACTAAGTAAGCTTTATTAGAAAGGTCTATATGAATACACCAGTAAACCCTCAAAGTAATGCTGCTCAGAGTCTCTGTCAAAAGAATGAAATAATTTCCTTCCTTGTATTGTGTACACATGAGCTTGTCAGGAGCACCTGGAGCACTCAGCAGTGATCCAGTTATCAGTGCCGCATCCAAGATGGTAGTGTCCTTGGGCACCATGTGGGTTGCAGCGTCAGCGTCAGCGTCAGCGACATTCCAACCTGTTCTGATACCACAATTTCAAAGACCTTTTCTCCCTATGTCTCCTTCGCCTCTTCTCCTCCTATCTCTTCCACGGATATCGGACAGGCACAGCTCTCTGATCAAGAGAAATTCCAGAGACAGGTGGCTGGACTGTGTCTTTACTGCGGTGGTAAAGCCCATTTTGCCAACAACTGTCCCTTGAAGTTCGGACGATCTCCAGGCCTACTCCCCAAAAGAACTTTCACCGTTTTCTCCTACAATTACAGATTCATCTAAATTCTAAGATTGTCAGCATCTCGGCCTTTCTTGATTCTGGGGCCGCAGGAAACATCATGGATGCTGCTTTTGCCCAGTTGCTGAGTATTCCCTTGTTTGCCCTGGCTCTGGCTGCATAAACCTTCTCTTGACTGGTCATCCAATCAGATATCCCATTGGAGTCCCTTCTGCCAAAGAAACTGATTAACCCCCAATACTATTCACTTGGTATCCCTCGTTTCCTGTGGATATTCAGTTCTTTCCAACAGTATACACGGACTTCCTTTTGCAAAAGTCTGCAGAGATTCTCCCTTTTCATTGATCCTATGACTGTCCCATCGTTCTTCTTTCAGGTACCATGCCCTCAGAGGTCAAACCTATCCACTGTCCCCTGCAAACTTTACGATGAAGTAGTATATTCAAGAAAACCTCCAGCAGAGATTGATTAGTCCCTCCTCTACTCCGGCGGACAGGATTCTTCTTCATGGAAGAGAAAGACGGTGGATTACATCCCTGTATCGATTACAGGAGTCCCAATAAAATCATTGTTATGAACCAATACCCCCTTCCTCCAAGCTCAGAGGTTCAAAGATCTTCATTAAGTTGGATCTTAAGTTTGGCAGTGCAACTTAATCCGCATAGGAGGGAGATGAGTGGAAGACAGCCTTCAGTACCACACATGGGCACTATGAGTACCTGGTAATGCTATTTGGCCTCTGTCATGCCCATGCCATCTTTCAAGAATTTGTGAATGACATCTTCAGAGATTGTCTGGGGAGATCGGTAGTCGTGTAGCTAGATGACATTTTAATCTTCTCCAAAAACTTGGAAAGTCACTGCTCCCAGGTGAAGGAGATACCCTCTCATTTGAGGTAAAATTCCCTCTTCGGCAAGTTGGAGAAATGTGTGTTCAAGGTGTCCAAGATTACCCTCTTTGTTATATTATTTCCCCAGCGGTATTCAAGATGGACCCTTCGATGAGGCCTCTCCTCATGAGCACCAAGGCCATACAGAGCTTCGTCGAATTCTCAAACTATTATACAAAGTACATCAAGGGGTTTTTCTCCCATATTGCCCCTGTCCAGGCCCTCATTCTGAAAGGAGTAAAACCTAATAAATGGCACATCTTGCTTTGGAAGCCTTCCAATCCCTGAAGGAATCAGCTTAGGTCCTTTGACATCCAGATCCTCAACAACCCTTCTTAATCGAAGTAGAAGCTTCAGAGATTGGTGCCAGTGCTACTCTCTCCCAAAGACTTATCGCAGATGGGAAGTTACACCCGTGTGCATATTTTTCTAAGAAATTTTCCCCTGCTGAATAAAATTACGATAATGGGATTCACAAACTACTGGCAGTGAAACTTGCTCTTGAGGAGTGGTGTCATCTCTTGGAAGGTGCCCCTCATTCTGTTTCAATCTACACTGACCAGAAAAACTTGGAGTTCATACAGACTCTTAAGAGACTAAATCCCCGGGAGGCTAGGCTGTGTTCTTCTCTAGGTTCAACTTTGTTCTCACTTATCATCCCGGTTCCAAGAATTGGAAAGAAGAAGCTGTCTTCAGAAGCTTCACCGCTGAGGATCATCACCATGAAGTTCAGAAACCCATAGTTCCTTCCACCAAAATCATTGCTTCCCTGTTTGACCAATTAGCCAATCAAATCCTGTCTGGCCAGTCTTCTGCTTCCCCTGATACAGTCACTGGAATGGCTTTCATACCACCTGAATTCCATCTTCCCATATTAAAGCAGACCCACTCTTCCAAGCAGGCCGGACACCCTGGCAATAAAAAGACTCTAGCATTTATTAATCGGTTAGTCTGGTGGCCAACTATTTGGAAGTATGTCAAAGACTTTGTTGCGGCATTCACTGTCTGTGCAGCTTCCCAGCCCAGTCATTCTAGTCCTTGTGGACTATTACAACCTCTGCCCATTCCATCTTGTCCTTGGACCCACTTAGCCATGGACTTTATTGTTAAATTGCCACCATTAAAGGGGAACACTGTTCTACGGGTATTGACCACTTCAGTAAAATGCACATTTCGTTCTTCTTTGGGAACTTCCCTGATTGAACTCTCAGCTTTTCTTCAATACATCTTCCGACTACATGCCTTCTCAGTGATTATTGTGTTATACAGAGGTTTGTACCAGTTTGCATCTAGGTTCTGGTGCTCTTTGTGTAATACTATTGTAATATGTTTTGATCTCCAATTCCCCTTGGCATACCATCCTCAATCCAATGGAGTAGCAGAGAGGGTTTATCTCTGCCAAGACAATTGGGCTGTTCTCCTTCCTTGGGCAGAGTTTGCACATAACCATGCATGTCATACTTTCACTGGGTGGTCACCATCCCTGACTGTATATGGTCAGCATCTCAAATTTTTCCTCAAGATTTCCTTCTGTCGGATATTCCTACTGTGGATTATCATATGGCCCACATGGCTGCCATGTGGTCTGCAACCAAACTTGGAAAAATCAGCTCTCATCCACAAAGAGTTTGATTTGGCTTGTAGTGTTGTGGCTATTGGCAATAAACTGCCTTGGTAGCTCTCCTTCTCAGTTAATGATAGTGTTAGAACCAACTATCTGGATAATTATCATTAACAGCAGACATCTCAAAATGCAAGACTGAGGTCACTTGTATGTCCGAACCTGTTGTACTGAGACAAGTGTTGACAGGATACAGTTAAATAAACCCTTTCATCGCTCAAACCTGTTGCACACTATATATAAAATATATAGGGTATCCAATATATATTGTAATATATACATTTATATAAATATGATTAATAGGATAATACTGTAGTATAAATATGATTTCCCTTCTCCCAGAAGGAAGACATTACTCAAATAGGCCCCAGATTATATCATATATATAATATACAAGGCATTTTCCACTGCAGATGAAAAACTACCAGCTCCTTGGGGAAAGACTGTGTCCCTACAAGATTCTACAAGGTATTTTGTCTCTTCCTTCTGTCTTTCTCATGGAATTCTAACTTCATTACCCATCAGGATTGGGCACCCAACCCTTAAAATCATCAAGAAATTAGAATAGTTGAAAGAAGGTATTTAAAAGTTAAACTCAGTGTCATCCTTGTCTCAAGTCATTTCTGAAAATCCATCTAAAAACAAGTGAATATGAAAGCTTCTGGTTGATAATATGTATTACTTCTCTCTCTTGAACAGTTTCTATGCAGCAGAGATGGTATGCAACATACATCTTCATTCAAAGTGCATTGTTCATTGGTAAATAACTATTATTCTACAGCAAGTAACAAAATGTACTGCCTTAGCCATGTGTTGTATTTTGCTTATGTTATCCTACTCTTTTTAAGATCAGTCCATTTAATTCTTTACCTTCCATAGATCATAAAACGCAATGGCACAAACAGTCTGATCAAGTTACACAGCACCAATGTAGTCAATTTTTTAATTTTTGGGTAAGAAGTTAATGAATTAAGTTATTGAATGAAAGCACCCACGGTTATACTTAATCAGATGGTTCTCCCAAACAGATGTTTAAGAAGATAGCAACTTTATAAAATTGACATAATGAGTGGCTTTATTAACATAGAGAGTGATTATTATTGTTTCAGAGACCTCATGCCAGACTACAGCCTTGTACTGGAGAGGACCATGTAAAAATCGGAAAATTTGTTCTGACAACTGAAAATCTATTTGGCAAAGTGCCATCAGAAGCACAGTAGGAACCCTGTATATGGCTCCAGAGGTAAGGCACTCAGCAGAATATTAGAGAATTTCCAATAGCACAGGTTGTTATATCTACCCAAAACTACAAGCTTGTACCTCATTACCGGTGATTGTTAAAGGGGTTGTTCACCTGTCAAAAACACTTTTTCCAGTTGAGCTGTTTTCAGATTGTTCACCAGAAACAAAGACTTTTTTTCAGTCTCTCCATCTTTTATTATTTACCATTTCCCAAAATTTAAGCCTAAAATTTAATGAGACTCTGGTGTTTCAGTCTGGCACTGGCAGCCCAGTGGTCCAGGAGCAGGTTCTGAACTGTTACAGTTTGCTGCATTTAGTTGCTAAATTAGTTGATAGATTTATCAGTAGTATCATTGGAGTATTAGCAACTATTGTATCAATTCTAACAGCTGCCTATAATGAAACTCAGGGATTCTGAGGGTCGGCGACCCTCAGAATCATAATCACTGCACAAACTACCAAAAAGAACCTGATCAAATGTTTACATACCCTTATAATTTGGCCTGATAACATGTACACAACTTGACTCAAAAGGATTAGAATGGCTATTAACAGCTGCCTATAATGAAACTCAGGGGTTCTGAGGGTCAGCGACCCCCCCTCCCAGAGCTGCTTTAGAAGGTGAAAAATTTTAATTTACACTTCAATATTACAAAAAGGATCACACAGAAAATAGAAAGTAATTGGAAAAAGGCTTTATTTGTGGTGAACTGTCTGAAACTACTGACTAATTGAAACTACAACTAATTGAAAAAACGTTTTGAAGGTGAACAAACCCTTTAATAAATACACATATAAGTAAAAACAGCAGTTGTTATATGTCCTTGTGATGCCTTTTTTATAGGTTAAAAACCTGTTTCTAAATTATTTACTAGTGAACGAATGTATTAACTTATTACTAGTCTACTTGTAGTCTTCTGCACTATGTTCCTTACAAATAACACAAGTTAAACAAGCATCCTAGAAAATTTTCAGCTTGGATGCATCCCCTTGAATACTGATGAGCTCTAAAAGCCCCAGTGGCTCCCCAAGATTCACACATGAGCTTGGAAGTTTGCAGCTCAGTGGTCGTTTCCAGGCTCTTGACAATTAGTTGCCGAATCAAAAATTGTTCACAATGTGAATAGTGAACAATTTTGCCTTTGTAAACACTTTGTCCCTCAGACGACAGCAGAATATTGATTGTGAATTGTATAGTTTGTGATGGTGTGCAGTGTATGTAATAAAACTGCTTAATGAAAAAGTTGTTACGTTTGCACCTTCCAGCAGCTGTTAAAGGTTTGCAATGCAAAATGAATAATGCATAATGCAATCAATGCAATTTTGTATTATTTATGCGCATATTTGTGTTTTTTTTTATTACATTCCCCTATTAATTTTTTTTTTTTTAAATTGTGATGAGTAGAATAAATATAAATCGTAGATGGAATGCGTCAGTAAGATAGTATACTATAAAAATAAAATTAAAAGTAAAATAAAAAAGGACATAAAAAAGGGCATATACTCAAGGGATGAAAACATAATCATACCTCTTTATAGATCCCTAGTAAGGCCTCATCTGGAGTATAAAGTGCAGTTTTGGACTCCAGTCCTTAAGAGGGATATAAATGAGCTGGAGAGAGTGCAGAGACGTGCAACTAAACTGGTTAAAGGAATATAAGACTTAAATTATGAGGGTAGACTGTCCAGGTTGGAGTTGTTTTCTCTGGAAAAAAGGCGCTTGCGAGGGGACATGATTACACTTTACAAATACATTAGAGGACATTATAGACAAATATCAGGGGACCTTTTTACCCATAAAGAGGATCACCGCACCAGAGGCCACCCCTTCAGACTAGAAGAAAAGGACTTTCATTTGAAGCAGCGTAGGTGGTTCTTCACAGTGAGGACAGTGAGTTTGTGGAATGCACTGCCGGGTGATGTTGTGATGGCTCATTCTGTTGATGCTTTGGACAGACATAATTTCAAAGGCTATTGTGATATTAAACGCTGTGGTTAGTATATGGGCATATATAATGTATGTGAAGGTATGGAGGGGTGTGTGTGTGTGGATGCTGGGTTTTCATTTGGAGGGGTTGAACTTGATGGACTTTGTCTTTTTTCATCCCAACTATGTAATAGATAATTATCCATAAGAAATGATTGCACTCTGGGAACCATAGTTTTATTTAAAAATTAAATGAAATATTTATAGATAATATATACAGTAAAACCAAATTACGATGGGGAGTATAATAGCTCTATGTAAGACTCAAAGGTAGGGTTGAGGGAATTAGTAGAGCACCCAGAGGCTCCACCATAGACAAGAGAAGGGCAAGATCCCCAGGTATCACAAGCCGGTGTTCGTACAGGACCAGGGACAGAATGGCACTGAGGAGCAACACATTAAAACCCTGCCTGTGCCCAATAGTGAAACAGGCAGTGTCAAAACTCTCCTTCCACTACAGGACTCACTTGAGAGTAAGAGGCATGTGTAATGCATGCTGTACTGGAAATTGTTGGGAGAAGCAATGCACTAGGTCTGTTTACAGGTAACCAGTTGAAGTGCTAAGAAAAAGGAACCTACATGAAAATATCTACTAAAGCCAATCTTTGTCTTCTTTGGTTGACCATATGAGGGCTAAATAGTGCTGTAGATTTGTAGATCAAGGTCTAATAGTTGAATCATGATAGGGACCCATACAAGTGTTTTGTGAAAAGGGGCAGATGCATGGTCTGATGTGGTCCTTGTTCACCATGATTATCTAACTTGCCTGATACATATGTGGTTAATTTGTCAGCCTGAATACAGTTGTGCTCATAAGTTTACATACCCTGGCAGAATTTATGATTTCTTAACCATTTTTCAGAGAATATGAATGAGAACACAAAAACATTTCTTTCATTCATGGTTAGTGGTTGGATGAAGCCATTCATTGTCAAACAAATGTGTTTAGTCTTTTTAAATCATAATCACTACACAAATTACCCAAATGACCCTGATCAAAAGTTTACATACCCTGGGGATTTGGCCTGATAAACATGTACACAACTTGACACAAAAGGGTTAGAATGGCTATTAAAGGTAACCATCTTCACCTCTGATCTGTTTGCTTGTAATTCGTGGGTGTGTATAAAAGGACAATGACTTTCTGGACTCCTGACAGACCCTTGCATCTTCCATCCAGTATGGCACTGTTTCATGGGGAAAGCAAAACGATTGTCAAAAGGATCTGTGGGAAAAGGTAGTTCTGGCGGCAGGTCTGTAACGTTGCTGAGTTTTCCGTTTGTAAGAATAAATTCGGTTTTATTTCTACAGAATGGGGATGCTGCTAACTTTTTTCAGTTTGAAATGAAAGGTATTTAAAGGTGGACAAATCTAATTATCTGTGCACACCTGGATGAAAGTTGTGCTGGAGTATTGCTTTATTGTAGATATTGTGGTGAATCCCTAGCCAGATATCAGATGAACAGGTAGTTGGATTTTCCCCTGTGCATGGGCCAATACAGTAAGCTCTCAACTTGGTCTAGAACGTAAAAAGTAAGCAGCGAATATTGCTAATATGTATGACTGATTTTAGGCATTTTCAGCATTCACCATAAACCATATTCATCCCTCAGTTGCCTTTTTCAAATGTTATCACAATCCACTAATAAATATTGTGTTTTTTTTTTTTTTATAAAGTAGTTCACTAAGGCCAGAAAAGTGAATACGAATTGCTTTCAAGAAAGTGATGCTGGATAAAATGTCCTGGTGACAAAATGCTTGTATTTGCCTGTTAACCATTGCCCTAAAGTTTTGGGGACTGCAATTCAATCCTTTATGTACCAGATAAAAAATAGTATGTAGATAAAATAGTATGTAGATCAGCTGGCACATAAGGAGGGATGATTGTAGAAGTAAAAAGGGAATATATATATATCAATATGAGATATCATCAGGATCGGATTTACATAGGGGGTGCCCCTAGGCCCCCTGCCGTTCATCGCCCCCATACTCTGCCCTTTATTCACAAATTTTCATCATCAGAACTGGAGCAAAGGGGATTGGTGCATGGGAAATATAAAAAAAAAACTATAGTATCTCCTACGTATCCCCAGTGTTTCTAAACCAATGTGGGTGTGGCTGGGCAGCATGCTGCCCCCAAAAATCCTGTCACCCTAGGTCCGGGCCTAGGTGGCCTTTCCACAAATCCGGCCTGGATATCCTGAGTATGAAAGAAGGAGGCCAGGCACATGTCTGCTTAAAGGGCACCTATAGGGGCAAAATGATACCCCCAACCAAAAGTGCGGGCTGATAGAGCCCGCATTCCGGTTGGGGGTTTCACTGTTTTTTTAAAAAAAATATGCCCCTCGCAAGCGCTATCGGCCCCGCTCCGGGAGGGAGCTCCCGGAACGAGCAGCCGTCTCTCCACAGGCGCGCGTCTTAATGACGTCACGCGCCTGTGCAGAATGAAAAGCAGCCAGAATTGAGGCAGCTTTTTCATTCTGCGCATGCGCGCCTATGGAGAGACGGCTGCTCGCTCCAGGAGCTCCCTCCCGGAGCGGGGCCGATAGCGCTTGCGAGGGGCATATTTTTTTTAAAAAAAACAGTGAAACCCCCAACCGGAATGCGGGCTCTATCAGCCCGCACTTTTGGTTGGGGGTATCATTTTGCCCCTATAGGTGCCCTTTAAAAGGGGTTGTTGACCTTCAAACACTTGTTAGAGAATCAGATAGGCTCCACTCTGATTGAAATATGCCTTCATTTTTCAATTGCAGGGCAACAAAGACAGAGCAACGTTTCGAGCCGCTAAGGCTCTTTGTCAAGCTAAAAGTTATATGTACATTTCCTTCTTTTATCTTACTGCCCTACAGCACCACCTAGTGTTTCTTTAACATTGTTACAGAAAAGATATATACAATGTGTCCAATTTCAGATACAAAGCTCCACTTATCTGTTACAATGTTCCATTTTCTATGTGGCCAATTGCATCGTCACAAGTACTGTGAAAGAGAGAAAAGCAGCAATGTTAAAAGCAATAAATTATCTAAAAACAGGCATGAAGTCATATTCCATGTTCAATCCATTTGGTGATAGGCTATCCAGTTTCCGTATCCACCAAGCTTCCCTGTAAAGGAATTTCTTTAAACAATTAAGATAATGTATTGTTTTAACATTTAACATTGTGTTTCACAGTACTTTTGTCGATGCAATTAGCCACATAGAAAATGGAACAATGTAACCGATAAGTGGAGCTTTGTATCTGAAATTGCACACATTGGGGCAGATTGGTCCATTTTCGATCGAATAAAAATAATTTGAATCGAACGATTCAAAGGATTTTGCGCAAAATCCTTTGAATTCTTGGAACTTAGAAAAATTTTCAGGACAGGTTCTATGAGGTCCCCCAATTCAGCAGCTTTAAAGTGGCAAAGTCGAAAGATTTTGAAGGGTCAGAAATTTGACTTTTTTCAATTTGAATCACATTTTGGGATATTCGATAGTCAAAATATTCACTTCGACCCTTCGTAAATGTGCCCCATTGTATACATTTTTTCTGTAACAATGTTAAAAAAACACTAGGTGGTGCTGTAGGGCAGTAAGATAAAAGAAGGAAATGTACATTTGACTTTTAGCTTGACAAAGAGCCATAGTGGCTCGAAACGTTGCTCAGACTTTGTTGCCCTGCAATTGAAAAATAAAGGCATATTTCAATCAAAGTGCTGCCCATCTGATTCTGTAAAAAGTGTTGTACACGTGGGGAAGGACTCAAAGGGAAGAGTGCACCCGTGATCTGAATTGTATACACAGTGAATGCGGCCTGAATTGATGATAATGACAACGACCTTCAAACACTTTTTTCAGTTCAGTTGGTTTCATATTGTTCACCAGAAATAACGACTTTTTTCAATTACTTTTTATCTTATATTTGTGAAATTTTTTCTAGTATTGAGGTGTAAAATTTAAAATCAAACATTTTCAACTCTGCGATGGGGGGGGGTTGCTGACCCTTTAAAGGGCACCCATCGTTTAAAAAAGTTACCCCCAACCAAAGGTGCGGGCTGATAGAGCCTGCATTCCGGTTGGGGGTACCAGTATTATTTTTTTTTTTTTTAAATGCCCCCAGCCAGCCCAGGCAAGCTGCCTTGACAGTAGGTGCGCATGCGTGTTTGTGCTAGTGACGTCACGCGCATTAAGAAAAGCGGCTCCAACAGTGACCACTTTTCTTAATGCGCATGCGCGTGACGTTGCATGCATGCCTGCTGCGTTGGCGGGGGGCTTTTTTTTTTAGAAAAAAAGTACTGGTACCCCCAACCAGAATGCAGGCTCTATCAGCCTGCACCTTTGGTTGGGGGTAACTTTTTTAAAGATAGGTGCCCTTTAACTGTTCTTAATTGATACAGTTAGTTGATATATTTGTTATCTCTGTTAAAATTGATACAATAGTTTACTAATATTTCACAGGCATTGCTGATAAATGTATTAACTAAATGCAGAACATTGTAACAGTTTAGAATACTTCTGTATCACCGAGCTGCCAGACTGAAACACTAGAGACACCAGTAAACTTTAAACTTGAATTTTGGGAAAACGGTAAAAAATAAAGTATGGAAAGCAAATGGAAAAAGCCTGTTTATGGCGAACAATCTGAAAACAAGTCAACTGAAAAAAATGTTTGGAAGGTGGACAACCCCCTTAACATGTGTTTTCTATATATAAAATGTACTGGATGGCATATCAGAGGAGGAGTAATTCATCATCGATCCCATGATTTAGTTGTATCTTTCCCTCGCTTTGTATTGAGTCCAATAAAACAAATTTAAACCATTTGTTTGATCTACTGCTTCTGATTCTGAAGATCAAACTGCAATTATGCAAGCATGGTGGCTGCTTTAGTGATGAATGTCTCAGTATGGAGCTATCAGGATGGCCGCTCCTCTTCTGCGGGGCATCAGCGCCCATAGCCGCCACGTGAACAACAGCGCCCGTGCAGTGATGCCAGCGCACAGACGCACCAAAATTCTAAATAAAAGGATGCAGAGGTCACGGATTTTAGGAATTGCTACTTTCATGCCTGGGTGTTCCTAAATTGTTCCTGATTGAATTTCTGGACTTTACTCTTGCCTGAATCTGTTTCCATGATCCTTTGCTGCCTGCCAATTGAACTTCCACCTGGAATTGACTTTGCTTACTCCTGAACCCTTTTAGATTACTGCAAACTTGAACTTTGTCCTGAAGCTTCCTCCGTCTCCTTCTCCGCTAGGAGCCGATCAGGTCTGGACTGAGAATCAAAACAGGCCCTGGCATTTCAGCTACACAGAGGCCCAATCATCCCCCACAGAGGCCCAAACAGCCCCCTACCAGCCAACTTAACTTTCTATGGCATCTTATAGCAGCCCCTCTGGCATTTGCCAGAACCCACAGATTGCCAGTGTGGGTATGGAGCCAATAGACCCCTCACAGGAGGATGCAGAGGGCCTAATGATTGTAAGCTGTGCAGGACAGTAACCTGCTTCCTTCTATTGGGCAGATGTACTAAAGGGCTAATTTTCGCCTTTGAAGGCTGTCACACTTTGCGCCACTTCGCCAGGTGCAAATCCACTACCACTACACTAATCAACTAAAATGCAAAGTTGCGTCTCAGTAGCCAAACACTGGCAAAGTTTCACTAATGTTAATTCATCAGCACGAGCATTTCATAGTGGACTTTTGGTAGCGTTCAATTCTCCCTAGCAAAACTTTGTTGGTACACTTACGCATAGGTCAATTTGAATAGGGCGGGTATATATATATGTCATATATACATTTTTATTAGAGATGTTAGTGCAAATGCTTGAAGTGGCCACTCATTACAAATGTCCAAGGAAGCAAAATAAAGACAAAAAAAAGATCCTCTAATGCCCTAGACATGCCCTCAAATGCTTATAAGTTTTAAAGACAATCCCGCTTTAAAATATGAAAAAAATACTAGCATTTTTTAAAATCATTTTAAAGGAGAACACCACACAAACATAACTAAAGCTTTTTGAAAAGTAACATAATTTCAAGCAACTTTGCAATATACATCAGTTAAAATATATGCAGACCTTTCATGATTTTTAATGGTTTAAAACAGTTCCCTAAGCCTAGCCCCCTGCTCTCCTGCTGATCTGTCTGACTACTTTGCTGTGCTGAGCTGTCTGACTACTGTTACTTTGTATCAGCAGCAATCTGTCCTTAGTCGTGGACCCCTAATGTACATTACTGTATATTCTAGTAGTGCTATATCAAGTAATGCATACATACATTCAAAGGAAGTTTTGCAAACCTGGGATAGAACAGAGATGTAACCTGCTAAATGTACAGAAGGGGGTGCACCTACACTCCACTTCTTCTTCATCTGCCAACGTAGGGCAGTAACCACGTCTGGCCCAAGCCTACATTCAAAGTAAACTCTATTTTAATTTGTCTTAGACTGGCCTATGTTTTATAGCCTTTAACTTACTTGCTGGGAAGTTTTATTGGTTCCAAGCTGCATACAAAATAACGTTACATTTTTAGGATCACATGCCACTTTATCAATCATGTCTCTTCAACAAAATAGAATTCTCCTTAATGGGATTTTTTTTTAATCCTTTAAACCATTCTGTCCCTTTTATATTTAGCATTTAAGCTTTTGTGTTGCTTTTATTCCATCCCACCAGTCTCACTTCCCTTCTCCCCTCTTCCTGCAGGATGCTATCATAAGAAACTAATGTTACCTCTCTGTGTTTAGTGAACATGTGTTATGCACGTGTGCCGCGCAACAGAACAGAGGGCGCTCTGTCCCACTGATCACATGTTTAAGGTTTGTGCATTTTTCCTGCATTTGTGAGTAAATTCTGAGCAAGAATATTTCGTAAATGTGCGTGATTTGTTGTGATTGTTGGTGTTTATGTGGCCAGATGTGTTGTTGTTTGGTGCTGATGTGTTTGTATGATAATAAATGACTTTGCTATGCAAGTAATTATGTTTCTTTTAAACCATCAGCTTTTATTTTGCTAATGTTTGTTATTTATAAACCTCCATCCTTTTGGTGCAAATTCTACAAATAAATGTTTCACAAACTATTTTGGGATTGAGACAAATACCAGTGCGTTTTGCAAGACTTGCGGAATCCTTGGTGTTCATCTGAAGTGAATGTATGCCTTCGGGGGAGTGTGGCAGGTCTGGTACCACAAAGCAAGCAGTGAGACCAGAAAATGCTGCCTGCTCATTTGATAAAATATGACTGAAGCAGAGCAAACTACATTTCGATGGCAAATTACACATAAATCAGCTGTGAGTCCCTCTCTGGAACCTTTGTATGTGGCAGCCATGAATTGCTGGGACTAAGCAAATAAACTTGAAGGAGAAAAATAAGCAAATTTTACTAGGGGTCCCCTTCACTGTCTCCTTCCCCCAACAGCCCAAAACAGCTGACATGACTGAGCATTTCTCTGGCAGCAATCAAGCATGGGAACGTAAAGTAGGGTTGCCACCTTTTCTTGAAAAAAATACCCGCCTTCCTATATATTTTTTTCCTATTAATAAAATTGGGAAAATACCAGCCAGGTCAAAATGCATAAGTTAATAGTGCTGCTCCAGCAGAATTCTGCACTGAAATCCATTTCTCAAAAGAGCAAACAGATTTTTTTATATTTCATTTTGAAATCTGACATGGGGCTAGAAATATTGTCAATTTCCCAGCTGCCTCAAGTTAGTAAGTTATTACTTACTTGCTTTCCCCCTTCGATGACTCAAAGTGCCGTCAAAGCCATAGATGGTTCATGTAATTTGTATATGCAAATAAGGGGTAGGAAAGGATTTCTGGATTTGGTACATCCTTACATGCAGGGCCGCCATCAGGGAAGTCACGAAGGAGCTGACACTGAAGTCCTGAAGCGTGAAAATACCTGATGTCACGAAAGGAGCTGACACTGAAGTCCTGAAGCACCGGAAAGAAACAAAGTAAGGAAAGGAGCTGACACTGAAGTCCTGAAGCACCGGAAAGAAACAAAGTAAGGAAAGGAGCTGACACTGAAGTCCTGAAGCCACAAGTTCAATTCTACTGACACCAATGTGGGTTTTTTTGTTTTTTGTTTTTTTTTAATCCCCTGGCCACCAATGTTTTTGTAGGCCCCTGCCCCAATTTTTTTTTAACTGTGAGGGCAATGCTTCAGTGCTTTTATTTAAAAAAAAAAAAAAGTATGGGGGCCTCTGGTGCCAATTTTTTTAACTTATAAGGGAGGCCAGACCATCAATATGTGTAGGGGGGGTTACTTTTTTAGCGCTGATGTCTGTGTGATCTTTTAAATTTGATGTAGAGTGGGCGCGATCAGAGTTGGGGCTTGGGTGCCGGGGTGGGTGGGGCCCAGGGGGCCCCAAAAATTTTGTTGTACAGTTCCCCATGATTTCTAATGGCGACCATGCTTATATGAGATGTGTGATAATTTTGTTTTAGTGCTCCTTTTTTATTTATTACTTACTTGCTTTTATCCCCCTTCAATGCTTAAATATATATATATATCAATAAATAAGCATTTTCCACTTTTTTTTTTTTTGCATCTCCTCTCATGTTCAAAGCTCTTCAGCAGAGACAAAGAAGCTATGTCTCTGTCTTCTTCCTGGAATGCAATGTAAATGGCAATATCCGTCTTGGCGATTATTACTATTTACTCTTCCAGTGTATGCACATTTTTTACTTTATGTTAGTGATGGCAGCATACACGTTTTTATGGGCTTCACGTGTGACCTCTGACTACCCAAAAGCAACACAGATATATATTTCAGATTGGTGATTTCTCAGTATACTACATTTTAATAAAATAAAAATATGTACACTTTCTTTTGTGCCAATTTACAGAAACAGCATGTGTGACGTGTCAGTAGAACAGAGTGTCATATACATGAGATTTAATTACAGGTGAATAAACATAAAAACATTTCTGATAACTCCATAATATGTTTGCAGGTAGTAGAGGTAAGCTATCTGCTGGGTTACCAGGCATGGAGGTTGCATCTGTGAATTAAAGGCTCCATGTGCCCCCAGGTACAAAAAAATCAGTATAGGGTAATCACACAATGTCATTATTTGACATTATGCTGAATTAACTAGGGATGCACCGAATCCAGGATTCGGCCAGGATTCGGCCTTTATCAGCAGGATTCGGCCGAATCCTTCTGCCTGGCCGAACCGAATCCTAATTTGCATATGCAAATTAGGGCCAGGGAGCACAAAACAAGGAAGTAAAAAATGTTTTCCCCTTCCCACCCATAATTTGCATATGCAAATTAGGGTTCGGATTCGGTTCGGGGGTTCGGCCGAATCCAAAATAGTGGATTCGGTGCATCCCTAGAATTAACCATAGAAATCAATTTAATGTGACTGCCCGTTTCAGAAGCAAAGGCCTCCATTGGCAGAAGAGCAGACCAAGGACCAGCAAAGCGTATAAATTAGTGCTCTGAACATTTGTAAATGCTGGAAACTGCTGAATTTGGGTTCTGATAGGGCTAATGCAACTTGGTTCTGAGTTTTTTTAATGGAAGAGTGTTTTTTTTAGTATAGGGGAGCACAATATCACTGCCTACAGTAGGGGCCCCCAACCTTATGTTCTAGTGAGCAACATTCAATTGTAAAGACAGGTGGGGAGCACCATGTAAAAGTTGTGATTGGCTGTTTGTTTAGCCCTTAGGTGGACTGGCAGCCTACAGGAGGCTCTGTTTGGCAGTACATCTGGTTTTTAGTCAACCAAAACTGGTTTCCAGGCCAGGAATTCAAAAATAAGCACCTGCTTTGAGGCCACTGGGAGCAATATCCAAGGGGTTAGTGAGCAACATGTTACTTGGTTGGGGATCACTGGCCTATAGTATTTATTGACAGCATTGGTTGCAAATTATTAGGGATGCACCGAATCCATGATTCGGTTCGTGATTCGGCCAGGATTCTGCCTTTATCAGCAGGATTTGGATTTAGCCAAATCCTTGTGTGTGGCTGAACTGAATTTGAATACTAATTTGCATATGCATCTTAGGGACGGGGAGGTAAATGATGTGACTTTTCAACACAAAACAAGAAAGTGAAAAGTTTTTCCTTTTCCGTCCCTAATTTGCTATTAGGATTCAGGTATTCTTTGCATCCAAATAATGGGCAATTACCTTCAAAAGCTTGGCACTTGGGGTGAGCTGATCCTTCCTACCTGTAGCCCCAATCCATAATTTTATTATGGATTGGAGCTGCAGGGCATGCAGGACAACTTTCAGAACTTCTTTCTAATGTCAATGTGAAGTGACCTATGGAGGGTAGTGGGTGTTTTTATCATCATTACTCAAATATAGGTGGGCCTGAGGCTAACTTGTCACCTTCTTGGTATATGTTCCATTCTCTATATTGATGGTCCATGACTTTAGAGCATGACTTTCAACACTGAGGACAATTTTACCTTGGCAATTAATAGCAGCCGTTCCTGTAACTCTGGCTTACGTCTGTGCATTTATTTCTGCTTGCAGAATAGAAGTCTTTATACTATGAAAGCATTCCCAACAGAGGGGGCGGGGGGATATGAGGTTGACATTCTGTCCTGGGCTTTTTAGTATCCATGTTACATGTGTATAAATATTTGCTGCGCATGTTGCAGGGTTGGTCAAAAATTGTGTTTGTCTCACTTCCCCCACCCCACTTTCTTTTACTCTCCCCTTCCATCTAGTAGTGCTGTCTGTCTCGCTCTGCACCCCCTTACTCTCAAATTTCCCATAGCCAGCCCACAATTTCCCACCATTACTTTGTAAATCATTCCCTTCACCTTCCTACTTCTTCATAAGGTTATTGCTTTCTCCCTTCCTGCCAATCAATGCCTCTTTTTCACTGTTTTCATCCTTCCTCCACTTTCTTTCTGTCCCCCTATAGCCCTTTCTCATACTTTACCGAGCACTCAGGAATGTGTTCCCTCCAGTTAGAGATTCAGTCTCCTGACAGCTTTAAATGATTGTTCCCCAGAGCCTTAAATTAACTGGTATACATAAACCAGAGTCCCTAGCTCTGTCTTTGTATACATGTCTCTTCCACCCCCCTCCATCCTTCTCCAGCACTTTCACTGGATTCATTTAATTGACCGTCGCAGACAGCTGAAAAATGTTAATAAAATGCAAAGAGCAGGTAAGATGGAAATGTGAGACTTTGCCAAACATAACTTTGCTCCCATCGTCTAACAACCTCACTTATGGTCTGCAGAACACTTTCACTCCTAGGATGGCCCCCTGTTTTACTCAGACATTACATGCATATGTATAACAAACCCTCATATTCACAGTGTTTGACCAAATTCCCTGCAAATTGATACAAGCAGGGGGCTCCTCAGGGGACACTAGGGTCAATTTCATTAGGAGCCAATTTACCTACCTGTCAATATTTGGAGTGGGGTGGAAACCAGAATAACCCTCACCGTGAACTTTGCAGATCACAGGTACAACTCACAAATACGCATCATCTCCCTCCTACTTACATTGCCTGCAGGGAAAACACTGTGCACCTGCACACATAGCACAGCTCTATGTCCCGTGACACACGCTCTGATGCGCAGCCAACATACTAATGGAAACCAGTGAGGCTAGGGGAAATTTATGACTCCCAGAACACAACTCACCTCCATTCTCACTCTCACTTCCTATGCTCCACAAACCTCCTCCTCTCTGGCTCCCCGTCTCTAATTCCGTCTGTCTCTAAAGCTCGTGTTATTTGCCTTCTCCTTTACTCAACTTTGCTGCTGTCTGCTCCACTCTTACTCTCTATTTCTGTGATACCAAAGAGGATCTTTAGGTTCATGATCACTTCCAAGATAAATGAGCAAGATGCACCAATCAGAAAGGGTTAGTAAACTATTAAAATCCAAATATTTAGTGTAATAAAAACCCTCACATTTTTTCGAGATTAAACCCCTAGTATGGAAAAAGTAAAAATTCGAAAATCCTACAACTCAGACCTGCCGAGGTTGTATATACTGTAAGTAAATGGGAGAGGTCCCTATCCTATTTGGAAGTTTCTGTGGTCTGCATTGGAATTAGCCAGAAAATCTGACTTTTTCAGACAAAAATCGGAAAAAATTCAGGCCAAAAAAATCAGGTAATTTGGGATAAAAAAAATCGTATGATTTGGTTTTCCCCTTGATTTCTTTGTGTTTGTAATCCAATTAAATTGTGCCTTTTAAATAATAAATATGGTCTAATTGTGGATTCTAGTTTGGTCTGACTTTTTTAATTTAAATAGTCAGAAAAATTCACATTTTGATAACTAAGTCCCTAACTGCCTACTCTTACTTAAGTTAATTTTCCAGAGATACAGACAAAATATAAAGCAAGCATAATACAAAACTGCACCAAAAATACTTTATAGACCGTGTGATACAACAGAATTTTATATTCAAGAGTGTCTAAAGAGCAAGAATAGGCCAGAA
>CM044448.1:28556943-28570575 GCA_024363595.1 Xenopus borealis
TCTTCATAGTCATATACTTCTATTATATGTTTAACGTCTCGCCATATGCAAATTAGGCACCGTTAGTGTAAATGCGCTTTGCCTGGTGAAGTAACGGTAGCACAATTTCGCTAACGTTAAGTGCGGCGAACAGAGTGGGTGGAGTCTGGGTGGGTAGCAGGGCCGGACTGGGAGGAAAAAGCAGCCCTGGCAAAAGTATCAGAGCAGCCCATGTATTTCCACGCATACAAAGCATGATATATATTTCCAACCCGAGGTTAACTAGGACAAGTGTTTATGAATAGATATTTTAAGAGTCCATTACCATGTAATCCCCAGCAATATTATACACCCTATGTGCTGGGACTGATCCTTGCAACAAATATCTCCCCCTAGTTTCTATCACAACTATTCTATCTGATGGATTAGTGACCCTTTACTTACAGTATATTCAAAATTTTCCTTTGTGTGCCCCCAGCTAGACCATGCACCTTGGCAGATAAGAGGACTTTAATTACCATGTGAATTACAGGGCCAAAGTGTGGCATACTTGTACAGACTAGGCTGTCTCATGTAATTAATGCTACATATTAGGGATGCACAGAATCCACTATTTCGGATTTGGCCAAACCCCCATATCCATTGTGAAAGATTCGGCCGAATACCAAACCGAATGTTTTACTTCCTTGTTTTTTCTAAAGTGATTGGTTTATTCACATATTAAAGTGGACCCGTCACCCCAAAAAAATATTAAAAATCATATTTTATCACATTAGTACAGCAAAATGAACATTAATTACACTATATAAATTATTTTACTCTTGTTTTCTTCAGTCTGGGAATTCATAATTATAGCAAGCAGGCAGGAGCCATTTTGTGGACACTGTTATTAAGGAAAGCCTTGCATCATCTAAGAATCTTGTTTGTGCATCAGAATGGGGGACCCGATGTCTATCCCCATGTCCTGGCTACACAATTAAATGGTTAAGAGAACTGGGGGAATGTGTGGGGAGCAGTGGCATCAAGTGCTGAATGGAAAGTGAAAGTAATTGTCTGCCCTGCCTCTATGCCTAAGGCATAGAGGAGTGGCAGACAATATTTGATTGACAGCTGAGATTTTTAAATGAGCTTAAAACAGCTATGAATGCTTTAGTAAAAATTTGAAATTGGATTTCATGTTTAATTTCAAAAGGACTTTTATTATACAGATTTTTGTGTCTGGGTGACGGGTCCACTTTAAAGACATACCAAATTAACATTTTTTAGGTGAGCTATCCATTTACATTTTAAAGCAAGTGGCCCATCTGGCATTTGCCAGAAACCACAGATTGCCAGTCCGGGCCTGGTGGGGAGTGGCAAGAGTGGGAAGTGGGTGGGAGGATGGGAATCTGAGTGTGATGGGCCCCTCTGAAGATTTTTTTGCAGGGGGGGGCAGCTCATTCTAGTTATATCATTGGTAGTAAATATAGTTGTCCATTTTCCAGAGCTTTTTTAGGAATTGATATAAAACTCTCTGCTCATGAAAATGTCCAACATGTCTGTGATGCCTGTAGCTGGTTCTCCGGCTGTCAGACTAGGCACAGACCACTAGGCCTGTAATATCCTACTTTTTGTGTACCCTTACCATTAGTTTTCCCATTACTATTCCCTGGGTAAAAAGGGGAGGTGCAAGACATTCTTGTTCCCATTGCAATCAGCAGTTGAGTGATTAGCCAGCTTTTACAATCTGAACCCAGAGTAAAACTATTTATTCTAGCATGGATAATGTTCCTTGCTTAGCCTTTGAGCTACTTTTCCTGCTTTACAGTAATTAGGTGGCCAATAAAGTTTGGGGGCGATTAGCACCTGAAATATACAAATCCAAGGATAAGTGCAAATATTACAAGACCTATTATACTGCTACAAGGGATATTTGCAAATAACATGCTTGTACTTTGTCTTTCAACACAGTCCCCTTATTATGTGCCTAATTAATCTTTTTTAGAAGATGTCCAGAATTGGGCTTAAAGCTGTTTTTGGCCCATAATTCCCAATGTGCTGAATGGATTCTTTGCTATGTAGCAACCTGCAGCCTGACATTCATAACATGAGCAACCCCAGGTTCAGTGATGGTCATTGTAGCATAACGCCCACTACAATTAAAAGCACATCATATAATTATTTCTCCCTTACTGTGCATTTGGTTGCAGGGGGACCTCTAAATTCAAAGTGTTTTTTCCTTGTATGAGGAGTGAAACAGCTGCATAGAGCATAGGACGGTGTTGAAAGATGAATGGCAGGACAAAGCCTAGGCGAGAAAGGAGTCATTTAGTTTGGTTAACTTTATAGTAGATTAACAAGGGAAAAACTGAGTGATTTACTGCAAACAAGCAATAATTTATAAGGAACAAATCAGTGCAAGGGGAATATGTGAGACTGGAGTCTGTTTTTTTTTTTGTATTTCCAATGGCAATGTACTAAAAGATGCAATTGCTAACATAGTTTGAGAATATAGAAAGAAATAGGTTTAAAACCCACACAACTGGACTGCAAGGCCAGGAAGTATACCAGACATTCTTTGAGGTCAATGGTGGTGCTGGTCTTTCAATCCAGGAAAGATAAGGGTGAAGATGCACAGAATACTAATAGCAGCTACTTGTTCTGGCTACCAAATGCCAAAAACCATTGCCATAGACAATACTGAGAATTGGCTCTTCTAGAACATACGGGGGCCTTATTCCTGCAGCGGGTCGGTTACCTGTGTGATAACCACAAAAAAAGCAGGTACCCAGCGGAACGAAGGTAGGATATTCAGGTGCGGGTATAGCTGCAGGTTTGCGGGTTGCAGGTCAAGTTGCGGGTCTCATCTAAATCTCTTATCTTATGTTATATTATCTATATTTTACTCCTTTTTTCTGTCCACGCCCACTTTTGATCATGTCACTTCCGGTTTGCACCAACACCACTTCCTATTTGATGGTGGTCAGTGGGTTGCTGATAAGGCAGTTGCGGGTCTGGTAGCAGATCAGAGTGGGTAAATATGCGGTTTGCAGGTGGGGACGGCAGGTTGTTGGTTTGGGTCGGTTCCGGGTCTTAGAAATTGGTTGCGGCAGCACTCTACCTTAATTATCAAAATCCGAATATTTAACTAGAATCCACAATATGACCTTATTTATTATTAAAAAACACAATTTAATTGGATCAGGACAAACTCGATAAAATCAACTGAAAACCTGAACCGTACAATTTTTTTTATTATTATTTTTTATTTCCCTAATTGCAAAATTTTTTGTGATTTTTTCCTGAAAAGACAGACTTTTTCAGATTTTTTTTGCCTGAAAAATCCGAAATAGTCGGCTTTTTGGCCTAATTCAGCACAGACCACAGAAAATTTCAAATAGCATAGGGACCTCTACCATTGACTTATATACAACCTCTTAAACAGTGATATCTGAGTTTCTTATTGGAACTATATGTGAAAGGGTGATATACTATAACACATCAGTAACCTTGCCTACTGTCTGCCTTATCACCTGGGAACCTTCTCAGCTTGTCCAGATTAGTGATGGGCAAATTTATTCGCCAGGGCCTAATTCGCGGCGAATTACCGCGATTCGCCACTGGCGAATAAATTCGCAAATCACCAGCGAAATTTTGCCAAAAAAACGAGTCGCGCATCTTTTTTGACGCGACGCGTCAAAGTTGACGCGACGCACGTCAAAAGCGTCCCGCGACTCGTTTCGCGAATTTTTCGCCGATTCGCGAATTCCTCTAGAAATTCGCGAATCTTTAGGCAAAGCGAATCGCGGGAGATTCGCCCATCACTAGTCCAGATCCTAATCTGGTGATGGACACTAGCCTGCCTCTGACAATATAGCAGAATACTTGATGGCCCAAAAAGCCACTGAAAAATGCCAGAGCTGGTTCACCTGTCTGGGGACCTTGCACATATTATTACACATGTATCCAGTTCTATTGGGTTATAGTCTATAACTTAATTAGAATATTTGGTAATGCATATTGTACCAGAAAATTTAGAGAATAGGATAGCATGTAGCCCCGATTTTAAAAGAAAAGCTGTTCTGTTCCAATGTAATTGGAACAGAGTATTGGAGTATTGACCCATATGAACGGAGCCAACATCAGAAATCGTAGGGCCTCATGCTAATTAGAGAGCAGAGCAGGAGGGGGGGCAGGATTACCAGCCAACTGAATAAGTATAATGGGAACCCAATTTTATTTAAAAAATCATCCAAATAGAACACCCCTGACCACACTTGAGGTCTCATCTGCAGTGACCAAAATTCCACCCATTCCTTCAATGAGACCCACTGCTTTTTCTGTCCATAAATCGGGCCACTTCTTATGTCTGGAACCCACACTGGAACATGGCCCATGATAGTGCTCCAAACTGTCCCCCACCCTCCGACGGTAGGTCTACAAGTTACATTATTAGTCACTATTTGTAAGGATATATTTTACAGCCTGTGACCAGCTCTTGTGTATTTACATGCCCTTCAATTCATATTTGCCAAGATGATGTATGAAACATTTCGTTCAGGGATTGGGTGGCCAGTCCACATACATAGACATAGAATAGGTTTCACCCAGACAAGGAGTGTCAGGCTAACTTTTGAAGAACTATAGCCAAGTCATGAACATGAACAGATAACACATAGTACAAGAGAGATCAAGTCTTGTTGACACCTTCCTGAGAAGAAATATCCTATATCCTGACTTCACTTATCTGTTTGTTTGGACAGGGATGTACCTCCATGCACATGGCTCTGGTATTTTGCAAGCAGCTGTGGCCACCTTCAGTGGAAAAGGATAATTATGAACAATGTCCTGTATCTATGTGCATGGCAACAGAGAATTGTGCCAATAGAAAGGTCAGTTTTAATTACTATTCAGCCCTGCCCATCAGAATACCATCAAAGTGCATTTAGGTGGAGTAAATAATTTCTAGCCTTGATTTTCTTAAGTACATTACACCCTACAATTTGCCAAGGAGGTATGAATATGCCATGTACACTATACTATGGCAGATTCCCTCACACACTGATGAAATCCACGCAGACAGTTTACTATCAAATTCTCTAATAATAATTATTCCCTAACTGCCCAACTAACTTTGTCACCCATGCCCTTATCTGATCCCAAATGGAATATTGCCATCTGCTACTGAGCCTTCTTGAACCCATAATGTAGTCCACCTAAAGATTAATCTAGGTTCATTCATAGGAAGCAACACATGATATACATTCACATTTGCTCTGCTCCTGACTATGCCTAGTATAAGTATGACCAAACATACACACGCTTTGCTACTCAATACTAGACACAGCCATTCAGATGATTTAGGGGAACTGTGTACTTTACTTAATGCCAGTCTATGCAGTACGGGGCCTATACCTATGGTGCTTTAGGGTGGCACTGGGCCTAAAACTAAACTAGTCTCTGGGCTGTCCAGTGGAATCTCTTTTTCCTCTCCAATTTTCAGGGGGCATGTGCAAACATAGTTTTACTGGTGTATCCAAAAAGATACTGTATGCTGGCAAAAGATTGGGAAAAACCATATTGTGCAGGGTCAAACCACCCCAGGTGTTCCAAACAGACCCTTTGCTGTCACACAGTACTGCATGTCTTTTATGAAGAGACCCCTTTTGTAAAAATAGTAGAGATTTGGCAGTACAAGATGCATCATTTGAAAAAACTGCTCACTTGAACTGGTTACTAATAATTTTGTACCTAAATGGTACACAAATAGGCATCAGTGAGAGAGTTGCTTTTGGAGGACTGAGGTGCAAGGTTCCTCTTTAATCTTTTCAAATCATTTTAATCATTGTTCAAGGAGAAGGAAAGGTGCTATTTACTTGGGGTGCCAAAAGTTAAGTACCCCCAAGTGACTGTATATACTTACCTCACACCGTGGGCTTGATGCTCCTATCAGTAGAAAACTGCACCCGCCCAAGGTTCACCCAGCAAGCACCACATAGCAATTGGGAATATGAGGTATGTCTTAGGTATGAGGAAAGGCTGACCAAGTTGGAGTTGTTTACAGGAAATGGAAGGCCACAGGCACAATTGCTGTAAATCCCAGGTCTGGCAGACTAAGAAAAATACAGGACCAGCATATGCGGAGGATTGTGAGTGGTTACAGACAACCTAAAGATCACCTGAAAAGACCTGCAAGAACATCTTGCTGCGATGGTGTACATCTTTCTACAATTCAGCGCAATTTGCACAAAGGACATCTGTATGGAAGAGTGATGAGAAAGAGAGTCGCTTGTTGTATGCTAAAGCTCATTTAGACACGCCACAATAATTTTTGAACAAAAATGTAGTTATTTGGTAATAACAAAAAGTGGAAGAAGAACACCGCATTGCAAAGAAAACACCTGCTACCTACTGTTAAATTTGGTGGCTAGTTCAGGGACTGGGGCCCTTGTTAGGAATTGGATGAATTCAACTCAATATCAACAAATTCTTCAGGATAATGTTCAAGCATCGGTCACAAAGTTGAATTTACACAGGGTTTGGATAGTCCAAAAGACAATGACCCTAAATGCACTTCGACATCTACAAAGGCATTTATGCAGATGAAGAAGTACAATGATCTGGAATGGCCATCAAAGTCCCCCGGCTTGAATATCATCAAAAATCTATGGGATGATTTGAGGCAGGCTGTCCATGCTCGGCAGCCATCAAATTTAACTGAATTGGAGAGATTTTGTATGGACAAATGGTCAAAAATACAACCTTTATCAAATGTTGGTTTGGAAGCTCCGCGGAGTTCCCTTTAAAATTGAATGTTTGTGTCTCTAGTGTTTCAGTCTGGCAGCTCAGTGATCCAGGAGTGTTCTGAACTGTTAGAATTTGCAACATTTAATCAATACAATTAGTTGATACATTTCTAAGCAGTATATCTGGAATATTAGCAACTATTGTATCAATTCTAATAGCCAACTTTAAAGGGGACCTGTCACCCACAAATGGAAATCTGTATAATTAAAGTCCTTTTAAAATTAATCATGAAACCCAAATTCTTTTTTTTTATTGAAACAACCATACTGGATATAAACTCTCTTAGCTATTAATCATATGCCTTAGACATAGAGGTGTGGGCAGGGAATTACTTTCACTTTCCATTCTGCAATTCCAAGATGTCACTTATTCCATCTTCAGCTTTTAATTTTGTAGCCAGTGCATGGGCATCAGGAGCCTGATTCTGGTGCATAAACAAATGTTGGCATTATTTGGCAATATTTTAACTTGCTTTAATAACAATGTCCACAAAATGGCTGCTGCCTGTTTGATTTGATTTTGATTTACAAGACTAGAAGAAAGAAGTTTGAAATCATGTATACACTGTAAATGAAGTTTATTGTGCTTGATTAACATCATAAAACAAGATTATTTTTTTAGGGTGACAGGTCCCTTAAATGATTCTGCTCAGCAGGGACAAAAATAACAGTTAACAGTTAACAGTTAAAGAGTTGGCGACCCCGCCCCCCTAGAGTTGCCCTGAAGGTGACAAATAAAACTTTACCCTTCAATATTAAAAAAAACGGTCACAAATATAAAATGGAAAGTAATTGGAAAAAGTATTTACTTCTGGTGGACTATCTTAAACCAGATGTGCCATTAAAGGGGTTGTTCACCTTTGAGTTACCTTTTAGTATAATGTAGAGAGTGATATTCTGAGACAATTTGCAGTTGGTTTTCATTTTTTATTGTTTGTGGTTTTATAGTTATTTAGTTTTTTATTCAGCAGCTCTTTATTTTGCAGTGTCAGCAATTTGGTTTCTAGGGTACAAATTATCCTAGCAACCCTGCATTGATTTGAATAAGAGACTGGAATATGAATAGGAGATGGACTGAATAGAATGATAAGTAATAAATAGTGGCAATAACAATACTTTTGTAGCCTTACAGAGCATTTGTTTTTAGATGGTGTCAGTGACCCCCATTTGAAAGCTGCAAAGAAACAGAAGAAAATTGCAAATCATTACAAAACTATGAAAAATAAATAATGAAGATCAATTGAAAAGTTTCTTAGAATTGGCCCTTCTACAATATACTAAAAGTTAACTTGAAGGTGAACCACCCCTTTAGTCCTTGATACGTGTGCCAACTGAATCATGCACAAATGTCATTATTGATTCTGCAAGCTCTGGCACACTCACCTTAATGCTGCCATCAATTGCACCAGATCAGCCATACAGGTGCAACTTCTGCACTTTATTTTGATGCATCAAAATAGAAAATAAATAGTGAAAATAGTTGTGCTCAAGCAAAAATATACTGAAATACTAGGTAAAAACTCTGCATTGTGGGTATAAAAACTGATTTGTGCACATATCACAGTATAATACTGTATCTAGCTTGAGAAATCAATTCAGTACCCAAATATGGCTACACCAATCACAATCATCATGATGATTATTTATTTATTTATACAGTAGATCACCCATTTAAGTTTTTCAGGGAAAACGTACAATCGGGTTGTGAGATTAAGGCTTCATTGTATAGCACCAGCAAGTAACCAAACAAAGGTCTTATTAAATTTAACAAACAAGAGATACAGAGTAACAATACTGTCAAATACCCTATTTGCAAGATCTTCCAAACTAATTAGATTAAACTCTTAAAATTAAAATCTGCTCTAGAAATGAATTCATTCAAGTTATGTTACAGTAGGTCACCAACTGCATGGATTTATTTGATGGTGGGTTTACATTATAATGGCATATAGACCCTTTCGAGTACAACCTCTAATGTGACTACTATTTCTACACAATCTGCATTGTTGCTGTCCAAGTGCAAGGCACCACACTGATAGGGTCAAACAATCCTGAGTGGGTTGCAACGGTGTATTATTATAGGGGTTACGTAGACTATGTACCAGTCTGTGAAAGTTTTGGAGACAATATCCATCATACACCTTCTGGAAAGGACTGGCAGTGCCCATCCTAGTTTTTAGGGTTCTACTGAAAGCCCTTGCATGGGCTTGCATATCCTTTAAATTCTATCACACATTTACAATATATGTATGGTTAAATGATGTTATATATATATATAGATGGTTAAATGAATTCAAAAATAAGCACCTGCTCTGAGGCCACTGGGAACATCTTCCAAGGATTTGGAGAGCAACATGGCTCACAAGCCACTGGTTGGGGATCACTGCTCTAGATGTTATAACTGTTACCTAAGGGGGTGTTACCTAAGGGGGTCTTGATGGACCTCAAAGGAGGTTTGAACCAAAAAAGTGTGAAGACCAATGCCATGAACCTAACAGCATAAATGCTTTCAAGCTAATATCAATGTGGCCCCTTGAAGATAATTCAGATTTTTTTGTTCTGCATGTCTGGGCTATTAAATACACATTGGGGTTAAATGTCCCAAATTTCTTCATGTGCCAGTGCCTTAAGTGACTGCTCTGAACTCTTGGTTCATTCTGTTTGTTACTCCTACATAGTACTCCTGATCCGAAGAAGATGTTCCAATCTAGAGAAGATGTACTCAGCCAAACTAATTCTGGCTGTGTGATTTTCCAACCTTACAGATGATTATTTAACTCATGACATGCCTAGCTAAATCCCTGCTGCCACAAGATTCCTGACCCTTTTAAGTGTTTAAGTTATGGAGTATTTCAGCTGCCGGATACTGTATTCAGCATTAGTACTATTTCCAGCTCGCTTTCAGTGCCAGAAATATGCAGCTAGTTAGAGGTGTTCCTGCTGCCGCTGTGTAAAAATTTCACCTCATTCCCAGCTGCTGCAGGATTGAAGGGGGGAGAGGAGAGAGGTGCTGGCCGTATTGGGGGATGGGTTAGGAGATTGTGGTTGGAATTTCTTTACCTAAATAATGTGGAAAATGAAAAATCCCAGCAATAAACCCCAGAGGTGAGGGTAGAGAGGAACTTAACCCCTGAAGAATGGAGTAGGATGTTCTTAACTACTTTTTTCCTACACTAGAGGGTTTAAGTAAAAGTCTGGGTTATAGTAATTATCAAAGTGGCTAATGCAAGTGACTTTTCACCAGCGTTGCCACCTGCAGGGACATCCTCAATTCACTAACAGGCGCCAATTCGCTAGCGAACAGGACCATTGCTAGTGATCATTCGCACTCTATCGCTAGGCGACTTTTTGTTCTTGCGAATGATCGGATTTTATTGAACATTACCTCTTTCGGGTGAAGTGGTTAAAGAAGAATCTTCCTCAATCTTATGTCACTTACATCATATCCTGCCTGCCGAAAATGCATTTAAGTTCAAAAAACGCTGGCGACTTTTCCGTTTTTTAAGCAGGATTGCCTACAAAAGTGCTTACTTTTTTGGGTAACCGTTTTTTTCCAGACATGTTATATCATATGGCACATTAATTTTACAGTGGTAGCATGTGTAAGGCATTATATTAACTCCCTTGTCTTTATTAAGGTACCCTGAATATGTGTAATGAAAACTGTTAACTTAAACCATTTGCACCAACATTTATAATAAAGACCTCCATACAACCTAAGTGCAAGATCACTATAGAATTTTCACTAGGCACAAATGAAAAGTTGCCAGCATTACCTGGCGAAGGGGTGTGATGGGTGCAAAGCGAAAATTCGGCCGTTTTTTAATCTGCCCCATGGAGTTTTGTATTGTAATTGTAATAGCTCAGTGATCAAGGTGAATCTCCAATAATTTTTGCTCTTGGTCCATTACATTGAGTAGGCAAAGAGAACCCACTGGCACAGGGCTTCTGTCTATCTACACCAGTACTCTGGTATATAGTCTGATTATGGACTATAGAGGACCAATGCAGTTCCCCACAGTCATAGCTTTGCAATAATGTTTAAAGCTAGCTGTACACTAACAGATTTAAGAAGTTTACACTGAGTTGGCAGCTCATCTGCCCATGTATGAGCCTACTCTTACAGCTTATCTGACTGGAAAATGGGCAGCAAAATTCCAATGAGGGGAGAACCACATTGGCCTTATTGGGGTGGCCCTCTCCCTACGGCCTGCATAGGCACCTACTGTGATGTGATCATTTGGCTATTAGGCATGATATTCCCTAGCACAAAGTGGCCATATCAGTCTGAAATCAGCCCAATGTACCCCAGCACAAGATTAATATGATAGCATATTTTTAGGTGTGGCAGCGTAACAGACAGAGCATAATGTAGTAATGATTTGGCACCAATGTTAATTAGAGTCCCTCCCCCAGTGTGTGTTTCCATATCAAAGTTACAACATGGTGAAAAAGAATCCTCCTCAGAGCAAGCTATGTGAGCTAGGGCAACATGGACTAGAACGCCTAAAGGCCCCCATACACGGGCCAATAAAAGCTGACGACAGACTGAGTCGGCAGTTTATTCGCTCGTGTGTGGGGCCATTCACCAGGCTTCCCCGATCCATATCTGGCCGAAAGTCAATCTCTACATCTATGGCCACCTTTAGAGCAAACTATGTGAGATAGGGGCCACAGGGGCATTATCTGAAATAATGCCACATGGGCTGAAGCTCCTCAGAGCTATGTGAGATAGGGCTACAGACAAACATCTGCAGAGAGGTTCCATTACAATGTCTGTGATGAAGCAAATTATTATTTACATGTGACATTGTCACCCATAGATGACATTCTAAAGGTTATTGTGAACAAACATAAAGCACTTTCTGCAATACCTCCCCTATTTATACTCCTCCACCTCCCTCAGGGATGAGTGCATATTTGTGTGTGGGGGTGCCTGTACGTGCAGTGGCCACATCCGCCATGAATATTCTATAAGAGTCTAAGCATTAAAAAACCCAAACCCCCTTTCCTTCACTGTATATGATGACACCATGGAGGATAGGCTGCAAATTAACCCCCAAGCCTTACGAATAGAGTTAAAATAAATTTACACTGAGACACAAAAAGTCATGCAGACAAGCATAAATGAAAAAGCTGAGCACCCCAAGTCCACCTTTGTAATTGTAGATAGTAAGCATGAAACCTACTGTGTTAAGACAAGTTCTTTATACTTGTGTTATAAACTTCTGAAGCTTTTAAATTAGAAATATTGATGGCCACCTGTCCTTTGCTCCTGCCAACGCTGCTGGTTCTGGCTGCAGTAACCATTAAGATAATGTTGTAGTAGCAGCAGCTCTCCTCTAACCAAGACTTCCCACAATGTCTTGCACAGTTCTGTGTTTTGACTATACAGGTCTGGCAATCACAGAGCATACAAAGCATTGCTTTCAATAGCAATCACATTTACAAATACATATAGTCACATGTAAATGAGTTTTAAAAAAGATGCACATCTTTGCCTAAGGGAAAAATTCCCTTTTAGAGTTCATCCAGAGTTGTTCATTTACAAGAAGTGGTATATTATTCCCCTCCGTTTTCAGTTCCATATACAGCTAGCATTTAACACAATGTAATTTTTAGAATTGCTTTACAAATGATCTTAGATAGATAACACAATAGGTTAAGCACAGCAGATGATGAGTATTTTTAAGGATGTTAATAAGTTGTTTTACTGGTGCAGGTATGGGATCTGTTATATGGAATATTTGTGGCCTTTGGTTTTCTTTATTTTGGAACACTATTTCTTAGGCTGGTGGCACACTGGGAGATTGTTCATCAAGAGATAAATCTTCATTACTAATCTCTCCTCGCCTTCCCACTGGCAGGTTGAAACTTTGCGCATTTCAGAAAACAAAACAATGGGAATGCCATCCGGATTGTTTTGCCACCACCATGAATATATGCTGTTTAGTTACCATCAAGTACAAGATACTTGGCTTCCCAAGTGAAACACAAACAACCCTACTTTTGTTTGGGCATACTTAGGGGCCCATTTACTAAATTCACATGAATAATTCGAAGTTCGATCAAATTCCGATTGTACGATTTTATAGAATATTCGAATATGCAAATCTGGCCACTTCGATCATATGCAAAATTCAATTTGTATCGAATAGGTCGAATATTCAATCATTCGACCATTCGATGATCGAAGTACTTCCACTTTAAAATTTTATTCGACTGTCTACTTCGCCAGATTGAACCTACCGAATTGGGAATCCCCCATAGGCTTTTTTTTCTATTACCTGGTCGAATAGCATTCGTACCATCGAATGCCTCAATCGTTCGAAACATACAAATTTTAAGAACGATCGAAAGAAATTTCACGATTTTTTCATGATATTGAATGATTTCACGAAAAAATCGAGAAATGCTGTTCGATCGTACTAATTTTTCGAGAAATCGAATAGCGCTCAAAAAATAACCTAAAACTATTAGATTTTAATTAGACAATCAAATTTCTGCCGAAATCGAGGGCTAAAAGCCCTCTAATTCGTGAATAATGATAAATTTGCTCCATAGTATGGGACCTACTCAGTGGAGGGTTGCCACTTTTTCTGACAGTGCTAGGTGGATTATAGTTGGGTTTTACACAGATTAGGTAATTGAGACATATAGATGGGTTTTACATGGATTAGGTCATTGAGATATCTAGATGGATTATAGTTGGGTTTTACATGGATTAGGTCATTGAGACATCTAGACGGACTATAGTTGGGTTTTACATGGATGAGGTCATTGAGACATCTAGATGGACTAAAGTTGGGTTTTACATGGATTAGGTCATTGAGACATCTAGATGGATTATAGTATGGCTTTTACATGG
>CM044448.1:28584986-28596726 GCA_024363595.1 Xenopus borealis
CCCACACAATGAGCAGCCTGAAGTCTATACAGCTAATTAATCACATAAGCATGAACACAATTAGATCAACCCCTATAAGCAACTTATAGCTGGAGGAATAAGAGTGCGAATAATTGAACAGTTATATCGTTTCTAATGAGAGCTGGACAGAGAGGAATGTTAAATATTATAGGAACGCAAATAACTGCAGGGACCCAAAAGCCGCTTTCTTCCAGGGTGATGGGAAACACATTACAGTGTGAAACCAATGCATTCAGAGAGAGGGTTATTAATATGCAAGACAGATATGTAACTGTAATAAGAACAGAGAAATGGAAGCACCATAATGATGGATATAGAGAAGGACACTGTGCATTTGCCTGCCTCTAGCATTGCGAAACCCTGGGCAATGGTCAGGACACTAAATGGAAACTATACCTTGATTATAAGGAGCCTGTACCATGAATTCTCCTTTTTTTTTAACCAACCAAAAATACTGTTATGCATAATATAATAAGAGCAATACATTACACATCCACAGGGAATGAAGAGAGAATATGACATGAATGCTTTTGCGTAACCATCAACATTCACTAATTATAAATATTGTTTTCAGTTTGTTCATCTTCATAACATCATTTTATTCTTTCTAGGACACAGACCCCTAAAAGATTCAAGGGTAACTCAACCCAATAAAAACTGTTTGCAAAAAAAAATGTAATTCAAAAGCAATTTTCCAAAATACATGTATAGAAAGAAAATATATATACAGTTATATACAGGTAGAGGATGTTATCTGGAAACCCGATATTCAGGAAGTACTCATTTCCCATAGTCTTCATCTTAATTAAATAATTAAAATGTTAAAAATGATTTCCATTTTCTCTGTAACCTTTTCGGGTTTAATTAATAGTTACATCATTTATTATTTAGACTTAAGGTATGGTGATCCAAATTACGGAAACCCTCAGTTCCCATACATGAATTTGTAGTCGCAATTCCAATTGAAAACAGTATATGCAATTTACATTCTCTGTAAAAGTATAGGACCTGTTATCCAGAGTGTTTGGAACCGGGGATTTTCTAAAATAAAAGGAACTGAAACATCAAATAAACCCAATATGATGTATAAAGAGTAAACATATCTTAAATGGGGTCAAGTACAAGGTACTGTTCTAATAATACAAAAAAAGAAAATTTAAATTCTGAAATTTAATTCCTTTGATTTTAAAGTCTATTCGAGATGGCCTTCCCCATATTTAATGTTTTCTGATTGATGGGTTTTTGGATAACTGTTAACAAATCTACCAAAATCCTTTCCCACCAGCAATAATTCCAGTCGTGCCATTGCCCTAACAGACCTGGAGGAGAAATGACCTGTGCTAAATTGTTTGAAGCAGTGACCCCCAGCCAGTGGCTCACCATCAACATGTTGCTCACCAACCCCTTGGATGTTGCTCCTAGTGGTCTTAAAGCAGGTTCTTATTTTTTAATTCCTGGCTTGGAAATAATTTTCAGTTGCATAAAATACAGATGTACTGCCAAACAGAGCCTCCTGTAGCCCATACCTCACAACTGACCCGTGTTAGCAGGACAGTCCTGATTTTGACAGCTCAGTCCCGTATTGTTACTGAAATGTCCCGACTTCCTATTTGATCTCCTACACTGAACAGCCACAAAAAGTTACAAAGTTTCTAAAACTAAATTGGCTTTTGGCAGAGAGCCCAGGACATTCAGCAGGTGCACTTAGACACATTTGTAACAATTTAAGATAAGCAAAGAAACAAGTGTAACAATTTAAGATAAGCAGGTTTCTTGGGGAAACTGTTATTTGCAGCTCAAAGGGAAATTCACCTTCATTAGCAAAACTGTAATAACACATAAAAACAACAGAAATATGTTCAAACTTTCATGACCTGTGACATTTCGTAAAATGAACATGGCAATTAGGGGGCATGGCCAAACAACTGACCTGGTCAAAATGTTTGACCCGGGTTCTGCTCAGCAAATCTTTTTGTCCCTCTTTCTATTTGCAAAATGTTGGGAGATATGCTGGAGCCTGCTTGTCCACATAGGGCCTACCAGTAGCCAATCACAGGACTTACTTGGCACCCCCCAGAAACCCCCCCAGCTCTTTTTACATTTAAATGTGGCTTGCAGGTAAGAAGAACAGTTTAACTTACAAATAACTATTGAAAATTATTAATTCATGTGGACTGAATAGTTGCTTAGAATTATATTTTGTTTAGTAATGTGAAAAATAATTTGGGTGGAGCTCCCCTTAAATTTATGGAATGCTATTGTAATTATGCAATGTGGATGTGGTTTTGTTAAGAATTTGGCTCTATAAAGAAGCAGGAGATTCTAAAGAGTTTCCAGTTTTTTTTATTTTGATGATTGGATTTTGTATTGATCTCATTCAAATGCATTTTGGAGGCAGTTTCGGGGGAATTGAGTAACTGTGCTTTTTGTTTGATTTGTATTTAAGCCTGCAAGGTTACTGGGTGTTAGCAGGGCCCTAGCAACCAAGGGGGTCCCTATTATTCACTCATTGGTCAACTGGATGGAGGACCCTGCCAACAAGTAGAATGGGGCTACATTGGCTACACCCCTGATCCATCCAATTAGGCCTATTATACTTAGGGCTGCTACCTAGTGACAAAATGGGGTAGTTTGTGATGTCATTTAGGTGAACAAGGGAGTGGAGTGACATCCAAGTTGGTGGAGCTGTTATACGACAGATGTGTCCAGGGTGAATGAAGTAGTTATCAAGGAAGAGAAAAGGTCATATATTATCTTGGATCAGGGGGCTTAAAGGAAAACTATACACCTCACACAATAGAAAAATATAAAAAGATATAAAAGCATAAAACACCTCATGTGTAAAATCCCTGCTTCATGTAAATAAACAATTTTCGTAATAATTTACTTTTTAGTAGTATGTGCCATTGGGTAATCATAAATAGAAAATTGCCATTTTAAAAAATAAGGACAGCCCCCTGGGATCCTATAATTCACAGTGCACACAAACATACTAAACAAACCGTACTTGTTAGGTCACACGAGCCAATTAAAAGAGTTTTGTCTTTTGCTTCCACACTTCTTCCTGTTACAGTTAGAGTTGAAATATTTCTGGTCAGGTGATCTCTGAGGCAGCACACAGACCATCACGAAATGGTGGTTCAAGGCAAGAGATGCAATATTTACTAAAAGGACAAGGAAAGGCTAGGAGAACTTGGGGGTGCCAGATGTTATACACCCACAAGTGTTTGTATTGACTTTCCTGTAACCCCGGGCCTGTGCTCCTATCAGCAGAAAACTGCACCGGCCGGGGTTATACCAGGTAGCACCACAGAGCGATTTACTTCCTCTTTCGCGCATGTGCAGTAAGCCAAACTTCAACTTTAAAGTCAGTTATTTCTTTCTACTGCACATGCGATTTCCCCGGGAAATTTGAAGAATGAAGAAGACAGAAGTGGATCGCTCAGCGGTGCTCATAACCTTAGGGCCAGTGCAGTTTTCTGCCGATAGGAGCACCAGCCTTACATTTGCCACCCCCAAGTGCTCCTAGCCTTTCCTTCTCCTTTAAATATATATTCCAGTTTGGTAAGATTCTTTAATATGCCTCTTAATATGTAACCTATCTTTTGCTTAAGTATTAAATTTGGTTGTATAGTTTTCCTTTAAGTGGGTAGGCCAGGGCTTAATTTAAGCATATTACAAATTTACCAGCAACATTATGGGACTTTTTGTAATGCTGATTAAGCTGGTATAATATAGGCCACATGGCAACCATAATTATACAAAAAACTTACAATCTTTTTAATGATGCCCACTTTCCCACAAGCCATGGTTTCCCTGACTACAGCACCTCCCTGTTACTCCCTAATGGTGGGTATTGATGCTATTATGATAAAGGCTATAAAGAACCAAAAAAAACAGAGCAAGTCTCATGGCAACTCAGCAAAAGTGGAAGGAATAGTCTCTGAACTTGGTTGCCTTGATTTTTTTGTTTTATTTCAAGGGATTGTGTCAAGATTTTTAAATTACCCTGTTAACAATGCAATATAAAATTTAATTCCTGAACCAGAAGTTGTAATTTTGGTGTGTAGGCAGCTATCTCAGGTAATTTTGCCTGGTCATGTGCTTTCCAAAAGAGCCAACACTCTCTCTCTGTCCATTCATTGGTTTGTGTGTGAGCACAGTGCCTCATACAAGACCAGAGGCTAAAGGTGGGCATAGACGCACCGATAATATTGTACAAAAAAATGTTCTTACAATATTCTGTGCGTGTAAGGTGTGGTCGGAGACAAGCCAAAGTAGACTTGGTTCATTGATTTGGTTGGCTGAAAAATATTGATAGGGTGCCTTTGAAGGCACCCAAACATTGGCCATTGTAAGTGCTGAATCGTCAGATACAGGTAGAATTTTATTGTTTGTACTTGTATATCTGACGATTCAGCTCTACACGGGTGTATTGAAACAAACAATCTTTCCTGAACAGATCTTTTCCAGGAAACATCATAATTGTAACTTATATGGCCCTTAGAACGTAAGACATCTAAATGGCAGTGTGTTGGGAGTTTCCTGAAGTGAGAAGGATCTTGGGTTTTTTATAGATAACAAGTTGTCTAATTCTGGGCAGTGTCATTCTGTAGCTACTAAAACAAATAGGGTTCTATCCTGCATAAAAAAGGGCATAAACTCAAGGGATGAAAACATAATTATGCCTCTTTATAGATCCCTAGTAAGGCCTCATCTGGAGTATGCAGTGCAGTTTTGGACTCCAGTCCTTAGGAGGGATTTAAATGAGCTGGAGAGATTGCAGAGACGTGCAACTAAACTGGTTAGAGGGAAGGAAGACTTAAATTATGAGGGGAGACTGTCCAGGTTGGGGTTGTTTTCTCTGGAAAAAAAGGCGCTTGCGAGGGGACATGATTACACTTTACAAATACATTAGAGGACATTATAAACAAATATCAGGGGACCTTTTTACCCATAAAGAGGATCACCAGAGGCCACCCCTTCAGACTAGAAGAAAAGGACTAATTTGAAGCAGCGTAGGTGGTTCTTCACAGTGAGGACAGTGAGGTTGTGGAATGCACTGCCGGGTGAGGTTGTGATGGCTGATTCTGTTGATGCTTTTAAAAGGAGCTTGGATGATTTTTTGGACAGACATAATATCAAAGGTTATTTTGATACTAAACTCTACAGTTAGTACAGCTATGGGCATATATGGTTTGTGTGAAAGAGTGTAGGGGTGTGTGTGTGTGTGTATGCTGAGTTTTAATTTGGAGGGGTTGAACTTGATGGACTTTGTCTTTTTTCAACCCAATTTAACTATGTAACTATCTTTCCAAAGAGAAAAGGCTAAAAAGTCGCCATTATTATATTTACAGCAGGCAGTTTACATGGGGAGAGTTTATATTTGGACGATTTTATTGTACAGGTGGTTCCTTAACACACTGAGTGCACATCACACTGGGTGCCCAGTATTATCTTTTGCTCTGTCAAAGTCTACTCTCAACAGGAACGTGCCTGAGGAACTAGAAGTGGGCAAACTAGATATATCAGATCATTGATGGATCCTCCTGTTTGAGACCAGCTGTAGCCTTTAGGTGTGTGGCTGGCACACAGGGTGGGACAATACACTGTAATTTGGGGGTTGATTTCCTCCTGGACAGAACTCTTTACATCTCCCTGTATTCCTTTACTGTTTAAGCTGACCAACCATTGGTCAGGTTTTGGGATTTTATCGTGACAATACCTACAAGCCATAATGCAAATGTGTGAATAGAATATGATTGAATGGAATTGCATGGAATATTAATTGGATTAGCTGCACTGTAGTCCCATGCTGTTCTGTACAAATCACTTCTTGGTATGTTGCGCAATTCCATTGGCTTGTGATCCTGCTACTTGTCATTTGTCCTTTAGTAAACATAACCCCCCCCACCACCACCTCCACATGCTAGCATGTTATTCAGAGCCTGTGATTGCAGAAAACAGGGAGGGGATATTTGGAAATTATTCCATATTTACTAACTTTACACTAATAACTTGTAATTGCCTGTCAGTGGGGCAAACATAGCTCTTATAGACTCCTGTGCTGGGCCCCAGAGAGCTGGCATTGTAGGGATAACATGTATAGTAGTTTACTATGGCAGCAGCACAGCAAAATGGCAATTATAAAATTTTTGCAGCCAATCCCATTTTGCACTCTTCCCTTCACTGCTCCTGGCCTCCTGTTGCAAAACTGTTATACCACACCTGCACGAAGGGAAACTTTTCCACCCAGCAATTAAAAATAGCATTTTGGAAATCTAAATTTCTGCCAAGGCATGGAATCTTTTCTATGTACTGTATACTGTGTGTCACAAAATACTCCTTCACGTTAGCTACAGTCTTTTTATATACAGCAGCACTTTATATCATATACAGGTATGGGATCCATTATCCGGGAACCCATTATCCAGATAGCTCCAAATTACGGAAATTTCTCTCATAGACACCATTTTATCCAAATAATATATATATATTTTTTAATATGATTTCTGTTTTCTCTGTAATAATTAGGGATGCACTGAATCCAGGATTCAGTTCGGGATTCGGCCTTTTTCAGCAGGATTCGGCAAAATCCTTGTGCATGGCCGAACCTATTTCTAATTTGCATATGTAAATTAGGTGTGGAAAGGGAAATCACATGACTTTTTGTCACAAAACAAGGACATAAAAAACATTTTTCCCACCTTTCCTTTTCTACCCCTAATCTGCATATGCAGTTCAGATTTTCTTCGGTATTCGGCCAAATCTTTCACAAAGAATTTGTGGATTCGGTAGAATCCCAAAAACTGGATTTGGTGCATACCTCGTAATAAAACGCTGTATCTTGTACTTGTTCCCAACTAATATATAATTAATCCTTACTGTAAGCAGAACCAGCCTATTGGGTTTGTTTAATGTTTACATGATTTTTTTAGTAGCCTTGTGGTAGGAAGATCCAAATTAAATTATCTGGAAATACTCAGGTCCCAAGCATTCTGGATAACAGGTCTTAAACCTGTACTGAAAACTGTATATCCGCCCACAATCCGATGCTGGCATCCAATCCGATGCTGGCATCCAAAACAACGCTGGTGTGACGTCTGAAGCTGGCTTCCTGATGCTGGCATCACAGTGCTGCACCCTGGAGGAGCCGCATGGGAGATGAACAGTAAGCCTTCCTTACAGTACCCCCTCCTTATGGGGGCCCCAGGACCACCAAGACTTGGCTTGGAAGGAAACTGTTTGTGGAATTTGAATTTTCTAACGTGTGCAGGGGCATGAATATCAGAACTTTTCGCCCAGGAACATTCCTCGGGACTGAAAACTTTCCAAATACTGCAGGATCCCCCTGGAGACATGAGAGTCCAAAGCGCTTCTAACTTTTAATTCCTGGTGACCACCTACAATAACAGGAGTAGGGAAAGAGGAAGAAGTAGACTCAGAGGAAGATGCTGGTTTGAGAAGGGACATATGGAAAACATTGGGAATCCGCATCTCTGAAGGTAGCTGAAGATGAACAGCAACAGGATTGATGACCTCAACAGGAAAAGGACAGATGAATTACGGACCAAGCTTAGGGGTAGGAACCTTGAGGTGAATATTTCTTGAGGAAAGCCAAACACTGTCTCCAAGAGCATAGTGCAGAGTTGGAGCTTGTCTACTGTCGGCAAAATGTTTTTGAGACAAAAACTCTTCTCCAAGTTGGCCTTAGTAGCATAGCAGACATATAGATAGCAGACAAATGAGCAACCTGATCATTGGCTGTGGGAAAATTAGTGAGAAGAAGATCTTGAGGAAAGACCATAGGGTGTTAACAAAACACACCGAAAAAAGGGAAACTTGGCCCAGGGAAGGAGATCTGCTCAGTTGTCCTAGCATAAGGATACATGGCAACGTAGGAGCTGTTTGAGAGCTTGGATGACTCGCTCTGAGACACCATTGGACTGCGGATGAAATGCAGAAGAAAACAGAAGAGAGATGTGAAGCACCTTGCACAAAGACCTCCAAAACTTGGAAACAAATTGGAACCCTCTGTCAGACACTATCTCAACATGAAATCCATGAAGGTGGAAAATGTGTTGAATGAATAATCTTGAAAGCTCCAAGGCAGAAGGCAACTTGAGATGGGAAACCTAATGGGCCATCTTGCTGAACCTATCCACCACCACCTGGTGCCCAGGGAAACAGGGAGATCATCAATAACGTCCATGGCCAGATGGGTCCAGGGTCAAGAAGGAATGTGCAGGGGAAGAAGAAGACCTTTAGGAGGAGAATGTCCAGATATGGAAGCTGCAAAAGTAGCACAAGATGAGACAAAGTCTTTAACATCCTTCCGAAGAGAAGGCCACCAGACAAGATGAGATAATAGGTCTATTGTATCAGGCACGCCGAAGACTGTGCAAGCAGCAATTGAGAAGCCACAGAAGGAGTTAGAGCAGCCACAATTTTATTAGAAGGCACAATGGGTTCAACGTCTCTCCTAGACAAAGCATCGGCCATCTTATTTCTGGAACCAGAAATCAATAAAAAATGAGGATCAGGATGTCTTAGAATTGGAGCCGAGGAAAAAGAGTCTTAAAGGCTCCAGTGCCTGGGGAGGCCAGCAGTTAGTTCTTCCTCCTTTAAGGATGAGTGAAAGGATGGGTGCGATCTTGGAAGTAAAAACTTTGATGAACTGCCAGTAACAGTTGGCAAAGCTGATGAAATGTATGGATTTAGTACAGGTCAGAAGAGGCCAATCTTGAATCCATCTCGAAGCCTCTCTGGGAGATGATATAACCTAAAAAAGGTATTTTGGAGGGTTCAAAAGAACATTTCTCTAATTTAGCAAAAAGAGCGTTCTTCCTTAAATGGGAGAGGACCTCGCATACTTGGAGCCGATGTTAATAAGGATATCATCCATATAAACAACACAAAGTCCAAGAAGATCTCTGAAGAGTTACGAACTCCTGGAAAACTGTGTGTGCATTGCCGAGAACAAATGGCATGGTGAGGTATTCGTAATCTCCATCACGAGTGTTAAAAGCAGTTTTCCACTCATCGCCCTCACGAATGCGAATCAAATTATAGGCTACACGTAGATCCAACTTTGTGAAGAGACTAGCTCCATTGAGTTCATCAAACAACTCTGAGATGAGAGGAAGAAGGTGACGATTTTTGGAGGTAATACTTGTTCAACCCCCAGTAGTCAATACAGGGACCTAGACTGCCATCTTTCTTCTGAACAAAGAAAAACCCTGCTCCCGCTGAAGATGAAGAAGGACGAATGAAACCTCTTGGAAGATTCTCCTGGATGTACTCCTTTACGGCCTTGGACTCGGAGGGAGAAAGTGGATAAGTACGTCCAGGAAGCAGCTCCACGGGTCGTAAGGCTGATGTGGTGGAAGAGTCTCAGCAGATCTTTGCAAAAAATATCAGCAAAATCCTGGTAAGCAGATGGCAGAGAGGGTAAGTCTGTGGTAACAGAAAATAATTTCAGGAGGGGTTTACTATGAATACAATTCTGCCGGCAAAAATAACTCCAGTGAGAAATTTGAGAAGTTGACCAGTCTATGACCGGATTATAAAGACAGAGTCGGGGTAGTCCAAGAACCACTGGTGTGAAGGGGCAGTCGATGATGAGGAAAGAAATCTTTTCAGAGTGTAGGGAACCGACCTTAAAGGGAAGTTCCAGGGAGGATTTGAAGACGAAAGCAGAGGATGATGGTCTATCATCGATGGCCAAGACTTGAAGAGGTTCCAGTAAAGGTTGTAATGGAATGGCATGTTGTTCTCTGAATGCCCGATCCAAGAAATTCCCAGCCGCCCCGGAGTCAAGGAAAGCTTATGAGAAGATGCTCTTGGTGGGAAGTTGAATCTGAACAGGCAGAAGAAATCTATGAGAGGAATTGTGGGGAAGAGCATTAATCCCGCCCAGGTAAGTCTCCTCAAACTTACCTGGGCATTGGAGTTTCCTGGCTTCACAGGATATTCATGGGCAAAGTGAAATTTTCCCCCACAATAAAGGCAAAGTCCCGCCGTCTTTCTCCTCAATTTCTCTTGTTCAGAGAGTCGGACACGTCCAATTTGCATTGGTTCTTCAGCATAAATAGCAGGTGGAGCAGATGAAGAAGCATATTCGAAGAAGAAGATGCACTGGAAAACAAGGACCTTTGGAAGCGAGGGGCTAATAGGGGTTGGAACCTCTTGACACGGTCTTTATCCGCTTGGTGCTCTATTTGCCGAGTATCCACCTTGACAGCCAAAGCAATAAGATCTTCCAAACGTGTAGGCAGCTCACGGGATACCAGGTCGTCCTTAAGGCAGATAGAGAGTCCGTTGTAAAAAGCGGCATGGTGGGCCACGTTGTTCCAGGCTGTTTCAGTGACCAACATGCGGAATTCGATAGCATATTCTGGCACAGTGTGAGTCCCCTGGAGAATCTTCAGCAAATGCGAAGAGGCGGACGCAGCCCGGCCGGTCCGCAGATCTTGGATAAAGGCCTTGGAATTGTATTGCATATTCTAAATGGGGCCTTACAAATGTAAATGTAAAATGTAAGAATGACCCCTCCTCCCGTGACTCTAGACCAGTGATCCCCAACCAGTAGTTCGTGAGCAACATGTTGCTCTCCAACCCCTTGGATGTTGCTCCCAGTGGCCCAAAAGCAGGTGCTTATTTTTGAATTCCAGGCTTGGAGGCAAGTTTTACATGTATAAAAACCAGGTGTACTGCCAAACAGAGTCTGAATGTAGGTTGACAATCCATATAGGTGCTACCAAATGGCCAATCACAGCACTTATTTCACACCCCAGGAACATTTATCATGCTATTGTTGCTCCCCAACTCGTTTTACTTCTGAATGTTGCTCACGGTTTCAAAAGGTTGGGGATTCCTGCTCTAGACTATATGCCCCTTTTAATGAACTTGATGGACTTTGTCTTTTTTTAACCCAATTTAACTATGTAACATTGAATCTCATTTCCCACTTAGCTGCCAAGATTGCCAGTTTGTCAAGATACTGTTGCGAAGGTGCCACATCCTGGGTGGAATTAATTGGGCTAGATAGTTTTGTGTCATCTGCAAACACTAATACATTACTTACAATACCCTCCCCTAAGTGATTAATGAACAAGTTAAATAAAAAATACAGAGCATTGAGGGACCCCACTAAGAAACTTACTCCAAGTAGAGGATGTACCATTAACAACCATCCTCTGTTCCTGATCCTGTAGCCAGTTTCCTGTCCATGGACTTCATTAAGCCCAACATACCTTAGTTTAGAAAGCAGTCGTTTGTGGGGCACGGTATCAAACGATTTGGAAAAACCCAAATAGATCACAGATACTGCCCCTCCCCTCAGTCCAGCATCTTACTACCTTATCAAATTTGTCTGACATGACCTATCTTTAATAAAGCCATGTTGATTGCTGTTCATAATGCCATGCACTAGGACAAAATTTGAATGTGATCCCTTAACAAGCCTTCAAATAATTTGCCAACCACAGATATCAAGCTTACTGGCCTATACTTGCCAGGCTGAGATTTTAATCCCTTTTAAATATTTGAATGACATCAGCTTTTCTCCAATCCATAGGCACCATACCAGATTCTAAGAAAATCAGAAATAGGGGCTGGTCTAAAACTGAACTAAGCTCTCTTAGATCCTGGGGTTGTATGCCATCAGACCCTGGAGCCTTGTTTACATTAATTTTTAAAGCTTTATGAATCATATAAT
>CM044448.1:28601998-28621024 GCA_024363595.1 Xenopus borealis
ATGAGCCATGTGCTTATTTTCTTTATATAAAGTAGAGGACATGAATTGGTGACAAACCCCTGTGCCAATTGGGAAACCTTCTACCTACAGGACAGAGGTTAGAGACCTGAGACTTCCTTAGAGTTTAATAACACCTGGGACAGCACAGGTAAGGCAATGATAATCCAATTAAATGTCATTCTAATCAAAAGACAAGCTCTACTACTCTGCTGCCATGGTGCCACCTCTCAGTGGCGTAACTAGAGTGAGCCGGGCCCACCCTGCAAAAAATCTTCAGAGGGGCCCAGCGCACTCCAATCCCCATCCTCCCTCCCACTTCCTGCCTTCTCCAACTTCTGGCACTCCCTGCCCAGACTCCACCCACTCCCCATCCAGACTCCTTCCACTATCCGCCCCGTGCTGACGCGCTCTGCTTCCCCACTGCAGGTGAGAGAGTCCCAGTCCCAGTCCAACACTGGCCACCTTTCTTACAAACCAAACTACCACTGAAGCCATCAGGTCTAGACTAAGATTCAAAATCGGACCTGATATTTCAGGTGCTCAGATGTCCAAACAGGCCACACAGCAGCCCAAACAGCCCCCTACCAGCCCACTAAATACTGACTGTCTATGGCAACTTGCAACAGCTCCTCTGGCATTTGCCAGAACCCACAGATTGCCAGTCCGGGCCTGGAAGAAATAATGGTTTCCATGGCTGCATGCGAATAGGCACCTCTCATCACACTCACTGCAGAGAAACTAAATGGAAAAAGAAACATCAGAAATATTTAATATAAAACCACTAAAAGTGCCTGGACTGCTGTACGTAATATAAAGTAGATAAAGTTTATAGAGCATGGAGAGGTTAGCACGGAATGGAAACTCACCACACTTTCTTGGCAAGCATCAGGGTAGCACATAAATGCAGTGTGGAAGGTTTTCACACGGCACATCACTGCATACCTTTGGTTATAGCCTATTCTCTCAATCATTTTCTATAATGGATCTCTATGATCCAAACATTATACTAGGGCTTGTGCCTGAAATGTTTTGTAAAGTGAATCTGTTTGAGGGAAAAATGTGTTGCTTATTCAGTTTAGTTGCGTAGGAAAGTATCACCTGCTTCCTTTCTCTCACAACGCAGCAGTTCTGTCATGGTTTATGGTAGGGATTCTACAATTCAGACCATAGTAGCCTGAGATCCTATCTGGAACCTGTTCAATGAAGACTGTAGCCAAGAGAAAACATACCAGGCAAGCTGCACATTGTCCTGGTGCTAATCTAACACTGCTTTCCATGTAATGGCTGGTAATATTGCAGACATTTATGCCTAGAAGGTCCAGTTATTAAAGGACCTGCTCCCTCCACTAAATCTGTCACTGGTACTAGTAGTGCCAAGTATCATGTTCTTACCCAGCTCCTCCCAATTAGCTGATTACATAGTGTACAAAATCCTAGCATTAGGTCAGGAATGCTGTGTTGTGGCAAACTGCCCTATCCTCCTTCCTTCAAGTGAAATCCCCTATCATTCATACCTCTTAAGCCAAACTGGCACTGCCACTTGAGTGGTTGTTGAGGCCCAGTGTTTGGCAAGGGCTGAAATCAAGGTTGCAAACACACTAAAATATAACATTAGTAATTCAACTATAGTTTCAATAATCACTAGAGGTGTTCAACCTAGATCTTGCTATAACTGTCCTCAAAAATGGGCTTCCAGGCAGTGGCATAACTAGATGTTACTGGGCCCCACAGCAAATTAATTTTAGGGCCCCCAACATATCCAAAGGTTGTTCTGTTTTACCAGTATGTATTGATATTGTATATGAAGGAGAGCCACATGGGCCCCCTATACCTCCTGGGCAGCCCTGCGGCCGCAGGGTCTGCTTCCTCTGTAGTTACGCCCCTGCTTCCAGGACTTTCTCCCCAATGTGTTCCTATCAGGCCTTCAGACTGGGTTGCCCCAACTTTGCTCATCCATTGAAGTAAACTAGCTTACAAAAGACATCCTTCACTTTTCTCCCCTTCTTACCCTACTGTACAGGCTAAATTATTTGATCACCACAGTTGTTTGTAGTACTTTATCGCCATTATTTATTGTACTTGTTTGTAGTACCTACAGCTGTCACTATTTGCGGTGATGGTGGCTGTTTGTAGTATTTGATCATAAACTTGGTTGCAGCTATAAGATATTCTTGATCATTGCTACTTGTAGCATTTGATTGCAGTGGCTATGACATAGACACAGTCACTGCTTGATTTCAGCTATTAATAGTAAGAATTTACAGTATTAGTAGCAATTCATTCCCACTACCTGTTGTGCTTGATCACAGCTGTTTGCTGCACTTAATCGTCACTTCTACCTATTCTGCTCCATCTGCAGCCCTTAGTCCTGTGGCCCTAGCACCTGGTCAGCAGACCTCACAATACTATGGATATTATTTTAAACTAAACCAATTTTACATGAAGTATTTCAAAACAAAAAAACTGTAGTTCATTGATAGGTGGCGGGGAGGTGTCACATGTTGGATATTACAGATTTTTCTTCCCTCCTCCCATCAAGTTGGGGCCCAAGCCTACCTTAGCTAGCCAACAATATATTACTATACTACAACTAATTGCAATGTAAGATCAACATAACTCAGTAAATGACTATAAAGCAATGCAGGAAGAGATTTATCAAAAATGCCAGTCTAACAGGGGGCTGCCTTGATTAGCATAACAGAGCTAAATGTCAGATTAAATGTCTAATAGATCTACAGCTGAAACCTTTAATGGGCTCGCTTCTGCTGACAGCTGGAGAAAGGAAACACAGTAAGTACATTTCATTATGAACATTTTTTTTCAATAGGCTTTAACATGAAAGGCATTCTGGGTGATGGTTTGTTTTCCAGGGATGGTTTGTTTTCCAGCCTTGATTACAAGAAGTAACAGTTCTCAATGGAGAGTCCTACCCTGTCCAAATCTGATGGAATGGCAACCAATTACGGATTTAGAAAACAATAACAGCTTTGTAGGGCTGAGAAAAAGAAAGACTGCATCTTTGCCTGTTTGATGCTCAGTTCAAAAGTTAGCCAATGACATCTATATTACTCTATTCATAATCACTGTAGGGAAGTGATACAAGTGGAATCATAGCAACGATACATAATTATGATTTCATTACTGCAGTTGGCTTAACAGAGCTAATTGCTGATTAACTGTGGGACATTGGTTAACACTATGACTTTGAAAGGGGGTCCAAAGTTAAATCTCGTCCTGACCACAGTTTGAATTGAATTTGTAAAGTTTACTAGAGTAGAGATGGAGGTGAATGATGATCAACCTCTGGAAAACTTTCTGGAAATATGTTGGCACTAAGGAATGTTTCCACTCGTATTTTGCTTCGCATGTATAGGGAACTGGACACTAATAGATTATGCTTTGGTTTTTACAACAGCTACTGTTCTACAAGGCAGCAAAATGTGGGCACATGCTGGACATGTAGGATTGAAGTCACACTCATTATGGACACCTCCACCAGGGAACCCAACCCTATAGGTCTCTGCCCCATTCCTGCTGCCTTACATACCAATCATTTCCTGCCTGTGCCCCCCCAACACACACACATGGGCCAAGACCAGTCCATCCCTAAATATAATTCATTAGTTCCATTGCATTACTGTACCAAAATTAGTTGAACTGACTGTTATGAGACTGGACATGCCTGTAAGATCCTCTCATTAGGTAGAGTAGCCAAATGAGTAGATCTTCACCTGACATTGTCAACAATGCACTGGGCATCAAGGAGGCATAGGGGGATACCGTTGTACAGGGTCTAAAGGGAAGTCCGGCTGTGCTGCATTTTTCGAATTAGCTGGGCCCCCCTTGACCGCACCATGGTCATGCTCCGAACCGCCAGAGTCCCAAAGAGCTGAAGTGCTGAAAAGACCCGAAGGAGCCAAAGGTAAGTTCCACTGAACGCAATGTATGTTTTTTTTTTGTTTTTTTTTTTTAAACTTTATTAAACCCCTGGCCACCAATGTATTATGTTAATACTATATAGGCCCCTGCCAGCAATGCTTTTTAAAAAATATTCTATGAGGCCCCTGGCCACCAATGTTTCTTTTTAACTTATAAGGGGGCATGGCCACCAATGGTTTTTAAAAAAACGTTTATGGGGGCCCTGGCACTTTTTTTTTAATTAATAGGGGGGCTGGCCACCAGTGATTTTTTTTTTAACTTTTAAGGGTGCCCTGACCACTAATGATTTTTTAAAAACTTTTATATGGGACTCTGGCCACCATTTTTTTTAACTTATAATGGGGTCCTGACCACCAATAGCTTTTTATAATGTGTGGGGGGGCTGTCGGTTTGGCCTTTTAACTGTGGTGTGGGTTGGCCCAGGACCTGGTGTGGGTCTTGTATGCTAGGGTGGGGCTTGGTCGACTGTTGCACTGAGCCCCGTGATTTCTGATGGAGGCCCTGGTGGGATGGGCATACATCTCTAGAGAGCCAGAATCGCCAGTTTTTAGTGCTTACGTGTGTGCACCACCAGACCGTATCAAAGATTGCTACACAACTCCATGACGAGCCTGCATGTTGTCCTTACACAGGTTTATAATTAAATGAGTGGAAAGTTTTACACAAGCCATTCTCCTTATTGACTTGTTAATTTAGTCCTTGTTTTTCTTAATTCATTGTCCATGCCTGTTATTCTTGTAATGTGAGGCACAGAGAAGGCCAAGGTCGGCATCCTAGCAATTCTGGCATTATGCCACAGCAGGGGGCAATTGTTCTCCACAGAGGGTGTGTTTACATATTTATTTAGTATAAAGCCCACAGTCTAAACTTGACCCTTTGTGCTTAAAATTCCAGGGCCAGTTTTTCCTCTCAATATATTAGTGGCGCTGAGTGATCAGAATTACAAATACTGACATTGAGAGAGTAGAGTTCATGTTCAAAGATGTAGCAAGAATGTCTCATACCACACATCTTTCCATTTTTTGGCACCTTTTTGTATTTATATCCTATAAGACACTGTGTTTGCCCTTCACTGATTCACATTAAATAGAGTTATAAGTAAAAGTGAAAAGTGTAGTAAAAGTGTACTGTACACCCCAGAAGCAAGGGTTAACCCATTTATTCTAAAACACAGAGTGTAAATGGAAGGTTATACTCCAAAATGTGCAGTTTCTTATTTTCCACAAGGCAATAGCCAACCTTGATAAGTTTTAAGGGACAGTAGTAACCCCTTGGGTAACATGAGTTGCATGAATAAGGCACATGTCAAACATACTATTTGCCTATTGCTTTATTCATCAAAAATCTATGGTGCTTGTTATTTCATGAGCTAAATAGGAAATGAAAGCTACTCTTTATTTATTCCTTGTAAAGTAGATATACTATACAAGGATAGTGTATTATGCAGGGGAATTATCTGTGCACTGATGATCTGATTACCAGCCTTGCAAGGACTAAACATGAAGTGGCTTAAATTTCCCTGTTTAGCTCAAGAAATAACAAACATCTTAGATTTTTCATGATTAAAACAATAGGCAAAAAGTATGTTCAGCATAAGCCATATTCATTGCACTCATGCTGAACAAAGTGTAAAGTGCCCCTTTAAAAACCTTTAAAGGGATACTATCATGGAAAAATATGTTTTTTTAAAAAAAAAAAACGCACCAGTTAATAGTGCTGTTCCAGTAGACTTCTGCACTGAAATCCATTTCTCAAAAGAGCAAACAGATTTTTTTATATTCAGTTTTGAAATCTGACATGGGGCTAGACATTTTGTCATTTCCCAGCTGCCCTGGTCATGTGATTTGTGCCAGCACTTTAGGAGGGAACTGCTTTCTGGCAGGCTGTTGTTTTTCCTTCTCTATGTAACTGAATGGAACGCAGTGGGACATGGGTTTTTACTATTGAGTGCTGTTCTTAGATCTACGAGGCAGCTGTTATCTGGTTACCTTCCCTTTGTTCTGTTGTTACAAATGTCCAATAAACTGCATGTTTGTTCTGTTGTTAGGCTGCTGGGAGGAAAAAGGGAGGGGGTGATATCACTCCAACTTGCAGTACAGCAGTAAAGAGTGGTTGAAGTTCAGAGCACAAGTCACATGACGTGGGGCAGCTGGGAAAATGACAATATGACTAGTCCCATGTCAGATTTCAAAATGAAGTCTGAAAAAATCTGTTTGCTCTTTTGAGAAATGGATTTTGATGAAGAATTCTGCTGGAGCAGCACTATTAACGCATGCATTTTGAAAAAAAATATTTTTCCCATGACATTTTCCATTTACCAGTCCTGTTACCAACCGCAGGGTCTGTATCTTTGTGGGAGGTGTAGGAGAGGCTTCTTTCATCACAAAGGTTCCAGTAAAAAGTGAGTACCTGACAATGGGTACGCCTTATATGTTGACTTTCTTCAGGCCTATTGCGGTTGGCATTAGGAGTAGGAAAATGTCCTTCATCAAATGGAACATCTGCAAAGTCATATCTAGCAGGAGCAAGACGACTTGCATTCCATATGCGTCCATCAGACAGTTCATATGTGTATGGTCCTCGCTGGCGTCTCACTTCAAGTGGTGTAGTAAATTTAGATTGTCCTTTTTTCAGTATTCCGGTTTCTTAATTCTGACTAAAGATCTAGGCTGAAAGTATTTTTCTCTTGAACCCCATTTTCTGTCAGTATAAGCCTTGCATTTGGCTTGTTGACGTTTGACAATGTCAGCAGTAGATGAGTTTGTAGGAACAGTATTTGGTGGAAGTTTGGCCATTTGTATAAAAACCACAGATGGCTCACCACAGAACTTGACAGCCAAGGCCCACAATTAAACAGAGGCAGTATCAAATGAGCTACAGGTTATAAAAGCATATGGGAGAAATAAGGGCTGATGGGAATTGTCCATGAATAAGGTTAATTGGGGCAAAGAACGACGCACTGGGAAATCATCTGGTACTCTTGACAGGTTAGTCCAACTCTGCATTTGGGGTGTAACTATGGTGTGACCTAATTTGTTCTTCATTTTGAAACTGAAATGCTTGGTGGGATCAAGTTTCATGTGCACTGGGGAATATTTAGGTTTGATCTGGTCTCGTTGGGTTGTAGCCAAAAATGTCTCCATATTCAGACTTTGTATACTGGGAAGCATAAAACCAACTGTAATCCAGTGTCCAATATTTGTGTGCTGGGACTGATGACTTGCCCAGTAGAATTAGGCTTTAGTACAGAAACTGGAAATCAAATGGCATATGCCCAAATCACCTGGGAGTTGTGTAATTCCCCCCAAACACAAACGCATTGATCACACTGGTCAGTGAGGGAAGTTATAAAGGATTCCAAAGGTTACAGAGAGTAATCCACTATGTTTGTAATGTGTAAAGATTAGGTTTGCACCGAATCCACTATTTTGGATTCAGCCGAACCCCCGAATCCTTCGCAAAAGATTTGGTCAAATCCTGAACTGAATCCAAGTCCTAATTTGCATATGCAAATTAGGGCTAGGAAGGGGAAACATTTTTTACTTCCTTGTTTTGTGACAAAAAGTCATGAGATTTCCCTAACCACCCCTAATTGGCATATACAAATTAGGATTCGGATTTGGTTCAGCCAGGCAGAGGGATTTGGCTGAATCCGAAACCTGATGAAAAAGGCCAAATCCCGAATCGAATTCTGGATTCGGTGCATCCCTAGTAAAGATTGAAAACCTCAATTTCTAATAAAAGCTAAAATGTTTTCAATAGGTTTATCGTAAGTTGCAAACATTATTTCTTCTTCAACCCCCCCCCCCAAAAAAAAAACTGCATATTTCAAATGAACACAGCACATAGGGGTTATTTGCTAAATTCAGTTTTTTTTCCTGGTTGGCGTTTTAAAGGGGAAAACACATTTTTCATTTCATCTCAAACCTACTGAGGTCATGTAGAAGTCAAAGGCAGATGTCCCTTTAACAATTGATAGATATAATCTGTGTTGGGTTTTGTATGAGAATCTGAAAAAATTTAGATTTTTGGGAGATAATTTGAAAAAGTCAGGTGTCATATAAAAAATCTCATGATTTGGACTTTTTTTATCAAGTCTTTTCCCGCACCCAATTTGTTCGAGTTAATTATTATTTATATTATTAATTAATTATTATTGATAAATGAGGTAAAACTGTGGATGGGAGTTTGGTTGAAGGTTTTTCTAAAATAATGTGAATGTTTGTATTTTAGTAAATAATCCCCATAAAATTTATGCCTTTACAATAAAAGAATGTATTATATACTTATATCGAATATTGTCAGTAGGCAAAAGGTTCATAATCCATCCTGTATATTATAAAAGGATTTATTAGGATTGGAATTCCATGTGGACATGTAGGAGTGACAGTGCAGAAATATAATGCAGGCTTATAATAACATGCAATGACATCCAAGGATCAGATCAGAAAGGTAGATAATCCAGAGGATCCACTTACAGATATATGGAATGCTAAGTATGGCGGGTATTTGAACACTGTTGCAGTCAACATTATTTCACGGCAGCCAATCTGCTCTTAATGCACAACACACTTCACATATAAAAGCTATATCACCCCCACAATCTCATGGTCAGGCTAATATCCTTATAATTTACAGTAGGGCATACATTATCAATTATATTATATAAGAGTTGTTATTATCCTGTAAATTGTATCCTTAGCATTTCATGACCTGAACAAAAGCACTTTGCCTTTATATGGTGATAGGGTTGCCGACTTTTCTGGAATAAAAAGGAATGCCTTCCTATATATTTATCTTTTTTCCCTATTAATAACATTGAGATCAACCATCATTTCTACCGGCCAGGTGGCAACCCTATATATATAGGGATAAAACTCCCTAGTGACTTAAATCCCTATATTTTACATGTGGGGGGGAATATAATATCTTTCTGAGTGATAACTCAACCTACAGCCTTGTGCCTTTATATGGTCACAGAACTCCTCAGTGACTTCTAATATCCTTATAATTTACAGTAGGGGGGGGCATTATCGCTTTTGATACATGAGTGATACTCAGAGTTCCCTGTATAACTCAGCCTGCTGCCTTGTGCCTCTATATGGTCACAAAACTCCTCAGTGACTTCTAATATCCTCTTACTTTACAGTAGGGGTTCATTATACCTTATGCCAGGGATCCCCAACCTTTTGAACCTGTGAGCAACATTCAGAAGTAAAAGGAGTTGGGGAGCAACACTAGCCCCTATGATACTATGTGGATTGTCAACAGAACATTGAGGTTCTGTTTGGCAGTGCACCTGGTTTTTATACAACCAAAACTTGCCTCCATACCAGGAATTCAAAAATAAGCACCTGCTTTGAGGCCACTGGGAGCAACATCCAAGGTTTGCAGAGCAACATGTTGCTCACAAGCTACTGGTTGGGGATCACTGCCCTATACTATATGAGTAATACTCAGAGTTCCCTGCACAGCTGTGCAGCACATTTCTAAATTGCTGGGCCCCCCTTGAACAGCCAAGGTGCTGAAGTCCCTAAGCGGGAAAAAAGACCTGAAGTCCCAAAGCGGGAAAAAGACCTGAAGTCCCAAAGCAGCAAATAGACCTGAAGAAGACCTGAAGACCCGAAATGGCGAAAAGACCCGAAATCCAGAAGTGGGGAAAAGCCCCGAAGTCACGAAAACAGACGAAATTGAAGTCCTGAAGCGGCGAAAAAAGACCTGAAGTCACGAAAGGAGGCGACGTTGAAGTCCTGAAGCCACAAGTTCAAGTCTACTGAACACCAATTTGTTTTTTTTTGTTTTTTTATCCCCTGGCCACCAATGTATTGTATTTTAATACTCTTTAGGCCCCTGCCACCAATGTTTTTTTTTTAAATATTCTCTGGGGCCCCAATTATTTTGAACTTGTAGGGGGCCCCAATTTAAAAAACAAACATTTATGGGGGCCCTGGCGCCAATTTTGTTTTAACTTATAAGGGGGCCCAGGTCACCAATTATTTGTTTCAACTTGTAGGGGTGCCCTGGCCACCAATTTATTAAAAAAAAAAAAAACTTTTATGTGGGCCCTGGTGCCAGTTTTTTTTTTAAACTTATAAGGGGGCACTGACCATAAAAGGCTTTTTATAACTTGTGGGGGGGGGGGTTACGTTTTTATAGCGCTGATGACTGTGTGGTGTTTTAACTGTAGTGTGGGTGGGATCTGGGGTGGGGCTTTCGTGGGAAATTTTGTTGTACGGGGCCCTGTGATTTCTAATGGTAGCCCTGGCACAGGGTGTCCTACTTTTCCTTATGGCAATCCTGCAGAGAGGATATGAAGGCCTTTGGAGCCCATGCTGATCTCACTACTTTGCCAAATATATTTTTCTATGAGCAAAATGTTGCACCAGATCACATGAAATTCCCAGTGCTTGCTGCTTGTGAGAACAGCTTGAAAACAATAGCATGGGTGATTTTCACACAATGCTCACCTTAAACCACAAAAAAAGCATGTTCTCAGATGGAAATTGTGTGGAAATTTCCCCTTTCTGGTGTTTTTCATCTACTTTTCATTACCCAAAGCCACCAATCATGTTCCTTCTCTGTACAAGTGTCACTCACAATAAATCTTCTTGAACGCAGGTAACAAAGTTACAAAGTTTCCTTTCCACTGGCATTAATGTAAATCACCGTTGGTATTTGTTGCCACGCTGGAGGTGCTTTAGCGTGAGTGACAAAACATCTTGGGGGTCACAGCTCTTTTTTCAGATTTTGGTGAATACTGAATCTCCCACAAAGGATTTAGCTAAAGTGGGATCCAGATATGCATAAGCAAATGGGTAAATCTTTGGCAAAAAATCAGAAAAGCTGCATTTTCCATTAAGTGGTCATGCAATATTAAGGGTTCTGGTTTGGCTGGATCCAAATCCTGCTGAAAAAGGTTGCATTTGAATAAATTCGGAACTGAATATGGGATTCGGTGTTCAAAATTGGGCTGATGGATGGGTATAAAGTATGGATTTATGGGAAATAATCCTGGCAGACTGTACAAAACGTTGCATGAACATTAAAACTGTGGGACTTCTTGTTAAATAGTCCAATCACACACACTCAAAAGCATAACTTTATTACTACAAATCCCCTTTCCACTCCTAAGTCCATGTCCTCCACTCACTTGTTACCCATGTGGCAACAGTCTGACCCAGTGGTGCTGCTGTTTGTTCAGCTGATGAAAGAGATTGTGCCATGAAAGAGACAGACTCTGTTTGGTGACAGTAAGGTGCGGAATTCTGGGGCTGTCCTCAGCACACCCAGCTAAACGGATACAACGGAATCACGTTAGTCTGCCATGTCTTACTGTGAACGTGTGATCAGGGTGACTGAGGTCTCAGGCAGGTTATGGGACCTTGGAACTGTCCCTACAACCAGTGCTGATCCCACTGTACTCAGGAAAGAGACCATATGTTCATTAAACTGCATTATTCATCTAGGGGGTTATTTATTAAAGTCTGAACACCAAAAACCTGAAACATTTGGGTTTTTTTTTTTTACTATAAAATCTGAAGTTTTAGTGGAAAAAAAATAAATTTTTTGGGATTAGAAAATTTGAAAATCCGGCATCTCAGGCTTGCAGGGCTTGCATATAAGTCAATGGGACAAGTCCTGAATAAATCTTGATCTGGGTTTTGTGCAAAAATCCGAAGATTTTGTGGTTTTCTGGCAAAAATCAGACGGAAAATCCGAAAAAAATTTCCTATTTGAATTTTAGGGCAATCTTCACAATTTGGTGGGAGTTCTTTTCAGAAAATAATGAGATCTATTCGGACTTTGATAAATGGACCTTTTAGTGTTCAGCTGGAGACAGAGCGAGTGTGTCAATGGACAGGATACTTCTGAAAGGAACAGGGTAGAAATAACCTGAAGCAGAAGAACATTGATCATCTCTTTTTATAGGGTATAATAGTTGAATAAACGGGTATCAGTAAAGACTGTGCTTACTGAGACTTATCCAGGGGCCCAGGGAAATACAACAAGGTTGGAACAAGAATCAGAACAAACAATATCAATGAATTTCCAACCAGCAGCCCTCCAGCTCTCCCAGTATTTCTCTAGCAACTGCCGAATGCAAATCTCCCTGAATGAAGAAGGGACTTTTTTAGGACTGCAAATAACTGGCCCAGCTAATTAAACCATAACCTTATGGTTACTAACTTCATTACTGGAAATGACGGCTTGTATTCAATCAAATCACATGATTGTAACATACATGCATAAATACATACCGCATAACACGCAAGGAACAGTCATCTGTTCTTCATCATGGCCAAGTCACTTTGTATCCATGCCTTTCAGGCACCAAATTAAAATGGTAAGTTCTATAGTACCTGGACTTGTCTGCCCGCAATATACTTTATGTATAGTATATAGCGCCTACATATAATGTAGTGCACTACAGAGATGGTGCATCATACACATCAGTCACTGCTTACAGTATTATCTAATGGACACATACAAGCAGGCATACAATAAATAGGCCAATATATTTTTAAATTCAAATAGGGAAACTGTTTTTCACTTGTAAAGGAAAGGGGGGGGTGCAATGAATGGTGTCAATGTGCATGTATTTGCATCTATTATATTCAGTTTAAAGCAGAGACATAACAGAAGTAGACTATACAGTGAGGTCACTACCATACAGAAGACCCCATGGCTGAAGGGGACTGCTATATGGTAGTCCCCACTCCCTTGTCTCATCTGTTACCTCTAATTATACCACTTCTTCAAACAAGTAGGTGGGCAAGCAGGCAGGTTTATTAAGTCTATTTGGGGCAGCTTCTTCAAGTTACATTGACCTTATGTCTGCATTTTACTGTCATTTCCTTTGTTTCCTTGTGGATACCAGACCAGTGTCGGACTGGCCTACCAGGATACAAGGAAAACTCCTGGAGGGCCCTGGTGTGGTATTGGGACCTGAGGCTTTCTGGATAATGGATCTCTATACCTTAAGTCTACTATGAAATCATGTTAACATTAAATAATGGTTCTGTTTCCAGTAAGGATTAATTATATCTTAGTTTAATTAATGTTCAAGGTACTGTTACATTATTACAGAGAAAAAGAAAATAATTTAAAAAAATTTGGATTAAATGGAATCTATGGGAGACAGTCTTTCCATAATTCGGAACTTTCTGGATAACAGGTTTATGGATAATCGACCCCATAAGTGTATCGAGAAGTGGAAGAAAATTTGCTTGGAGAATGGGCCCATGGTCTAATGTTTTCTGGTGGGCCCCTGGCATCCCAGTCTGACACTGTACCAGACCGTGTTACACCTAACAACCCATAAACACAAGTCTATTCCTCGAAACAAATGGGCCACCATGTTTTTGTACTGTGCTGCAACGTTCAGGGGAAAATGAAAGACTCATTAACTTTTGTAGAATACTCTGTTTATAGTGACACTGACCGGGCCTCTTCATAGAAAAGGCAATACCATGGCAGCTGCAGCATTTCTTCATAAGAAGAGTTTATCTTCCATTTAATGTAGCTCAAATAGACTGTAAATCCTGTACTAATAGAGCCTTCTCTGCATATTTTCTTTTATGACTAGGACGGGGAACTAATATCCTGTGTACTCCCTATTACATTTTCCTATAGACTGCCATAGCTGCAGCTTAATGACCACTAGAGGCACTGTTGATAATTATTTCCTAGTAGAAAAAATAGAAAGTCCTGCCAAAGTAAGCAGCATAGCAGCTTCCAAGTTCCACTATTGTATAAATACAAAAATAGGAATAAGGAATGTTCAGTTCACACTGTGTGCCATTATGGCCTACAGTATATATAAAGGAATTTGACAGCTGAAAACTATATATATAGTATTGTATTGTATAACGTTATTTGTATAACTTTATTTGTAAAGCACTGTTAAGGAGTTGCAGCGCTTGTACCGTGCATAAGAGTACAATATATATAAAAGTATACACGGGGGAGACAAATCACATAATAAATATATACAGAATCACAGGACTAAGTGCTATGTGGTAAGAGACATAGTCGGAAGGAGGTCCCTCCCTGCCCCATAGAGCTTACAGTCTAAAGGTGGCCACACACGGAGAGATCCACTCGTTTGGTGATGTTGCCAAATGAGTGGATCTCTCCCCGATATTCCCACCTTCAGGTCCCACGATCGGATCACAATAGAAGAGATACAGGTGGTCGGATTGCCGGACCGCATCAACGAAGAGATGCGGCCGCGATCCGATAGGATTTTTAGTCCCGCCCTATCGACATCTGGATGACTTTCGGTAAAGCCCATCGGAGGGCCCCATACATAAGCTGCCGACTTGGTCTGTCGGCAGCTTTTAACGGCCTGTGTATGGCCACCTTAAATGTTGTATAACTTTATTTGTATATTATATATATATATATATATATATATATATATATATAGAGCAAAAAAAAAAAAATCCGCACACATAGGTCTTGATGAGTGAAAAAAAAAGCTGGTAGATTTATTTCAATGTTTTAGCTTACAAACTATATATATATAGTATAGTGTATATAATAACTAGTTGAAATCCTTCAAAAGCAACTGGAAATTTTATAGTTTTTCTTGAAAACTTTTCACACTACAAGTTGAACTGAAGAAGCCACTTGTATGGGTGGTGAAACGTTTTCAAGAAAAATTCTAAGGGCCTTATTTATCAAATTCGAAATTTCTGAGAGTATTTAAATGAATAAAAAAAAAAGATAAAAGTCCGAGCAAACTGGAATCCACGATCGGACCTTATTTATTGTTATAAAAAGCACCATTTGATCAGATTGGGGACAAACCATAAAATCAAGCAAAAACCCAAATTGTACATTTTTTTTCCGAAATTGCTCCATTTTTTTCTGACTTTTTCCTGCAAATTTTTTTGGATTTTTGCCTGAAAAAGTCTGAAATTTCAGTGCAGACCACAGAAATTTTCAAATTGTATAGGGACCTCTCTCACTGAATTATATACAACCTTGGCAGGTCTGAGATGCTGTATTTTCGAATTGAGACTTTACCTCAGGGTATAATAAATCTTGAAAAATTTGAGTTTTTTTTCCCCCCACTAAATATGTGGATTTTTTAGTTAAAAAAAACTAATTTTTTATAGTTTTTGGCATTTAGATTTAATTCCCTTAATGTCCAGTTGCCTTGGAATTAATTCTACTATACTGTATATCAGGAGTCCTCAAACTTTTTTGGCCTGGGGACCAGTACAGTGGCAACATTTTTTGCAAGGACCAGGGGGTTGGGAGGGAGTTGGAGCAGGGGTCAGTGTCCAATTCTTTTTGTCTGCGTCCAATTCAGGCACGCCCGATTGATTTCAGTGGCACAGTTCATGACTGTCCATATATAGTGAATAAAGTACCCCCTGTTGTAAATAATAAGGATATTATAAGTTACCAAAGAGTTTCATGACCAGTGAGTCATGTGACAGAAAGGACATCAGAACTTACCGTTTACAACTGATGACATCAGAACTCACCATTCATAAGAATATAATTTACAAATTATTCTCAGCTTTTGTGTATTCTATATATATATATATATACATGAATATATAAAATGAACCACAAGCAATTGAGAAATGACATCACATTCAAAGCATTAAAGTGATTTGTGCAAAACAAGAAAGTGATTAGTGCATATCATTTAAATAGAGTTAAACTCCTTTTACATTATTAAGGTGACGAGTGCTTAATAATTTACCATATACTAGTAAAAATATAAATAAAACCAATCCAATGAATAAATGCTTATTGTGATAAGAATACTTTGTATATAGGGAAAAAAAATAATTAAAATATGTTGCATATACATATACCTAATACAATAGATCCAAGTTAGCTATAGCAGTATCCTATAATGCTGGCTCCATTTGAGGGGCCCCCTGGTGTATATTTCCCTATTTGTCAATATTATCTACTTCTATTGTATATCAAATATCACAAAGTATTGTAGCTTAATTACCACCATATCACACGTAACACTCATGGGTATATATTGACACAACCATAATGTATATAGAGAAAGCAAAAAATCAATTAGCAAACATGAAGATAAATATATATATTGACACGTCCGCAAGTGTACAGAGAAGGAACGTGCACAAATGTGCACAAAATTATCTATACTTGCCTAGGGTACTGATGTGGCCTCAAATCAGACGTTCACACCCTGTAAGGACCCCCACATCTGTCTTTATTCTTGTAACCCATCATCCTTCCTATCTGTCCTACCAGTCTGTCTGTTGTTTTGGCTTCTGCACTCTCCAGCTGCATGCCCAATTCTTGGGAGCAAGAATGCATCAAGTCTGTTAGAAAATTATGCAAACATTAAATAAACCCTATAGGCTGGTTTTGCTTCCTGTAAGGATGAGCTATATATTAGTTTGGATCAAGTACAAGGTACTGTTTTATTATTACAGAGAAAAAGGAGTGTATGGGAGATGACCTTTCCATAATGCGGAGCTTTCTGGATAACAGGTTTCTGTATAAGGGATCCCGTACCTGTACTAGAGAAATTAAATCATGCCTTTACATAAACATGCATGCAATTCCCATGTCTGCTGTTCACAAGTAGGCTATCAATGGCAGATTGAGATCCATTTTTGCCCTGGGCATTTCCCCAGCATCTCCAATCATGCAACTATTTCAATGCTGCCATAACTTGAAAAATGAGTTGTAGTATGCTTTGCTAAACTTAGGTGAGAGGGTAATTACTTGTCCTATAATATCATAGTGGGGAGGCAGTTGTAAGTGGTTCATAATTAACTCCCATTGTAGGTGATCCCCCACAAAAAGGAAGACAATGCACTTGACGGAGCAGGGGTTTGGAAGCATTAAATAAAGGTGGGATGGGTGCCAGGCCCGGACCAGCATTCTCTGGGTTCTAGCAAATGCCAAAGGGCTGCTATAAATTGCCATATAAAGTGACTATTAAGTGGGCTGGTGGGGGATGTTTGGGCCTTTGTGTAGTAGGAATGGCAGTGCATATTTTGAATCCCAGTCCAGTCCTGGTGGGTGCCTAGAGATTCATAATAGACTGGTATCTGTAGACCCCAGTTGTTGCCCAACCTGTCCTAATTATAATCCGTTGTAACATATTACTATGATGTGTAACTATGAAGCACCAGCCAAAGAAAAGGGTTACTGCAATCGAGTAAACCTGTTTCGGGAAGAGCCCGAGTCTGAATAGTTTAATAACATGCGCTAAGGGGGAATTTATAGAGTGCTAAATATGGGGTTGAAGCAGAGGTTTCTTAAAGGAACAACAAAGGCTTGCAACAAGTATGTGTTTATTAGGTGCCTTGGAAAGAGGGGTTTTCTACTTTTCTACCCCCCCCACATTGGCTCACAGCAGCCTACATAAGGTCTGGGGTGTGCATCCTACTGTAAAACCTGGTGCAAGCAGATAATGGGCCAGGGACAAGAGAATTCTGGGGCAGGTAGCCAAGATTCAGGACTGTTCCTGGATTTGGGAAAGTTGGCAGATATGAGCATCTATACATATGTTCTCTAAATTTCTACGTGTGTATGTATATAGTTGTTCATGAATTGGTGCATTCTAGCTGTGCATTTGCTTGCCTGAATGTGACAGTGCCAGCTCTCATATTGCTGCTGGCAGAGGTAATACAGCTTCAGGAAAGGGCAGAGTAGGGGGGGTATATTATTCTACTTGTACAGGCTCCACCTCTCTCCCACCCCAATCCCCCCTCCTCCTGCACTGGGTCTGGGGTATAGAGGGAGCTGTGAGGAGCTGACAGGGACACATGGACAGAAGGAGAGAGGTAGCATAAAGGAGACGTAACACAGGACATAGACTAGAAGAATCTATAGGGGGGGAAAGCTAGGGAAGAGGAGATGCAGGCTCATGAGAAAGACATAAAGCAAGTGTAATAAGAGAGGGGAACAGAGAATTCAAAATTAACTTGCAGAGTAAAAGTGACCTAGTGACAGAGCGAAACGTGGGAAGCAAAAAGAGAAAGAGGAGGGGGAATAAGCAAATAGATGGACTTAGTGTTTGCATGAGCCAGGAACCTTATCCAAGGCTGTCACACTGAGTCACACTTAGAGACTGTCAGCCAGAGCCAGGGACATCAACAGTTGCAGTTTGGGAAGAGTACTTGGCAGCTGGCTCACCACTGGAGTTCTGAGGCTACTATCAAGCACAAAACCTGACTCTGTAAGCGTGCCAAGGAGAATAGACTGTCTCCCAGCATCTTCAAGGAAAAAGAGTCCCTTGGATTGAAGAAGGGACTTGTGAACTAGCAGGGGTGTCCAAGAGTCCCCTCACAGGAGGCAAACTTCAGGACTGTGCCAGGTAGAGTTCCTACACTCTCACACAATGAAGGAGACAGAGCACAGACCCTTACTTGGCATTGCCGTCCTTTGTTGCCTGGCCATTCTCCCTTTCTTAGTGAATGCCAAAGGCACATATTACCCACCGCCAGCCACAGGAAGATTCATTCACAACCTGTATACCTCAGGCTCCCAGCCTCGGCTCTACGGCAAGCCTATTGGGAAACACAGGTAAGATTGGAAACCCAATTAGCCCCTTTACTTGCTTGACAATGTTCTTACCGGATCATTCTGTTGTCAGATATGCAGAAACAAACTGGGTGCAGTTATGTATTGGAGTGCTGTATGTTCATGTGCTGCTCCAGCTGTTTATTGCTGAATAGATGGGATGCGTACAGTTACATATATAACAGGGATGTACTTTCTGTAGTTCTTCTGCAATTATTGACCTACAGCTACCAGTATCAGCTATAGTGGGAGTTGTAGTTCAAAAACTATTGGGGAGGAACCAGCTGGACATAAATATACATCTATGTACCGCAGGGCTTCACCATAAAGGTTATCAATTATCAGTGTACAGTTACAACACCACCGTACACAGCAGCATCTTTTTTCTGTATTTGGCATAATACAGAACAGTATGTTTGCTCTCACTGTGTATGCACTGTCCTTGTATAGAGCAGCATGTCTGGTTTCACTGTGTATGTATGGTCCTTGTACAGAGCAGAGTGTCTACTGTGTGTAATATATATATATATATATATATATATATAT
>CM044448.1:28625295-28636172 GCA_024363595.1 Xenopus borealis
CCTTATATTTTACAAGAGGGGGTACTTTATTCACTATATAATCTACAGTCTGGTAATTTTCCTATGGGACCAGACTGTAAATGATATCCTTATAAATGGTGCATTCTGATGTCAGAACGCGCCGTTTATAACTGGGGTCCCCCGTCGGCGAATTTGACACTGTTCGTCCGAATTTGATGCCACTTGGAGGCCAGCGCAACCAGATTTTGATGCCGGTGACCAGATATTGAAACCGACCTCTCTTTATGGTGGCGAAGTGTCAAATTCAAAGGATTTTAAAGGGCCAGTACTTCGACAAGTCGAATTTTAAAAATTTTTCTGTTCGAATCTAATTTTGGCCTATGCGATAGTCAAAGTAGCCCAAAATTACTTTGAAATTTGAATTTTTTTAATTCAAATTTTATTCAAATATTCACTTCAACTCTTAGGGGCACATTTACTAAGTGTCGAAGTGAATATTTCCCAGGAATTCAAATTTAAACTATGCGATTGAACGATTCAAACAATTTTTATTTGATCTGATATGGACGTTACTAGTAGAACTAGTAGATTAGTATATTATAGTATATTAGTGGAGCTCCAAATTACAGAAAGATCCCTGGATCTGGAACCACCCCTCAGAGCATTCTGGATAACAGGTCCCATACAAATATCCAGAGAATATGACTCATTGTCAGTCTCTCATGTATCAATACATCACTTTTTAATGATGAATATTTGCCCTTTAACTGCTCTTTAGCTGCTTGCTTTCAATAGCATGAAAAGACGGGAGCATTATCAGTCATGTATTAACATGGTGCAGGAACTTGGCAAACTATTTTGACTTTAAATTGCCCATTGTACTGAGAGGTTTAAGCAATCAAAGATCAGTGTTAGATCACAGCAGAAAGCAGTCACTGGAGAAATCTGAAGTGCTACCCATATATTTCACACCTTATTTAAAAGTGCCAGCTCCAGCACAAAAGTGTTCTCTTACTCCATCTACCCCCTATATATGTATATATATATCGTGCAGTGCTGATATGACACTCTTCCTTTAAACCCCACTAGGCATCATTATACCAATATTATTTCTTTTTGATGAAAGTGCATTCAGCTATATGGAAACCATTTAACTGCTCGTAATTAAGATCTAATCACAGGAAAGAATGGACTTAAGATTGTGGAGTTAACATGTTGCAGAGCATTGAGCTGTGTACAGAACCCAATATAGTGCATTGGAGGATACATTAAGGGCTCATCCATACATTCAAGGAGATTCGTCGCCTGGCGACAAAACGCCACGTCTTTGAGGAGACTCACGAGGCAATTTCGAGCGACTTTGAAAATTGCGTCGCCGAGTTTGAATAGACACCAGCGACTTTAGTGCTAGCTGGTGCAAGATATGAGCAAGCCATTCAAGGAGATTAGTCGCCTCAAAGACAGTGGCGTAACTACCAGGGGTGCAGAGGGTGCACCAGGGCCCCCACCCCCTTGGGGCCCATCGGAGTCACAAAAATAGTTATGGCAGGCGGTTATCTAGGGGGAGATTTTACAGCACACATGCTATCATCACTCCAGCATGGGATTTATAGAGGTAAGGGCCTGACAGGGGGGCCCAGGTGGCCATCATGTACCGGGGCCCACCAGGGAGTAGTTACGCCACTGCTCAAAGACGTGGCGTTTTGTCGCCAGACGACGAATCTCCTTGAATCTTCTCGTCTGGATGAGCCCTAATAAGGGTTTGTATATTAAACTGACCTCTCCTGGTAAATTATGTATTATTTCCTGTATCATTATAATCTACTATGCCAAAACCATAGCCATTCAGTTTAGGAACAGCTGGGAGTTCTGGATCTGGTGGTCTGCATGTCTTGGAGAGGCTTCAGATGGGGTTTTTTTTGCCTTCCTCTGGATCAACTAGCAGTTAGGCAGGTAAAAAAAAAGTTAAAAGGTTGAACTTGATGGATGTGTGTCTTTTTTCAACCTAACATACTATGTTACATAACTAAAAGTGAGCTGATCTGAAACTCTGTGTTCCTTACTAAAAGTAACAAGTGCCCCACTATCAATAGACTAAGTTGTGTATACTTTATCAGTATATAAGTCCCCCGATATCTGCAGATGGAGAGGTGTATGCATTATCAGTAAATATGTACCCTGGTATCTGTATACTGCACAACATGTATACATTATCAGTATATAATTCCCCTGGTATCTGCAGACTGAGCAATGTATACATTATCAGTATATAAGTACCACTTTATCTGTAGCCTGAGCAATGTGTACATTATCAGTATAAAAGTACCACGGTATCTGTACACTGAGCAATGTATACATTATCAGTGTTTAAGTACCCCAGCATCTGTAGACTGAGCAGTGTATACATTAATAGTATATAAGTACCCTGGTATCTGCAGACTGAGCATTGTATACATTATCAGTATATAAGTACCCCGGTATCTGCAGACTGAGCATTGTATACATTATCAGTATACAAGTACCCCGGTTTCTGTATACTGAGCATTGTATACATTATCAGTAAATATGTACCCTGGTATTTGCAAACTGAGCAATGTACTGTATACATTATCAGTATATAAGTACCCCAGTATCTGTAGACTGAGCAATGTATACATTATCAGTATATAAGTACCCCGGTATCTGTAGACTGAGCAATGTATACATTATCAGTATATAAGTACCCCGGTATCTGTAGACTGAGCAATGTTTACATTATCAGTATATAAAAACCTTGTTATCTGTAGACTGAGCAGTGTATACATTATCAGTATCTATGAGTACCCCAGTATCTATAATAATGCTCATGTTTAATAGTCTGATGCATATGAAGTTCTGCCCACAAATGCTTCCTGCCTATCAGTTAAAAATACAATGGTCAGTTAACCAATACCCAAACATTCTCATGTGCATATTACTTTTACTTGTCTACCTACTCTCTAACCACCACACTCTCATCTTGTTCCAGGAATTTTTGCGTGTTTATTGTAGAGAAGAATGTGACCTGCACACAGGAAGATGGAACGGAACCATATATCAAGTCTGAGTATCTTAAATGTACCTGGGGACCCAACTGTCTAGGCACCGTTGTGTGAGTCATACATTTACTTATCTAACCAGTAGAGCATCACTAAGCAGCACAGGGTGTCCAATTTAAAAGGCGTGAATAATATACAATGTTGGTGGCATGATGAGTATGTTTCTACCATCTGAGTACTGGAAGAGGCCAGTTGCAAAACCCTGAGGCCTTCAGCTATGGGCGTGAATCAAACCATATTGGTGTAGAGCACATTTAAATGATTATATATAGTTGATGATGTCTTTACTATCACACCTGAAAATACCCCACTCACTTTTCCCATCATTTTCCCATTTAAAGGTATAAGACGCTATACAGGCCCAAGTACAAGATTGGGTACAAGGTTGTGACTGAACTAGAGTGGCGTTGCTGCCCTGGACACACTGGAGATTCATGCCAAGATGGATCCATCCCTCACTCTGGTTTCCTGCCTCCCTACCAAGGACCTAAAGCTGGCCCAGCACACAGGCCTTTCCTTCCACCCAAGAGCCCACCAACATACAATAACCTGAAGCCAGAAGGTCTTCCTGGGGTTCCCATTCCACCAAGCAAAAATGGCTTTGGTAAGCAGTAAAATTCACACACCTAATTGGCTTGGTATACAAGTTAAACTGGTGAATTAGGTTCAAAAATCCTTATGATTGGACATCTGTGTAGTACGAGCTATCCTGGAGACTTCAAAGTCTTTTATACTGAAGCTCCCAGTATCCCAAACCAGAATGTTGGTAGCTACATCCTACCACAGTCCTCAGCTAGTTTTGAGACTCCTTGATATAGCCCCCCAAAATGTCAGAAAGCTTAAAGAGCCTCTCAAGTAAAAGAAAAAAAAAGTGCTGATTTCTTCCTCATGTGTCATGCCATATTCAGAGCAATGTGTGTAGCACATGTTTGGATTTTTGGTTCCGACAAAAGGACTCTGGGTTTGTGGTTTGTACACTGAGCTCTCTCAGGCTTGACCTTTTCAAACTATTTCTGATCATGTAAGTAAGAGTTCAGGCCAGTACTGACAGCTCCACATTGTCTAGCACTTTGATGTGTAACGTTACGTTTAAGGATCCAAGTAACGCAGTCAGCAGATTGAGAACATACCACAAAAGCTACTAGCACATCAGAATACCTCCAAACTTCATAAAATGTCTCCCCTGCCAATATACAACCTGTGGCCCAATTAGTAGATTTATCAGATTAATATTATCTTTCTATTTAATTTGCCCATAATAAATTTAATTTTAAAATAAAGAGCCATGAGTAACAGTGATCATAGACTACTTCCTATTCATCCCTTGTCATTTACAAACCGAGGTTCCTAGCATTTGTCTCACTAAGTACGGTCATGTAATCCCATGGGCAGATGTGAGATTTAGCACAGGGATACTAATGACTCTGTCTATAATGTAAACACAGCACCCTTAACAACCACGATACACAGCTTTAGATAATTTTTGTTTTTAATATTATAAATACATTAAGATTAGGAATGCTAATGAATAAAAATTGTACATTAGAGACATATAATTGTAGCTGGTGTATGTGTGCCTTAGATTCCTATTTCATATAGACCTGCAACAAATATCTTCCTATAACCAGATTTCTGCAGTTTTATTAATGAGGTTCTTGTCTTCCCCTTGCAGGTTGGAAGATGGCTACTATATTTGGAGAACGTATGGACCGCGTGGAGGAAGAGGTCAGACGGCTTTCTCAGTCCTATGAGAGTCTGCAGGGAGTGGTTACTGGTTTGGGAGATTCCCTACGCCTTTCTATCCAAGAAGATACAAACAAGATGATCGGTTCCCTTATCAACAGTGCCAGTTCTGTCTCACAGTCTTCTGTAGAATTTGGAGTGATCCCTGATGCACTTGCTGAAGCACCCCACATCCCCGGAGACATCTCTGGTAAGGTAGCTGAAGTATCTGATATTTTGCGCACCAAGACTGAACTGCTGGATGAGGTCAATGGGATGGTAATGGGACATGAAGCTCAACTGAAGCACCTGCTGGAAGCAGCAAAGCCATCTGCTCTCACCTCCACTGAACTACTGGATCAATATCTAGAGGGTAAATTAGCTGAGTCCAGAGCACAACTGCTGGAAGGAATAGAGACACGTTTACAGAATATCCAGGGGGTATGTGATGTCAAGGTGCAAACAGTGAAGAAAGAATGCATAGATGGGGAGCAGGCTGCAGCTTTTAGGATTACCCAGGAAATGGATGGAAGGGAAGTGGAAATGAGAAAGGAGATGTCAGCTCTGAATGCCAAAGTAATTGGGTTTAGTGCTCCTGAAGGTTGTTGTGGAAGAATTGAGGGTCTTATTAAACGTATAGAAGAATTAGAACGTGGCATGCGACAGCTCACGGAAGACCACCATAGCCTGAGCCAAAAATTGGATGTGGAGATTGCAGGAATTATGGTAGAACCTCAAGTTAATATGAGGTTGGATGATGTTGAAAGCAGACTGAACCTTACAGAGGAAGGCATTAGGAGGTGCTGCCAGGAAGGAGGGGAGAATGGGCATTTCCTGGCTGAACTGGATGGAGTAAAAGCCTCTGTAGATGATAAGATGAGAGTTCTGGAGGAGAGGCTGCTCACTGCAGTAGGAGAGCTGGGCAATGCCACAATTCCACTGGATGGGGCCGTGATGCCATTGCTTGACGCTCAGATCTCTGAGTTGCGTAGGGAGGGCATGGAGGGCATGTCAGGAATTCAGAGCCGGTTGACTGCTGTAGAGGAACTATGTGCTGCTGGATGCTCTATGCCTGGTGGCGAGTCCATCACTGACATCCACAATGAGATTTTGCGATGCCGCGAACAGGGTCAAGACCTTCGCACCCAATTGTACCACTTAAACAACACTATTCTGGCCATTCAAAGGCATCTTGAAATTCAGAAGGAAGAGGCTTTGCAAGGAGAAATTACTCTCCTACAGGTAAACCTGCGGAGTGTGGGAAGGTCCCTACATGGTCTAGAGGAGACAGTATATAAGTATGCCGATACTGTTGTCCAGGTTAACACCACAGCAGAGGAACGGGGAAGTCGTCTAAATGAAGAGTTAGTTTCTGTGCAAGGCCAGGTGGAAGGGCAAGGTTCACAGATCCGTACAAGTCGAACACAACTTATGGGTCTACGTGGGGACATGGAGAGGATTAAGGCTCGCCTTGCAGGGCAGATGGGAACATGTCAGGTCATTGCTCGTGATCTTAAGGGAGAGGTGTCTCAAGTTGAACGCAGGTTGAAGGAAGTGGAGGGCTCTTGCCATGGCCAAGAAACAAGCCTCTTAAGCTACCTGGACCATATTAACAATACTCTGGCCTCCCATGAGCATGATTTGGCTTCCCTCAGACATGGAAAAAACTCAGCCAACCAGCAGGCACCAAGCCTGGCACTGCCACCTACCACTGCTGCCACACCAGGGAAAAAGTAGCTGGAAAGAACCAGATGGACGTTACATTCTTGAGTGCCTCAGGAAGAACTATGGGGTAAGGCACTAATATGCACCAGTGGGGAACTGCACACAAGAGGGAACATTAAAGCAACATTCATTGATACTGTGGTTAGAGAAGACAACCACACCTGCTGCATGGGATGAAGAAGAAGAGGAAGTGCTGATTGGTGCTAGGGCATTATACATCTATATAAAGGGGTATTTCTCAGCTGTACCTTTATCTATAGACTCTCATATTGTGGTTCTCTGCCCCCTTATTTATCTAAAAGTAAACCATAATGCACGGTACCTTGATAGAACACTGTGCTGTACAATGCAAAAGGAAACTCAGATGCAGCCAGCAACACGTCTGGGGGAAACAAAAGAGTGACTCTGTTAGAACTGATACAATAAGACGGGCATACTGAAGGCATGCTGAAGGCTTGCAGATAATAGATCCGTATCAGCCCATTGTGCATTCCTAAAGTTTGTTATTCTTAATATCATAAAGACCATGGATGCCAAACCCATAGTTCTACAGCTGTTTCTAAGCTACAACTCCCATCACCTTAGCCACAAATCCAGCTAACACTTAGCATTCATTTGTATTTCATAACTCTCTGTGTAACACAGGTGCCCTCTGCTGGAATATGGGATAAAACAGACAGTTGTATGCCTAAGGGTGGCAGTTGGCTTAATTATTTAATAGGGCACAGGGCAACCACCCCTACTGCCCTTCTCATCACCTGGGCCATGAACAAATCCTATTTAAAATCCTTTTGTCTTTACTTTTTTTTTTTCTAATGGGATTGTGCAAGATCTGAAACAACATTAAGCTATTTTACGTAGGTGTTGTTCACCTTCCACTTTTTTTCAGTTCAGTTGTTTTCAGATTGTTCCCCAGAAATAAAGACTATTTAAATTTTTTACTGTTTTTCCAAAATCTAAGTTTAAAGTTGAATATTCGTATCTCTGGCGTTTGAGTCTGGCAGCTCAGTGATTCAGGTGCAGACTCTAAGGGCTAGTCCACACAGGAAGATTCAGGGAGATTTGTCACCTGGCGACTAATCTCCCTGAATTGCTTACCCGTGTCTTGTGCCCGCTAAAAGGAAAAGTCAATTTCCAGCGACTTAGGAAAACGCAGCACCGCATGTGAATAGGCGCAGGTGACTTTTCCTTTTAGCGGGCATGAGACACGGGTAAGCAATTGAGGGAGATTAGTCGCCCCAAAGAAGTGGCGATTAGTTGCCAGACAACATCTCTCTGACTCTTCCCGTGTGGACTAGCCCTTAACTGTTACAATTTACTGTTACAACATTTAATTGATACATTTCTCAGCAGCATCTCTGGAGAATTAACAACTATTGTATCAATTCTAACAGCTGCCTGGAATGAAACCCAGAGATTCTGCTCAGCACGGACAAAGATAAGTAACAAATCCATTAAATGTATCAGTTTAGAACAGTTTGGGGGTCATTTTTGTCGGCGAACCCCCCTCCCAAAGCTGTTTTATGAGGTGAAAGTGGTGATCTATCTGAAACCAACTAGTTGTTTGAAGATGAACAAACCCTTTAAAAACGATATTTTAACCCATTAGGAATGTAAGCTTACATGTGCTTAAGTGGCCAGCATCTTTAAAAACAACCTTCGTTTATTCATAGTGAGCAGCAAGTCCATATTTAAATTTTATTTTTACTGCCAAATTATTTGAAGAATCGCCCCATTTCATCAGCTGGACCAGATACAGCATGGACATTCCAAGTTCAAAGGAACCCATATCAATAAGAGTCTGTGGATATAATGTAATAGGGCCCTTTTACATTAAACGCCACAAGTGCATTTGCCAATAGCTGCCAATCAGGGCTTAAGCCTTGGCCACCAATACCTCCTCGTCTGGCTCTTTTACTGACATGAATTACTGGCCAAGTGCAAATTTGCCCAGTCTTGGTAACTGAACACCAATGCCTGTTGAATGTAATGTACCTTTAAAGGAAAAGTTTACCCCCCAAAACAATGAAGGTTTCTATAAAAAAAAATGTAATTATACAGTTTATGTGCAAACCCCAGCTTACAGCCAGAAAAAACAGGTCACATTGATTCAACTGCCGGTAGTTGCAAATCACTAATGCTTCTCCGAATTTTTCACGAATTTCTTTTTCACTATAAATTCATGAATTTCGAACAATTTCACTATAAATTGGTGAATTTTAAACGATTTCACTATAAATTTGTGAATTTCGAACGATTTCACAATTTTTTTTTGAAAAATCGGAAATTGATGCAGGTTGAATTTTCTCGGGCATTTTGCGAATCGCGGGAATTTGCCACGAATTCAAGCTAGACGAATAAATTCGCCCATCACTGCAAATCACTCTTTCTTTACACAGAGAGTCTGATATTAAACCAGAAAAGTCACTTGGCATATGCAGAAGATCTGAGTAGGTCACAATAGATATCAGGTAATGGACTTCACTTGGTTATCTGTAAAAGATCCAAAGGCCAGGAATCAATCCACAATCCCAGTATTGAATTTTCAGCATTACTTTTTCAACTGCGGAACTGCAGAGTGTTTGTTATTTTGTTATCTTTCACAGCTGGAGTATGCTGGAGGTTGACTGCAGGAAGGTCACTCCACTAGAGAAAAAGGCACAATCCCTTATAACTAAGCTTTGGTCCTCTCAACCCTATACATTAGGCTTTTTTTTTTGTCAAAAACATCCATGACCCAAAGATGAACCGAGTGAATACTTGATGGCATCTGATTTGCACAATAATGAATCATGGCTGTTACCAAAGCTCAGTTTTTACTCTGCTGCCTGTTCTCCACAACTTCAAATGCAAAATGTTCTTCGTTGCTACACCAGTGACCTCGGCAGCCTAAATGTTTGTTGTATTTTTTATTGTTCACAACCTCTCCTATCTTCCAGCTATCCTTAAAGAACAAGTAAACGTTTTTTTTTTCTATCTCTAAATTTGCTCTAAACAGCCCCTCAAATTAATGTACCTTAGTCCCTGCTGCAAGTCTGCTCTGGTTTCTGTGTTATCAGCAGCTTGATTCACCTTCTTCCTGGTGCAGAGTGAAGCCCAGCCCCTTAGCTTTCTGAGCTGACCTTATCTCTCAGACTAGTCTTGGAGATCATTTGCATAATGTGACATAGCAGAGAGCAGTGTGTGTAGCAGCTTTTGCTTGGGGAAACTAGCTTACTAATGAAACACTGGCTCCCTCTTCCTCTCTATTGTGGAACAGCAGCAAATGGACTGCTCAGTAAGCTAAGGGGCTGGGCTTCACTCTGCACCAGGAAGAAGGTGAAACCTGCTGCTGATAACACAGAAACCAGAGCAGACTTGCAGCAGGGACTAAGGTACATTAATCTGGGGGCTGTTTAGAGCAAATTTACAGAAAGAAAAAGAAAAACATTTACTTTTCCTTTAACTGTCTGGTTGCTAGGGTCAGTGTTAGACCTGGAGAGCACCTAGGATGTTTGCAGATGTATGTATAGGGGATGTACAGAAGTTATCAGTGTCGGACTGGCCCATAGGGATACCAGGAAAACTCCCGGTGGGCCAAGGTGTCAGTGGGCCCTCATGTTGCTAAACTTTTCTCCTATTTCATGGCCATTCCCTATTTCTATGAGAACAAAGAGGCTAAATAGATGGAATAATAGATGATAGTATGTAAATAAAACAAACTAGGAGGTTGATTGAGGAAATTAAAAATATTAGTACTGAGAGTCGGCCCCTGGTCTAAGGTTTTATGGTGGGCCCCTAGTCTAAGGTTGTTGGGTGGGCCACTGGTGTCCCAGTCCGACACTGGAAGGTATCAAACCCATGGCTGAGTAGAATTTTGCCATTTGAAGAAGAATGCTCTGGATCACTCAGTCCTTTCATTAGCAGGGACCACACAACGTCACTCTACATAATCTCTCAGACTTCAACATCCAACTTTTAGAAAAATGATGAATTATATTTGTTAAAAATGATTTAAATGAACTGTTGGTCTCTTTTTACATTTTTTTGTTAAATATGTTTTCATACGAATTTTCTCTCTGGTTTTGAAATAAAAAAAGTCTTTGGTGAAACTAACACAATCCAGCATTTGTTATTTATAAAGTAACAAGTGTTATAGGAAGGAGGGGAGTAAGAGATGAGCAGAATGTGCCTATACAGGATAAATAATGCCCTGTTTATAGTCAGGGGTTATTATTAGAATGGCAGAAAAGTATTTGGCCAAAGCTTTTCTGTAGCAGGATTTGTCATATTACTTGTATTAAAGGGGTGGTTCACCTTCAAGTAAACTTTTAGTATATTGTAGAAGGTCCCATTCTAAGAAACATTTCAATTGGTCTTCATTATTTATTTTTAATAGTTTTTTAATGATTT
>CM044448.1:28639572-28654153 GCA_024363595.1 Xenopus borealis
TTCTGTCCACCCATGCCCCAAAGTCCTTACTATACTGCTGTGCCTCTTGCTTACTTAAATTGGGTCTGTTTCCAAAAGCAGCATGGAATGGCTGATTGTCTGGGGAGAGCTGGCAGATACCTGAGAGGCTTTTTCCTTGTGGGAAAGAAGCAGGGCAGCTGTGATGCACAAGTTATGAAAAGCTTAGTCTTAGTGAAGTTTAGGAGATAAAAGGGAAGCAGAGACAAGGAGACCATGGTCCTTGGTTGACTGTGCTGCATTGTCCCCTCCCCATGTAACCCTATTATTGGTCTTATTTGGTCACTTGCTTTTATCACTGTTTCTCCAAAAGAGGCCCATCCAAAGGACCCAAGCTAAATGCCCCTTCTGCCCACGCCAAAGAAACAGAAGGGGAAGAGACTGGGGAAAGCAGGGGTGGTCTTAGGGGTACAGTACAGCCCCTCTCACTCACTCAGAGGAGGTAATCCTTTGTGAGTAGTGATTGGTGAATCGGTGGCTTTTCGTTTTGCCGAATTTTTCGCGAATTTCTAGAGAAATTCGGTGAATGGTGACAAATTTGCAAAACGCCACTGCGTCTCGTTTTGGGTTGTGCGCGTCCGTTTTTGGACACCAGCATCCAAAAAAACGGATGCAAGCATCCTAAACGAGATGTCGGTGAATTTTCGCTGGCTTTTCACGAATTTATTCAACCATCACTATTTGTGAGCTCTGCCAGACCCACCAGGCATGCAGAACAGTACAGAAAATTATAGCCATTCCTTGAGGAGAAGAAAGTGGTTTCCATGAGCAAATTGAGGGGGTTTCTTCAGCTATTCATAATTCCATCCATAGCCTTGTTTGTCTGGTTATGCCCTACACTACTATACAATGTCACCAGTGCTGCTATGACACAGCCTCTCTGGTTTACTGTAAAGGGATTGCAACACAATAGGAGGGCTATAAAAATGTCAAGAAAAGCTGTAGCCAGCCAACCCCAATCTGAAAAACTCCAAATTGAGCCAGCATCACCTTCTTAAGACATTGCTAATACGGTCTCCTCTTGATCTTTCCATTAGAGAAGGAATGAAAGCTAAAGGCTAGAGCCTCCATATTCCACACATACTGTATAGCAAACCCTACTTGGATAAGACGTGTGGATGGCATGGTATATCTGAACAATTCATGGCTGTGTCCAGTCCTTCCCAGTCTGTGTCAAAATGTGACCAAGGGCATCTGACATGAGAGCAGTAGAAAAGTCCATCACTATGGGTGGGGGGGGACAAATTTAATCTTTAAACCAGTAAAGTGAGGGACTGTAAGTTTATTCAAACAGGAGAAGTCTCGGTTTGCAGCTCTAGGTTTCTTCCTCATTGGTTTAAATGGGGACACCTGTCATTTTCCAGGAGAAGCCTGTGTCTGCTTTGCAAGGGTTTTCAGTTTCACTTAGATGTGGACACACTTTAAATTCAGGGAAGCCCTGCCAACTGCTGGGGGATTTCATGTAGTGGAGAGGTCACCTAGAAAATCCTCATGCTGCAGGCATGGTATGGCAGCTTCAATGCAAGCTTTAGGGTTCACTATTTTTTAAACAACCTAATATGGCATCCATGTGGGTTCTATTGGAATTAAATTTTTGAAGAGACATGACATTCCTATAAATGTGAGCCTAGACTAGAGCACACTGACGGCAGTGGGGGGAAAAGTAAGGTCCAGCAATATGCTATTCTGCATTCCTTAGATTTGAGGGAAGGGGCTGCAGGTTAGTTACTCTTGAGGTGATTACATAATACCTGATCCTTGTGGTGCGAGTGCAGATTACCCCGGATGCAAGAGTTCCAAAGACTAAGCACTAAGGGTCAGACTGTTGCACCTTATGGATCTGTAACTTACCCCTAATGTAATTTCTGCATTCACTGATGGTATTTTAAGGCAAAGGGTTGCCCCAGTGTTGGACTGGCCCATAGGGATACCAGGAAAATTCCCTGTGGGCCCAGGTGTCAGTGGGCCCTCTTGCTTCTAACAATTTGGCCTATTTCATGTTCATTCCCTATTTCTTCAAGAGGCTTAATAATGGAAGAAGAGTATAGTAAGTAGATCTAAAAGAATAGGAGAATAAAAAGATTAAGTGAGGAAAGAAAGAATAATAGTTTGGAAAGTCCAACACTGGGTTGCCCTATCAGGCATTTGCTTGCTCTGTTCTACTCTTTAACTATCCACTTATAAAAGCATTCAGCCACACAGGTTAGACATGAAGAGTTTACTTACTCTTTTGGCTGTTTATTTAAGCCAAAAGTCCCATCTGAGGATTTGCCAACTGGAAATCATTAGCAATAAAGCTTAAGGCAAGAAAGATCACTATATGGAATTCTCTCTGCTTAAGGACCTCATTCGATCCCATGCTCCCAACCAAATATGGTCTGCTGTACTGGAGTCATGCACAGGTAATTACCTGTTACAAGCCTCGTGTTTACATTACTATAGATGAGGGAAATCCGGGCAGCAAAGAAAATGTCACCAGGGCAGGAGAAAAAATATGTATCAAAGAAAGGAATGTATGGCAGGAGGAAAAAGAATGAATTCCCACCATGGGTTCAAACATGGAGTGGCATGTAGACTTATGTCATTGATTGATTAGCAGGATGCCAAGTGAAAATTGTCATTTATATAATGTAAAATTGTTCCAATTAGGGTTTTCTTTGCTTTGTCCAAGAACAAAAGTCATTAATAACAAAAACAAATAAACATAATGACTAATGGATTGGCTATTTTATTGTTCTGAAAACTATACATTCAAGAGCTCTTTCAGCTGCCTGCCTGCTGTTCTGGGTACTTTTCTATTGCAGATGGTGGTGGAAATTGGAACTAAAAGTGCCCTAGGGCAACCCTGAACATGGCAGTAATGCAAGGTCTCCACTGCAGGCTGCATCTTTAGGAGATAAATAGCACCAGTGTATGCCACTTTTGCATGTTGCCTTCTTGAGTTAATTCTTTCTTTGCAAACATGGCTCTCTGCCACCATTCACCTTGATGTTATTCCATGAATCTGGTGTTATGTAGCCTGATGCTGTCACAGCCTTTCTCACATCCAACTCCACATCTGCCCATTTGTGGGCAACTTGAGACCAAGGAGGTGGGAAAGAGGCACAAAACCAAGGACAAGGAGAACAAGGTTCCAGGGTAATGGTAATACAGATGGGGATGGATCTGACCTTGTCACTGTACTGTATATGTCACTGACAATGATCTGGCCTTACTATCCCACAAGTAGATCTGAGTTTGACTATTATACATCCCTTGGAACTTTGTGCAGACACTAAACCCCACATCACTGGCTCCGTGGTGTAGGTTTAAATGTTTCTGGAGGAGAAATATTAATGAGAGCACTTGGGAGTGCCAAAAGTTAGGAACCCCCAAGTGATGAACTTATGAACTTATCTAAAACCGGCCTGAGTTTCTTCCAGCGTGCACCATGGAGCGATCAACTTCTTTCTTCAAATTTCCTGGGGCAGAAGCATGCGAAGTAGACATGATACGACAACTTTTTCAGCTTTCCGCTCTACTATGCATGCGCAGCCACAAGAAAAAGAAAGAAGCCCCGAAGACGATTTCTCCATGGCACACTCTGGAAGAATCCTGGTCCGATGCTGTTTTCTCCTAATAGGTGCACTTGCCTGAGGGTTTCAGATAAGTACATATTATCTACCTAACTTTTGGCACTCCCAAGTAACAAGACCTTTCCATCTCCTTTAAAAAAATAGAAACTGCAGGCAGCCAAAATTTGATCTGATCCTAACCTGGCAAGTGCCAGGACTTCTCAGAAAACCAACACATGCCCCCTACATAGAAATGGGTTTGAGAAGAAGCCCACAAACTCACTTAACAAACCTTTTCGAAAAGGTTTTTTTATTCAATGAACAAAAGTCTCCCTTCCTTATTATTTGTTCAGAAGTCAGATGCAAGGACCTCTGATATGTTAAAGGTTGTGCCGGGGCCACCACTGGTGCCTCTCTGACTTCATCATGCTCCTTTAATCTGGATTAAAGACACTGAAATAAGGCAGGTTGCAGAAAATGACTCCACTCTGCTGGTTTCAGGCACAAATGCAAACTTTATGGGGTGAAATAATTTCCTCTGGTATTCCTTATGGATTTTCTAGAAGACACCCCTACTATATAAAACTATGTCTGTGTGGTAAGGAGGGGGGTGGCAGTACCTTCAAAAACCTGTTAGAGGCTGTGGGTCCTACCCTAAAGGGGCCCTGATAAAGAAGAAAGAGAAAAAAGTCTCTGGAGGTTTGGAGACTGGCTACATGGATGAATAGAGGGAGTGGGTTGAGAAGGCATGATAAGAGAAAGAACCGGGTTGCGTGTCAAGGAAATTAAAGAGAAGGTACTCAACATGTGGCTGCCCAGCTGTTCTTGAACTTGGATGGGTGGCTACTAAAGCTTAGGAACAGCTGGATATCAGAGAATAACAGAAGTATAAGGAAAGTGGGGGAATAGCTGATGAGATTGTGAGCAGGTGTTTGATAGGGTGGTGGGACAGTTAAAAACAAAACAAGGAGGGAAGCAGGATGGAATGTAAACATTATGGAAATACTAGAGTTCACTGACAGTGCTAAGTGTACCCTACCCCCCTCCTCAGGAATCTGCCTAGTGCCTTCCCGTCATTCCTTCCATGCATTTCATACCAGACCAATGTCTCTTCTGCTCCAGGAAAACCACCAGCTTCTTTTTGGGCATCTTTTGTTGGGTGAGTTGATTAATTGCCTCCTGAAAGGGCAATTAGTAAAGATATTGCATTTGTGTGTGAGGGATAGAGAGACAGCTGAACTAAGTTGCTTTGAGGCTAAACGTGATGTTACCTCGGTTAAACACCTGCATACACAAAATAATAGGGGCCCAATTATAGTATCTGCAAAAAGAGAATATGGTGTGGGGTGAAAACTGGCCTGATAAATAGAGAACTTGATGGAGGCATGTAAAGAACTGGAGGGCAACATAGTTAAGAAGAGAAATGGATATAAACACAACTGATTATGGAAAGAAGACACTCAAGAAGAGAACAACTGGGTAAACTGGCCAAGAATATTTTGTTCCAACTTGTTGTGTATCTGCAGAACCAGCCTCAGATTGTCCACAATTGAGGAATTTTGGCATTTCTTGCTGTTTCAAGAACCAGCAGGGGAAAGGGTTAATCAAGATGAGAAAAAGACAGGAAAATTGCATAAGGATGTTACAGATAAAGATGCATCTGGCTGAAGAAAATATAAATAAGAGAAATCTAATATTATATTCTTCTACTGTCATTCACCCCCAGCACCCTGACATATACACTTTTGCACTTTGACATATACACTTTTTACAGCTTTGTGCAAGACCTCCACATAGTGAGTGAGCTATACAGGCTTCCTGGGGCACACCAGTAATTCTAGTTCCTCAACTCAAAAATGTATTGACCATTATTTTGAACAGGTGGTTGCAATGGGTATGGATCACTAAAGAAACTAGGGATGCACCGAATCCAGAAGTGGTATTCGTCCAGGATTTGGCCGATTTCAGCAGGATTCGGATTAGACCGAATCTTCATTCCTGGACGTACTGAATACGAATCCTAGTTTGCATATGCTAGAGGTGGAGACCTATTGGAAAGGTCTATGAGAAGGAGAGAATTGTTGTTAAAGATTAAAAGAAGCCTTTTGACAGAAACCTCTTCAGTGAAGTAGACAACTATGGAAATTAAAATGATTTTATAAAGGAGAAGAACCATTAAATGTGTGAGGTAATGAAGCTGGTCAAATATGAAGTGGGAATCATCAACATACTTGCTCCTGAGATAAAATAAACATCTGGTGCTGAGAGAGATGATGAGGAAAGGCATGAGAGGGGGATGAAGAACAGGCAAATATCACAAAAGGGACAATTCTCACTGACCCTCCTTATGGTTCTCTAGGCCTAAGACGTCATTCTGGCTATTGAAATGAGGTGCCCCTTCTCTTATCTCCTCCACCACGGGAGATATGCCATTATTGTCTAATTCACTGCCATGAAGTTGAGGGGCCTCTATGCTGGTGGAACTTGGAGAAGCAGGCTGGGTTTTCTGGTGTCCCAAATCAGACCAGCTGTCCTTAGAGAACCAATATTTGTTTTCACTCATGCTGGAAGGGTCTTCATAGACTAAATCAGGGAAATTTGCAGTTATTGTCTTTCTTCTATCTCACCTGTGGCAGTCTTCCCCAGTCCCACTCCATATATTGCTCAGAAGAGGAAGAATTAATGGTCTCATTCCAGCTCAGAATCACTTTTTGGTGACAGCGACCAGCTGCTGAGTTACAGTGTGAATTACAGAAAGGACACGTTTATTACCAAATCAAAAATGTAATCATCATCCCATCATGGGACACTGATTACGTCTTGTGATTACCTTCTGTGCTCTTCTTCAGAGTCTGGGAAATAAAATTCACATGGCTCATGCAAGATGTCCTCTGACATATCCGCAAAGGATACATTTACAGAATCACTGGTATGGAGGGAAAAAGACCAGTTGCAATATAACCACTATGTCTACACAATAAAATATGCATGTTGGTATAAATACAGATTAAAATTCTGCATACTAATGGTTAAAACAAAGTTTAAAAATTAGAAATGCAGAAAGAAATTCAGGAAGAAGTTTTAATTTGCTTGCTTCCGTTTGTTTCCCAGTAGTTATTCCCCCTGGTATTGTTTGTATACAAAACTCAATGATAAAGCCTGTGTCCCTCACCAAGCAGACAAGGTGGACTCACCAACACCGTCAGCTTCTCCTGCTGTTTCATCCTCTTTCTTTCTCATCCTTATTTTCACCCAGTGCTTCGTGGGGTTGTCACAATCAGGTGTTGAGTGAATGGAATTGGGGGTTATAGGGGCCAGTGTTGTTTCATTCCTTTGTGGAAGGAGTGTTGAGGGCCGGAGAACTGTTGGTAAGGTGATGGAAATAGAAGGGGCTTCTGTGCTCTATAAAAGATATAGACATGCAGGAAAATGTCATCAACAAACTCCACTTTTCCCCATAATAATAGTTCAATTTTCTCCACTCAGATTTCCTTTCTCCCTTCACTTCTAGCCACCTCTTGGACAAAGAAGCCTTCTCTGTTCTCTCCAAGTCTCATCTGCAGGTCCACAAGCTCGCAATTCACTTCAATATCCACCTGCAGAGAGGAACAATTGCTTATTGGATCAGACTCAAGTTACTAAGGGGGAAATGTAATTAAATTCGCAAAGAGCAAAAGAATAGGCATCAATAAGATTAAAAATCCACATCTCGCAATGTAATATTGTTCCTTAAATTTATTGTATTTCTAATTTTAATTGCACACACTTAAGAAGTGCTTGAAGATGTCAGAATCTTTTGAAGCAAACATAAAGACTTTTTCAGTAAGACGTTTTATTACATTGACTGCACAAGCTGTAAAATTTGCAAACTCTCTTCCACTGTCGGAAGTGGTCGCTAAACAGTTTCCGGGTTCGCAAAAGCTATATTAAATTCGCACAAAGCAAAAATTGTTCGCGCAGAGGCATAACTTTTCGCATTGCGAATAGTTTTTCCGTTACCGACTTTTATTACATTCCCTCATAATAGTTTAACACTGCAACCTACATAGAAAGGAAAATTATCTTCAGGCAGTGTCTCTATCATCTCTGTACAAATTTCTTTAAACTAGTCATATGAACCTCCAACACCTAGATAAGTAAGACCTTTGCTACTGAGTGATCTCCCTGAGCCCCTTATTTTTTGAACTGATGCTTTTTGTCTAACAAAGTAATTCCTGTCTGACTGATCCCTCTGTCTTAAGGACTGATTCCCTAGACTTACACTCTGATACGCCTGTCTTATGAAATAATCCCCCTGTTTTATGGACTATACTGATACCCCCTACATTACTGACTGGTACTCCCTGTATTACTAACTTATACCCTCTGTGCCACTGAAGATTCCAGCTCTAGTATAATGGTGAGCTGTGCTATCACATTCTATAGGTAGTATAGACAATACTAGATCACACCCTAGATAGTATATATAGTGCCTACTCACCGCAATCTCAACAGAGTGCAGTATTCAAAGCTTCCCAAAGCGCACGTGGAATGGCGAGGAGCGGAAAGAGCCATTTGGTTGCCTGACCACTACCACATCAATAGCGCCAGAGAGTGTGGCTGGATTCAAACCATTATACAGCTCCCGCACCCAACCCACACAGAATCAGCCAAGTGTCCAACATAATTCATTCCCTAAGGACAGTGAAAGAGAAGAGCTATCAGCATGGTAAAGATAACATTTACGTTTGATATACCGTTTATCCACAATGGGTGGCACTGATCTTCTGAGGTCTATGGAAGGAAGTTGCCACTGGCAACAGGTGAAAGTTGGTACTGCAAGTGAAATATTGATCTAAAAACCACAGCATTGCCTCCCAGAAAAAAACATAGCTAGGCAACGTGCAACACAGCTGTGGTTAAGGAAAGAACCTCTCATGTGACAGCACTCTCCAGAGTAAATGTGACCTCCCCAAACCAAGTAATCTTTATGTGTAGACAAATTTCATTGACCGGGAGCAAACCACGTTACTACAACTACTCAGATGATTTCTACCATTATTCTAACTGTATTATACCAATGTAAGCTAACTACTGAATGGTTGCTATGGGTTACAAGACTGAGGCCATGGTTGTCCTTGCTTGTGCTTAATCCACAGACTCAGATGGGAGATCCATAGGAAACACGGCAGTTTCTACACCATTTTATTCCAGACATGGCCATGCCCATTCCAAGTCCTACATTTACCTGGCTGCTGGGGCTCTTGGAAGAAGAAACTCATTAGTAAAACCTTGTTTAAAGGAAGAGTTCAGTTAAAAAATAAAAACTGGGTAAATAGATAGGCTGTGCAAAATAAAAAATGTTTCTGAACTAGTTAGCCAAAAATGTAATGTATAAAGGCTGGAGTGACTGGATGTCTAATATACAGTAACTTAGACAGACATCCTTAACCCTAACCCTTATACACAATACCTAACCCTAATAACTAGTGATGGGCGAATTTGCAGCGAATTTACGCATTTCGCCGCGACAACATTTTTGACACCGGCGTCAAAACTTTTGTTGCTGGCATCAAAATACACCACTTCACGAATGGCTAAAATTCACCCATCATTACTAATAACCGTAACCCATATGTAACCTTTCTAATATAGCCTGCTTTGCAGCTCTCGTTTCCACTGATTGTTTACCAGGCAGTTAACAATCAGAGACTTGAGGCGGGGGGGGGGTCATATGAGTCATAACTGAGTTGAATGCTGAGGATCAATTGCAAACTCACTGAACAGTTATGTCCCATGTCCCAGTCACTGACTTAAGGTGGCCATACACGGGCTGATAAAAGCTGCCGACAGACATTAGCTTATTGGCCGGAGTATGGGACCCTCCGACAGGCTTTACCAATCGATATCTGGCCAAAAGTCGGAAATCTCGTCAGATCGCGGCCGCATTTGTTCGTTGATGCGGTCCCACAATCCGACCAACCGTATCTTTTCTATTGTGATCCGATCGTTGGGCCCTAGGGCCCATGGTCGTATCACCCCGATATTGCCCACCTCAAGATGGGCATAACGGGGAGAGATCCGCTCATTTGGCAACATCACCAAACGAGCAGATCTCTCCATGTATGGCCACCTTTACTCAGGGTTAGAGAGTTGAAAAGCAGGATGGCAGGATTTAGTATTCTGGCTATTATGTTAGACACCCAGTCACTACAGCGTTTATCTAACTATATTAGATAATTTTTTTTTAATTTTGCACAGCCCATCTATTTAACCAGTTTTTATTTTTACACTGAACTGTTCCTTTAAAAAACAAAAGAGGGGGAAAAGAAGATTTATATGTTTTCCATTTTCAGCTGACGGCTTACAATCTTTCATTTAAACTGTGGGATTTAGTGTTTTGTTCCCAGTCCCCAGAGCATTACCGCTGCATCGTCTGTTACAATATCCAAAATTACTCAAAGCCAAGCTGGTGCCCTACCGAGTACAAACACTGGGACATTCACCAGATATTTCTAAATTTGCAGGGGCCAAAGTCTCAATAACAGACCTATCATCTCTCTCTCTCTCTCTCTCTCTCTCTCTCTCTCTCTCGTATTTGTCAGGGGTCAAACGTATAATATAGTACTGACAGCGGCTGAGAATGGGACGTAGCCTGGTGGAGTGCTCTGGGCATAATGGGGCTTGTCTAAACATCAGACTTGTTTATATGGTGGAAGGGTAACATCTTTACAAAACAGTGATAAAGTGCATAAACTAAAGGTGGCCAGTCCTGTCGTTTAACAATGTGGCCAAATCCGGCTGATAGAGTGACCCATCTGACAAGGAGCTTAGCAGACATGATTTACAAACCTGTCCAGTTCATTTCTGGATGATATTTGTCCCTGTCTGAGACTGGCTTGTTGGTGGGCTCTATACATGGCATATATGCTGCAGACACATCTGAAGCAGCAACTGCCCCTGTATGGCCAGATATAATCGGCTGAGTGCAGTGACTACAAGTGAAGCTGTGTGTAGTAACAATTTATAGTGAAATGTTTAAAGGATTATAAATAAAAAAAAAGTTACTGCACTGTCTAGGAGTAACATGGCCATTGTCACAAGGTGGCTCAAGTAGTCAATAAGTGGGGAAAATGAGTCATAACCTCCTTTGTCAGATTATTTCTCCCAGGTGAATCATTGTAAGGACTTGGTGGCTTTCTAACACATGGAACAGGTAAAAAAGCAGCGGCAAAGCTTGGCTTTAATTTATATTGGAGTCAGAGGGAGATGATATTGAATCATCCTTCGCCGAGTCCTACCCGAAGGCATGGGCTCCGATGCCCAAGTGTGCCAAGCTACCGCCTGCGGACAACTTGTGCGGGTGGGCCCCCCTCCGCCGAAGCTCGGAAGGGCCCACCACCCCACACCCCCGAAGGGGTGTGGAGTCTTTGGACTCCCCTTCGCCGAAGCTAGGGGGAGTCCCATCTACCCTGGGTTCTGCCGAAGCTTCCCCCAGGGCGTGGTCATGGCCTGCGAGTCCAGCCAAAGGGACTGTGACCCCATCCAGGGTGCTCAAACCAAGCACGAAAAGGGTGCTGGAGGGAGCGGTGCAATGCCATTAATCGCCTTGTGAAAGGCTCCAGCTGGCGGCTGGCAAAAAGAAAGAAGAGGAAAGGAGAAGTGGAGAAAAGATTTCCCCCCCTAGCCAAGCAGCTGGGGATATGGGAAGTGAAGCAAGATTAAGCAGAGGCATGTGAAATATGCAAGTCCCAAAAAAGTGAGTCAAGCATCCCTCTCATTCGGGGCTCACAAGCTCAATGCTGTGGTCAAGCTTCCACTTCTGGGCCTATACCAGAGGATCAAGTGTATTTGACTACATATGATCTTAGTGGCCAAAAGACCAAGTGTTTCCACTTCCTCACAAAAGATCATAAGAAGGTACTACACTTGATCTGCTGTACTATATAGTCTGTCTAAAGGGGGAGAAAAGGTGTCTTGGGAATGTTGCAACAGCTCAAACATGTTTGATGCAGTTAATCCTACCAGAGATATCAGAGTGACAGGTTGTAGCGACACTTTTGAGTTACAACTCTTCAAAGCTGCCTTTTTTGCATAGCATATCACTGGGCAGTATGCATAAGCGAGCTATTTGCATTCAAAAAAATCTGCATTATCTTCTGGATGGCAGGCTGATCAAATCACTATCTATGGCAGTATATTTTATAGGGAAACAAAATGGAAAAAACTGGCCAGCTGCAGTAAAGGGTCTTGGAGTAGCTTAAAAGCTACTGTGTCATGAACGGCAACCTAAATCCAAAACGCAAGATAAGTTCCTTGGCTAACTGGATGCCATCAGGTCTTAATTGAGAGAGGAGAAAAGCTAAAAGTTTCTGGGCAAGCAAAGGGGCACGATTGTCTCACCAAGGAAACTGGATTGAAGAAAACCACCAGACGCCACAGAGTGGAACAGACAGGCCGGACCAGCACAAGCAGAGAAGAATCGTCAGACAGGCCGAGGTCAGTATTGGAGAGAGCAGAATAGTCAAAGACAGGCCAAGGGTCAGGATTGGAGATATCAGAGTAGTCAGGCAAAGTAAGGGTCAGTACGCAATAGATCAGGCAGGAATCACAAGGATTAAACATCCAGGAAGTTTCTAATAAAACCTAATAACGGGCACGCACACCATAGGGGAACCAGCCACAGAAGGCAAAGGAGCAGCGCAGCAAGTGTCCACGCCGATGGAGTGTCGGTGGACCCAGCTGCACACTAGCAGCACAAGACTACAAGACCCAAAGGTTCAGGTTTTTTTGTTAGTACATTAGGAACAATCAACTCTATTTTTTCAGTTTTACAGGTCAGTCTTGGAAACACCAGAAGTACTACAAACTACATACACACAGTGTATCAAAAAGGCATTCAGGCATGGAGAGTGGGTAGGGTTGCCTTAAAAAAAATTACTGGCCAGTGGTAGGGGCGGGAACAAAGGGGGCGGGCAGTGTTGTAAAGGGGGTGGAGCCATGGAGCATGATGCTAAAGGGGTGGACCATGACACTAAAGGGGGCGGAACCACCAGGCATGTCAGAGAATAGTTTAGTTTAGAGGGAAAGGCCAAGGGCTTTTGTTAGGGTATTACAAATTACTGGCAACTACATTGCCAGTAAATTTGTAATACAGGCCCGACCTTGGCGGGTGTTTTACCGGTAAAATACCGGCCAGGTGGCAACCCTAATAGTGGGCCATTTCTGTATTCACTGGGCTACAGTGGGGAAAAACCACAAGAACAGATGAGAAAACACTTGCTACGTAAGAGAAATTGGCTCAGCTACTTTACCTTATTCAGAAATCAGAGAAGTCACAGGGTTGCAACTGGGTAGGTAGCAAATCTAATAAATTAAAAAAAGGAGAAGAAAGAGCCTGAAATTGATTTGGTCAGAGATGCAATGTATGCAGTGATCACTGTGTCACCTCACAGCTAACCATAAAAAACTGGTCAGTCAGTGAGTAGGCTTATATTTTCTTGTGGTAGGGGTTCTATCATAAAACAGAGTAGCATGAGGATTAGAGTTGGGTTGGAAAAACAATATGGTGCCAACCTTTCATAATTAGCTAATGATTTATTGTATCCTAACCAGCAGGGAGCACTTCGAGAAGATGGTAAGTTTAAAAAAGAAAAGAATAAGGGGAGTTACAGCAGAGAGAAACCTGGGAGGTCATGTAAAACAGTAAATTTGTTTGGGGACAGAGAGGGTGTTTGGGTATACTCTTCTCTGTTGCTGGAGGCCATGCATGCCCCATGTGGTGCTTGGCAGGTCCTGGCAGTGTGGCAACCACTGGGAGTCTACCTTGCACTGAATTTTGCTTTCAGGCCTTGGGGGTAAACCAGGTGAAGCCCATTTTAATGGCAACAACAGAGGGGCTCACTGGCACTGATTTTGCTTCCAGATCAGGGAGTTTCCCTACAGGAGAAGCCCATACTTGTGTATTATGACAACTGGTGGTGGGCCTGCCCATTTGCAATGGTGGTAAGTGTGTTATCCTTTAAATGAGAATGATTTGGGGGCCCGCATTTTTATTGGAAAATTATTTACTAAGATTTTTCATAAATATGACCATTTATTTTCCAAAAGAATTGTCTGAGTGGTTAATTTAATTACTGTCTTATGGCACTATTGGGTCATGTGGATGTGTGGGGCTTTGAGTCAAAGAAGGCAGATTACTACAGGCCTTATTCTCCCAGCTGTCCTGGTTTTTGCTGCAGTCTTGTTTTTCAGCCCCTCCTCCTACAGTCCCAGATAATTAGATAAATATCCCATTCCCCGCAAGTCATGTCAATGTTTTGTGAGATCCCATCCTGCTGTCACAAGTAGAAAAGCAGCTTTCACTCTGTGCCATGAAATGATGGTGCCATGAAATGCTGGTGTCACTCTGTGCCATGAAATGCTGGTGCCACGAAATGGTGGGTGGCTAAGCTGTGACATGAAATTCTGGTGCCATATTGTGTCTTGGGTGCCACATACTGTGCATGCTATAAGAGCTTGGTGCCACCAGCACCTAATGCCACCCTGAAACTGCCTCGCAGATGCCCCACTCTTAATTTCTTAATGCCAGAACAGGTCAAGGGGGACCGCATCACTAGTGTAGGAAGCACAATTGCATACCTCCCAACATTTTGGAAATTGAAAGAGGGACAAAAATATATGCTGCATGGAGCATGGTAATTTTTTGATGATGCTCCTTTTTTGTGGCCACAACCCCTAATTACCATGCCCATTTACAAAACTTTCAACAATGGACAGCACCGTTTTCTTTCAGTAAAAAAGCCTTTATTGTAACATGGCTACGACCAGCGATACAGTAACGTTTCGAGCCACATCCTGGCTCTTTGTCAAACTAACTGATACATTTATCAGACTTCCTTTTAAATTCATTAAAATAGCACCCTCTAGTGAGCTTAGATGGGTATAATCATACTCTCATTAAAATCATTGCACCGGGTGGTGGAAAATGTACCCCACCCCAAACAAGGTGGTGATACAGTGAGGATACG
>CM044448.1:28664649-28679113 GCA_024363595.1 Xenopus borealis
TTTAAACATGATTTGTGAAAAGGGTTTCCACCTTTTCTGGAAAGGGAATTAGTCCAGAGGTCTCTCTCCTTTATTGATAAATGATGGAATTAAATATTAGCATACGGCAGTAATACAGCAATGTAGAGGTTAAATAAACAATTAAACCCCTCCTCTGCCCCATCCCTGTAACATCAGGTTAAAGGAACAGTAACACCAAAAAATTAAAATATAATGTACAAATGGCCTGCAGGTGGCACTGTGCATACATAGGACTTTCTGTACAACTTGAAAGTGAAAGTAAGACTTACTGCTGTTATGTAAGGGCTGCATGAACCTGCTAATAAAGCATTGTTATACTCTCCTCATCCTCGGCTACCAAACACAACACAAGTGTGTTTGCTCCAGAAACGCTACTATAGTTCATATAAATAAGCTGATGTGTAGCAATGGTGAAAATTGAAAAAACACTATATGGCACAGGATAAATAGTGGATAACAAATAACACCATTATGTTCTACAGAGCTTATCTGCTGTGTAACCTGAGCCTTTTCTCCTGTGAATAGCTGTCCCCATTGCTACACAGCAGCTTATTTATATAAATAATAGTAGTGTTTCTGAAGCAAACACAGGAGTTTTACCTGTGCAGGGCAACATTGCATTATATTTTTAATACTTTAAAACGCTTTTATTTTTTTTATGTTACTGGTCCTTTAAATACTTACCTGTCTGTGTGCTTGAGCTCAGCAAAATGAACCCTATCCATTCCTGGTTCCCGCCCTCTACCTGTCACAGGTGATCTCACCCAGCCCTCTCCCACTTTCATGTCCCTACCAGAAGAGAGACACAGGTATTGTGTGTGTGCACGTGTGTTAGATATATATATATAAATCTATATAAAATATATAGATATGAATTTGTGTGTATGTGAGAGATCTATGTGTGTATATTGTTTCACTCTGTGTATTGAAAGCAGATAGACACCTTTGTGCTAGACACAGGCAGAATTCATTGCCGAGTTGGGAGTCTCTTAATGCGGATGGTTTGAAGACTTGGCACTCTGTGATCATATAATTGAAGTGAACAATGGTTTTTAAAATGTGTTGCCTATAGAATGAAAGGGCTGATCCTTTTAATATAGGGATGTGCACTGCAACCTTTTCTGTGTCATTCATAAATCCACACGTGAGTCAGGAAAATGCAGTAAGGCAAGTAGGTTAATCAGTTAGTTTCTTCAGCATTTGGCTTCTAGGGGATTCTGGGAGTTGTAGTTTCAAACAGCAAGTGGTTTGTGAGGTTGTCATCACTCCAGGAAAGGAATAGAGACATAAGGAGGGAACTGGCTTATGGCATTAAGTCAGATGTGCCCAAAAGGTAAATTGGGATCTACCAGTAGATCTTTAGCTGGTGAACAGTAGATCTCAATACACTGTCAACAAACAGCTTGTCTATATGACCCTCCTGTTTCGTTCTTTTCATTCAGATATTTATTATGCTAAAGTTACCTATGAAATAGTTGTTTGTTAAATATAGCAATATACATAGCCCCATAAATCAATATGTAAGTAATATTTTCCATAGAATGGAATGCTAACAAAGCTTTTATGGATGTAGATCATAACGGGAAATCATGACTAAAAGTAGACCTCGCATAAGTAAAGTATGGGCACTCCTGCATTAAGTTCTATACATTGCATGCAGCTAGGGTTGCCACCTTTTCTTAAAAAAAATACAGGCCCTCCTATATAGTTATCTTTTTTTCCTATTAAAGGGGAAGGAAAGGAGAAAAACCATACCTTGCTCCTTATTGGGATCCTAACATTGGGATCAACCACTAAAAATACTGGCCAGGCTGGTAAAATACCGGCCAGGTGAAAACCCTATATGCAGTCTATGCTTGTATTTCTTCGGCAGAGCAAGTTTATAATAATGGATGGAGGTGCATCTGTATAGCTCTGTATATCTCTGTACTCAGCAGCAACCCCCTCCATATGTAGTCCTATATACAGCTGCAGCCCCTTACCTCTGTATGCATGCCCCATTGGTCCTGTACCCCCAGAAATACCTCCCAACACTCTGAAATTACAGTTGTACCCCTCATTTGTTGTACAACTTGATTCTGCCACCCTGCACACATATATAGTTTTGCTCTAATATCTTTTATACAGCTGCAGGGTTGCCAGGTTGGCAGGTTTCCAGCCAAATTGGCCTATTAATTTAAAGCCCTGGCTGGTTTTGAAAGTACAAACTAGCAGAGGTATGAATGTGGGCTACTATTTAGGCCGTTGGCTGGTTTGTATTTTGGAAACCAGCCAAAGTTTTTTCTTGCCCTAATTTGCCAAGCCTGTGCCTCCCAATGTATGTTGGGTAATGTAGTTTTCGTTTAAAGGGGTTGTTCACCTTTGAGGTAACTTTTAGTATAATGTAGAGAGTGATATTCTGAGACAATTTGCAATTGGTTTTCCTTTTTTATTGTTTGTAGTTTTATAGATATTTAGCTTTTTATTCAGCAGCTCTCTATTTTTCAGCAATTTGGTTTCTAGGGTACACATTCCCCTAGCAACCCTGCATTGATTTGAATAAGAGACTGGAATATGAATAGGAGATGGACTGAATAGAATGAGAAGTCATAAAAAGTGGCAATAACACATAATACATTTGTAGCCTTACAGAGCATTTGTTTTTAGATGGTGTCAGTGACCCCCATTTGAAAGCTGCAAAGAAACAGAAGAAAATTGCAAATCATTAAAAAACTATGAAAAATACATAATGAAGACCAATTGAAAAGTTTCTTAAAATTTTCCCTTCTACACTATACCAAAAGTTAACTTGAAGGTGAACCACCCCTTTAACAATTTACCAACTGCCACCTTTAATGTAAGACTACAATACCCAGCATGCAATGGGACTGGCTTGTGTAGAAGTCGGGACTGGGATTTACCAGATTTTGGGCTCTGTACCCCAGTCTCCTGTCACTCTTAAGCATTCACGCATTTTCTGGTGAATTTCCTTAAATGCAGACTATTTTGGGGCAAAAATCTGCTGGCCACCAAAGTGTCTAGAGGTGGGCCTGTTATACCAATATGTATTGATCTGTATATGTATTAGGGCCTCATGGGCCCCCTATCTCCTGCCCCCCATCTGTAGTTACGCACCTGGTCACGGGTGTATCATTTTGCTTCATGGTAAAAAAAATGTAAAACGGTGAAAATTTTCATTTATCTTTTAGACTTTTTTTACACTGCACATATTGTGCTATTTTTGGGCTACTTTTCACGTGCCTCTTGGCTAGTTTTTGGCTGGTATTGTAGTTAACTTTGGCTGTTTATGAAAATTAGACCTGGCAACCCTGTCACAGCTGTGTTCCCCATTGCACACACAACACATAGAAGAGTGCTGTGCCTAGGGTTGCCATCTGGCCGGGATTTTACCGCCCTGGCCGGTATTTTTGATGGCTGATCCCAATATTATTAATAGGAAAAAAGAAAAATATATAGGAAGGCCGGTGGCAACCCTAGCTGTGCCCCATCTATCTCAATGATAGTTATGCCCCCAGAACAATACTATCTCCCTTGACATGACTTGTGCTCTCTGACTTGGTACCTCATCCCTGTAAAACTGTCCCCTCTCACTATACGGCCGTGCCCCTCCTGTACAGCTCTTTCTCAGCTCAGCTCCAACAAACAACCGTGCTCCCACCCTCACTATACAGCCATGTGCCCCTCGCATGTCTGTACATGTGTATTAGCCCCTCTGCAACTCCCAGTAGAACCAGTTGATCCTCATTGTCTGTACCAGTAGCCCCACACAGACGTGCCCCTGGATTGCACTGTGCAGAGAGGGTTGCCACCTGGCCGGTAAAAATGATGGTTGATCCCAATGTTATTAATTGGGAAAAAACATAAATATATATGAAGGCCGGTATTTTTTTCCAGAAAAGGTGACAACCCTTCTTGTGCCCCATATAAGGCGCAGCGGCCGTTTCTCCGGGGCACATAGCCTTCTATAGGGGACTCCCTGTGTTGCTGGAGTGGGACTAACAGCTATAAAAGGCAGAATATCCTGTGTTTGGGTTTGGATCTCCCTGTCCCACATATCCTCACATCCTCCTCAAATTCCTTCTCCTTGTATGGCCAAATCCCAGGCGGGAGGGCAGGCAGGGGGGTTAGGGCCACATCCCACATTGGCTGCCTTCCTCTTCTGCTATTAGAATCGGTGAAAGTTAGTGCAGAGCTTCCCTGGCTCCGGAGCAGCAGCCACACTGAGCAGCACTCACATACCTACTGCAGGTAAGACTCACTGGCACGTAATCACCAGCTGTGGAACCAGCACCCATTTGCTTCCACCTTCTCCCTCCATTAGATCCACTAAATATCCTTATTCTCACTAACATTGCTCATCCAGCTCATGTCTGCCACTGCTTCTAACCTACTCACTGCCCTGCCACCTCTGCTTGGAGGCATATTCTGGAAAGGAATAACTGGCAATAACAACTATAGCGCACAGCTGACATTGAAGTTGGGGGGTGGAGTGTCTGTCAGGGGATTCTGGGAATTGTAGTTGAACAACAGCTGGAGAGCTGCAGGTTAAATCATAGATGTGTGTATGTGCTCTTGGATCTAGTTACACTGTGCGGTGGGATGTTGAACCTTTATACCAGACTTTTAAATGAATATGCGGTTAATATTTTTACCTGGGACTTTTCACGATTCTATTGGCATATAAACAATCCTTTTCATGAAGTTTAGTGCTGGGGGTGCAGAAGCATTAATTGCCATTTTAAGGGCCAATGATTGAATCATGCTATGGGTCTGCAGGGGCCCCATTGGGTGAGGTTGGCATCACTAATGCTATATGATCCTGCCCAATGGCATTTTTAGACCTGTTGGGTTTTTGGGTAGATATAGGTCAAGCAAGGAGTTCTGAGTGCCCCATTAAGGGGTCTATAAGTAAAGCTGGCCATAGATGCAAAGGTCCGCTCGTTTGGCGCCATCGCCATTGGCGAAGACCTGTTGGAAGCCCCCCATACACGGGCAGATAAAATGGTCTAAATGACCAATATCAGCAGCTTTATCTGCCCGTGTATGGCCAGCATTACTTATTTGATCTGGAGGATCTAATTTGTCTCCCCTCCCCTTTATCTGACCCTTTATGAACAGTGTCAAGCAATGCTGGGGCAGCAGTATGAAAGCAGCAGGAGATTAGACAGTTATGTGGGGGATGCTGCCTGGGAAAATACATGCTACTGGTATATGATTGCGCAAGAGGCTCATCTCTGTGACATTTTAGCATAGGGGCCTATAGTTCTACTAAGGGTGGTGCCATTTAGATTTATAATAAAAATAACTTTATAAATGGTTGGTACTGATGTCATCTGTTCTAATTTGTGCTTTGTGATGTCACTTGTATAAGTCATATGATTTCATTCCATAATATGTATAAAATGACAAAGCCCATGCCTACACATTAATTATTATTATTATTGGCACAGGGGGGACCATAACACGGTTATTGTATTGCAAATCGTTATTGCAGATTGTAATTGCGCTCTCTTAAGAAGTGCTTGAAGGTGTTGTAATCTTTTGGAGCAAACATTGCGACTTTTTCAATAAGAAGTTTTTTTACATTGACAGCGCATTAGCGCAAAGTATAAAATTTGCAAACGCCCTTCCGCTGTTGGAAGTGACCGCTAAACAGTATATTGCATTCGCGCAAAGCAAAATTTGTTCTCGCAAAGCCTTAACTTTTCGCATTGCGAATAGTTTTTGCGTTACCGACTTGTATTGCATTCCCTATATGAATCTCCCTCATCAATTCTAGTGCAAAGCAACACAAAATGCATGGGAAGCAAAACTGCAGAATAACCCCAGAACCATTGCCTATAGGCAGGAGGTAAACTATAACTGTAAGTCTTTCTTCTTATTGTGCTTGTTAGGGGCCATTTCTGTGCCTTTCCCAAAGGAGGGTCCCTCTGTATACAAGAACAAAGATGTACATATATGGGAATAAGTAGAGTTCTACTGTTTATACAGCAATAACAGGGTGCCCAATACTCCACAGATAAATCAACAGCAGGAGGACCCCCCCATATACTATAGAGCAGGCAGTATGCGGCCCTCAAGTGCATTTTTATGACCCCTTCCTGCCCAGGGCTTGCATATTTAATAACGCTTAATAGTGGGCCAGTTATCAAGTTATCAGTCCATATTTTTCAGAGAACTGGCATTCTACACAGAAACGTTAGGAGTGGACACCCCCGCCCTTTGGTTTTGTTACTTACTGCTGTTATTACTATATATTACTACTTTATTACTACTAATATGTACCAACTGTTAGATTAATTAACCCTATAATCCACCTCCTTCTGAGCCATTTGTGCCTCATTGACAGAACTGGAGTCTGACTGTCATGTAGTAATACACACTATTGTGTTGAAACAGGAGGCACTTTGTGCTTAATGCACCTGCACTCACTAGCAGAAACTGCCACTCCCTTAACTACTCTCACTGTATTACCTCTCCCTGCAATTCTTCTACAAGTAGGTACTTAGTTATTTAAAGTACAGGCCTCTTAACGCTGGGTCAGGAGTGGGTGCAATGTACAGTTTTCAGTGCAGAAATAGTTGTGCAAAGTGCTATCATTGCAGGAGAGCAGATGGCAACAGTACAGAAGGGGAGGTATTCAACATATTATAAATATGTGGAATAGGGCTGCTGGATGTGGAAGGGCCCACTTTCTCACTTCTGTGCCTTCTAAACTGTTGTTCTACCACTCCCTACCACTCCCTACATTACTGTATGGCCTTACATATTTACTGTCAGGCACCATCTCTGTTTAATTTAATTTAATGTCTCACATGTTTCATCTCTGCTTCTAATGCTTTGCTCTTCCCAGAGGCTAATATCTCTATTGCTACTATAGGCACCATTTCTCCCTACTATACTTGCTTGCTATCCCACAGTCACACTCCCTTCCCAGAGACTATTATCCCACTGCTACTATAGGCACCATCTCTCCCTACTATACCTGCTATCCCACAGCCACAGTCCCTTCCCAAAAAAAAATATTTTTAAATTAAATATACTGGCATTTTTAGTCCTTTTTTAAAGATTAAGGCCATATATGGGCCGATACTGGCTACTGACTATACCTGCAGCTTATTGGATCTTGTATGTGACCAAAAATGGCCTCCATGACTATTATCTGATTGGGATGGCTGGAAAATCCTGCTGAGCATGGATGGTATGAGACCAAGTGGTCCTTTGATGACAGATCTACACACTGATTGATCAGATACTTTAAAGGACAAGCAGCTTTGCAGTTCTTCTATTACAAATCCTTGGGTCTGTACCAAGGGTTTAGCCCTAACAGAAAAAAAATGTATACAAGCTATACACACCCATCCTGATTAATTTAATGTAGCATGATCAGACCAGCTTTATACAAAAGAACTATAGAATATAATTAACAAAAGATATTTAATGTGAAGTGATCAGACCGGATTAGTATGAAAGAGGTACAGTAGATGGAGAACAATGAACAAAACAATGATGCCGGAAGCAACAGAAGTAAAGACATAACAGAGGAGTTTCATTGTGTAACCTCAGCATTCGTGGTGCCAGTTCTTCTCCAGTTTGGCTCAGAAAGAACCAGGACACAGTTTAAGATATTTTTTTATAGCATTCTTCTTGTGGGCCTTTTCCGAATGGGCTTGCTATAAAATATTATAAAGATCATGAAATCATCAAAAAACTGACATGGTTGTCCCTTATCCCTGGGGTGTTTAGTCTTTAGTGTTAGGCTTTGAACCCCTCCTGAATGGGTAAAACCATTGAAGGTCTATAGGATTGGGCAACCCATTGTAGGATAGTGTGCCTTTGTCCATCAGCACTGTAAACACACAACTGCGGGTAAACCCCCCGTGCAGGGCTGCTAGGTCTGTGGTTACAGGCCCCTTTCACAGGCCACCAAGCTTCTATTTCAGAATGCAGTGGCTGTGTTGTGTTGGCAGCTTTAGTGTATTTGGCATTGGCTGCAATGACAAATAAGATTATTATTATAACTGCGCCATTAACAGAGTCTATGGCTGTTTATTTCTAAATAAACAACACATATAAGAGCTGAAAACTCAATATGGAGTGCACAGTGTGCTCAGAAATATTACCCAACTGTCCTTCCTAAAAGTCAACACCCTAACACAGGAGTGAGGTGGGGTTGCCCCTAAAACTCAGCATATTACAGTATGTGGACCAGTAGAACAAGGCTTGCTTAGGTTAAAGAATATTGATCTAATATGAATGTTACAATTAAATGAATTATTTTTCAAACATTTCCTATCTTCACCAGTGCTCTCACTGCCCATTTGAGTATTCTGCCTGTCTACATTGGGACTGTTTTGGGGTCGGCAACTTCACTAGGAGTATGAGTGTACTTAGGGGCATAATTATTATGTGGTGTTAAAAACAGCAGAATCAATCACCAGGCATTGGTGTGTAAAAAGGTGTAAACATGGCATAATTTTTATTTATGCGCTTTTCTTTGAGCAACTTCTGTCAGAACTTACAAAGGTCTGAAGCAGTGTAACATAACGGCAGCAAATCTGGCATTCATATGAAGTAAAATAACATGCACCATGATAAATTCACCATATGGAGATTATCAGTAAAGTAATATTAAAACCCCACATATTATCCGTGAATTGTACAAGAAGCAACATGCAAACTTCCATTCTTAAAGCCATTAAAGGGGCAATTTACTGACTGGTTACTCTCATCCTTGTGAATATCTAGTTATTTGCTTCTTCCCTTATGTGCTGCTTTGGGTCCCAGGGCCGGGCCAAGGTACTTTGGCACCCTAGGCAAGGGGTTCAATCAGCGCCCCCCCCCACCCCGTTCTGTATGACCATTTCCCACCTATTCACTTTTTCTGAAATAAAGAAACCGTATAACACATTAATGAATCAAACTGTACATGTGCCAGCCAGCAGCACCCAAAAAATTGCCCCAATCTGTACCTGTGTCAGCAGCACCCAAAATATTGCTCCCAATCTGTATGTGTGCCAGCAAGCCAAATATTGCCTCAAATCTATACCTGTGCCACCAGCATTGCCCCTAAGTCTGTGCCTGTGCCACCATCCATTGTCCCCCAAGTCTGTAACTGTGCCACCAGCCATTGCCCCCCAAGTCTGTACCTCTGCCACTAACCATTGCCCCCTAAGTCTGTACTTGTGCCATCAGCTGGCCCCCTAAGTCTGTACCTGTTCCACAAGTCTGTACCAGCCATTGCACCCCAAGTCTGTACCTGTACCATCAGCCATTGCCCCCCAATTCTGTACCTGTACCATCAGCCATTGCCAGAACATCAGCAAAAATATTGCCCCAGATATGTGCCAGACAAAGGGCAAGTAAGAGGGAGGTGGGGACTGAAGTAGAGCAGAACACTGCTGCTGGAGACAGGAGTGAAGTTAAAACTTAAAGAAATAAAAAAAACATTTGTTCCCTTCTAAAGTGCGCCCCCCCCTATGACTGCGCCCTAGGCAGCCGACTAATCTGCCTACCCCTAGTTCCGGCCTTGTTGGGTCCCCAATTAAAATATCTCCTCTTGGCTCCATTAGGCTCATTTTGGACTCAGGATCTAGATTTTTTTGCTATTGGAAGGGTCTGTAGGCCCATGGGAAATGGCTGGAAGGGCAACATTACATAAATAGCAGTGAACTCATGGAATGAGTTTCCAGTGGGAGCAGAAGGAAGCATGTTAGTGGGATTCAACGTTTCTTTACTCAAACATCATGAAGGGTGGGGGGTATAATGGTAGGAAGAACAAAGAAGGATCTGTAATCCAATCCTGCACACACTGTACCCAGTGGCATAACTAGATCTTACTGGGCCCCACAGCAAATTATTTTTCAGGCCCCCAAAATGTCCAGTGGTTGACCTGTTTTACCAATATTTATTGTAATTGTATATGAATTAGGGCTTCATGGGGCCCCTATAGCTCCTGGGCCCCCCTGCAGCCGCAGGGTCTGCTTCCTCTGTAGTTACGCCCCTGACTGTACCAACACATCTGTATGATGTATGAGAGGCAACTATGTTTTTTAGAGGCTCATGGTTCCTTACTCTGCACTGTCTTTTTTTTTTTTTTATACAGTTTCCATAACCACACGCAACCATGTCCAGCAAGAAGACAAAAGCAAAGACTACCAAGAAGCGTCCACAGAGGGCGACTTCCAATGTGTTCGCCATGTTTGACCAGTCCCAAATACAGGAGTTTAAGGAAGCCTTCAACATGATTGACCAGAATCGAGATGGTTTTATTGACAAGGAAGATCTGCATGACATGCTGGCCTCTATGGGTAAATACACGACATAACGCAACTACATAATCAACATAGTATATTAATGTTTGCAGATGCTGGATATATGGCCGAATACACTACAGCACAATGACCAAGGCACAAATAGTTGCACCTGCTCATATTAGGAGAAGTCACTCAGAAATGCAAGGTTCATTTGTATTATATGTAAGATAATATATGTCCTTCTACAATCTGATAGGGTGTTAGTGGTTGCCGAGTTTGTTCCATAACCATATAAAGGTTGCCAGCTGAGTTATACAGGGAATCGTTCATATATGATAAAGGATAATGTACCCCTACTGTAAATTATAAGGATATTAGAAATCACTGGAGAGTTATACAGGGAACTCTGAGTATCACTTGTGTATTATAAGGCATAATGTACCCCATACTGTAAATCATAAGGATATTAGAAGTCACTGACTGGTTCTGTGACCATCTGTTATACAGGGAACTCTGAGTATCACTATTATAGGGGATAATGTACTCCTACTGTAAATTACAAGGATATTAGAGCAGTTCTGTGACCATAAAAAGGCACAAGGTTGTCAGCTGAGTTATACAAGGAATCGTTCATATATGATAAAGGATAATGTACCCCATACTGTAATTTATAAGGATATTAGAAGGCACAAGGTTATACAGGGAACTCTGGGTATCACTCATGTATTATAAGGGATAATGTAACCCTACTGTAAAATATAAGATTAGAGGTGTTCTGAGCCACATAAATGGTCAAAACTGAAGGTCATACTATGAAGATTATATAAATTGAAGGTGATATCTAAAAACACAGTGTCCCTTAGTAACATGACTGCCTGAAGTCACTTACTAGGTTGCCTCCAGATTAAAGCCTGACATAAACTTGAAGATCCGCTCATTTCTTCTGGGGGTAAAAACGGTCCACACCAACAAACCGATGCAGTCCTCTGATGGGATTTTGAAACCTGGCCAATCTGTCCAATATCTGGTCAATTTTCAGTGAGATATCAGTTGGGAAGCCCACCGGAAGGCCCCATGATGGGTCACTAAGCTGCCAACATTGTTTGTCGGAAGCTTTTATTGCCTTATGTATGGGCACCTTTAGGTTTTTGTTCAAGGAATTCAAAAGCCTTTAGGCTTTTATTACAGGATCCTGAGGGATGTAAAATCCCCTGCACCTTTGGATATGATAAGATGGGGGAAAGTTCTAGCTAAGCTGGAATGACCACAGTCTAGATGTCCAGATCTTATCCACAATTTTTAGATGGAAGTAATATGTGTTTTTATGTATATACCACTTCCCGTAAAAAAACATTTTCTGTCTGTAGTTACATTCCCAAATATCCCACAACTTCAGAAGGTGGTTGCTCTACACAATTGTTGAAGGGCTACTATGAAATTCATTGGATTCAGGATATTACTGTTTTTTACAGGTAAAAACCCCACTGATGAATATCTGGAAGGAATGATGAGCGAGGCCCCAGGACCCATAAACTTCACTATGTTCCTGACAATGTTTGGAGAGAAATTGAACGGCACAGACCCCGAGGATGTCATTAGGAATGCTTTTGCCTGCTTTGATGAGGAAGCCACAGGTACAGAGAAAACGGACATACTTTGATAACTCAAAATAAATTATCATCACTAGAGAAGATATTAGTGGTCTACCATGGGGACATTTAACCAAACGGTGAAGTTTATGATCATTTATGGAATGCTGATCTATTCTGTAAATATATATAATATATATAATATGTATAACTATATAGCATTCAAAAAGACCAGCAACACCGGGAGTTAAGTGAAACAAATAAAAAAGGAGGGGAACGAAACGTTAGGTCGGCTGTATGTGCAGGTATGAATACTATTTTTTATCTGTTTCACTAAACTCCCGGTGTTGCTGGTCTTTTTGAATGCTACATACATTTTCTTACCGTGCACCTGGGTACTAAACAATTTAAATGGTGTGCCACCCTATGGACTATAATATATATATATTTTATAGATTTTTTTTCTCACCCCACCTCTTTCAATTCAGGATTCATCAATGAAGACCACTTGCGAGAGCTCCTCACTACAATGGGTGACCGTTTCACAGATGAAGAGGTGGATGAGATGTTCAGAGAGGCCCCAATTGACAAGAAAGGCAACTTCAACTACGTGGAATTCACCCGCATTCTGAAACACGGGGCCAAGGAAAAAGACGACTAGAAGCTACAACACTGGCCTGTGGCCCTAAATGAAGGAGATGCTATGCAAATGATGGGCAGCGTTTAGGTCTCTCAATTTGTAATTATTTAATATGAGAAGCCTCCCCATACCAAGCCAACTGTGGCAGTGGCCATATTTAAAATCCTCCACCAAAAAAGACTGTAATGCGTCCACCTCACCGTAGATGCTCTATTGGGAAGACATTATATTAATAATATATAAATAAATCAATTTATTCAAGAGTTGTGTGGAACAAGGGTGTAGCCTGCTCTTATCTTACCATGTGCTGTTTCTAGCACCAAAAACCAGCCCCATGAGGCAAATTCTGCTTTGTCTAAGCTGACTGCACCATTGTATCTGCCACTTCCCCCTCCTGCCACAGTTCTGATCGTTTGTGGTTTTGATCTAAATAAAAAGAGGTTAGTATGTGTCCTTGAACTTTTATGGTATCCATCGGTCAATTTTCTTAAAGTATCACAATTTTGAGTAAAGTTGGCCTAATAAACCTGCTGACCTGCTGTCCCTCCAGACCTAGTTGGCAACTCATGGGCCTGTGCATAGGACCCATGAAAAAGGTCCTGCCTTCCTGATATCTGCCTGAAAATCAGGCATATAGGCATAACAGTCCAATAGGTTTGAAAATCCCTTTAGGACCACATCAGTCCTCATTAGATGGCCATCCATAGGGCCTGTTTTATGATCCGTTGCTGATTGGCCCTGCACATGGGTGGCTAAAGGTAGCAGTGTGCACCTAGGGATCAAGGATAAGTAACGGCCGATGCCAGATGTGACATCAAAATGAATGTTTCTGTTTGCTAAATTACTGGGATAATAAATAAAAAGTACCAAAAGTGTCATGCCATTTAGTAAACCTGAATGAAACCTCTAATTCACATTACCTATGGCACAAGGGCAACTGCCCAGGGCTTCTTATGAAAGGGACTTGGTTCAGTTGCATCAGGAATGGAGTTGGGTGGATCAAGGTTATGGCCAGGCAGGTGTATGAGGGCCCACTATTATTAAGGGAAGCTTGATATCAAATACCATTAAGAGAAATATAACACAAAACTATAAAACCCTAAGCATATATAATCGTTGCTGAATTCTTGGCTTGAAGGCAAGCTTTAGTTGCATAAAAAACATGTATACTGCCAAACAAAGTCTCCTATAGGTTGACAATGCGCATAGGGTCTACCAATAGGCAATCGCAGCCCTCATTTGTTATTCTAGGAAATGCTTGTATGCTTATGTTGCTCTGCAACTTTTTAGTACATTTAAAAATTGCTTATGGGTAAAAAAAATATTGGGAACCCCTGGAATAAATTGTGCAGCCTTGGATAGAGACAGCAGATGGCAGTGTTGAAGCTGGGAAAAGAATAAACAAATTCGGAGCGATCTCGACATGGAACTTGGTCAGTTATCAATTAAAATTGGTGATTAGTCATTTATAATACACAAAAGCTGTGAATATCTTGTAAATGATATCCTTATAAACGGTGAGTTCTGATGTCATCAGTTATAAATGGTGAGTTCTGATGTCAGGTCTGTCACATGACTCACTCAAACTTGTGTATTATAATAAATAAAATACCCCCAGCCATTTGCAAAATATGAGGATATTAGAAGTTACCTTGGAGTTCCATGGCCTGTATAAAAACACGAGGCCGAAACTCCTCAGTAACATATATTTTCCTTATATTTTACAAGAAGGGATACTTTATTCACCATGTAATTCTCCTCCCGTTTTAAAATATCAAATTATTATATTTTATGTAGTGGTAGAATTGTTAGAAAGGAGCACCTAGCTGTCACTTCAATATGACATTTCCCTTGTCATGGTTACACATTAAATATTAACAGCATATACAGGTAAAATTCCATTATCCAGAAACCTGAATTACAGGATGGCTGTCTCCTATAGACTACATTTAGGCTGG
>CM044448.1:28687575-28719443 GCA_024363595.1 Xenopus borealis
TTTTTTTTTTTTAAACAATCCAGTTAGTTTGAGGCTGGATCTCCAGAAGTGACAGCTGGAGAGGGAGGGAATAGAGAGAGGGGGAGAGTCATGAAGTTCCTGTTTCTGTTTGAAACAAAGAAAAGAGTCAGTTAAAAAGGGGACACACACACTGTACACAGACAGTATTTGGAAGAGGAAAAGTGGGGGAACCCTTACACTAAACCACCCCCCCCCTCATCTCTCAGACATGGATGCGACCAGTAAGTGGATGTGAAGTTTGTACTGTCTGTGGCCTGGGAACGTGTGGGCGGGAGTTTGGTTTAGGAAGTTACTATTTGCACTGTGAGGAGGGATGTTCTGATTACAGGCGGCTTGATTGTTTCCCATGTGCTCTTGGAACGCCTTTGTTCCATGCTGTCCAACGCTAACCCACAGTTTCCACTTATCACTTCTACTGGCCCACGCTGACACCTGTAAAACACTAACACTGTGTCTATTTTCACTTTTCTTCTTTCATGTGCTTCCGATATGGACTTGTTTTGGAAATCTCTCTCTCTCTATGGGGGTAATGTAAAGTTACAATCGTTGCATGAAGTTCCAACTCTTTGCAACTGTTCTCTGTATATTCTATATATTATTAACAATGGGGGTGGGGTCAGCTGTTTTTATTTATCAGATTTGAGGGGAAGTTGTTTGTTCGTTATTGAGAGTAGGTAAAATTCAAGTTCCAACAAACGTTGAGTTTCCTCTTTGCACGTACACAACCCCCCCCCTCCATTCCAAAGCTTTTTAAGAAGAAGAGAAGGGGGTTGGAGAGAGGGGAATCTCCCATTTGCTCCTGAATTGGCAGCATTGATCTTCTATTCTGCTTGTTTTGGAGGGAGATGGGTTTTTTTGTCTTTGCATTACAAGAGAGTGAAGGGGGTGGGGGTGAATTCCTCTATTGTGATTGTGCATAGGATTGTTGTGGGATTGCAGGAAGACAACACATGCACACTTTTGTATTTGTCATGGAGGGGAGGCTGATTGCAAGGCATGGGATTATGTTTCAGTCAGTTTTTAAAGAGGGAAAAAAATCACTTTAAGACAAATGTCAATTGTTGTTGGGGTTTTATTGTATAAAAATACATCTGAATAAAAGGTATGGGACCTGCTATCCAGAATGGGGCTTTCCGGATAACAGATCTTTCCATAATTTGGATCTTCACACCTTTAAGTCTACTAGAAAATCAATCAGTGCCTCTGTATTTTCATTCCTTTTTGCTCCAGACATAGGCATAACTAGCAAATAAGGATGATCCTGGAGAACAGTTCAGTGTATTTATATTCTCTTAACACGAAGATGGAGAAAGAAGCAATAACATTTATAGCTGTAGCGTTAAGGTGGCCATACATGGGGAGATCTGCTCGTTTGGCGATGTCACCAAATGAGCGGATCTCTCACCGATCTGCCCACCTTGAGGTGGGTGATATCGGGCTGATCCGATCGTGGTCCCTAGGGCCCAATGATTAGATCAGAATGGAGGAGGTATGGGCAGTCAGATCTCAGGACCGCATCAACGAACAGATGCGGCTGCGATCAAACTGGATTATTAGTCCCGTCCGATCGACATCTGGCCAACTTTCGGCCTGAAATTGATCGGATAAACCTGCAGGAGGGCCCCACGTACGGGCCGATAAGCTGCTGGCTCAGTCTGTCGGCAACTTTTATCAGCCATTGTATGGCCACCTGTAGACTCTGTCTTTATAAAATTGGCTAGTAGATGATATGAAACGTGATTGTTTAGTCTGGCCACTGATTGTTCTACAGATATGGGACCTAATCTCCAGAATGCTCGGGAACTGGGGTCTTCCAGATGACAAATGTTTACTTAAAGGGCACCTATCATCAAAAACAGTTACCCCCAGCCAAATGTGCAGCCCGCATTCCGGTTGAGGTTACTGGTGTTTAAAAAAAAAAAAAAAAAAAATGCCCGGTGCTAGCGTACTCGCACCGGGATGGAGCTCCCGGTGCGAACCGCCATGACAGTCTCGGCGCATGTGCATTTTTGCGTGACGTTAGGCGCATTTGCATTAATCAGTCAGTGTTGAGGCCGCTTTTCTTAATGCGCATGCACCTTACGGTCTCGCGCGTGCAAATTCGCATGCACCGAGACTGTCATGGTGACCTCACAGTACGAGTGAATCTTATTGAGTATGGCCATTGTGGCAACATTATTTCTGCCATCCCCCTGCTTACAGTGAATGGGAATTGCCACTATGGGCTTGGTGCTTGCCTCGCATAGTTGGACCCAGTACATAGCTAGGGTTGCCACCTGGCCGGTATTTTACCAGCTTGGCCGGTAAAAATGTTATTAATAGGGGAAAAAGATAAATATATCGGAAGACCGGTATTTTTTTTTTCCAGAAAAGGGGCAACCCTATGCATAGCAGCCATTTCCATTCCCTTTGAGTGGAGGGAGATTTCTATCATTTTGCTTACTACTGATATGCATGAAGCCACTGAGGTGCGAAAATGCTACAACTTTTACAGCCATTAGCCTAACGGGGACCATGTAATATTGAGGCATTATTAACATTTATTTCTATAGCGCCAACTTGTTTCGTAGCGCTGTCAGATCAAATACATACTCTGTCCTATATTGGAAAGTTTTATGTATATTGATTTTTTTAAATGCTCAAAACATTCCAAAAAGTGCCCCCACATTCATTTCTTACAAAATGCCCCAAACACGTAGATGTGCCACTGGCTTAAATCCACCCGTGGTAGAGGAATGGAGGGGGGGGGGTGAAACAGGGAGTTATAAGATGCAGTGTTAAACCAAAAGGTTTCCAACCCCCCCCCACCAGCCCCCAAACAAACACAAGACAATAGTGCAGTATCTCTGCTTACAGACTCCATGCTGCTCTGTGTATTGGTGTTTGCACTTAAAGAAGATGCGGCATAACGTTATCAGGAGCAGTTTCACAATATGTTCTGCTAATCCATTTGCTAAGTACCACACTGCAAAATATGTTTATGCTATATGATTAAAGCATAATGATATTAAAGAGTGCTCCTATTTGGGCTTCCTACTGTCCAGCCCTGTAGACCAGAAGTAAAACAAAATCCAAAAACAAAACTTTTTATGCAAGTCATGAAACTTTTGAGTATCACTCATAAATTATAGTACCTTATCCCTTATCCATGAGTGAAATTCAGGGGCAAATTTATCATTATTCACTAATTGGAAGGCTGAAAGCCCCTTTCGAATTCGGCTGAAATTCGATAAGCATTCGACTATCGAATAGTTTTAGGCTATTTTTACTTCGCTATTCAATTTCTCGATAAAATTGTACAATCGTTTAATTTCACAGAAAAAGAGTAAAATTTCCTTCGAGCGCTCGAAAAATTCGTAGGAATCGATCGTACGAATGGTTTTCGAGCAGTTGATAGAAAAAAAAGCCTATGGGGGGCTGCCCATAGGCTTCTATTGCAATTCGGTAGGTTCAATCTGGCGAGGTAGGCAGTCGAATAAAAGTTTAAAGATAAAGTACTTCAATCATCAATGGTCGAATTATCGAATATCCAATCATTTGATCTATTCGATACGCTCAAAACTTTGCGTATTTGATGATCGAAGTGGCCAAATTTGCATATTCGAATGTCCGATAAAATCGTATGATCGGAATTCGATCGAACTTATAAATATTCACGTGAATTTTGTAAATCTGCCCTCCGTGTTCCCTGTAATGCAGCCCCTAGGCTTTGTACCTTTTATATTGGCACATAACCCCTCAGTGACTTCTAATATCCCTATAATCTACAGTAGGGGTACATTATCCTTGTAAAACATGAGTGATACCATGTGTTCTCTTTATACCCCAGCCTGCAGCCTTGTGCCTTTATATGGTCACAGGACTCCTCAGTGACTTCTAATATCCTTATAATTTACAGTAGGGTTTACAATATCCCTTATAACACGTGGGATCTAGTTCCTTGTATAACTCCGTGTTTAGCTTTGTGCCTTTTATATGGTCACAGAACTCTTAGGTGACTTCTAATATCCTTATAATTTACAGTAGTGGGTACATTATCAATACTTTTAATGTATTTGAATGAATTTGCATACAGCATACAAGAAGAGACATATGGCAGTGCAGGACAGACACACCACAATATGACATAACAAATATGATTTAAACATCACGAGTGATGTACGGATACAGTGTGTTATGGTTCAGCTGTTGTTTATTTACTGGTAGCCATGTGGCAACACACAATTCCTTCCTGCTAAAAGCAAGTAGTTGTGTTTTATGAATGAAATTGCAGGCGACTACGAGTCTGATGAATGAGGACAAAGAGAAGGAAGCAGGTTCTATTGTGCATGCCGCAAACATACTGAGGTACCATAAAGGGATACAGCCAGTTTCATTGCCATTAGAAAGCTCCCATGCCTGGCCTAAGCTCTTATGAGACCTACAGAGAGTAGCATCATGCAGCTTGACTGGCATGCCAGGGCAACAAAGGGGACAGGAGAATTGAACTTGTGCCTCTTTGAGTCGGTCCCCCTTCACAGTGCCTCCATCTCAAACCTGTTGCACTGAAATGGTTCATAGATTTGACTGAATGTTTGCATCTTCCCACAGACTTAGTGATTGACCATGAGATGGACCCCAGCCTCCATACGGACAGCGGGGAAGATGAAGGCAGTTCAGAGCATGATGTTTCAGGATCCAAGAGGAAAAGAAGAGGAAACCTCCCAAAGGAGTCTGTTAAAATCCTCCGGGACTGGCTTTTTGAGCACCGGTTCAACGCTTACCCATCTGAGCAAGAGAAGTTGAGTTTGTCTGGGCAAACCAACCTCACGGTCCTGCAGGTGAGTGGCCTGATTGTAGGGGTTTGGTCAGTTGTTGGCATTTGTGATTTCTGGAGTTTTGCTTATAACACAATAGGATAGCCATGGGTGGTGATAAGGAAGGTTGTGCCTGAGAGGCAGTGGCAACGTGGCAATGGTAAACCTGAATTTGGTTGTGGGGATGAGCATGAAGAAGAGAATATGTTGAGTAATGATGGTTTAGTAACAGGTCGTTGGAGTTTAGTTCACTGTCTAAAATTGAATATTTTGCTTCTCTTTCTACAGATCTGTAACTGGTTTATAAATGCCCGCCGGCGTGTTTTACCTGAGCTGTTGCTCAAGGATGGGAAAGACCCAAACCAATTCACAATTTCACGAAAAGGTGGGAAGTCACCAGAGATGTCTTCACCAAAAACACCTACATCTCTGCCAAGCGTCTTGGTGATGCCTCCTGCAACGGCTGTCCCTGCAAGGATAGTCTCTGTGCCTCTGCTGTACCCTGTAGCACAGCCCGTGCCTAACTTGCCAACCGTTCGTCATGACCTCATCTTGCCAAATATGGTGCCCACCATTAAGACTGAACAGAGTGGCACAACTGTTTTATTGCCCAAGAAACGGGCCCAGAGCCCAACAGATGAATTTGTCAACACACCACCACCTTCACCCTCCCCTCCTCTGCTGTTTGGAGGGGCAAGTATTAGCAGACTAAACATTCTAGCCCAAGTGGCAACAATGTGCATGGCAGAAATGGAAGCTGAAGAGTCAAAAAGAGAAGCTGCCCGCTCTGCTCTTACTGCATTGTACAAGGCTGCACCAATTACAACCAGCGCCCCCAATTAGAGTTGTGCTGTCCCATTGCATAAAGAGGGGGTCACATTCATGAACCTCCCCTGCTTGGACTCTTTTGCAGGGCACTTGCAATGAATGCTGGGGAGAAACAAGTATTTAAACATTTTGTGACCAAGAAGGACCCCAAAATGATGCCCACACATGTCTTCCATGTCTGCAAAGAATGCACAGCCCCTGATTCGAAATTCGGGGGATCCTTTGCTGCATGTTGGATTGGAAAGTGAAAGAAAGGTCCAAATATATTTTCACATAAAATAACCTTTTATCTGTTTACATTGAATATTTATCCCTTACTCCTTCCCAGCAAAGTGCTCAGTGCTGTGTTAATATGCTGCTACCCCCTCCCCTTTTGTGCACTTTATAGGTCAAAATGGCCGCCGGTTACTCAGTGTGCTATATATTATACACCACTACAGAGTCTCTTGGAATACACGCAATGATTGAGCCGAGTCTGTCATACTCGGCACCACTGTACACATTAGTTTGGTAATTACGCAAGTGTGCTTAAGGGGATGAGATTTACGTTGATGTTGTTGACTAATCCTCATTAAATGAACTTCCTTTCTGACACTGTTTGACAACATTGGCCTCTCCAGCTGTTTTGGAATGACTACAGCTCCCAGCATCCCAGAGAGCATGTTGGGAGTTGTCGTTTCCCAACAGTGAGGTCGATAGAAGTTGTCTAAAACTGTTACGAGTTTACTTTTTTTTTTTTCAATTTTATTTTGAACTGTGAATATGTAGTAAATACCATGTATCTATTACTCCTTATGTATATTATCCAGTATTTAGTGCAGAGAAGGTGAATTTGCTCTCTGACTTTATGTAGACTGGAAAGCAGGACAGAGGAATGTTTTAGTTCCTTTGTTGCCTTACAATATATGTCATTGATTGCCTTCTCAGCAGGGTGTATATATATATATATATATATCTGCTCTGATCCTTGTCTGTACCTTGCATTTGGACCTTTAACCCCCCAAGCTTCCTCCTTGGTCCCGACTATTCCCCTATTTAGGCCTCCCCTGACAGTAGGCACAGTTTATTTTCTGCATATTTGAGGGAACTGCCCTATTGCTTGCAGCATTTTGTATTGAACAATATCTTCTTGACCATTGGGCTCAGTCTACACAAGCAAATTCAGGGAGATTAGTCACCCCAGCGACAATCGCCTCTTTTTCAGGGGGGCAATCTCCCCTAACTGCCTTCTCCCTGCCCTCTGCCTGCTAAACTGTAAATTGCCTGCGGCAATTCACACGGAAAGTTGCCTTGCGAGGAAACTTCGGGAAAAAAACGGCTGCGTTTGAATTGCCGCAGGCAATTTTCAGTTTAGTGGACAGGGAGAAGGCTGATTGATTGAGATTGTTGACCCGAAGAAGAGACTATTTGTCGCTGGGGCGACTAATTTCTCCGAATCTACTTGTGTAGACTTACCATTAGGGGAGCTGTTATGTGCATGTGAGAAGGAGCCATCATATTGCTTTCTACAGCTATAGGCTGAAATAACAGGAGTATTGCTAATTATGACTAGATGGTGCTGTTCTACAATTGTCAAGAAACGGACAATATGGCAGCTACCACTTGGGCATACATTATATGGAAATAACTGGAGGATGAGCCCTGACTATATATTATGTATTTTACCTTTTTTTAAAAGGAGCAATTATCTGAAACTGGTCCATAGAATGGTTTAACACTCCCATTTTCTTTGCATTCCTTTTCTCATGGCAATTGTAAACAGGGAGAGTTGGAGCTTACTACTTTTAGTAGCCAGGGGACCAGAATACCCTCCAATGATTTCAGGCCTTTTCCATGGACGTTAAATGTCCCTTTGTTCCATTGTCCTTAATGAAGGCTCTGTTACATCATGTTGTCCTTTCTGCTCTTAGATAGAAAAATACCCAGAACTGCCTCTTGCATTGCACCTCCTGAGGTGGAACTAGGATCTATAGCAGAAGTAATCTCGCAGGTATGCTAAGAAGGGCTTTGCTTTGCCTGTAACAATCTATCCACATACATTGTCTGCTTTTACGCTTTCATAAAATTGGGGAATTGTTTTCTGTTGACATTTTCAACAGTTCACTAAAAGAAGGCTTCCCAACATTAGGCAAGTGAATCAGACTGCAAAACTACAGCTCTGAAGTGCCTGCTGGGAATTGTAGTCTTGCTATAGACAATGAGATGCCGGCTGCTCATTGGGTGCAATTCTGACTCGTAAGCAGTCCCAGTCATTGTACTTGTTTTACTCCCTATTGGCCACTAGATGGAGAATCATTGCCACAAATAAAGCCTTGTGATAAAAGTGCATGCAAGTTAAATTTCAGCCTTCCTGTAATTCTGGATTAAAATGGCAGAGCTTTTATTGAGCCCTACAGCTCCTCTAGTAACCACTGCATCTCTATATACTGTAGAGAATGTTATGGTTAAGCCCCTCTTGCTCATTGGCAGAGAATGACTTCTGTACAAGCCTAAGGCAACTCATTTCCAATAAGGGAAAATTAGCCCCATGTCTAAATAGGCTGTTGATAAAGATTTTATGTTAGTGCAATGTCTTTATTATAATAATAATAGGATGGGGTAGAATAGTTTGCATTTTGGATCAGAAAGGAACGTCTTGTGATTCCATTTAAATTACCTCAGTTTTTCAGAACGTTCATGTTTTTCCTCAAGCCGTAGAGTCATTAAATTATATAAACGAGATCTTTAGGCGTAAGCTGAAGCAATGGGAGTGTCTCTGCTCCACAAGTAGCACCCGTTGCCTGTAAATCTCATTTATTGGGTTTTATGGTACAAACTGTATGAATGTTTTAACAGATTATGTCTGTGTGCATTTAAAAAAAAAAAAAATATGATTTGTAATAAAAATGTGTTTTGGAAAGCTACGAGACCATCGTTGTGTTTCTTCAGTAGGCCTGGTTACTGGAGTATTGGGCTTGCTAGCCAGTTTGCTGGATATCTGGAAGGACTAGAGGCTGCATGAAGTGGACTAAGGATTATTGGGTAGAACTGCTGGGAGTGAGGGAGAACACGGTACAGAGCTACAGTGGTTGCTCCCTACATCTTCAGGGATGGGTGACATGAGTTCCTGGAGCCTACCAGAGAATCTGATGATATGGGCCAACTCCCTGGTATTACCCTAACCTCAACCCTCCACTCCACACACACATCCTAAAATGGTCCATAGGGCTTTTTGTGAAAAATGCACTTGTGGAGAACCCCCAAAACTCAATGGTTCCTCCAGCATAGAAGCAGTACTTTGATGTAAATGTATGGGTGACCCTGGCCTGTAAAGATGCCCATTAACCACAGTGGTACCAGTTGATGCCTCTGTAAAGCAATGTGTAATCCATTCAGTACTGTAGATACTGTTGATGATCGGCAGAAGTCTGCTAAAGATGAACTTAGGGGGTTCCCCACACCCACAAAATGTTACTGCCCTAAGGATACCACAACGTATATCCATAGACTTAAAGGACCAGTAACATCAAAAAATTTAATTGTTTTTAAGTAATAAAAATATAATGCAGTGTTGCCCTGCACTAGTAAAACTGCTGTGTTTGCTTCAGAAAAACTATTGTTTATATAAATAAGCTGTTGTGTAGCAATGGGGGCAGCCATTCAAAGGAGAAAAAGCTCAAATTACACAGCAGATAAGCTCTATAGAACATAATGTTATCTGTTATCCATTATTTATCTTTTGCCATGTAGCTTTTTTTCAATTTCCGCCATTGCTGCTGTTTATAGGAACTATAGTAGTGTTTCTGAAGCAAACACACCGGTTTTACCAGTGCAGGGCAACACTACATGATATTTTCATTACTTTAAAACACTTAAATTTTTTTGGTGTTACTGTTCCTTTAAGATTTAAGTAAAAGTTGTTTAGTTGGTCATGCACATGCTGCTTAAAAAATTTCCCTTCCGGATGGTGTTTGGGGCCATTGGGGGAGTCTGCTCGACTGATCTCTAGACAAAAATCGGCCAGATATCTGTCAGGCAGGTTTGAAAATCCCATTGGATGAGGACCGCATCCATGCATCAATGCCTTCTTCACCTAACGGGTATCTATAGGCCCAATTTGTAATCTAGTCGCTGGCACTTGAGCCAGTAATCGGATCAGCCTGATTAGGCCCAGCACTAAGGTGGCTAGATTGGGCAGAAATCTGTTTGTTAGTATTTCAAAGCATATGACCAGCTTTAGTATGAGCAGATCTGCAGTAAATACAACAAACAGCAATACAGGTGAGATTAATGAGAAATAAGCCCCCCAGATGACCTTACATTAGGATGAATACATTCATCCTAATGAGGGGCCAACACACAATCCTATATGCAGTGACTGGGTAAAATTAGAAGGCCAGAGGGGACTATTGAGAAAGAAACTGCTGGTTCTTGAGGATCTGTAAATGCTACTGGGATAGTGGAGCCACTGTAAGTGATCTGGCTTCCAGGCCTGTAGCAGGAAGAAAAATCATGTTAAATGCCTGATGAAGAAGGGGCTTTTGTGGAACGCTGCTTGGCATCTGCTGGCAATTTCCCCTTTAATCTCTCTGCTTATAGAAGAATTAATGAGAATTTAACATGAATAAAAGGCATGAAAGATGCAGTGGCTGCCATTCTCGTCACCCCAAGATAAAAGAACCAAGCGGAACAAGAAAGAATACATCAAACTCAGCAGTGCACCTGCCGCTGGAAAGCCAATTAAAATGGCTCATCCTAATGATGCTGCGGGAAACGAGGGTGATCCGACAAAAATCTGTCAGAGGGTACGGCAGCTGAAATGAGCTGAGAATTGGGCTGAGCAATCAAAGATAAACACCAAACCAAAGTGGCTTTGAAGGAACTACAAATCCCAGCATTCTCTGCATGCTTTCCAAAATACTAAGTGTAAAGAAACTTCTATTCAACTTGCTTATAGAGAATCCAGGTTACTCATTTACATGTGGTACTGGCGGGACCACCATAAGCCCCCTGGACCCCCCAATCGCAAAGCTCCCTTCGGCCACCCTGCCCAAACCACAACCCCTTCTTCAGCCCCCCCCACTCCTGCCACCTGATTTATGCAGTTGCCTGGGAGTGTCTGGGTTTTTTCCTGGTGTCCCGTTGACCCAGTCCAACCCTCGGTGTGTGTGTGGTGAGGCAAGATGGCATCAAGGGAAGAAGCTGAAACTGTTGGATAGTATATTGAGTCATATATAAGACAGTGCCATGGTGCACAGGCAGTTTTATTGTGGCCTGCACTAGGGTTCTGTATTGAGTCAGATGGCCTGGTTCCTAATTAAATCAACACATCCAATGATCGGTTTGGAATAAGCATATTGGAAAAATAATCTGCCTCCTAAAACTTTAGGGATCTGATACAATAGCAGTTTTTGCTGCATTATCCTGCAGTAAGTTGTAATTCATTCAACCGGAGGGGAGTGCAGCAAGAAATGCATGCTATTCAATTAAACAAGCTCATACTCACACAGGCACTTGTAAGTGCTGAATGCAGGTGGAATGCGGTATTTTGTGTTCCACCTGCGTCCGGCTCTTACTTGTGTCATTATGAGGACAGCACCATAGAGAAGAATTGCCTTCATCTGGGCCTGAGCTCCTCTGCAGCTGAATGCATTGAAACAAAATGCAGAGGAGTGCAGCTCATGTGTTAGAGCCCTTAGCTGCTGGTCACATGACACATGCCAGGGCTTCCTCTCCCAAAAAAGAAAAGAAGCAAATGTGTGTAGTTGGAGACAAATAAAATCACCTTTTGTAACATGATGAATTTATACATATGGATCTTCATCGTATATTTCTGGACTGCAACATCTAACCGAATTAATGTTACTGTTTATTAGGACCAAACCAGGTCTAAAATGATCAGTTAAAATGACTTGTTTCATGGACTGAACCAGTGAAGATTATTTACCAGGCTTTTTCTCTGTAATGGGTCTTCCTTTAAGCCCCAATGCTGCCAAATGGGCTGGTCCCCTCCCAGTGAGAGAGGTGAGAGAGCTCAGTCACTATTCTAAGCATACATGTCTCCTCAACAGTAAGTTGTGTTATCTTCTGCTATAGTTATTGTTTGCTGTGCCGCAACTTTACTGAGTTGCATATAGTGAAGCCCTGCATGGTGCATTCCAAGATGGTTGCTGTAACGTCCACAGGCTGAGCAAACGCCCATTACACTTCAAGAAGATTTTGCTATTAATTGATGTTTAATGTATATTACCTTTTACTGCATGCTTTTATATTCTAAAAATCCTTTAATGTCCCGTATATTGTACTAACTACCTGTTATAATTTAGGTGGGCTGTTGGCTTTGCAGTATGTGTGACCATTTGTATCCCTGCTGTTTTACAGGTATGTTATTTCCTTTATTTTTATTTTGTATATTATATTGCACTCAAAAATTGTATCCACTATACGATCGCTGTTCCTGTTCTCTTAAAGTGCGTTTAGATCTACGGGAGGGGGGCTGGTGGCCTTGCAATATACATGGTATTGTTCTTTCCAGCCAAGTGCACCCCATCTTTCATAAAAAAAAAACTAAAAACATGTCTGCTTTTACATCAAGTCCTTTAAAGGAGAACTAAAGCCTAAAAAACGAACAAGGCTAAAAATGCACTGGGTTTATGTGCTGCCATGTAGTAATTATCCATATTAATTGCTAATCAACCTTATATTGTGACATTTCTATTCTATGTGTACTGTATATTGTGAGTGGGTCCCTAAGCTCAGTAAGTGACAGCAGCACAGAGCATGTGAATCAGTGAATCAGAAAAGAAGATGGGGAGCTACTGGGGCATCTACTGGGGAGACACAGATCTTTAGGTCAGTGACACACGGGCAGATTCAGAGAGATTAAGTCACCTGGCGACTAATCGCCTGTTCTTCTGGGAAACAATCTCCCCGAACTGCGTTTGTGTGTCTTCCCTTCCTGTATAATGAAGAGTCGCCTGCACTAAGCACATAAGGCACTTAATTTTCCGAAGTTTCCCAAAACTTCAGGCGAGTTCGGAAAACTAAGTGCCGTGTGTGCTTAGCGGAGGCGACTCGTCATTATACGAGAAGGGAAGACACACGAAGGCAGTTCGGGGAAAATGTCGCCAAGAATAACAGACGATTAGTTGCCAGGCGACTAAATCTCGCTGATTCTGCCCGTGTGTCAATACCCTTACTGCTAGAGGACTGTGGTTGCATTGGGCCAGCACAGAAGCCCATAAACATACTTTCATGACACTGTTATTATATAACCAACACCCTGTGACACTTAAACTTTCATAGCACAATGACACAGTGTGGATCCAGCATTTTAAGACCCTCTGTGGCACCAGCATTTCCACTATGTGGCCCTAGTACTTCAGAACACAGATGCTGCAGCAGCATTTAATGACAGGCTGGCCTTCAGCTCTTCTTTCCAGCATTAAAGGACAAGGAAAATGTAAAATAGAATAAGGCTAGAAATGGTGTATTTTGTATACTAAACATAAACATGAACTTACTGCACCACAAGCCTAATCAAACAAATGATTTATGCTTTCAAAGTTGGCCACAGGGGGCTGTCATCTTGTAACTTTGTTATACATCTTTGCCTGACACTGGCACTGCACATGCTCAGTATGGTCTGTGCTGCTTAGGGATCGTCATAAATGATCAAAAAAACAAAGCTGCTTGAGTTCTGCATGGCTGGTAAGTAAGGCGGGGGCTCCCCCTGCTGTTCATAAGTATGATTGTTTCCCTGCCAGAAGTTAGGGACCGTCTGACAATTCCTATCCACAGCAGTAAATGAAGGGAGAATTTTACTGCATACCGGCAGGTTTCTTATAAAAACAGTACATATTTTTTTAATGAAAGTATATTGGAGATAGATTTCTTTTTGATTAAAGAAAGTAAAAATGGGATTTTTTTTCTTTGCCATTCCTTGCCCTTTAAATACAATCAGTCCTGAGGTGCCCCTAAGCCACTGGGTCCTCCCCTAGGCTCCACTCACATGTGCATGTGTTGGAGTGTTCAGGATTGCAGAACTCTGTATCCCCAGCAATCTGCTGCAGCTGGATGGCATACTGCCTCTCAAATCTTGCCACCCTAGGCTCAGGCCTTTGTGGCCTTGCCACAAATTCGGGCCTCAGTACAGTAGTAAGCGGTTGCTCAAGTACACAACACAATGAATAAGGCATTAGCATACTATATATAGTGAGAGGCAGTGAACACAGGAACCCAAGCACATTATACAGTGAGTCTTTAAAAAAATGCTCTAGCAGGCAGGTGTTTACAATGTGCATTTCACAAAGAGAAAGGGCAGGCTCAGAAGCAGCTCATGTCTGCAGTTTTCTGTGTCTGCACCAAGAGCCACTGTATCAGGCTAGATTAGGTTTGCCACCTTTTCTTGAAAAAAATACCGGCCTTCCTATATAATCTTTTTTTCCCTATTAAAGGGGTGGTTCACCTTCAAGTTAACTTTTAGTATATTGTAGAAGGGCCAATTCTAAGTAACTTTTCAATTGGTCTTCATTATTTATTTTTCATAGTTTTTTTAATGATTTGCAATTTTCTTCTGTTTCTTTGCAGCATTCAAATGGGGTCACTGACACCGTCTAAAAACAAATGCTCTGTAAGGCTACAAATGTATTGTTACTGCCACTTTTTATTACTTATCATTCTATTCAGTCCCTCTCCTATTCATATTCCAGTCTCTTATTCAAATCAGTGCAGGGTTTCTAGGGTAATTTGTACCCTAGAAACCAAATTGCTGACACTGCAAAATAGAGAGCTGCTGAATAAAAAGCTAAATAACTACAAAACCACAAACAATAAAAAATGAAACCCAATTGCAAATTGTCTCAGAATATCACTCTCTACATTATACTAAAAGTTAACTCAAAGGTGAACAACCCCTTTAATAACATTGGGAGCAACCATCAAAAATACCGGCCAGGCCACTAAAATACCGGCCAGGTGGCAACCCTAGGCTAGTTGCAGACAAGTGGAGTGGATTCCTGTGGAGAAGAGCAAACTTGCACATTTCAGTGCCAAAATCCGTTCCATGTATCTGCACCCAGGTCAATGGGCAGAGGGTTTCTTTCTCGACATACACTTATATGCAGGCTGAGAGACATCCCATTGTGGCATTAGCCTAAAGGAAATGTGTCTCTTTCAGGAATGTGTTAACTATCTGTCTCTTGCTAGTAGGGTTTCCACCTGGCCTGTATTTGTGATGGTTGATCCCAACGTTATTAATAGGAAAAAAGCTGAATATATAGGAAGGCCAGTATTTTTTTCAAGAAAAGGTGGTAACCCTTCTTGCTAGTGCAGACATCTCAACAGGCTGCAGCAACAGAAAGTGGGTTACAAATACACCTAGATCCCTTGTATCTGCTATAAACCCAATATTGCTGGTTTTATTTTATAAACACAGAGAGGCTTTGTGGTATTCATTCTGTCAGTGTCGGGCTGGGCCCCCCTCTGATTGCCTTCCCCTGGTTTAGGCCAAGACAAAAGACAATGATCCATGCCTTTGTTACACCGTATCGCTGCCTAAGTTTTCCGACACAGGAAGGTAATGCTAATTACAGTACAAGCAAGACTGGCTGCCTGGGGAAACAATCGGCTCGGCAAGATGGGGTTTCTATGGAGATCATTTACATTACTGAGGGCAATAATTAGTAAGGTGACTGTAATATTACTCACTGTGTCTCACTACTGGCTCCTTTTATGTGCTACCTTGTTGGATTAGCTCTGTACTGAACTTTATTGATTGTAGGTGCATTAAATCATTATCTTTGTTAGAGTCCACCATTCCCATTATAATAGGATTAAAGGAGGCACGTGAGCATTACAGGGCATTGCTAACCTTGTTCCACACAGTCTGTTGACTGTGATTGCACTGGTTAAATTCAGCTTAAACTCACGCAAACTCTTCATATACTTTAAGGGATCCTGTCATGGGAAAAAATGTTTTTCAAAATGCATCAGTTAATAGTGCCCCTCTACCAGAATTCTGCATTGAATCCATTTCTCAAAAGAGCAAACAGATTTTTTAATATTTAATTTTGAAATATGACATGGGGCTAGACTTATCATTTTCCCAGGTGCCCCAAGTCATTTGACTTGTGCTCTGATAAACACCAATCGCTCTTTACTGCAGAACAATGGGAAGGTAACCAGATAGCAGTTCCCTAACACAAAATAACAGCTGCCTGGTAGATCTAACAGCACTCAATAGTAAAAACCCATTTCCCACTGCATTCCATTAGTTCCATTGAGAAGAATAACAGCCTGCCACAAAGCAGTTCCCTCCTAAAGTGCTGGCACAAGTTACATGACCAGGGGCAGCTGGGAAATTGACAAAATGTCTAACCCCATGTCAGATTTCAAAACTGAATATAAAAAAAAAACCTACCTACTGGAGTAGCACAATTAACTGATGCATTTTGAAAAAAAAAACATGTTTTCCCATGACAGATTTCCTATTAGATTTATATGCTCAGTCAGCTTGGGATCTGACATGTTTTCTGCACTTTGTGCACTGCATATAATAAAGCACAGAGGCCTGTGTCCTCTCAGTGAATACAGCACTACTTGTACTTGGTACAGCTGTATTCATGAGACATAGGGCACTTAGGCATCCCCCCCCCTCCTGCTACCCTAAGCTGGCCATACACGGGCCTATAAAAGCTGCCAACAAACCAAGCTGGCCTGTGGGGTGGGGCCCTCCAACGGGCTTTCCCAATCAATATCTAGCTGAAAGTCTGGGAGATGTCGATTGGGCAGGGTTAAAAATCCAGTTGGATCGTGGTCCCACAATACGACCACCCATATTGGCTGCATTATCCGATCATTGGTCCCTAGGGCCCATAATCAGATCAGCCCAATATTGCCCACCTCAATGTGGTCATATCGGGGGAAAGATCCACTCGTTTGGCAAAATCACAAAATGAGCGAATCTATATGTGTATGGCCACCTTAACTTGTGCGTTATTCAGGCACAGACATTGAGAGCACAGGCAGATGCAAGCAGTGGCGTAACTACTCCCTGGTGGGCCCTGGTACAGGATCGGCACCTGGGCCCCCTGTTGGGACCTTACCTCTATAAAGCCCATGCTGGAGTGTTGATGGTACGTGTGCTGTAAAATTTCCTCCTAGACCACCTGCAATAACCATTATTGTGGCTCTGATGGGCCCCAAGGAGGTGGGGGGCCCTGGTGCAGTTGCGCCCTCTGCACCCCTGGTAGTTACGCCACTGGATGCAAGTCACAATGGCTCCAGTACTTACCACCTACTGTAAGACACAGACTTGTGCCAGCTGATCAGTGGCGTACCTACTAGCTGGTGGGCCCTGGTGCAGGATTGGCACCTGGGCCCCCCTATCAGGCTCTACCCCTATGAATTACTGATATTGGAGTTCTCCTAGCCTCTCTGGTGGGCCCCGAGAGGGAGTGGGCCCTGGTTCAATTGCACCCCCTGCTCCCCTGGTAGTTACGCCACTGCAGCTGATGTTGCATTCTGCAGCAAGGACTTGAAAGCAGCCAGACACCTGACAGAATAGCATCCTAGTAAATGGCATCTTGTTGGGTATCCGATGAGAAGAATGAGCAGAAAGGAAAGCTGCAAATGGATATGCATTTGCTGTTGGAAACATTTCCTAGCTGTCATTTTGCTTTCTTTTATGAATTTATCTTCCATAAGCATCAGTAGAACAGTACCATCTAGATCAGTGCTGTCCACCTTATGTGGTACTAAGGGCTGGACTTTTTCTGGCCTATGTGGTGGAGGCCCAATAATGGCAGTGTTGACCACTCCCTGTTTTTAAACCACACCAAATTAACACACAAACTTTTAAGACCATATCCACATTAATAGCAGTAGCACAACAAGGGACATCACTCAACAAAATTAAGTCATATTATTGGACCCTTAAATCCATATGTCTCCTCTTCCCCTGTGGATAACTCAGCAACCCCAGCACCTGATTAAACACCTCAGGGGCCCCTAAAAGAATTTATAAATGTGGGGCAGACAGAGTATGGCACACACAGGGAGCATAGGGCAGGCAGAGTATGGCACACACAGGGAGCATAAGGCAGGCAGAGTATGGCACACACAGGGAGCATAAGGCAGGCAGAGTATGGCACATACAGGAAAATAAGGCAAGCAAAGCATGGCACACAGAGAAAGAGTGGACAGGCAGAGTATGGCACACACGGGACATAGGGCCAGGCAGAGCAATGACTGATATGCAGTTTCAGCATTTATCTTTGAAACAATATTGCATTCTTAAAGCTAAGGGGCCCATGGCCAGGACTAGGGGAAGGCAGAAGAGGCACATGCCTAGGGTGCAAAGGTTGGGGGATACCAGGCATGTAGCTTTTTTGTTGCCTACTCCTAGTTCAGCTGAGCAAGTGCTGAACGGGGGGGAGGCTACGCAGACAACTGGGTTTCTTGGGGTGCCTAGACAGCCTGTCCCTGTAGGGGTCCCTAAAATGATTTTGCTGTGGGGTACAGAAACTTTTAGTTGCATCACTGTAAAGCAGTACTTTTGTTGTTGTTGCTGCTGCAAAGAGCCAGTGATTTAGATCTTTGACCGAATAAACCTGCTATGGATATTAGGAAATAAAGTAGAGAGATGAATTAATGGCTAAAGAGCCATCCCTCCATCTCTCCCAATTCATAGTACCATTAGTGTTAGCTTGGTCACAAAGCTTAAAGGAGAACTAAAGCCTAACTAAAGAAGTAGCTAGAAATGTTGTACTATAGGTTTTGGGCTTCTGTACCAGCCAAAGGCATCTATATCCCTTTATCAGGGAAAATCTGTGTCTCCAAAGATGCCCCATTAGCTCCCCATCTTCTTGATGCACTGATTCACATGCTCTGTGCTGCTGTCACTTACTGAGCTTAGGGACCCACTCACAATACAATGTCTATACAGAAAGTATGCCACAATATAAGGCTGATGAGCAATACAGATACTTACTACATGATTTGTAATACAGATACTTACTATATGGCAGTGCAATTTAACATCAGAATTTAATAATCAGCCCTGTAGCATCAGTTTATATTACAGGCCAACCTAATGAAAAGACCAAAATAGGGTTCTTCTGCATGAAAGGACAAGGAAAGCACAGATAGCAATTTATTAAGCACTGCCAGTGACTAACACAATTTGAACCTTGTGCCAGTGCTTCTCTTTGCTGAAAAATGCACTAGCTCAGGGTCTAGTTCTGCCGGCATCCTCTAATTTCCTTTTTGCTGCCTCACGGGAGAAACACCAAGGCAACCACTGAAAATGAAGCTTTCATATCATTCTAGATTTAAAAAAAATCAGCCTATGCAATCCCCTTGTGTCCCTTGATATGAACAAGTAACATTGCTTTATACAAGGTCAAAGCAGGCTTTTTAATGCTGATCAGCTCCAGAACGGATTGCGCTAATGTTATTGGAAGCTTCTTATGCTATTTGTATGTTAGGTTTTAGTTCTTTAAAATAACAGTACACCATTTAACACTAGCTTTATATGCTGTGTATAGTGTATTACTTACCTTGTCTTACATGGGCTGATGTGTACCTTTGTAGCTGCAGACAATTTCCTTGACCAGTAGGGGGTACTCCTGCTATACACCACTGCTCTTAGACTATAATCTGTACAATAACTGCCCCATTAAAGATTCCATCTGTGTCAAGGGCATGTGTAGCAAAAAGTACTTAAAGGAGAACTAAAGCTTAACTAAAGAAGTAGCTAGAAATGTTGTACATTATGTTTTTAGCTTCTGTACCAGCTCAAGGCAACCACATCCCTTTAGCGGGGAAGATCCTCCAAAGATGCCCCAGTAGCTCCCCATCTTCTTTTCTGCTGATTCACTGATTTGCATGCTCTGTGCTGCTGTCACTTACTGAGCTTAGGGACTGACTCACAATATACAGTACACATAGAATAGAAATGTCACAATATAAAGCTGATTAGTCAATAATACAAATAAGTACTACATGCAGCACAGGAACCAGTACAGCTAGCATCAGAATTTAATCATCAGTAGCATCAGTGTATATTACAGGCCAACCTCATTTTCTGCTTGATCTTTTGCGACGACTCCTAAAGTTAGCTGCTCAACAGCTGCTCAGAGACACTGAGCATGTGAGTGTCACAGACACTTTCCAAGATGGTGACCCCCTGTGGAAGTCCTGGATCATTGCTGCTATTGACAATCTGAAACTTTAGGCTGTCGCAATAAGTTCAGTATCTAAAAAGATGTCATTTTTAGGGTTTAGTTCTCCTTTAAGGTTGTCATACACAGGCAGATTTAAGTTGCAGATTCTGGTCCTTTAGACTGATTTGGTAAAAAATCAGCCAGATATCTAGCCAGGTACCACACCGGCTAGTTGATATGGTCCTCGTCCCATTGGCACTAATTCCCATAGTTGTAATCTGATCGTTTCACACAATATTGCCCTGCCTTTGGTGGGAGTGGATCTTATAGTGCAGTGATCCCCAACCAGTAGCTTGCGAGCAACATGTTGCTCTCCAACCCCTTGGATGTTGCTCCCAGTGGCCTCAATGCAGGAGCTTATTTTTGAATTACTGGCTTAGAGACAAGTTTTGGTTGTATAAAAAACAGATGTCCTGCCAAACATTCTCTCCTGTAGGCTGTCAGTCCATATAGGGGTTACCAAAAAACCAATCAGAGCTTTTATTTGACATCGCCATGGACTTTTTCATGCTTGTGTTGCTCTCCAACTCTTTTTAAAATTTAAATGTGGCTCATGAGCAAAAAAGGTTGGGGACCCCTGTTATAGTGTATAGCCACCATTACTGAGGGGACTGAAGGGAAACAGTCATAATTTTAAACTGCAAAGGGGAGCTCCCCCCACCTTACTTCCCAGAACTCGAGCAGCTTTGTTTGTTTCCCTGTAAAACAGCCAGTGACTGTGTAGAGATTTGTATCCACAGACCCATTGCAGTCTGTATATTCTGATTATTAATCAGTCTTGCTGTATTGGCTTCTATGGCAGATATTATTTGATTGTGCTGCTTTGATCATTTATGATGATCCCTAAGCTTAAACTCCTGTATCGAATAGATCGAATGATTGAATATTCGATCATTCGATGATCGAAGTACTTCCCCTTTAAAATGGGACCCCCCCATAGGCTTCTTTTCTAAGTTGTATGTTCGAATAGCAATAGCGATTGAACGCTTCGATCGTTCGATTCGTACGATTTTAACGTAAAAAAATGAAAAGCGGCCAAAAACCTTTGACTGTTTCTACAAATTTATCTAATTTTCTTTCGAAAATTGTAGAAGGGTCGAATTTGAGGGCAATTAGCCCTCGAAAATTCGACCCTTGGTAAATCTGCCCCTGAGTCTTGCAAAGATGTTTAACAAAGTTACATCTGGCCAAAAAATGGTCTAGGACCTCATGTGGATCTTTGCTTTTGTTTTCTTATTTGTAGGCAACTTTTCAAATCTAATTGCTGATTGGTTGCTATGTGCAACATCACCGGTGACGTTAGTCTCCATGGGTACTTCTGTGAAATAGTCTCAGATCAAGCATGAAGACTGGAAATGTCTATCTGTTCCAGTAACCACAGCAACCAGCCAGGATTCAGCTTGCACGGATTTAATGCAGTGAAAAATAATAAATGCAGGTCTGATTGGTTGCTGTGAGTTAACAAGAACTCTACCAAGGTGCAGTTTTATTTTTAGGCTAGTATGAATGCATCGATTTCCCCCTTTTTTTGGTTGCATCCCTAGGAATCCCTCCAAAATTCATTGAAACATCTGTTTTCATTTTTGTTTTTTAATTTATTTTGTTTTTTTGTCCTAAAAACGCTGCTTCCACGTGTGTAATACGTGAACTTCAGTCCTGTTCGTTGTCATGTGGGGAAGAAACCAGCGAACCTTAGTGATGTCATCGATCAGCAGGGGCAAGGGAGCTTATGATGTCATCAATGTATACAGATACTTGGCATCAATATACAGCATGAAGAGTTCTTGACACTCCATATCTTTATACAGAGTGTACAGAGATACTCCACATCATCTTACAGCGACGCGTGTGTGCATATCGGTAGTGTAGAAATTGCACGGCATGTTCATTATCAGTGTATAGCAACATGTAGCATCATTAAAGAGCTTGGTGGGTTCCTATATAGTCTAGTGGTACTCTGCTTTACTATATAGTGCAGTGTGCTTTATATACCAATTTGTTGCCAGCCTGTCTAGCAGATAAGGGTTTAAAATCACCAATATTCTAACATATTACAATCACATAGAAAGGGGCTGGCCCATGCCTTTAATTCCATGGACAGGACCCTGCTGACCCTAAGCCACCAAAATCAGTATAAAACTTGAATCTATGTCAAAAATAAATAGTATTATCTGCCAGTAGGGCCAGGAACCTATGCAGAGCAGGATCTAGCTCACCTTGGTGCTGCACAGAGCTATGGGTATGTGTAAGTGCAGAACACAACAGGGTGCTCTGCCTATAGGTGAATGGCTCCAAAATGGAACACTCAGGACAAGATGAGCAGTGCATCGCCCAGTACCAATTAATAAAGCCACATGCTCCTGCTCCAATAGGAAAGGGTTGGGGGAGTTTCATTATTGCAATGGGTGCTACTGACGAGTGCTTAAAAAATACAGGGTACAGTCCAATACTGTATTGATGAGACTTACTGGGTGCCTTATTGCCATTAATAATTAAACTGGATTGCCAGGAGGCTAGATCACATGATTTTGCCTCCCGCACACTTTCTTCTGAGATCTCTTCCCCACAAAGACCTGATAAGCTCCTTAATATTAATGAGAATAATTAGATAAGAAATAGTCCTGGCTTGCTCTCTCCAGAGCTCTGTGGTCAGCACTGTCAGACTGCCAAGCACTAGTGGCGTAAACTTGCGTGCTCTTGCGCCCAACTCCGTGTGTCTCCCACTTGAGTCTGTCAGTTTCTGGTTGAATACCACGGCCCCTCTGTTAGTCTCCCGCAGCACAACCAAAAGCTCGTACACTCAGAGTCGCGTCTGTGCCTCAGGCACGTAGATCTCAATGCTGTCCGCACTCTCAGTAGCAGAGTTCTGGCGAACGGAGGCAGCACGTTTGGCTGCCATTAGCCTCTTCCGTGCTTCTTGTCTCTGCTTGTCACTGTTTGAAGGGCCTGGAGCTTTGTCACGGCTCAGAGGGGGCTTGGGCCGGGCTGGCTTCTTTGGCACTGGAGGAGGGGCCCTCTTTATCTCCTGTGGTACACGTATGACCAAAAAACTATTTTAGTTTTAACATTTTTGTTAAAGGGGTACTCCAGTCTAAGAAAAAAGTACTTATATTATTATTAACGTGTATTTCTATAGCGCCAACATATTTTGTAGCGCTGTTTATATGCACTAACATTCAAATAAGCTGTTATTCATTTCTGAAGAGTCTGCCCCTAATATCTGATAAAAACCCCCAAAAACTTGACACATTCAGTGATATTTTTTTTTACCATTTTTACATTTAGATTAATTTACTATTTTAAGTGGTTTCTGAGAAATTTGCACTTTTAGACTGCTGCTATACTGGTCTTCAAAGATCGCTGTTGCTCCGAAAGCCTGATGTTAGGGACCATAACTGTCCATGCGTTTCTATACTCTCTATACTTTCTATACAGTTAATCTTTGATTTGCTGAATCTCGGTTGAGCCAACAGTGTGGTATTAGCAGTCAAAAATGGCAAAGAAACTGCTAACAATAGACAATTAATGTAAACCCCAAAAGCCCTCAGGGAAGCTCTCTGAGCATGTCTGCAAAATCAATATTTTGGGTTTAGCTATGCCTCTCGGTGCCAATAGTGACCTTTAACTAACTGGAAGACAGAAGATTTTAATTATGAATTTGCAATGATCGATTTCTCAACAACCTGGCAGTGCTTGGGTATAATGTCTTCCTTAAGTCTTGAACAGAAACAGCACCAGGGGGTTGAATCCCCCTTTAAGTAGGGGATTTCAGCAAGTGAGAAATGGAAGACCCAAGGTTATGGAAGATAGCTCATAGTACAAGCTGATCTGGGGATTTGTCCGATTTTGGAGTCAGGGAGGAATTTCCTGAGGCAAACTGGAGAGGCTCCAGTAGGGTTCTTTAAAAGGTTGAACTTGATGAACGTGGGTTTAAACCTAACTTAACTATGCATAATTTCAAACACAGAGAGGACACTCACATTTCTGTCCGGAGTTTCGCTCAGTACCCATCCATTAGCCTTGAGTTGGAAAAGTTCGTCGAACTTCATACTGATATCCTCTATGGAGAGCTGCAGCAGGTCCCAGAAACCAGCCAAATCCTGTGCAGAGGGGCGTGGGTTGGAATTTGGGTTCTGTAAAAAAGAGAGAAAAAAAAACGTGTAAATATTTTATTAAAGAAATGCTTAGGTTGTGTACAGTATTGCTAACTTACTTAGTTTGGATGATTTGGTCAGTGTATGCGATCGTTCTAATGTTTGTTGTCTAAGCCGCTATTTACTCATAAAACAAAACAATTTCAGAATTCAGTGAACCTTATTAGCCGCTGGCCTCATTTGCTGGCCCCAATGCCTGAGGTCCCAGTCCAATTAGGGCCTACATATGTGGGAACTCCCTGCTTCTCAGCTCTGTGAACATCAGGTCCAAACATTTTGAATGTCTAAATACACATTAATCTATTTAAACTGCCCTGGCACAGCAGTGTATGAGTCATGGCTGATTAGAACATGAACAAATGCTTCACACTGACTAATTTCCTCCTACATGAATAGAGAAATATTTCTATTTTATACACATAATACAGACGCTAGGTGTATACCAAAGATGTGAATCCATACCCAGAGTTTCTAAACACACCTCACACACCAGAGGTTCTTGGTGAAGTCCTTGTGGGCCAATATTTGGGGGAAAAAAAACCCTTTTAAAGTTGAAGGAAAGGCAGTAAGTTTTATCAGAAAGGTCTATATAAATACATCAGTAAACCCTCAAAGTAATGCTGCTCTGAGTCCTCTGTCAAAAGAAACAGAGCATTTCTTTCCTTCTTTTGTGTACACATGGGCTTCTGTATCAGACCTCATGTTTTCAGCTTACACCTCCACGGCTTGGGCTTGAGCGTGCTCAGTTTGCACCTCTCTCCCTCTCTTTTTTCCCCCCTCCCTGCTGTAATCTGAGCCCAGAGCTATAAGTGAGCAGGAAGTGATGTCTCACCAACCTAATATGGCAGCTGCTATCCTAAACAAACAGCTTCTAGAGTCAATACTCAGGTATGGTAAAGCATTCTGCAGAATAAATATAGTTTTATGACTTGCACTACTGTGGCTAATCTTTGCCAATAAACTGCTTCTGTAGCTTTCCTTCTCCTGCTACATCAAGTCATTCACCCATAGTTCCAAGAATATAACTTTCATATAGACTCTCAGCCTGGGCTTTAAGGTCTAGCTATATATTCACATTTTGTTCTGCAGTTCTTGAGATTGGAATTTACAACTGTTACTTGGGTATCACTTACCATAGCAACCAAGCAGTGTGTTAAATGGCAAAAAAAGGAATAGGAGAAGGTCTAAACCGAAAGATAAGTAAAATCCAGCCTCAGAATGAATCGGCTGCCCAGGCACATTGATGCCCAGCAAAATATATACAGTAAATCCCATAAATAACAAAAAATAAATAAATAGCAGTGCTATTTAAAGGGACAGTGTACCTTCCAACTTTCCAGCAAAACTGTGCCTAGAACTGGTAAATACCCAATACCTGGAACAGACCGGGTCTCTCACTAAAATGGAGTTGCCCTTCTTATAAAAAGTATAAAGAGTAATATCAATTCATATATTCTTTGGAGTGTTTGTGCCCCCCCCCTGCAGCCTTACTCTAGGTAGCTGCCTTTTTTGCCTACCCCCTGATCTGGCCCTCATACCCTACCCCATCCTACCCTCTTTACAGTGGCGTAACTACCAGGGGAGCAGGGGGTGCTCCCTCTCGGGGCCCTCCAGAGAGGCTAGGAGAATTCCAATGTGCAATTCATAGGGGGAGAGCCCGATAGGGGGGCTCGGGTGCCAATCCTGCACCAGGGTCCACCAGCGAGTAGTTACGCCACTGCCTCTTTGGAGAGATTTGGTTTGAGTTCAGATACAGATAACCCTTATCCCATATTGGTTTCTAACAATTGTAAAGGTGGCCATACACTGAGAGATCCGCTCGTATGGCAATGTCGCCAAACGAGCGGAACTCTACATGATATGCCCACCTTGAGGTGGGTCAATATCGGGCTGATCCAATCGTGGCCCCTAGGGCCGAATGATCGGATCATAATAGAGGCCATATGGGCGGTCGGATCGCGGGACCGCATCAACGAACAGATGCGGCCGCGATCCAACAGGATTTTTAGTCCCGCCCGATCAACATCAAAAGTCGGCCAGATATTGATCGGTGAAGCCCATCGGAGGGCCCCATAAGCTGGTCTTTCGGCAGCTTTTATTGGCCCGTGTATGGCCACCTTAAGTAGATCACAAAGAGGCAACATACAATCATAGTAACAAAATCCCAATAGACAGACTCTATAAACAGGGATTTTCCAAAAGCTATAAAGTTTCAGTGATATTACTGAAAGAGGGGTTGCATGCCAACTGGAGCTGGCATGGTCCACTAGTCACTGTATAAAAGGCCAGCTGAAAGCTTTGGCACTGCCCATAACATGACTACGCGCCTGTCAAGTAGCCAAGGACATAAAAAGGTTCTTGTATTGCCTTCTGGGGAAAATTAATATGCTGCTTTTGTTCTTCCTTTTTCAGCTTGTGTTCCATTAAAACATGGTGTAATAATGATGATCATAAATCAAGAACAATGGCTTTTGTATAATTATTTAAAGGAGAAGGACAGGCTAGGAGTACTTGGGGGTGACAAATGGTAGGCAAATATTTCACATTACACATGCAGCCAGTGCATCAGAGAGCAAATGATTGGTAAACTCACCTATTGCTAACTGCCCTGGAATGCTGAGAACTGCAATGGATGTAAGGATCATGGGTTGATTCATTCTAGTCACTTGCAATGCATCTTTGTGGCCATGTTTCTGCACTGCTCCTCAATACAAATGTAACGAGCCTAACCAAACACTAATTTAGTTGCCTGTATCACAGTGGCATCTATCTTCCCTGCACAGATACAATCCACACACTGCCTATCCCTGCATGTGCAATCACAACTTACCAGGTTTTGCTCACACAATCCGCGGAACTGCTGGAATTTCTGTGACATTAAAAGCTGGGCACTTCCAACTGCACTGAGAACCTTCCCAATCACTGAAAGCAGATAGAAACAGTTAATAAATGTATTGCTTTTGTGTCAGTGTCCCTCCCTTCTTGTTATTCTAATAATAATTACTCAAAAAAACAGGGACAAGCAATATAGGATATTCCATGCGGGACAGTCAGTAATTTATTCCTTGCAACATACTGTCTATTACCAAAAATAAATACTACTTAAAAGGAGTGTATTTATTAATGTAAAGTCATAAGTTGTTATACAAATATGTTTTGCACAGATGCAATAACAGAGTTATTGATGATATGTTTAACTGCTTAAAGGAGGTTGAAACCCAAGGCCCAATAGCATCCTCTCTCCCCCAAACCGTTCCATTAGGAACTCCTAAAATAGCAGCTATCACTTTTCCTGGATAAATTGATATAGCTGCTGTTTTGTCAGTTGTCGGCAGTTCAGGAGGGGTGAGGGAGGCCTCTGAAGTCCTGCATGGGGTCAGGTACCCAGATAATACCAGTGAAACAGTCTGGTTTTGGCCATTAAGTCCCTAGTTCCCTAACCATATGGGCAGCCTGTGTGTACCCTGGTTAATTGCAGGTTTGCATTTATCCCACTTCCCCAAGTTTAAAGGTATTTTCCCCCCTTACCTGGTTGATCCCCCTCCAGAGTGATGTCACTTTTGGTTAGGCGAGACCCCCTGGTCGGGTTAAAGGTGCAGGTAGGGTTGGGTATTAGGGACGGGGTGGTCGTATAGTGGACCATTGGCGCCAGGAAACATCTCTAGCTTCAATACAGACATGTTATATCTGCATGGTCTGATATACAGGTAGAAACAATAGAATTCTACCTGTATCTGATGATTCAGCACTAACTGTGGCTGATGTTTGGGTGCCTGATCGACAAGCCAACCAATATCCAAGTCTTCTGCTATTGGACTGTCTCCCGCCATACACTCAACAAACATCATACGAAACAAAGTATGACATTATTGGTACGTCTATGGCCACCTTAATTTCTGTTCTGTTCTGTTTCTTTATATCTAATTCTCTCATCTTTAGTCGGCTATAAATTATACAGTGACTAAAGTATCCCCTATTGTCACGGAGGAGTTCCATGACTAGTATAAAAACACTCTGCCGGTCATGAAACTCCTCGGTAACTTATAATATCCTTATAATTTACAAGATATATATATATAAAATATAGTATACCCCACCTTGTAGTGGATGGTCAGCAGACACCCTTATTATTAAACATTTAACAACAATATAGGCTTACCTTCTTCACACAGGTTGTTATCGGCTGTCTCTTTCTGCATTTGTCTGCACCAGCCCTCAAGTCTCTCTGTCTCAGCTTGTAGCAGCTTTAGAAACCAGTGTCCATCCCTGCGGCATGCGGCTGCCTGGGCTGGCTCAGAGGAAGGAGGAGAGGCTGCAGAATCCAGCCATGGATCAGGGGGTGGAAGGGCAGACGCCTCTGTGTCCCCCCCATCTCCATAGGAGAGGTGCTTCTTAGGGAGGGGAACAGGAGGGAATGAGGTGGTCTGACGAGGTGTGGGGCAGTCTGTGACACTTTTGTCGGAGGAATTACTATGTTCTTGTGTGTCGGAGTCTGTCTCCTGCTTGGACGTCATGCTGCTGGAGCGGCTGTTTCTGAAGAAAATATACAGTAGATATATGCACAGAGCGAATGAACGAATGTAACATTCTTATCGCTATACATTATAAAAATTAATGTACCTATAAATCCTTCTATTGCTCCATATAACCCTCCTATAACTCCTCCCATTGCTTCATTTAACCCTCCTATAACTCCTCCTATTGCTCCATTTAACCCTCCCTATATCTCCTCCCATTGCTCTATATAACTCTCCTTATAACTCCTTCTATTGCTCCATATAACACTACTATAATGCCTCTTATTACTCTATATAATCAACTATATAATCAACTCCTCCTATTGCTCTATATAACACCTGCTATTGCTCCACACAACCCTCCCTATAACTCCTCCTATTGCTCCATATAACCTCTCTAATACTCCTGCTATTGCTCCATAAAACTCCTCTTATTGCCCTTTGTAGCCCACCCTATAACTCCTCCTATTACTCCATATAATCCCTCCATGTAGCAACTCTTTCCTCCCCTATTGCTCCATATAACCCTTCCTATAACTGTTGTCATTGCTCTATATACCCCACCTTTGAATCTTTCTTCATATAACCCCACTCCATAAGCCACTTTAATTCTTCATATTACATAGCATCCACCCTATAGTTATATATATATATATATAGAAAAGCCCAACCACCCACAAATGTATTTTACCTCCACTCCTCCTCCACCTGGACTCCAATGGACTGGAATTTGGCAGGTGGGGGCAGCTCAGGAATAGGCACTGGCTGTATACTGTCCACCTGTGGAAAGAGATACTTGATGGGGTTTACACATAATATTGTTGTACAGAGCAGCAGGCATATTATCTAATCATAAAGATTTGTAGTAAGTGTCAAATATCCATAGGAAGGTACTCAGTGAATTGTATCTGTGTCTATATATCAATAGGCTAGTAAATCACAAATATATACAGTTTCTGGAACTGCATGACACTTATCCAGTATTGTAAACATCAGCCTAAATAGAATGACAGTCTTTTCAAAATCAGATAATTTCCTGTGGGGAGGGCAGACAAACCACAAGCACAGAGTGAGAGAGGGACAAGTATAATATATGATGCAGTATAGGCACACACAATGCAGTGAATATTCACAAGCTTGCATGGACGCAGACCCCACACACACGGCCATACAAACACAGCGGCACTGCCACAGAAACAGACATCCATGCTTAACGCTGAAACAGAAACACACAGTTGCATGCAGAGCGACACACACACATCCCAGACACAAATCCCAACACATGCACAACGCTTAACACCCTTGAGACTGTGTTGTCAGGGGCCCACCACAAGTCCTCTTCTCCACGACCTCTAAAAGGAATTGTTCAGTGTAAAAATAAAAACTGGATAAATAGGCTGTGCAAAATAAAAAATGTTTCTAATATAGTTAGCCAAAAATGTAATGTATAAAAGGCTGGAGTGACCGGGTGTGTAACAGAACAGAACACTTCCTGCTTTGCAGCTCTCTTGGTTACCAGGCAGTAACCAATCAGAGACTTGAGGGGGTCAACATGGGTCACAACTGTTGCTACTGAATCTGAGCTGAACTCCCTAAACAGTTATGTCCCATGTGCCCCCCCTCAAGTCTCTGATTGGTTACTGCCTGGTAACCAAGAGAGCTGCAAAGCAGGAAGTGTTCTGTTACACACTGACTCAGAGTTAGAGAGCTGCAAATCAGGAAGTGTTGTGGCTATTATGTTACACATCCAATCACTCCAGTCAATGTATACATTACATTTCTGGCTAGCCAACTATATTAGAAACATTTTTTATTTTGCACAGCCAATCTATTTGCCCAGTTTTATTTTTACCCTGAACTGTTCCTTTAATCAATCCTCCTTCTGTTTCTTCACTTTGTTTTGGGGAATGGCCATAGTATAGACCTTAAAAGCTATGGGTTGGGTTTATTGAAGGACCCACTGACAGCTAGACTCTCTGGGCTCCCTGGTGGGCCAATCCGACAATGTATAACAAATCTAACAGCCTTATCCAATGTGCACGTGGCAGTCGGCATTGGCCCATCTGTGGTTGTGGGGGCCACATACATGCAACACGCACAGTGTAACATGCACGGCACTGTGCACAGACATACTGCCGCATATACACTTAGTCTCTCTCTTACCTCCCATGTAGATCCTACAGTCTGCTCCCTCTTCTGCTCAATTTCAGTTGCCCAGTGCAATGCTGGGCAGCTGGAATCCATCTGGGTTAAAAGCTTAGTAGAAAGCACTGCTGTCTCAGTGTCCTGCTGCTAATATTATTTGAACATGTCATTATTTGGCCGGCACATTGTCCCTGTAGGAACACACCTGCTTCTGTGCTACTGCCAAGGAATAGGCCAACCATAAACACCTGTCTGACAGCAGGCGACATTCTGACAGGGAATAACAGGTGGAAATTATTCAGGCAGTAAAAATTCCAGCCTAGGGCCATTAGTTACTAAATGGCAGAAAGGTTAGAGGGGAACAATATAGAGGTGGGGGATGGACCCCCGCTAATTAACCATACAGTTAAAGGAATGCTGCCTACAGGAAACAAAACATCATACATATTACCCTTGCATGTTGATATAAATATATATTCATTAACTTTGGGTAACCAGTCAGCGATTAGCTTTCTGCTGCAAGTAGAACTCTGAAAGCACACATTTCATTGGTTGCCAAAGGATACTGCCCACATGCACATTTGCCTGGTGTTGATAAATGAGCAGTTAAAGAATTTGCTCTTATCTTCCATTGTATCTTCACCTAGAATTGAGGTTGAGTACACCCCTTTCAACATGAATGCAACGGATAGGGCTCTGAGAGGACAAATATTTTTCCTAATGTTTTAATTAACAAATATCTATGTTTTTTTGCTATGTCTTGATTAACTGAGAAGTTGCAGCTGCTTTCACTTTCTAACTTCCTGGTTCTTCTGAGTTAGGGTTTGTGGAGGAGTACAAAGTAAAACAAATGATACTTTCAGTATAATGAACTGCTCCTTATATCAACAAAGGCTGCAGGTGGGGGGAGGCCAGTTTTTTTTATACAGAACTTATGTCCTGAGCTAATTTTTTGGTGCATATATAGGTATATAAGGCCCCTACTCAAAGATGCAGCCTGTAAATAATGAAATCCTTAAGGAAATCCTTGCATCAATCACTAGCATTGTAATTGGCCAATGACATTTTCAAACATAATCCATAATACACATGTAACAGTCCTGACTGTTGGGTTGTACTTTGTTTCATACAATTTTATCAGTGCGTATGGTCCGTTTTAGACTATAATTTAGGACAGGGGCACATAGGCAGATTTATGGAGAT
>CM044448.1:28757547-28768226 GCA_024363595.1 Xenopus borealis
ATATGGCAACACTACTATATAGGGGGCACATGTAGGTCAATAGGACAACTTTATTTTTTTAGATTAAAGGTGTCCTGGGCATGTGTAGTGGCTGTAACATACACTTCTTTTTCAGAGCGTCAAACCTTGCTAGCAAAATGAAGACATAACTTGAGCACTTGAGCAATTATCGGTAAAGATTTGCAAATCTTTCCCCTCTGTCTATTTAATCTTCTAGTGACTGTGTTGGTTTTAAAGGATTTTAACGCATAAGACTTGAGTATCCTTCACAGCAGTCTAGTCGTATTAAATGGATCATTAACTATTACCCTGATCTTGTGTGTGCTACATTATCATGGCCAGCCATTGTAATGTGCAATAATACTAAGTAAACCCCCAGTAATAAATATTATATCCTGTACAGTCACAATACACAGAATTACCACTGTCCCAAATCTGCAACTATGCTGCCCTCTAGCTTATCTATGTAGAATGACAAGGAGCATAGTAGAGAGAGGCAATTTTGCTGTGGTAGATCCAGACATATAATGCTTACCTATCTAGGGTTGCCACCTGGCCGGTATTTTACCAGCCTGGCCAGTATTTTTGATGGTTGATCCCAATGTTATTAATAGGAGAAAAAGATAAACATATAGGAAGGCCGGTATTTTTCTCCAGAAAAGGTGGCAACCCTACCTACCACCTCTGAATAAGCTACAAGTATAATTTCTTAATACTTTTTGCGTTTTAATAACTCTTGCTGACGAGTAGTTAGTAGAGTTGCCAGTGTCCTTAATATATTTTTTATCTTAGTAAAACACTCTGGTGATGTCAAATAGTGGTAACCTGTTGATAATTGGTTGCTAGGGGCAAATAAACTGGGTTTTTTTAGCAACTAGGTTAGTCAGTCTGTCTCTGAGAATTGTAAAATTCCATTTCTGAACATATGGCAGTGCAGGCAATATAAATGTGCATCTTCAGCCTGCATATCTTTGCTGCTGCTTTTATACGGTTTCATATTAAGACCCTGTCTGCTGTATGAGAAAGAAGTCTGTGCATTCTGTTCATTTCATTTGATATCAAGGAGTTACTAGCTTTATCTGTTATTCAGGCACTTGCTAAAAATATCTGCTAAATTAGAACACTTGGAAAGAGGATCATTTTCTGTCTGCAGTTGCTGTGCAGAATGTTTCCATGTGATCATGCAGAGCATCTATGTTTTGTACTTTATATTTTGCTAAACATCTACAAAGACATGAGGTATTCTGCACAGGGACCACTATTTATATGTATATGTGTCAGTATTGTCTGGGGTTGATTCTGAGCAGGGCAGGGTCTTGCTGGAAACAGACAGGTAGATAGAATCTTAGGGCTATGGCACCCACACAACTTCCTGCTTGAGGGTGTTTTGCTAAAGCTAAAAATCTTGTAATCAGTCTGTCCCTAAAGCTGGCCATCAACGCAAATTTGTGGACCGTGTGTCCATCTCCCGACCTGGCACTAACCTTCAGATCAAATAAAGTAGTACAAGCACAGATCAGCCGATGTTCTGTCCCTACAGGAATTCTACGAAAGTTGTGTCCAACAAAACCTAGTGACAGTCTCCCACTGAAAATCGTACGATTGGCAATACATGCAGGGATATTATCAACAGCAGACCGAAATGTTCTAACCTTTCCGATCGACCGATCTCCGCCAGATGAAAAATGTCGGGACTATCCACACACGGCCCGAAAACCTTAACATGAGTCATATCTTTTATCTAGGCAACCAAATGGAAGATTCTGAGCCTTCCCGATGCCACCACCCTTGAACTCACACATTTGGAGGCAGAGTTGGCGGCACTGTGGAAATCACAGCTGTGCTCTCTGCACTAGAAAAGCTGAATTTCTGGTTTTATAACTGGAATTTTAATTTTCAAAGTTACCAAAAAAAAAGGTTTTTTTCCCTCTGGTTATGTGCTGGGCACTACCACCAAAATCAACTTGCCTCAAGGTAGCAGTGCCCTGCACCCAAGACACCAACATTTGTATTGCTGTTTAATGGGAATGTCTTTAAATTATTAAAAGAATGCTTTTAAAAAATTTACCTCCAGCCACCGGTTAGGTTCTCCTTGTTTTGTAGATCAGTGTATGTGCAGACTGTCCTAGCCAAGCACCAGTTGGGGAGGGGATAGCCTGAGGACTGGTGCCCGAGGGAGCCAAACCTAAATATAGCTTCACTGCACATGTGCAAATTACAGAAGCTGAATACAAAGGCTCAGCCCCTTTAAGGCTAAGGCCAGACGGGGAGATTCGGGGGAGATCTGTCGCCTGGCGACTTCTCGCCGCGAGTTCTCGCCCCCCCCTCGCCAGGCAATTTTGAGCGATTTTAAAAATCGCGTCGCTCCGTGTGAACAAGCGCAGGCGTTTTTAAGCCTCTCCGGTGCGCAGCGGTGCCTAGCTATTCGGGGAGATTCGGGGGCGAGAACTCGCGGCGAGAAGATCTCCCCCGAATCTCCCCGTCTGGCCTTAGCCTTAGGGTGGTGGCAGATGGGGCGACAAATATCCCCTACTTCAGGCAACTAATAAATGCCTTCCCGCCAGCAAGAATGTGAATCTCTGGTGGGATAGCCTACAAATTGCTTCGGCTTTCCAAAGTTGCCTAACGAGGAAATGCATCAGAAGGCATTTCAGGGAGATTAGTCTCCCGAAGTAGAGAAGAATTGTCGCTGGGCGAATAATCTGCCTCTATCCTAATTCTAAAAGTTTGTAACAGAAGTGGTATCCGTTCCTCATGGTTCTAAATCCAGGGCAGGAATGCTACTTCAAATGCAGTCCTCATTGGCCTTAGCTTCCAGGAATATCTAGGCCAGCCTATAACCATACCCCCATTATTAATAACTTAATTGGATGACCTATTTTACCAAGAACTCAAGTGAAAGATATCTTGGAAATTTTAGGCAACACCCTTCTCCCAATGATTTTTTTTCCATATGGGAAATCATTCTAGTGGCAAATTATGGGCTCTGTACAGTTTTCCTGAGCACAGTCTCTTATTCAGTAATGAAGTTAAAGGGAATTGGCAAGCTGGCCTGGGCTCCTAGCAGCTTTGATAAGTGAAAGCAGCAGGTTTTCAGGAGAGACAGAGGCTGATGCATTTAAATCTGTCTGGGAAGCCTCAAACCACAATTACAGGCTCAGGTGTTGAGCTGTGACCTGCCGAGAGAATTTAATCCCAGGCACAAATAACCTTCAGTATTTCTAGAAAGCCCGATAGATTCGACATGACTTCCATGCTCATATCTGATATATTGCAGAACTTCTTTATCCTGTGTGGCTGGTTACAGACCCATCTAAGCTATGTGATGAGAAGGAGCTCTCATCTTTTCAGGGACCATGCCAGAAAGGTAGAATGTGTGCCTCACACACAAACTGTCCTAGCAATCAAGGGAAATGTATATTATGAAAAGGAAGATGAAAAATGTGCCATACCATTTTGGCTGCTCCATCCAACAGACTCCATCATTTTTCTGCCAGTTTTCAAGTATCGTTCTTAATGGTAAAACTCTGACATGTTAGATCTTGATCATGCCAGCTTGGCACTGCTTATGTGAGGTCCAATCATTTTCACCCAGTTTTATTTTCCATTAAATATACACAATTACCTATATTTTATACAGTGGGGAAAATGTCTTTTTCTCAGTAAATATATTTCTAATTACGTTATTGACATGAAATTTACACCAGATGTCTGTAACAGCCTTCGTAACCCACACATACAAATATCTCAGAACAAATGAGTCCATAAATTACATGTAGTAAATTGGAATTACACAGGGTATAATATTATAATAACACATGAAGAAAGGGAGGTGCAAAAAGACATGGAAAGCAGATAAAACTGCTGAAACGTGAATGCAATCCTGTGCAAATTAATCAGCAGGTTTAGTCCTAATTGGTGGCCTATAGAAAGGTTTCTCATTACCAAGTTATTATACAAGAAGCATCTTATGATGGGTAAAAGCAAAGAGCTCTCTCAAGACGGTATTGTCGCGAAAATATTTTTACTGAGAAAAAAATAGACATGATCAATACTTATTTTCCCCACTGTATTAGTAGAGGAGATATGACCAAGTAGGAGCCAATCATAAGAACTGGCTTTGGACTTGTATTTGCATTTACCTGTCCTTGACAAGGATAGGCCTGCTCTATACATATTGACTCAACTTTACTGCTTCAGGGAGGAGTATGTGGTCTGGCCCCCTCATCTGTTCCTGAACTTAGAATACCAAAAGAAGGCTGCCCTGACAAGGGGAATATCTAAAGTGGCTGACCTTGAGAGGTTTGAGCTCCACAAGAAACAATACATTCATAGATTATAGGAATCTTCCATTAATAATGACAGTTGTTTGGGCTTAGCATTCATGGCAGAATTCAACACTTTATACAAGGAATCAATATGACTGTTAAAGCTCTAAAGAGAAACATTTAACATTTCGACAGCACAGAAATATGCTCTAAGGAACCAGGCTGTTAATAGTTGTTAGACGCCACAGAAAAAGTATATCCATAGAAAATTAATAGTGACACAGAAACAAACCTTCCTGGTCTACAAAGCAAAAATTCCAATATATAAAGGACTCAACTGGTCAATAATTCAGCAACAATCTATCCCTTTTTATTAGAAACATTGATCCCTTGTCAACCACACAGCCTATATTGAGAAGCACTGTTGAGAAAAGATAATATAGTGAATAATGTACCCCCAATTGTTAAATATAGGGATATTATAACTCACCAAAGGGGTTCAAGACCATATAAAGGCACTGGGCAGAAAGCCAACTGCTTTTATACAGGTCATGGAACTCCCAAGATAGTTTCTAATATCCTTGTATTTTACAACGGACGGTACATTATTTATTATAATACACAAATTTCAGTGAGTCATGTGACAAATGACATCACTGAACATGCACTATAATAAATGACATCACAAAACATACAGCGCAGCGAAATATGTTGGTGCTATATAAATAAATGTTAATAATAATAAACATGGTTTCTAAGGATATCATTTACAGCAGGGGTCCCCAACCACAGGGCAGCGGCCCACTACTTGGCTGCGGACATTCCTGAACTGGTTGAGTTGAGTCCCCATTTTATGCAGATGCACTGAATTTGATGCCGGCGTGCCCCAATTTGACGCAGCACACAGCTGGTTCACCCAAATTTCACATGGTGTGCACAGTTGACACCCCCGGTCCTTGCAAAAAATTCTGACTTTACACCGGTCCCTGGGGCAAATAAAGGTTGGGGGGCGCTGCTTTACAGGATATTATATAATCATACACAAGCAGGGTTGAACTGGGGAGTCCAGGAACCACCAGGGCTGTGACTTCAAGGACCTTCCTGGTGAACTCAAAGGCCCCTGTCCCATACCCTTTACCTCCCTTGTCCTTAACTTTCCTCTAGCCAATCCAGATGGTGGAACGGCCCCTGGGCTGGTGGTGCCTGCCAGATTTTTCCCTGGTACCCTGCTGATTCAATATGACACTGTACACCATCTACCAGTGACAACACCACATCTGAACATGTTTCCCAAAGAATCTCTCTTAGTTACCATATTTTTAGCCTGGGAAAGAGGAAAGGCACTACACACACACAACCATTTTGGAAACAGCTATTATTGTTACCTCATTGCCTTTCGACTGAAGGTCTCAGGGCTGGGGTGGTTCTTTTTGGTGTTTGCCAAAGTTATAAACACCTATTATCACTCATTCTTCTTAGCCATTGAGTCTGTCCCGCTTGCTCTGGAAGACCGTGGCATAGTTACCATATAGGTACTGAAGTGCCTAGGGTTACAACTTTAGGTGGCTGAGCCTTGGATATTTATCTGGTAAATTAAATGAGTGCATTAAAATATCAACACACCCCTGCACGGACTCTGGAAGCTGTCTAGTGAAATCTGGCTCATAAATACTATGGGGCAAATTCACTAAGATCCGAAAATTCACTAGCGTAGGCTTCGCTAGCGTTCGCTGCACTTCTGCCAGCCGAATTTTTGCCAGCGCTACGCAAATCCACTAAAGTGTGAATTTACGCTCAGGTCGGCGAATGGTAGCGTAGTTGCGCTAGTGTTACTTCGCTAGGCAGAGCGCTGTTACGCTAGCGAAGCCTAATTTGCATACAGCGGGAACTTTAACTTATAATAGAAGTATATGTTACAGCCACTACATTCCACTACACAAGCCCAGGAAACCTTTAATAAATAAAATAAAGTTGTCCTATTGCTCTACATGTGCCATGTGTTGCCATATGTTAGGAAATGTAGAGGGGGAAGAAGGGTAACCCCCCAAAAAAATTATCAATCTTTTTCACTGTCCTATGCTAAAATACGCTGGCGGTTTTTTGGGATATGAAAAAATTTGACTTTTTTTTTCAACCTCCTATCTATTGTTTTGAACTTTGCCTGCTCTGACCAGACGAAGTAACGTGTAGCGTAAGTGCTAACGTTGAGGAAAATGTTCATCTTAGTGAATTTGCGAAGTTACGATCCTTCGTCAGTTCGCAACTTCGCCTGGCGTAAGGGTGCGAAGTTGCGCAAGTCTATCTACTTCGCTAGCGAAAATTCGCCAGAGTCCGTGTTAGTGAATTTGCGAAGTTGCAAAATAACGTAACGATGGCGAATTGGCGCTAGCATATATCTGGCAGGGCAGTAAACCAGGTAGATTTCATGTTGGTGATAGGCATTAGCCTTAATTCCAGGGATAAGTCACTGCCCCCTGGCTCAAGCAGACTATGCAATGCCACCCCTCTCACCAATATCCAGCACAGGTCAAGTGGGGGGGCACATCGCCCAGGTCTCAGAGGTACACAGGTACACAGAGGTCCAAAGAGCCCCTGCCAGCCCAATATATAGTGACTGTGCATGGTACAGCAGCCCCTCTAGCATATGCAGATTGCCAGTTCTCTGCACTCTCTAAACTAGAACAGATGAAATTCTGATTTAAAAACCGTATGGACTTTGAGCTCTTAAAGTAACAAGGAGCGCTTGCAACTTGCAGGCTGCTGCCTCTATAGTCAAACTTCTCAACTCTCTTCATGGCAGGAGCTCCCTCACTCAGTATTATAGACCTGCAGCACTTATGCACCACAATAAACCCAATTTAGACGGGACAATACAGGCCCCAACAGGGGTAGCACTTAATAGAAAGGATGAGAGCAAATTGGCATTGTTTGTGAATGGGCTGCACTGGGAGGATCATGTTCATCAACCCACATCAAGTTTAAATATAACGTGTTTATAGGTTCCTTACATTTTCCTTACAAATATATGGAAAGACTTGTTGCAGATGGTAATATCCAAGTTCTATTGAACTCCTTTTTCAGCATTAGACTCTGTAGTTGATGTACGTATTGTGAGTTATTACACCAAGGGACACAGATCGAGTGACACAGTTTGCCTATGCTCTGGCCTATGTGGAAGGCACTTATAAAGCAATTGCATTCTGAATTCAGTCTTCAAGGATGAAGCTATTTTCACTGAAATAAAAGCATATGTTAAAGCAGTTTGACAGGTGACATCTAGAAAATCCCAATCATTGCTGCAATCAGTTCCATTCACAAATTCCAGAAAGTAATCACGGGAGAGCCACATTTCTGTTTCATTAATAAAATTACCTTACCATCTGTCTGTTATTGTAGCAACACATCATTCAGGCTCTACTCACAGCATAATAATTACAGGGCTGTTACACTATAGATCTAATCACACATACTTAAATATGATATTGTTCATATGTGGCATGTTCACCCTGTTTAATAGTTACATAGATAAATTGGGTTGAAAAAAGATAAAGTCCACCAAGTTCAACCCCTCCAAATGAAAATCCAGCATACACCCCCCCTCCACACCTTCACATAAATTATATATGCCCATATACTAACTATTGAGTTTAGTATCATAATAGCCTTTGTTTTTATGTCTGTCCAAGAAATCATCCATGCCCCTCTTAAAAGCATCAACAGAATCAGCCATCACAACATCACCCGGCAGTGCATTCCACAACCTCACTGTCCTCAATGTGAAGAACCACCTACGCTGCTTCAAATGAAAGTCCTTTTCTTCTAGTCTGAAGGGGTGGCCTCTGGTGATCCTCTTTATGGGTAAAAAGGTCCCCTGATATTTGTCTATAATGTCCTCTAATGTATTTGTAAAGTGTAATCATGTCCCCTCGCAAGCGCCTTTTTTCCAGAGAAAACAACCCCAACCTGGACAGTCTACCCTCATAATTTAAGTCTTCCATCCCTCCAACCAGTTTAGTTGCACGTCTCTGCACTCTCTCCAGCTCATTTACATCTCTCCTAAGGACTGGAGTCCAAAACTGCATTGCATATTCCAGATAAGGCCTTACTAGGGATCTATAAAGAGGTATAATTATGTTTTCATCCCTTGAGTTTATGCCCTTTTTTATGCAAGACAGAACTTTATTTGCTTTAGTAGCTACAGAATGGCACTGCCCAGAATTAGACAACTTATCTATAAAAAACCCAACCCCTTCTCACATAAGGAAACTCCCAACACACTACCATTTAGTTTAGTGTATAGCTTGCATTTATATTATTTTTGCCAAAGTGCATAACCTTGCATTTATCAACATTGAACCTCATTTTCCAGTTTGCTGCCCAGTTTCCCAACTTAGACAAATCACTCTGCAAAGTGGCAGCATCCTGCATGGAACCTATAGTTCTGCACAATTTAGTATCATCTGCAAAAATAGAAACAGTACTTTCAATGCCTGCCTGCAGGTCATTAATAGTTTATTGGCTAATGAAAAGGACTGGGGTAAAACAGGCTAAGCCATGCATTATAAATGCATATTGTCCAATCTATGGCTGAAAATGTGCAACTGTTGCCATGTTCTTATATTGTCACCCTCCGCACCTACAGATACACATAGGCAGTTTCAGCACTGGGACCTGCGATTATTGCCTAAAAAACTTGCACTAGGGACACATGTAGATATCAAGCTATTCTGTAGGTTTTGCCTTTGTTGTCGGTAGAAAGCAATCTGTGGTTGCTGCTACTTATAGACTGAGGAAATCAAGAGTACTACTTCAGGGGACACCCAGCATTCTGTTCGGGCACCTATAAGGCTTTTCATGGCCGACACAGACTACAGGTTATAAACTTACCAGACATGGCCTATTATAGGAATAATTTACAAAGCAGAATGTGGTGTGCAAAGAACAAGCTTTTGGTGAAATTTGTACAAATGCTTGTTAAGTGAGCACCAGTGGAGAAAAGGCAGTAATGGGCCAAAACCATAAATATATGTGTGTGCACTAACAGAAGGGGCATCTGCTTCGCATTGTGTATGCACACAGGGCATTAAACACTGGCCAAAATCTGCTCAAGCCCAACTTTTTGCCACTATCTTTCTTTTCTGTCTGCATAACAGTGTGCATTAACCTTAAAACCACTGAATCACCTTTAATATTTGATCTGGATCAATGTTTTTTGAGTGCAAACCACACTTACAGGTTATAAAACGGCAAACAAAGTCACCAAGGTATTCTGATGAAAGTATTTTTAGAATAATAACTGAGACAGAACTTGCTCATTCCCCTGCTTTAAAGGAAAAATTTAATTTTTGCATAATGAAAGAATTTTAAAATAAGTTCCTTGCAGCTGCTATTTAATTTGTAACAAAAAAAATGCTGTAAATGAAAAATTATTGCATATATTGAAATTTCAATTTTCACTATGCAAAGCACTGTTTTTGAGTGGAGGACCCCTTTTTAATCAAGTCTTTGGTGCTTATTGTTTAAATACAAGGAGCCAGTAACATAGGAGTTTCATGGAATTTTCAGTTCAAGCTCCTTTGTTGGTAACATCTGATTTAGGTCCACCTGAGCTCATTAGGGCTGGTGCAGACAGGGAGATTCAGGGAGATTCTGTCGCCTGGTGATTAATCGCTGGCGACAATCTCCCCGAACTGCCTTCTCCCTGTCCGCCGCCTGTTTCAATCAAAAAGTGCCAGCGCCAATACACACGCGGCGCAGCGATTTCCGGAATCGCCCAAAGTTTCCTCACGAAGCAACTTCGTGCGATTCCGGAAATCGCAGCGCAGCGTGTGTATTGGCGCTTTTTAATTTAAACAGGCGGCAGACAGGGAGAAGGCAGTTCGGGAGATTGTCGCCTCGATTAATCGTCAGGTGACAGAATCTCACGAATCTCCCTGTCTGCACCCAGCCTTACAAGGATAGATATATAGAAACATTGATGTCATCCTTTGGCAGTTCCAGGGTACCCAGGGCACAAATAAGCAGTCGCACCAGTGGTGTAACTAAGGTAGCTCCTGAACATTTTTTTTTCCTCAGTGTAAATTGTGGGTGACAAACTGCTCATTTTATGTGCATCACTGGCCAGCAACAGACCCCTCTGCAGACTAAACTGACCCAGGCCCCTCCTATGTATTTACAGTGACGATTCATCCCAAATCTCACTATAACTGGACATCAGGTTGGGCCCTTTAACTTACACCAAGGTTACAGATATATACAAACATTTGGGTAGCAGTCACCCTGCTATAGTTCCAGGGGTATCCAGAGCACAAATAAGTTCTCACCCCTAATCACACCCTACTGTGCACAATGCGTGGGGCATTGTTAAAAATCTGTAGTATGTTCTAGAGCAGAGGTCCCCAGGACGGTGAC
>CM044448.1:28768520-28784127 GCA_024363595.1 Xenopus borealis
TCTGTGGCCAAGAACCGGCCCGCGGACAGTCCTGAACTGGGCTGCTGAAATTAATCCAGTGCACCAGAAGTGGATGCCGGCGTGCCCGAATTGCACACCTGCGACCAGAATTGGACTCTGAACCCCCCCCCTCGACCAGGACTGAGAATTAAAATAGGCCCTGGCATTTCTGGTACATAGAGGCCCACTCAGCCCACATAGAGGCCCAAACAACTCCCACCAGCCCAATAAATAATGACTTTCTATGGGACCTTATAGCAGCCCCTCAGAACCCACAGATTGCCAGCAGTGACTACCAGGGGTGCAGGGGGTGCAATTGCACCATGGCCCCCATCCCCTTGGGGCCCATCAGAGCCACGAAAGTGATTATGGCAGGCAGTTATACATTGGAAGAGTATACATCACACATGCCATCAACACTCCAGCATGGGATTTACAGAGGTGCCCATCCTGTGCCAGGGCCCACCAGGGAGTAGTTACGCCACTGATTGCCAGTCCGGGCCTGCTCTCGAACCTCTCCCCCCGACCTCCCGGCCCTCGGAAAGTGGTACCCAGCATCCGGATTTGTTAGGTTAGAAAACCGTCCCCATGTGTTCACCATCCTACTTTCACCTGTTACAGTACACACATTTAATTGTGCACATTTAAACTGCACTGTAAAAATATTAAATATCTTAAGTTGGACAAATACAAGCTGATAAAAGCCGTCGACTTAGCTCCTCCAAACCAAGTCACCATCTTATTGCCCCGTGCATGGCACCTGTCGATTTAAATGCCATATTTTCAGACAAGTTTTACAATTAGAAGGGACAGCATCTGAGTGTTGATGCGATCTTCTCCCAGATTGCCAATAGAACCAACTTAGGGGCAAATTCTCTAAAGAGTGCAATTTCGGCAGTGATGGCTTTTGCAGCCATCACAACACTTCACCAGACGAAAATTCTCTCAGACAACACTAATTCACTAAAGTGCGAAGTTACATCCAGGGCACCGAATGCTGACGATTTTTCTCTAACGTTACTTCAGCAGTATGAGCAAATAAAAGGGAAGCTGCGCTAGTGATCAATTCTGCCTAGCGCAACTTCGATAGAATTCTTTCGCTGGAGCTATTTATGTTACATTTACACTGATAACTAGACATGCCAAGGGAACCTTAATAAAGTCAATTGAGCTATTTTAATGCCCTACACATAAGCCCACTGTTAAATAATGTGCCATATGGTAGAAAATATATGGGGGAAACCGGATACCTGAAAAAAAAATGTTATGCCTTTTGCAGCCTTGAAAAGACGCCAGCTTTTTTTCAAGTTATTACAGTCAAAAACTATGATGTAAGTAACTGAAGATTGAGGATGTTCTATTCACTACAATGCACTTTGCCTGGTCAGAGCAGGCGAAGGCAAGAGGTAATGCAAAATCCGCATCTTAGTCAATTTGCGAAGTTATGTCCATTCGCCAGAACAAAAATTTGCCTGGCGTTAAGAGTGAGAAGCAACGTTGGCATACATCTCCTTTGCTAGCAAAGGGGTGTCTGCACTCGTTAGTATATCGGCAAAGTAACAAAATGACGTCACGCTGGCGAATATTCGCTTGCGATAGTCACTTTGTCCTTTAATGAATCTGCCCCTTTGAATTTGATTTTTGGCCCGGGGATCAGCACAATTTGGCTGAGCATATGGGCGGCCAAATCTGGCAAATAAATGCTTGTTTGGAGTCTTTGCCATCTATAGAGAAGATGACACACAACTGTTAACTTATTCTACAGTCTTTTTACATAACTATATCATAGGTTATCTTTATATTCATATACAGGATATTCATTCATATATCCTTATTCTGGTCAGCCTTAATTATTTCTGTGTTTGTTCCTGTTAATATAAGGGGAAAGCTGCCATGATTGTTCTCATGAGAGCACCATGTTTAAGGACACCATATTAAAGGACAAGTTAAGTCTAAAATAGAATAAGGCTAGAAATGCTGTATTTTGTATACTAAACATGAACTTACTGCACCGCAAGCCTAATCAAACAAATGATTTATGCTTTCAAAAGTTGTCCACAGGGGGCTGTCATCTTGTAACTTTGTTATACATCTTTGCAAGACTAAGACTGTGCACATGCTCAGTGTGATCTGGGCTGCTTAGGGATTGTCATAAATGACCAAAACAGCACAAGTGAAATAATATCTGCCAAAAGCTGATACAGCAAGACTGATTAATAATCAGAATATACAGACTGCACTGGGTCCTGTGTTGTCATGTAATCTAATGTGGATTTTAAAGTTTTTGTAATGTTTAATACAAACTTTCTCCAACTCTGCAGAACCAGTGGCTGCAGCAAAATAATCCTCCAAATAGAATCCCAGTTTATCTGTTTAAATCTGGCTCCATGATCTTTGTCCCTGCAGCTGGAGTTGGAAACAGTTAAGGGAATGTAAAAGCAAAAATAAAATTCAATACATATTTCTACACAGTCACCAACTGGTAGTTCTGCATAGCTGGGAAGGTGAGGGTTCCCCCTGCTGTTCATAGGTATTATTTTTTCTCTGTCCAGCAGTTAGGGACCGTCTGACAATTCCTATGAACAGCAGTAAATGAAGCGAGAATTTCACAGAATACAGTTAGGTTTCTTATAAAACCGTACACATTTTTAAATTAAAGTATATTGAATATAGATTTCTTTTTCATTAAAGAAAGTAAAAATGTGATTTTATTTGCCTTTCCTTGTCTTTTAAGACAGCTTCCTAAAGACATAAGAAACACATCCCAGCGCTTGCACTAATTATCTCTCAGGCTTGGAGGGTGCCCTCTATTCACCAGGAAACCCAGGTAAAACATGTATTGTTTTTTTAACTAACAATTCATTGGTTTAATGTTTTTTCAAACTTGTCTTCTACTATCAACATCAATAAGGTATTATCAATGCATGGATAAAACTGTGGTATGTGTTGTTGACAAATATTATCCAAAAAAAACATGCATACTTGGGAGATTACAGGCAGAATAGCACAAGACATACAAGGCATTGTTCAATATGTCAGAATATAAAAAGCAGAGAACAGTCTGGCTCAGGGACAAGGCTCATAAATGTGTAATACACTCCAGATTTTGATGTCCCAGATACTGTGAATATCCTTTGGGCTTATGGCACATGTGCTTTTATGATCACCGTGGTCCTCCCCTCATGAACCGTGACAGCTGACCTTGAAATGACTGCAGTGATAACACACAGCTATATGCAGCAAACCTTACAGTACAGATGAATGAATGGAATTTAGAATGGTTGTTTAGAAATCTCTACTCTATGGGCAAAAAACATGGCAAAGATTTGGTAGACCATTTCCAAACCACCAACTACTCCCACTAAGGTAAAACAAATAAAGTTTGCTTTAGGACTATAGGGGGTGAAACAGATGCTATCCTGTATGTAGTTGGTTTTAGGGTGTAACTGCAGGTACATATAAAAGATGTTTTCTAGTATGGCAGTTGGTTTTAAGGGTATAACTACAAAGGATGAAGAAGATTTGGAAACTGAGAAATCTCCATTGAAGAAAACAAAAACTGTAAAGCTGGCCATAGACGCAACGATCCAATTGTACGAATCCTGGATTTGTACGATTTTCGGATCGTGTGTGGAGTGTCCCGACATTTGTCGTGCCGTGCCGATCGGTCGTTTGGTAGATTGGACGGGTTAGAAAATTTCTATTGGCTGCCGATAATATCTTTGTGTGTATTGCTGATCGTACGATTTTCAGTGGGAGACTTTCACTAGGTTTTGTCGGACACAACTTTTGTAGGATCCCTGTCAGGGGCAGAACATCGGCTGATCTGTTCTTTTACTACATTATTTAATCTGAAGGTTAGTGGCAGGTCAGGAGATGGGGATGTCCAATAGTACCATGATTCATACGATCAGATCTTTGTGTCTATGGCCAGCTTAAGCCCTAATTGCCTTTAGCCACATCTGGGTGGTCATGGACGCTGAGCCATTGCGGCAAATTGAGAAACTCACCTCACAAAGCTCCTGGTGACTTTAAAGGAGAAGGTATTTTTACTTGGGGGTGCCAAAAGTTAGGCACCTCCATCTGATCATGTGTACTTACCTGAAACCCTGGACCGGTGCACCTATTAGGAGAAAACTGGAAGGATCCCGGGGCAATGTAGTTTTCTCCTGATAGGAGCATCGGCCCGGGGTTTCAGATAAGTACATGCAATCACTTGAGGGTGCCCGAGGAACAATACCTTTCCTTCTCCTTTAAGGGTAGAGAGACATGCTCAGATTCAGGGAGATTTAGTTGCCAGGTGAATAATTGCCTCTTCTTTGGGGACTACTGTACCCAAACTGCCTTCTCGCCGGTTAGAATGTAAATCACCAGAGGGATGGCGCTCTGAGTGCTTCATTTTCCGAAGTTGCCCAAAATTTCCTTGTGAGGCAACTTTGGGCGACTTTTGAAAAAGGTCAGGATCACCACTGTGGGCGGTGATACTTTTTCTTGTGTTTGTCTTTTAAAATTTGGTGTCTAGTGTAGTGCAGTTAAGATAGTCATGCATCTGTATGCTGGCTGCTATACAAATCATATCTATCTACAATGGATACTGGTCAGTCCAGAGATACGTATTTTACCTGCTGATGCACCATGTTGGCCAGTGCATTGGTAGATGTGGAAGTGAAATGAAAGTTTAACTTCACTTTTCTGAACAATAACAAGATGGCTACACCACATGTTGTCTGTGGGCCAGTTGGTCAGAGTTCAGGCCTTGCATGGCCACCTTTGCAGACAAGGCTTATATTGTCACAGAGAGTTTTGGAGGGAAAATATCAGGCTGGGGGAAACCACAATTATGCATTTTGAAAACGGTGATGGAACTGTGGTTTGTAGTTAAGGGTTTATGCTTGCAAAAGTGAATGTAAAATTAATAAAGCAGATGCTCGGTGCTCTTTTAGGTTGGCAAGATAAATGGATTTTATAAAAAGATCAATGATTTTAGCTCCCACTGGAGCAAAGCTTCAATCCTTTAATAAACTGCATTTATCATGAAACATCCACAAGTGATTTACCTTTACCCATGCAAAAGATTTATTCAATGTGTACACCTGCTGGTATATATTGAGAGCACAAAAAGTGACCCCCTTTGTATGTACCTGCTTTGAAGATAAATAAATAATTGAGCCGTTTGTATGCCTGCAAACCTAGGACTTTTATTCACAGCTCCACGTTGTGTATGTATGTACTGTATATCTATCTATCTATCTATCTATCTATCTATATATATATATATATATATATATAATAGGTAGGTTCTAAGCCAGACTCCATATGCAGACTAATTTTACTCTTGCTAGTGTGTATGATTGCAGAGTATGATGCCTGATTAGCCAATGTAGAAGCAACAAGGGCAGAATTAATCTGCAGATGGAGTCTGATTCATACATTTCCCAAGCTGTACTTTAAGCTGCATTGGTCTGACACTGGCTTTAAAGGCTTCCATAAACACTGAAAGGGCCAAATGGTTCCACATTATCTCTGAGCCAGTCCCTTCTCTAAGCATTGACTGTGTTCACACTCACCGATATGTCTGGGTAGGGTTCGGCTGGTGACTGGCAGTGGGGGGGACATGGACTGCAGGGATGTAGTGTCGTCGTCCTCTGAGCAGCCAGCCTGGATGGCACGGAGGTAGCTGTGGCTGCGTGAGCGGAAGTAGTTGGGCAGATTGAGGTCAAATATCTCATTTTGGATGGTACAAGATTCTTCAAAAACTGATGGAATAATTGGGAACGTGTCGTTTTGCTCTTCTTCTTCTTCTTCCTGGCACATTGGATAGAGCTCTCTCTGCTCCTCCGGTACTGTACACAATGGGTATCGTTCTCTCTGTTCTTCAGGGACCTGATTTAAAGGAAATCTTTCCCTGGGATCTTCAGGCGAGTATCGTTCTATTTGTTCCTCCACCACCTGGCACAGTTGGAACCTGTTCTGCTCTTCGGGGACTTGGCAAAGGGTGAACCTCTCTATCTGCTCCTCTGGAACTTGGCACAACTGAAAGCGATCCCTCTGTTCCTCTACTGTCTGGCTCAGTTGGTACATCTCTCTGTGTTCCTCTATTGCCTGGTTTAAGTGGTACCTATCCCTTTGATCTTCTACTTCTGGAATCTGGTACTGTATCAGGCAGCGGGGTATACTATCCTGTGCAGCAATGGAAATAAATTACTTTCATACAGAGGAAAACTCATGATGGTCACATACAACTATTTGTGGTCGAATAACCCTTAAAAAGCATAACACCAGCCAAAATTATGAGACAAAAAATATTTTTCCTGTTACAGGTATGAGACATGTTATCTAGAATGCTCTATATATTTATCTAATTTGGATCTTCATACTTTGTCTACTAGAAAATCATGGAAATATTAATTAAACCCAAAAAGCTTCCAAAACGTACAAGATGCTTTTTTATTATTAAAGAGAAAAAGGAAATCATTTTTAAAAATTGGGATTATTTAATAATAATTGGGTATATGGGAGACGGCCTTTCCATAATTCTGAGCTTTCTGGATAACAGGTTTCCAGATAACGGATCCTATACCTGTGTGTTATTTTTTCCTTTCTTTTTATTAATATGAGAATACAATTTCCAGAGATGTGTGGTCAGACTGCTTGTCTTGGCTAATTCATTATATCTCAATAGAACTGTATAAACTGCTGCTTCACTGAAAAGGACAATGCCCCATAATAAGTCAGCAACTACAATAAACTACTTTGGACAAGCAGCTTTGGTTACACTTTTTACTAAGTAATTTGCCAGGAGATAACTAGAATATATTTCCCTTCAAACTAGGGATGTACCGAATCCACTATTTGGGATTCAGCTGGATCCTTTGTGCAAGATTCGGCCGAATACTGAACCGAATCCTAATTTGCATTTTACTTGCTTGTCTTGTGACGAAAAGTCATGTGATTTCTCTTTCCACCATCCTTGTGAAAAAGGCCGAATACCGGTGCATCCCTACTTTAAACATTAGAAAGTATCAAACGAGAATTTATTAATGGCCGTTACCTTGCAGTGAATTTGTTCCATCTGTGTGTGCTGTGTGATTGATATGCCCCCAGAAATCACAGTGTTGGAGACAAGTTAATGAATGTGTACAGTTGAGTGCACTTTCCTGTAACCAGATGGTGAAAGAGAAAACATGCAGAATCTTCTGCCAGGGCTAGCAGATGCTGTACAGCAGCCCTTTCCCCATCCTTTCCTCACTTTCCCTCAATACAGCCTGTTCTATTGATATCCTCCAGGAGCACAGGTGGGTAAATAACTGGGTGAGTGGTTGTGAAACATCGGGATATTCTACCAACCTGTCATTGTTTAATTGTATACTGTAAGAGTGTATATAGCTGTGCTGGAACTGAGCTAGATTTGCAACCTGTAGCTTGTAAAGCCAAGGGCTTCATTTTTCCATTACTAGATTCCGCTAGGTAGAGCTGTGTTCTAAGGGTACTTGGACAGAGTCTGATTGGGGAGCCCAGGACACACTGGGACTGCTGGGTCAGGGCCCCCCCGGCCCCCTACTGTGACACGTCGAATGCATGAACGGCACCATGCGCACACCCAAGCGGCGCTGCATATTGCAAAAAACGTTTTTAAAATTGAAATGTTGAGAGAGTAGTCTGGCCCGGCGGGGGCCCACCGGGTTTTTTCCCGGTATCCCGCTGTGCCAGTCCGACACTGTACTTGGAATTAGGACCCGGATGTTGGGTTGCCACCTGGCCGTTTTTTTACCGGCCTGACCGGTATTTTTGGAATAAAAAAAACTAAATATATAGGAAGGCTGGTATTTTTTTTTTTTTTTAAAAAGGTGGCAACCCTACCCGGATGTCATCATGAAGGAGAACACTTTTAGGGCTTTTTCCTTAAATGGCCCTTAGCAAAACATTTGCTTTGATTTTATAATGTGTAATAGTCTAAAACGAATTGCAATTAGTCATTTTGCATAATCACACTGGTACAGTCTGATGGTGTTTTAAGGGTCCCTTCCACTATCCTTAAACTCAAATTTCTAAATGTCTTATTTCTTTGCATTAAAGTACCATCTATAAAGTCCATCTATCCCACTATATTATAGTTTCCAGACTAGATCTGAAATAGGATCAAAACCCAAAAATGCCATTGATGCCAACCTACACAGAGCACTTTATATTTTAGATACAATTTTTATATTTGTAGTGTTTTCTGAGATAAACAGTTATATACAGTTTTAGATTTGTAATGCCAAGCCTTCTATGCAAATTCCTGTATATTCAGTTTTGGAAAAGGCAAGAGCTTGGTATTGCCAGTAGTGTAAACCTGCTAGGGCTGTAGGCCCCTAAGGGGCATTTCTACAGAGATTAGGTTTTTTTTTTTTTTGTCAAAAAAATGCAGCTTGATTCTTTCTTTTTTTTCAGATGCTTTTCTCTTGCTATACCACAAATTCCTACCTTATAATGGCCATCATTTCTGAATGACAGACCTGGATCAAGAATCTGCAAAAAGCTCAGACACATTTCCCAAAATAAGTGATGGACGGTTATGCCCCTGCCCTGCTCACCTGACACACACTGTTGTCTTCTGTCACACCCTCAGTCATCTGGTTATAATCCTCTTCCCAGCTCTGAAACTTTGGAGGGGAGAGAATATCCATAGAATCCACACGGTCCAGGCTCCTAGGAACATATCCCAAAACATGAAACAGAGAAAAAATTTAATTCTTTAACAGAGAAACATGTCGTATGTTGTAGACTGAAGTGATGAGAGAAAGGAGGTTATAAGCAATGGTCAGTAGACCATGTCACCACAAGAGGGCTAGAATGACCTTCACCACCACACTGAGCCCCTCCTGTCTGCAGCCATGCTGTCAGAACAATTGCTCATTGGCACAGGAAGAACTGGGATCACAAAAATGTGAAATGAAAAGATGCCCCAAATGTATTTCTACAGGTGGCCCAGAAACTTACACCACTGTTTACATTATACTGAGCAATATCATGGCTTATGGCGGTTATAATAAGCAACAAGAGGATTTCTAGGGAGGGTGTTGTGTTTGGTAGCCAAGGATGAGGAGAGTATAACAATGCTTTATTATCAGGTCATGCAGCCATTACATAACAGCAGTAAGTCTTACTTTCACTTTCAAGCTGTACAGAAAGTCCTGTGTATGCACAGTGCCACCTGCAGGCCATTTGTATAAACACCACATGTGCATTTTGGAAGGGAGATGCCTGTCCTGCTTGGGAGTATTTGGATGGTAAGAGCTAAAATGCCATTAAAAATTATCCTGTTTTGGGGATATGCTGAATCTAAAATCCTTAGGAAAGTTGAAGATACAATCCAAATTTTCTCTGGCATTTCAAAGAGGGCGAAAAAGAATAAAATTAATCCAATATACCTTAAACTGGCTAAAAGAACTATAACATTAGCTGTGCTTCTCACTAGCATCTCTCTGATCTTAATGGGGTTTGTAGAAGCCATTGACCCAGGTTCAGTCTTAATGAAAAAGGCCAAACATATGCCTTTTTTCTTCATTTCTGTCTCCAGATTTTTGCCTGCCCTAAGCTGAGTCTCATCATCAGATCTAATGAGCCCAACCCCACTCCTGGCACCAATTTGTTGTGTTTGGTAGCCGAGGATGAGGAGAGTATAACAATGCTTTATTAGCAGGTCCATGCAGCCATTACACAACAGCTGTAATTTCTTACTTTCACTTTCAAGCTGTACAGAAAGTCCTGTGTATGCACAGTGCCACCTGCAGGCCATTCGTGGGCACAAAAGTAGGAATTATAGGAAGGGTTACATGGAGCAATAGGAGGAGTTATATGAGGGATATATGAATTAGTAGGATGAGTTATAGGAAGGTTTATATGGAGCAATAGATAGGAGTTATAGTGAGGTTAATATGGAGCAATAGGAGGAATTATATGGATGTTTGTATGGAGCAATAGGGGGAGTTATAGGGAGGGTTATATGGAGCAATAGGAGGAGTTATAGGAGCACTATATCAGTAGGAGGCATTATATGAAGGGTTACATGAAGCAATAGGAGGAGTTATAAGGAGGATTATATGGATCAGTAAGATGAGTTATAGGAAGCGTTAAGTGGATCAATAGGAATTTTAGGAAAGTTTATCTGGATCAGTAGGATGAGATATATGATGGATTATAAGGAACAATAGGAATCAAAGGTGGTAAATAGAGTATTAGGAAGCACTGCCAATTAATTGAATGGATCTTCTACAATTAGATGCTGCACATTATTATGGTTTTTGCTTTATCAGTGTCTGTACCCACCTGCACAGGGACTAGAGTGAATAAGAAATAGGAGTTTAAAAACCCCTTTAAAGGAGAAGGAAAGTCTATTTTTTTTATATGGGGGTGACTAACTTTGGGTGAAATGTTTATATTTATTTTCCTGATACCCTGGGCAGCAGAAAATTTCACAGACCAGGGGTTCTGCTAGCGATCAGCGTGATTGGCGTCTTCGTTCTTCAAATTTCCCTGGGCAGGCACATGCAAGGTAGAATGTAATAGCCAGCTTTTTAGCTAAAGTTCAATTTTCACTACACTGCACATGCTCAGCCATGAGAAGAAAGAAGAAGCAGGAAGATGATTGCTCTGTAGTGCTCTCTGGAAGAATCCCGGGCCAGTGCCGTTTTCTGATGATAGGAGCACCGGCCTGGGTTGTCTGTTAAGTGAATACAATCACTTGGGGTGCCTAACTTGTGGCACCCCAAGCAAAAAAGACTTTCCTTTGCTTCTAAAATGACCGAAAAGTAGCTGATTATAATAATACTGTAAGGGTGATAGCACACAAGGAAATTTGTTTCCTTTGTAACCAGAACAATGAAAATCTCTGCTGATACAGTAAATCAGATCACTTGAAGTTGCCTTGGTATGACAAATCTCCCTGTGTGCCAAAACTCATAGATGAAGTGTCTGTGAGAACAGAGGCAATATTAATAGAGTTCTCTCAGTACTCAGCAGTTAAACCTACCAATGTATTAATTGCACAATCATTTCAGTAGTCTCTCATCATTGCTTGTGAACCTCAGGTGCCAAAGAAGTATTGGTTAAAGCTAAGGGCTTTATCGGTTGTACCTTGTATCATCACCTATTTAGCATTACCTCTGGGTGGTGCTCTGCTCACTGAGCGACAGCTGTGTGGCCTTGAGGTAGCTCTGCCTCCTCGCTGCAGTTTTGGGGGAAGGTTGAGGGCTGCCCTCTGATTCATCACTATCTACATCCCCCATAGCCTTGATATAGCTGCCACTCCGCATCCGCCTGCACGGAATATCGTCATCCTTAATTGGGGGTCCACTCCAGTCCCCACTTGGAACCTGCAAAACAAACAATATGAATCTCTTTGACCAAAGAAGTGGACAACTCAAGAAACTGAAGCATTACTTAGCGAACAGTCAGAACTCATTGTCTTAAAGGACAAGGAAAAATAGAATAATAATGCTAGAAATGATGTATTTTGTATTCTAAACATAAACATGAACTTACTGCACCACAGTCTAATCAAACAAATGATTTATGCTTTGAAAGTTGGCCACAGGGGGCTGTCATCTTGCGACTTTGTTAAACATATTTGCAAGACCAAGACTGTGCACATGCTCAGCGTGGTAAGGGCTGCTTAGGGATCATCCTAAATGATCAAAACAACAAAAGTCAAATAAAATCTACCAGAAGCCGATTACAGCAATAAGAATCAGAATAGGCAGACTGCACTGGGTCCTGTGTTGTCATCTAATCTAATGTTGGGAAACTGATAAGAACAATCAAAAAGCTCAGATTCTGAACTAATACTTTTCGTCTTTCTACACAAACGAGGAACCAGCTAATGAAGGTTTCCTTAATAATAGTCCCAATTCTAGTAATACATCTAATGATGCATGGTTCACACATGAAGAAATTCAAAAGAGACTAGAATATGTTAAGATAAACAAAGGTCCAGGGCCAGATGGTATTCAACCCAGGGTACTTAGCAAGCTTAGATCTGTGATTGCCAAACCTCTCTACTTAATTTTTCAGGATTCATTGAGGTCTGGCATGGTGCCAAGAGACTGGTGAATTGCTAATGCGTTGCCACTATTCAAAAAAGATCCCGTTCTCCGTCTCAAAACTATAGTTCAGTTAGTTTGACGTTGGTGGTAGGAAAGCTTTTCGAAGGATTAATAAAGGATAGGATACTGGACTTCATAGCAAATAACAATACTATGAGTTTGTGCCATCATGGTTTCAATGTGTAATAGATCTTGCCAGACTACCTTAATTTCATTTTATGAGAAGGTAAGCAGGGACCTTGATTCTGGGATGGCAGTGGATGTGATTTACTAAGACTTCGCTAAAGCATTTTATACAGTGCCTCACAGAAGGTTACTGGTTAAATTAAGGAATGTTGGCCTGGAACATAGTATTTGTACCTGGATAGAGAATTGGCTAAAAAATAATATAAATGCAAGTTATACACTAGGAGGCAATGTGTTGGGAGTTTCCTTAAATGAGAAGGATCTTGGGGTATTTATAGATAACAAGTTGTCTAATTCTGGGCAGTGTCATTCTTTAGCTACTAAAGCAAATAAGGTTCTGTCCTGCATAAAAAGGGCAGAAACACAAGGGATGAAAACATAATTATACCTCTTTATAGATCCCTAGTAAGACCTCATCTGGAATATGCAGCGCAGTTTTGGACTCCAGTCCTTAAGAGGGATATAAATGAGCTGGAGAGAGTTCAGAGACGTGCAACTAAACTGGTTGGAGGGATGGAAGACTTAAATTATTAGGGTAGACTGTCCAGGTTGGGGTTGTTTTCTCTGGAAAAAAGGTGCTTGCGAGGGGACATGATTACACTTTACAAATACATTAGAGGACATTATAGACAAATAGCAGGGACTTTTTTTACCCATAAAAAGGATCACAGCACTAGAGGCCACCCATTCAGACTAGAAGAAAAGGACTTTCATTTGAAGCAGCGTAGGTGAGGTTGTGGAATGTACTGCCGGGTGATGTTGTGATGCTCATTCTGTTGATGCTTTTAAGAGGGGCTTGGATGATTTTTTGGACAGACATAATATCAAAGGCTATTGTGATACTAAACTCTACAGTTAGTATAGCTATGGGCATATATATGGTTTGAGTGAAAGAGTGGAGGGGTGTGTGTGTGTGTATGGATGCTGGGTTTTAATTTGGAGGGGTTGAACTTGATGGACTTTGTTGTTTTTCAACCCAATTTAACTATGTAACTATGTAATGTGAATTTTATAGTTTTTGTATTGTTTAGTACAAACTTTCTCCAACTCTCCAGCTGCAGCAAAATATCCTCCAAAAAGAACCCCAGTTTAGCGGTTTAAATCTGGCTCCATGATCTTTGTACTTGCAACTGGAGTAGGAAACAGTAAAGGGGATGTAAAGAAAAAAATAAAAATGATTACAAATCTCTACACACTCTCTGACTGACTCTCTACAGGGGAATGAGGCTGCTGTTCATAAGTATGATTGTTTTCCCTGCCAGAGCAGTTAGGGACCGTCTGACAATTCCTATAAATAGAAGCAAATGAAGGGAGAATTTTACTGCCTACAGTCAGGTTTCTTACAAAAACAGTATACATTTTTTAATTAAAGTATATTGGGGATAGGTATTTTCATTAAAGAAAGTAAAAATGGGATTTTATTTTTTTGCCCTTTAACTTGAATAAGACACGAGGGAGTAATCTGGCCATGGTTTTTATTAAACCACCTACCTGCAAATACTGATAGCTGAGGTCCTGATGACAGGACTTGGACTTGAGAAATGCTTTGTCTATGGTAGCAGACGCCTTTTGGCACACGTCACGGGCATGGCTAAGAGTCAGTGTGGACCAAGACCCTCTCTTTAATGTGGATGTTGAGCTGGCAGGGAGCACATCTTGTGTGGTTGGCAGAGGAGACAATGTGAGTGATGGAGGCTGGAAAGGTGTGAACTTGAGGTCATTATTGCTTTTGGATGCCTTCAGCATGCTCTCACTGATTGTGTTGTATCCACTAATGAAATGTCTAGCTGCGTGCTCTGGTCTTCTTCCCAAAGTCATCATCCCTGCTGGGTTGCGGTAACCCCCTGTGTCACTGTCCAAATTGTCATCTGAACTCCACCATCCAGATACCCCACTCCCCCTTGTTTGTCCCTTTCCATCCCCTTTGCCACGCTCTTTGCTCTTGCTTCTTCTTGTCCCCTTAGAGTCCTCTGATGATCCCTTTTTGCCATTCACACTGGCTCTTCCTCCAGCTTCCAGGGACTGAGACTTGTTGAATAGCTTCTGTACAGAGTTGACCAGGTGTCGTATACGTCCAGGGCTCTCACTTCGGTCCTTGCCCTCTGGTGCCCCTCGCTGGAACTGCAAGGTGCTGAAACCATCCTTGTGGCTGGGCAGTTGTTTCTCAAACTGGTCCAAGAGGCTAGCAGGAAGCCTATTGATTTTAGCAGGTGGAACATGGGGGGTTGGGTAGGGTGGGGTGTCTTCTGGTGATTCATAGTGAGAATTAAAGTGGATCCGTGGAAAGGTGCTGCTGTTGGAGAGCTGATTGTTGAGTGGATATAGGCAGTCTGGGTGCAAGGAATTGTCAGGCGTATACCGAGGCTCCGGGGGGTAGGACTCTGTGGAGCTGATTAGATATGGTGTCCTTTCCTGTGGCATATACAGGGAGTCTGGATGGGAATCCAGGGTTCCCGAGAGGTGCCGTACACGGGCGTCCCCCAAACCCTTCATTGCAGTCGGCACCTGTTAAGCATCTCGTCACAGCTTCGGGATGTGGTTATCATAAGCCCTGAAAGAAAGGCAAAAATAAACATTAGCATTCATATAGAATATGGAATAGGTTGTACATTATGCCATATCAAGCAAGAAGTAGGAAAGATGTATCCCAAGCTATAATGGGATGTTTTAGGGGCCTATTTATAAAGCATTGGATAGCTTTAGATTGCTCCAGGAATGAGCCTGTTGGAGGGTGATGATTTGGGAAGGTACCAGCAGTTACATTGAGTAGGAGAAACAACAGCCTGCCAGAAAGCAGTTCCATCCTAATGTACTGGCTCTTTCTGAAAGCACATGACCAGGCAAAATTACCTGAGATGGCGCATACACACCAATATAACAACTATAAAAAATACACTTGCTGGTTCAGGAATAACATTTTATAACGTGAATTATTTGCAGTGTAATTTAGAAATAAAAACAACATCATAAAATCATCATCAGATTAAACTGATGGCACATATAGTCATTTATCCAATATTTCCCTGCTGGTGCAAAAAGGCCCAAAACTAAATACGCTGTTGTCATTGATTATAAAGTAAATCCTGGTACAGAAGGCTTCTTGCTGAAGTCTGTCAGTACCACCACTGACAGGCTGATTTCCATTACAGTCAATGAGAGATGGCATGACAAAATTGAAAAACAAATGCCACATATGCTGTGCACCCTAATAACTTGTCACCATATCTTTCCTCCATCCCAGAATTAAACATAAAGGCTGTTAGAAATTGCAGTTTCTATTACTTACAGATACTAAAACTGTATGCTTTACTACACACAGAGGAAGGGGCTCTGAT
>CM044448.1:28789919-28808384 GCA_024363595.1 Xenopus borealis
TTATGATTGGTGCCCTTTAACAATATTATACATGTATTGCTCTCTAAAGGCAAAAGAATAGTTCACCTTAAAATGTAAGTCCTGTTACCTTTGTCTGATAGATTGTCCCATCCTTGACTTTACAATGACTCCACCTTTATATCTTACCCTAAAAAAAGAAGAGGAAGCAATTAAAAATGCATGTTTTTGGAGGGGGTAGGGCAAATGGAAAGATTGCAAGATTAAAATAGATAATGAAACATAATAATATCACAAGGCCTCACCTTCATTCACCCAATTCTTAATTTGGGTTGAAAGTGTGGTTCAATTGAATCCCTGCAGAAAAAGCCTCCTCCTTAGCAATGCAGTGTTCTTTGTAGTTATTTTTTTTACTTAAATGATGAGTGAAGAGGTTTAGAATAGCTACACTGTTATTCTCTGTCCTTTATGTAAAGAAAAAATCCAAAACTCCTAAAAGAGGAGGTGTGTAAGAAAAATTGGCCTAGCAAGCTAGAGTATAAGTGTGGTTAGTGCCCGTGTGGTCTCGTGACCATCAAACCACGAGCATCTGATGAAAGCAGGTGAGAGTTGAGGCCTAAAACAGACATTGACTGATTACATGAGGTTGTTCTCAGAGGCTGTCTAAGAGTAGAACTACATGAGTGTTTTTCATGAGATTTTGTGGGTCAGATTCTTATCTGATACTCCATGCAACACCACGCTACACCATGCAACACCACAAGCTTTGTAGGATGCTACAAAATCTGATGCCCCTAGGCTAGAATGTAAAGTCGGATCAGATAAGTCTGATGGAGTCTCTTGTTCATGTGTTTACATCTGACAGTCAATATGTTTCAATGAGAAAAAAAAGACTTTCCGACACTATCCGTTTTAATTTTGTCAGATGAAGATGCAGCATGCAGTATTCACATCCGACCGTCATGTCGGATGGAAAATTTTACATGCAGTTTATGCATCTGATTTTTGTAGCAGTCCCATTATATTTTAACCCAAACAACAACATCAGACTTGTAGGATGCTTTTTGTCGATCAGGCACCATCCTACAAAAGCGCTTGTGTAGTTCTACCCTAGTTATCAATACCACCAAATATTCCGTTGGATGATTGTGTGCTCTTTCATAAAAGATGTGCATTTTGTGCTGAAGCATTCTCTGCTGTATTTTGTTCTCACTTCCCCTTTAGGATATGTATGTGCATTATGGTCATCTTAAAAGATGGCAAGAGTGGACTAACAGTTGTGGTCCAGTAACTTTTCCATTTATATGTAGATAAACTCTTTCAATTGTCCGTTTTGGTGGCTTGTAGCCTTTTAATGAGATATAGACAACTTCTGAATGTAAAACTAAAATTGCACCCTGCTGGAGGGTCCCAGATTAAATAACTCTACATACAACCTTACAAACAAAAAGAAGAAATATTACTAGACTGACTGTAATGGAGTGGGTAAGGCCAGTAAGGAACAACACTGTGTAGTCTCCATGGGTAACATACAACAAGTTAAGCAAGTTAAGAAATGAATAATAAAAAAACACTTATTCAGTACCTTTGTAACCCATGATTTGGGACATTCCAGGAGTACTGACCCTTGGAGCTGAAAAGAAAATGAGAGAAATGTTAGATGGTTGGATAGTTAAGCACCATCTATCCCTACTATACATGCCATCCCACAGCCACAGTTGCTTCCCAGAGATTATTAACTCTGTTGCTACTATAGGCACCATCACACCCTACTATATCTTCTATCCCACAATCACTTTCTCTTCCCAGAGAGTATTGTCCCACTGCTATTATAGGCACCATCTCTCCCTACTACACATAAAAACTGACCTATAGGGAAAGGATTGACATTATCAAGGCTTATCTCATTCCTCTGTTTCTCTTTTTCTTACATCTTCTTATTGCCAGAAGCTCTCTATGTCCAGATCCAGAGCCTGTTCTTCCAGATGTTATGGAGAAGCAGGATCAGTCCAATAACTTTAGAAATTTGACACAAGAAAAGAAATTGCTGTGGAAAATCAGTGTGGAGGACTGGGTATCGCTGCTAATCAAGGACTGGCTACTTGGTGACAGGGTGAAGTAGGTTCGCGCGAGAGGAGGCAACATCCCGTCATTTCTGAGCCAGGCAGAGGAAATGGAATATTGGGAAGCAAGAACTGCTTTCTTTTTTCTAGGAAGAGTAGGTTTTGGATTTTTTCTTTTGTACCCCCTAATACTGCAAGGGCTGCATTAATACTGTAATGGAGGACAGCTTAGGGTACTTGAACAGTAGGAGAATTCCAAGAAAAATTTGGGATAATGCTTGGCTGTCCTTTCATGGGAAGTTATTTGTGAGGGGGGTCCTTAAGTACAGAAGTGTTGATAATAGAGACTGTCCCTGGGGTTGTAGGAAGAAGGAATCACAGGAACATTTTCTGATTGAGTGTCACATATTGAAAGTTGTGAGAAGTTTGCTGGCGAGAATGTTACTTCTTGAAATACTGAAAGACCTCAGTTTTTCTGAATTTGCTTATGGGGTGGTGGGTGCAGGGAGGAAGAATGGTGTGGAAAGGCACATGAGATGCAAATGGACTTTTGGACAGACAAAGGATCCAACGGAACATGTTACAAACATTAATGTAAATTAACTTCTTTTCATTAAGACAATGGAAACTCTGTGGGATGAAAAATCAGTGGGAAACATGGTGCTTTGGAGGAATGTTAATTTTTTTTTTAATGTATTATTGGTTTATAGTTTACTTCTGATCTGACTGAAATGTAATTGTATTTCTGTTATTTAATAAAATAAAATAAAAAAAGAATCCCAGCCACAGTCTCTTCCCAGAGACTACTGTCCCACTATAGGCACCATCTCTCACTACTATACCTGCTATCCCACAGTTTCAGTCCCGTCCCTTCACAGATACCTTTATCCCCCTGCTATTATAGGCATAATAGTACCTGCAGTGCATTGCATGAACAGTGCCTTATTGTGCATTCCAACACTCTGCCTTAAACTGGCCATTGACAGGCAGATAAAGCTGCTGATATAGGTCATTTAGACCAATTTATCTGTCTGTGTATGGGGGCTTCCGATGGGTCTTCACGACCGATATCTGGCCACCATATCGATCAGGAAGGTTTGATTGTAACCCAACCAACCCATCGGAGCCCAATGCCCTCGTTGTAATCCATAGGACCAAATGTTCGGATTACCCTGATATTGCCCTGCCATTAGTGGCACATGGGGGAAAGGTCCTCTCGTTTGGCGATGTCGCCAAACAAGCTGATCTTATGGCCTATGGCCAGCTTTACTGTATATTCTAGCCTATGTGACAATTCCAGGACAATATCCTATCCTTAGACACCCTAAAGACATTTTCGAATCACTCTATAAAAACCTGCAATACATGTTGACAGAGCTAATCTGCCTGCTCTCACGTAGCTCCAGCTCTGCTATGTATCTCCCACTCACATATCATTCTCAGCTTTTCCTTATCACTAGCTCAGGATCTTCCTCTGCAGTTACCTTCTGCTCTACTGCTTTTCTTTCCCTACTCTCTCTTTCATCTCTCCATCTCCCTCCTTCATTCAGTCTTCTCAGCTCTTTGCAGGAATGAGAATCCTAATTAGCATCAGTAACCAGATTAAATGTGTCTGCATCTGGTGAGCTTTTCTCCCTCCATATGCTTTCTGTCCTGTCCATCCTCAAAAACTGCCAATTTATTCACTGGCTTTACTGTATATTAAACTAGTAGTAAAATCTCCTACCTTCTTATTTTCTTATGCTTCCTATATATTTACAGCCTCCAGCAAAACACCCTTTTGTTTCCTGTAATATCTGCTCTGTAATACTGCTCCTAACTCTCACTACTCTAATATTAGCACTAATTGCCCACTCTAGTACCGCCCCCATGTTATCTATACACACTGTTCTCAGCAACCTTCCTACTTATTAGCCCATATCATAGAGATATTGCCCTGTCACAACCCCTTCTACCCTCAGTTACCTTATACACGGTCACCATCAGTATGCTTTTCTACCTTCAAATCCTGCCCCTGTTATACACAGACACTATATATCTACTTCATCCCCTTACCCTGAAATACCGGTCTTCTCACCTATATTCACTGCCCCAGCTCTCTATATCTCTACTCTCTGGTCCTGGGTCACCAGCACCACCCTTCTTTCCTCAGCAATGGTATTCAGTGACTTTACTATATGTTTTGGGCCCACAGCAAACTCATTTTAAGGCCTCCTAAGATTCTAGAAAGTGACCTGTTTTACCAATGTGCATTGAAATTTCTTGATAATTAGTTATTATTGGACCCTCTATACTGGACAGCCCTTCAGCCACATGGTCTGCCTGTCCTAGTCTAGTTCTGTAGAGTAGCTCTAAAGCCAGAGGGATTGCTGTAAAATGCTATAGGCAGCCACTATCTATTGGACTTGTGGAGTACTGTCTGGGCCACCTGGCCTGTAAAACTGATGGTTGATCCAATGTTATTAATAGGGAAAAAAACATAAATATATAGGATGGCTGGTATTGTATACCAGAAAAGGTGGCAACCCTACCTGTGATCCAGGAGGCCTAGCAGGTCATGGGGTCTGCTGTATTTGTTCAATCTCCCCCACCCTTTCCCATCCACCACAAGTTAGTACGAGAGAGACAGAGTGCTATGGTACCCATAAGGACACTCAGACTGGAGTGCATAGCTAAGGGATGGCATCCTGGACATTTTTAACTTTCCCTGTTGAAACATTCTGCAAAAGAACCTTTGTAATATTTGGGCAAGTTTATGGTGTGCACCATGCTCACAGAACAGAGTGGACTAATTATACACTGGAGGACTTTGTCAAGTGTCACAGGGGAAAACCTGCTGAAGAACATACTCAAGGAGATTCCCTGTCTAGCAGTACCATCTAGTGACTTTAATAACTATTTATGTGAAAGATACCTATATTATAAACTATTTCTACCCCAAATACTGTTATCTAGATACTAGTGTTGCCCACCTCCCGCCTCCACCCCTAGCCCATACTATCTAATAGTGACCTTGTCCTCTCCTCTCTATAATCCTGTCTTTGTTATTGCTATTCATTGCCCTTTTACCTGTATACACCCATCCACCCCTCGCCATTGAACTTGTCTCCTCCCACAATCTGCACCCCGGATCTGATAAAGCATTACTAATATCACAGTGATATTGCTTGTGCACCCACCTTTTTTGCTTTATTTAGTTACTGCATTCAAATTCTTTAATTCTGTGCCTACTACACTTGATTAATTCCTGTCTGAACTATAGTACCTTTTCCTGATAACTGCTACTTTTCTCACTGTGAGATGAAGCCAGGGTATTAGAAGAAAATATTAATGGCTGATGCACAGTATGACTGATGCACTGAGAACTCTACCAGCAGAAGTGGGAAATTATGACTCTGTGGCCATAAGGCCGGAAAGAATTAAAGTGAAATTGGTTTGTTAGTGAGATTCTATAATGGACTGAGGATCATTACATAAACAATCTACCCTGCATGAACTGCTGTATCATCCCTAGGCCTATCAGAGGTTTGGATATCATTCTTTCACCTAAGGGCTCACCCAGACACGAAGATTCAGGGAGATTTGTCGCCTAGCGACTAAGCGCCTCTACTTTGGGGCAACAAATCTCCCTGAATAGCTTGCTCCTATCTTGTGCCCGCTAGCACTAAAGTCACCTGTGCCTATGCACACACAGCGACACGTTTTTCAAAGTCGCTCACAAAAAACGCGTCGCTGCGTGTGAATAGGCGCAGGCGACTATAGCATTTAGTTGCCAGGCAACAAATCTCCCCGAATCTTCGCGTCTGGATGAGCCCTAAGGGCGAAGACATATGGAGCTATTAGTAGCAGCTGCTAGTTGTGGCTAAAAAATGCCAGAAAAATACACTGCCATAGACAATACAGAGAATCACAAGTGTGTGCTGCTCGTAATGTGAAATCCTTTGCTGGTGAATATTATATTGCTAAGCAAAGATTAATGTTAACTAGTGGTCAAAAAGGATTTAAACAAAGTCATTAACATTCGCAATGGCCTTTGCAAAGACAATTATCACTACTGTCTATTTTGTAACTGCTGCTAGTGGCTCTTTGTGTCGTCACCCTAAAAAATTCTTATACTCTAGCATGGTTGGCTATTGCTGGCATCTGTTCTCCATTCTGCTTATGGAAAGTGTTGCATGCAGTGCAACCTGGTATCCCCAGTGGGAACCATAGTGCAGTTTCACCAAAGTAGTTCCATCACTGACATACTGTAGATTCTACCCTCTGATTGTCCTGCAATTAAACTAAATACTTACAAGACAAAGCCAAGCCGATAAGCATAATGGCACACATCATATACTTGTTCTATCATAGGGAATCTTGCCTGGTTTTCTTAATTTTGAAAACAGGCGAGTGGTTTTGACCCGGGCAGCCCTTCAAAAAACCAGGCTGTCCGGATCAAAACTTCAGTGTAAAAATGCAGAAATTAGCAAAATATCCACCCCTGATGTGCACTGACTAGAAGATGCTCTGTGAGTGCTGCTACAGGTATGGAACCTGTTATCTAGAATGCTAAGGAACTGAGGTTTTCCTGCTTCATGGAGCTTAATACCTTAAGTCTACCGTAAGTCTACTAGGAAATAAACCCAATAATAGTAAGGATTATTTACAATCATATGAAAAGGTTTGGGAACCTCTCTTAATTCTTTTGTTTATCATTGGCTGAGCTTTCAAAGTAGCATTTTCCTTTTAATATATAACATGCCTTATGGAAACAGTAGTATTTCAGCTGTGATATAAAGTTTATTGGATTTACAGAAAATATGCAATATGCATTGTAACAAAATTAGAAATGGTGCATAAATTATTTTACATCAATACTTAGTTGAGCCTCCTTTTGCAAATGTAACAGCCTCTAGATGTCTCCTATAGCCTTTTAATGAGTGTCTGGATTTTGGATGGTATTTTTGACCATTTGTCCATAAAAAATCTTTCCAGTTCAGTTAAATTTGATGGCTGCTGATCATGGACGGCCTGCTTCAAATCATTGCATAGATTTTCGATGATATTCAAATTGGGGGACTGTGATTCTGTGCCATTCCAGAATATTGTACATCTTCCTCTACATAAATGCCTTTGTAGATTTCCAAGTATGTTTAGGTTCATTGTTTTGTTTGTGACTGATGCTTGAACATTATCCTGAAGATTTTGTTGATATTGGGTTGAATTCATCTGACTCTTGACTTTAACAAGTGCCACAGTCCCTGAACTAGCCCCACAGCCCCACAGCATGATGGAACCTCCACCAAATTTGACAGTAGGTAAATAACTAAATTTTTGTCCCTTCAGTCCAAAGCACTTTGTTCCAAAATGAGTGTGGCTTGTCTAAATGAGCTTTTGCATACAACAAACAACTTCAGAGGAGAGTCAAACAGAAGCACAACTTGCAGTTGGCAACCTTAAATGCAGTGCTTTATTAGCAGGTTCATGCAGCCATTACATAACAGTAACATAAACTCTAGCACCTTAAAGGGCAATGAAACCCCCCAGGCGCTAACTCCCTCTCTCCCCCCCACCCCTCCTCCCTGGGCTACCTCCCTCCCTGGCCTATTGCCCCTAAGTCCCTTCTTACCCCTCCCTCTTGGTGCTCTCCAGCGTAGTTCACAGGATCCATCTTCTTCTTCAACACCTTCTTCTTGGATCGAACACCGTCGTCGGCGCATGCGCAGTAGGAAGCATTTGCCAGTTGGTCCTACTGCGCATGCGCCCAAAGTTCTCGAAGTCTTCCGATTTCTTCATGAAATCGGAAGACTTTGTGAACTTCGGAGTTTCACTTCGTGAAACTTCGTCAGTGCCCCCATAGGTAGGTTCTCCATTTTTCTGTTGCCCAAACACATGCTAGAGCTTCTTTTTCAACAGTTGAATACTTACGATCTGTCTCTGAAAGTGTTCTGGATGCAAATGCAACTGTTTTCTCTGAATGATCAGCATGGATCTGTGTGAGAACTGCACCAACACCATAGTCTGAATTATATTTAGTAACCATAGTGGGTAGTGCCGGATCAAATAGAGCTAGTGCTGGATGGTCACAATTAACTGTTTCAGTATTTCAAAGCTTTGTTGAGCAGTATCTGACCAAACCAGACTGGAAGTTCCACTTAGTAGATGCTCTAAGCGGCTCCACAACTGAAGCATAGTTGGGAATAAACTTAGAATGAAGTGAGACCTAAGAAAGCTTGTACAGTCTGAAAATCAGATGGAGTAGGTGCTTGTGTGTCAGGGATGACAAAGTCAGGGTCAGGCAGTATCTTGTGAAATTATCCCTCTTGTGAAATTATATGACCCAGAAATGACAATTGAGTTTGTCTGAAGTGGCATTTGGAAAGGTTCAGTTTGCAGAATCCATGCATTGCAGAACATTTTCTAGGTACTTGTCATGAAGACCCATAGTTGGAGCGTAGACAATTATATCATCCAAATAGCATTGTACACCAGGTATGTCTTAGAGTATAGCAGATATCAGTTTTTGAAAACGACTTGGTGCTCAAGCCAGTCCACAATGTACATACCTGAACCGAAACAAACCATCATGGGTGATAAATGCAGTGAGGTCTCTGCTTTCCTCATGCAGTAATACTTGATGATAATCACTCTGTAGATCCAGAGTAGAAAAAAATTTTGCTCCTCGGAGTTCTGAAAATTTTTCCTCTGTGTGACAAGGGATGATTTTCCATAACAACTGCTTTATTAGGTTTCCGGAGATCAACACACAATCGTTTATCTCCAGTTTTCTTCATTGTTGCAACAATTTCAATCACATCTTGCTCTACCAGTTTCTTTAGTTGGTGAGACAGCCTCCCTATAGAGTAGGGAAATCGCCTTAATTTCTGGTGTACTGGTTTTACATCTGGTCTCAACTTAACTATGTGCACAAGGTTCTTTGCACAGCCCAGTGAAGTGTTGCTTTGTGGTGAAATTTTAGACACAGGCTGTGTGGAAGGCACTTGTGCTGTAGTAATGAGACCATCCACTAATTGTAGGTTTAATGCATCAAAAACCCTTCCAAGTATAGCAGTTCTCTTATTCACAATGTAAAAGTCACATTTTGCAGTATTTGATTCAGGTTAATGCAGTGTCCCTTGTCAGCAGAAGCAGTATTAACATTGCCAGTGCATATAAACGTGTCTGGAATGAATGTACCAGCTTTATCCACATTTAATACTGTAAGGGTGATTCAGGAGATTTAGTCACCTGGTGACTAATAGCCGGTTCTTCTGGGTGACAATCTCCCTGAACTGCTTTTGTGGGTCTTCCCTTCCTCTGTTTTCTGAAGTCGCCTGAAGTTTACTCTTAAGGGAATCTGCCCGTGTGTCTGGACCCAAACATTTGTAGCAGTGACTTCACGAACATCTTTAGCAGAACTACAGCAGATCTTAGCAAAATGACCTACCTTTTTGCATTTGCGGACATGTAGCATAATTTGCAGTGTGTTATGTTGAACCACAGTGAAAGCAGTATATTTTTATACTGTTATTTGCTGCATGGCTTTGCAGTGAATCCCTTTCCTAAGCACTGTATTTTACCTGTGACTGTGTATTATTAGGACAGAGTACTGGATTCACAATCTGTACATTCCCAGTAGTTCCCTGAGAGTTTTAGCCTCTGCCACTGCTGTTTCAATTTGGCTAGCAACTGTAATAGCCTTTGCAAGGGTTAAATCCTGCTGTAGGAGCAGTCTCTTTCTAATGCGTGGTGAATTAGTTTTTTTACACTATTTGGTCTCTTAGCATGTCTGTTAGGTAACAACCAGCTCTCTCAAAGCTGCTACAAATTGTTCTGTGGATTTGCCATTATGTTGTACATGTTGGTGGAATTTATATCTTTCATCAACCACTTTACTTTTGGCACGTAAAAGTTCTTTATAGCAGTAAGAGCAGTTTCCCAGGCAGTGATTAAGTAAAACATGCTTTCTAGCAACAGAAACCTCCCCTTGGTCAGCAGCTATAATGTACTTTTCAAACATACTGATCCAAGCAGTAAAAGGTATGGTAGGCTCACCACAGTTTGGGAAAAAAGCTGCAGGGTGCTGTAGAGGTAGAAGAGACATCTCGTTGGCAATTTGTTGTGTTTTGATAGCAGCGGATAAGTAGAGTATAACAGTGCTTTATTAGAAGGCTCATGCAACCATTACACAACAGTAACATCAACTCTAGAGCCTTAAAGGAGAATTCAACAATCCCCCACAGTAGCCCCCAGCCCCCACCCCCGTAGGCCCCCCTCCCTCCCGACCTACCTCTCCACGGGGAAAATGCCCCTAAATCGCTACATATCCCTCCATGCAGGTCCCCTCCAGCCAGGTTTCCGGCAGCCATCTTCTCCAGCAACATCATCTTCCTTCTTCCGTGTGCGATCTGTGGTGCATGCACAGTAGGATGCATTTGCTGGTTTGTCATGTACCGAAAGTTCACAGAGTTGGCACTTTGAACTTCATGAACTTTCGGCGCATGTGGAGTAGTACAAACCTGCAAATGCGTCCTACTGCGCATGCGCTGCAGAGCACCGACAGAAGAAGGAAGAAGACGTCGCTGGAGAAGAAGGCACCCGGGAACCTGACTGTAGGGGACCTGCATGGAGGGGTAAGTAGTGACTTAGGGGCTTTTGCACCAGGGGGAGGAGGGCCTACAGGGGGGGGGGTTAGCATGGGAGAGGTTGAATTCCCCTTTAAGCAGTAGAGTAGGTACAGTGTATGCCCAGTATAACTCATGTGCACAGTGACATCTAGAGGCCATTTGTATAAACAGCACAATACCACTGTTCTCTTTTTTTGTTGAAAGTGGAGTAAATTATCATGCAGGCTGTGATGGGTTCCCAAACTTTTTCATATGACTGTATATTTTAGTTTGGATCAAGTTCAAGGTACTGTTTTATTATCACAAAATTTTGAATATTTAATTATAATGTAGTCTATGGGAGCTTTCTTGATAATGGTTTCCAGATAATGGATCCCATACATATATATATATAGTATATATATAGAAAGGGTCACGATTGTAGGGGATGAGAGCTGAGAGTGATTGCATTTGGGAGGGGGGGTTGCATGCAGGCAGGGTGCTGGGACAAGTAGTATTGCCTTGGGTGCCAGTACTTCTTGACCTGAATCTATCAAATGAAACAATACATAGCCTATTTAGAATATCTTGTCACCTAGAAGCAAAATTACATGTCAAATTTTAGATTTTTTGACCAGTCTTGCTGTCATAATAAGAGTCTGTGATTCTGTAAAGTCACCTTCAGCAGTATGCTACTGTAATTCCGTACAGAATTACTATTTGTACCTTTTCTATGTCATTGTTGTATTATGGTACCTATTAATAAAGCCTCATCAAATCATTTTGCTGGAAAAATGCAATAATTTACCACATAAATTTGACAACATTCCTGGCCATGTGTAACCTACTAAGATAAGAAAATTTTGCTGCGCATAATGGGGAAAGTTGGCTTTTATATAGTACTTTTCAGGCTGTATACTGTGGTAAGCACAGCAGTTCTTGTACTTCTTTTATCAATTGATAATTTAATTATACATACTATACCTGCTGGGTTCCTAGAAGGTGAAGAACAAGACTAGTTGAATGTTTGTTTCATTGGTTTTGTAGTATTTTTTTCTACGTAGTACTCAGTAATAGAGATTATACAGGCAATAAGAAAATCCTAAGGACCGGAACTAGGGGTAAGCAGAAGAGACAACTGCCTAGGGGTGCAGCAGTTTTGGGACATTGGGCATGCACCCCTTCTTTTTGCTTTACCTTATTTTTGGCCATCCGAATCAACGTGTGGCAGGAGTTTTATGCATGTTCATGTGTGGGTTGGCGATGCACATTCACATACTCCCATACACCCTGGAGATGGAGCAGCGGGTGGTGCTGGAGGCCTTATAACTCAGTAAGTGATAACGTTCAGGAAAATGTTGATCTTAGTGAATTTGCGTAATTACGATCCTTCGTCAGTGCGCAACTTCGCCTGGCATAAGGGTGTGAAGTTGCGCGAGTCTATACACTTAGCTAGCGAAAATTCTCCAGAGTCGGTGTTGGTGAATTTGCGAAGTTACGAAATGATGTCACACTGGCGAATTAGCGCTAGCGTTAGACGCTTCGCGCTTTAGTGAATTTGGGCCAATGGCACATGGGATGTTTTGTTGCCCAAGTGAAATTCCATTGGTGCTGGGGAGCTGCTGCTACCCTGGATGTGACCACAATTACAGGGTTTTCACAGCAGGTTTGTGTCAAAAGGTGTTTCAGACTTATGATTAGTGAGTCCGACCCTAAGAATTTGTGAATGCATGTAATTTCAAAGAGTGATGTTAGGGATACAAGGAAGGACTAAAATTAGGAACTTTTTTCAATCCAAATTACTATGTGAAATGTAGATAACTTCATCTTCCACAGCAAATTAGAAAAATCAACCCAAGTCTTTTTTTTTTTACTCTATTACCCCCCAATGACCTAATTATGATCACAAGCCAGCTCTGCCCAATTTTGCCTCTATGCAAGCTAAATTGGAAAGGGTTTTTGGGCTTTTTAATTAATGATAAGGGGGGACAGAATTAATATGGGTGCAGTGTAGCAGAAGAGGGAGACTGGCTCCTGGAGAAGAACGGGATAGGGGGTCAAACCCATAGTGATAAATTCTTACCCCTTATTTCAGAGACCCTTATATTCTTCCTTTCCTACATTATGCAGAGCCTACTGCTAACCAGATTAAAATTAAATTAAATAGGTCAGTGTTGCAAAGGTATCTGATAATCACTATCTTCAATATGACCAACTGATACATTCTAATTACATTCTGTCTATAATAGTCCTAAATGGTTGTCCAACCCCTGATATCATCAATAATAAAACGTTAAAAGTGATGGCCGAAATTATTCACCTGCGGCAAATTCGCAGCAAATTCCTGAGATTCCACAAAACGAGACGCGGCGGCGTTTTGCGAATTTTTCACCATTTTGCGAATTTCTCTAGATATGTTGTCATTTTTTCTCTTTATTTTGTCTAATATTGCCCTATACTAATGCTAAGCCCACCAGTTTGACAGAAGCAACTACATTCCTGTCTCAGTCCAGCTCCATTGATGAGTAGCACTTACATTTTATCTGCTCCTCTGGCAGCAAAGCAGTATTTCAAGCATCATCCAAAAGTCTTGCACCTAGTGTTGTCACATCATACGTTTCAATTTGACCTTCTTTCTATTCCTTTTCCTGGAATCATGTTACTGGATATATTTCCTTACTGTTTATAAAAACACAAATAGCAATCTTCTATATATAGAAGAACACAGCACAGTGTATGGAGAAACATGGCCAGGTACAATCGTGCATTTAAAGGGAAAATCACTTCAGTTATACAACAATATGTAGCACATCCGTGGGTGGCTGTATGCATCAGTGTGTGTAGATGGGACTCAGCTGCTTGGTGTTAAGCCACTAATCCCCCTTGTGTTCGGGTAATTCCCATAAACTCTTGGTGCCTTGTGTGCTCCTCTAGGCAGCAAGGATCTAGATCACAGCAAGATTTCTTGCATCAAAAAACGAATTCATTAAAAATGAACACTTTGATGGATAAGTGCACAGTGACTTTGTTTCAGGTAAAGTTCAAATACAATAGTAAGCAATCTCTCCCAGAAGTAAAGTAGACAAGTCACCACACTCCTGGGGCAACTCCTCCCGAAGAGTAGAGCACTGTGCTCTTGGGATCCTCACCCTGGGGACTTTTATTTTGGCACCCTTTCTAGTCCTCAACTCACCCACTGTAGTCCCTGCACTAGTGGTCATATGAAAAAGTTTGGGAACCCCTCTCAGCCTGCATAATAATTTCCTCCACTTTCACAAAAACAGTGGTATGTCTTTCATTTCCCATGAACATCTGAGTACTAGGGTGTTTTCTGAAAAAGATTTTTAGTGAAGCAGTATTGAATGAAACTAAATCAAATGTGAAAAACTGGCTGTGCAAAAATTTGAGTACCCTTATAATTTTGCTAATTTGAATGCATGTAATTGCTCAATATTGATTACTGGCAACACCAAATTGTATGGATTGGTTCGTTAAGCTCGGTGGCCAACTGCAAATTGTGATTCTGTTTGACTCTCCTCTGAAGAGTGAAAGCATGGGATTCTCAAAGCAACTCTCAAAATAACTTTTCATCTGAAAACAAAGATTGTTCAGTATCGTGGTTTAGGGGAAGGTTACAAAAAGCTATCTCAGGGTTTAAACTGTAAGGAATGGAATCAGGAAATGGAAGGCCACAGGCACAGTTGCTGTAAAACCCAGGTCTGGCAGGTCAAGGCAAATATAGGAGTAGCATATGCAGAAGATTGTGAGAATGGTTACAGACAACCAAAGATCACCTCCAAAGACCTGCAAGAACATCTTGCTGCAGATGGTGTATATGTACATAGTTCAACAATTCACATTTACATTTGCACAAAGAACATCTGAATGGCAGTGTGATGAGAAAGAAGCCCTTTCTGCACTCACACCACAAACACAGTTGCTTGTTGTATGCAAAAGCTCATTTAGACAAGCCACAGTCATTTTGGAACAAAGTGCTTTGGACTGATAAGACAAAAATTTAGTTATTTGGTTATAACAAAAAGCATTTTGTATGGCAGAGGAAGAACACCAGGTTCTAAGAAAAACACCTGCTACCTACTGTCAAATTTGATGGTGGTCCCATCATGCTGTGGGGCTAGTTTAGGGACTGTGGCCCTTGTTAAAGTCAAGGGATGGATGAATTCAACCCAATATCAACAGATTCTTCAGGATAAAACATTCAGTCACAAAGTTGAGGTTATGCAGGGGTTGGATATTCTAACAAAGCAATGACCCTAAACACACTTTGAAATCTAGAAAGGCATCTATGCAGAGGGAGAAGTTTTATTTTTTTTTAACGTGTTTATATAGCGCCAACATATTTCACAGTGCTGTAAAGTAAATGTGTTTTTAAAACTAAATCACATGAATTACATACATAGAACATATAGAGTTACATACATCACAACCAATACCGGTACAAAAGTTGAGGAAGGCCCTGTGCAAAACTATTTAAAGGGAAGAGAATAATACTAAAGGTGTGGGAGTGGGCACGGTCGGAATTAAGTGGGCGAAGTATGTGGTGTTGCATTTGGTAGTTAAGCAGAGTGAGGGTAGGCTTCTCTAAATAAGTGCGTTTTAAGAGATTTTTTTTAAAGCAGAAAAGTTGGGAGAAAGTTGGACAGACCAAGAGAGAGAATTTCAGAGGAGGGGTGCAGCCCTTGCAAAGTCTTGAATGCGAGCATGTGAGTAATGAGAGAAGAGTTGAGTAGTAGGTCAGTAGAGGAGCGTAGTAAGCGGTTGGGTGAGTATATAGAGATCAATTTAGAGTTGTAGGGTGGGGCAGAGTTATGGAATGCTTTGAAAGTCAGGGTAATTAATTTGAATTTAATTTTGAAAGGTTGCAGAAGCCAGTGTAGGGAGTGGCATGGCAAAGGAGAATTGGTTACATCGCAGAAGTGTTCATTATGGACTGGAGAGGGGACAGTCTCTGGCGGGGAAGGCCAATTAACAGAGAGTTACAGTAGTCTAGACGTGCTATGACGAGAGAGTGAATAAGAATTTTGGCAGCAAAATTTGGGTGATACAATTTTGCTCATACGTTTACATACCCTGGCAGAATTTATGATTTCTTAAAGGAAAACTATACCCCCAAAATTAATACTTGAGCAACAGATAATTTATATCAAATTAAGTGGCATATTAAAGAATCTTGCCAAACTGGAATATATATTTAAGTAGAAATTGCCCTTTTACATCTCTTGCCTTGAACCACCATGTTGTGATGGTCTGTGTGCTGCCTCAGAGATCACCTGACCAGAAATATTTCAACTCTAACTGTAACAGGAAGAAGTGTGGAAGCAAAAGACGCAACTCTGTCTGTTAATTGGCTCATGTGACCTAACTTTATAGTTTTTTTGTATGTTTGTGTGCACCGTTGAATCCTAGGATCCCAGGAGGCTGTCCTTATTTTTTAAAATGGCAATTTTCTATTTATGATTACCTAATGTTACATGCTACTAAAAGGTATATTATTAGGAAAATGATTTATTTACATGAAGCAGGGTTTTACATATGCGTTGTTTTGTGCAATATCTTTTTACAGAGACCTACATTGTTCGGGGGGTATAGTTTTCCTTTAAGTACAATATTCTGGAATGGCCATCAAAGTCCCCCGACTTGAATATCATCAAAAATCTATGGGATGATTTGAAGCAGGCTGTCCATACTCGGCAGCCATCATAGTAAAAGGAAATTGCTACTTTGAAAGCTCAGCCAAAGATAACCAAAACTCCAAAGGATTAAGAGGGGTTCCCAAACTTTTTCATATGACTGTACATCACCGGGTTCTAACCCCACTATTTCTCCTCGTTGGAGTGAAGGACTGCTCACTAGCTTACCCAAGCCTCCCTCTCACTCCTAGAGCAATTAGCACAAACACTAACTATCACTATCTAACCTTATCTAAACTTAATGCAACTGTGGTCCTGGTAGGTTTTGACCCAGACAGCTTGGTATTTTGAAGGGCTCCCCAGGTCAAAACTGCCTGCCTGGTTTTCCAAATAAGGAAAACTGGGCAGGATCCCCTATGACTGACATGGCAGTAGGCGAATTGCCACGTAATAGCCCCATCCCACAACGTCACTGTCTGCCCCTTCCGCATCACGGCACCGCCCCCTTCCCTTTCTCCACCAGGCTCTTTCTTTTAAACTTTCAAACTCTCCCACCTACCTTGAACTGCAATGGACCTAGGAAAAGGGACATAGATGCCTGGGTTAATCAGAGGACTTAGGTGTCCAAATACAGAGCAAACTGCCTGAGTAAAACATACCTAAATCTCAGGGTCTCTACAATACTAACAAGGATAGTTCATAAAATTGCACTATGGTTGGTGTGGGTTATTGCTAAGGTGCATACCTGATAACTAAGCCCAGTATGTTCAGCTGGAGGCAAGAGTTTGTTCCTTAGACAAATCATCCAATCTTCAGCTGGCACACATGGGACAGCAACATATTAACAATGGCTCCCTACATGTTTTTGAATCCATGATCAGTCAAAGGCTGGGGTTTGAATTAACAGGCCTATGTTGACCTGCTCTTTCATATGTTATCATAACGTTGCTATCGTGATGAATCCCTGCAATAAACATTTCAATAGGGTCATACTGGGGTGGCCAACTTTTCAGGAAAAAATCTATTCTTCTATATTTCTATGAAGTTTATTGTTACCATCCAGGCCTTGATAATAGGGTGGTCACCCAAAGTCATATGGCTTAGATTGCCCAAACATTGCTCCCTGCTGTGGCTTCTTGGAGGCCAATGTCAACTGATTTTCTTATAAGCCAACAGGACAGTAGTGTGTGTGAAATTCCAGCCTGGCAGTGCTTACATCCCATCAGCACATTTAAGGAGTCCACACCAAGGGGGGAATGTAATTAAATTCGCAAAGAGCAAAAGAATGCGCATCAATAAGATAAAAATGTAATATTGTTCCTTAAACTGTTATTGCATTGCGAATTTTAATTGCGCATTGCGACTTTTCATTGCGCATTGCAAATTTTAATTGCGCACTCTTATGAAGTGCTTGAAGGTGTCGTAATCTTTAGGAGCAAACATAACGACTTTTTCAGTAAGAAGTTTTATTACATTGACTGCGCATTGGCGCAAGCTGTAAAATTCGCAAACTCTCTTCCACTGTCGGAAGTGGTCGCTAAACATTTTCTGGTTTCGCAAAAGCTATATTAAATTCGCGCAAAGCAAAAATTATTCGCACAGAGGCATAACTTTTCGCATTGCGAATAGTTTTTGCCTTACCGACTTATATTACATTCCCCTATTATTGCCTTGTGGAGGTCAAACAGGGGATTGCAAGGGAAATTGTGTGTAATCAACTGAAAAGAAGAAGAGCTAACAAAACCACTAGTGTACCTGTAGGCGTGTGCTATAAGTTCTGGTAGTGACTACCTTGATTTGAAAAACAACATGCTGGGACAACAAACTGATTATAATGGGGGCTAAAGTAGACCTACTGGGAGAGACACTGAAAAACAAGATTTTCTAACCTGTCCAATAGATATCTGGCCTTTTTTGGGAGGGCCTCACACATGGTTTTGGTGACCTTGAGAAGGTACACCAGACATTTCAGCATCTCCACGTTCAATAGAGCAAGCGCTTCTTGCATTATCCTGTTCAGCTTATGATTGTTGGTTATCATTTAGCCATTCGTGTATTCTTTCTCTACAGCTTTTTGGCCCATGTATGGTGCAAAAAATGTACTCAAATGTATGTATGTATAACTTTATTATTAAAGTGCAGTTAAGGAGCCACAGCATTAAAGTTTATCAGAGTACTATATATATATATATATATATATATATA
>CM044448.1:28809778-28822625 GCA_024363595.1 Xenopus borealis
ACCTGGGACGCGCTGCTCCCTGGTGCTCCTGCGCTTGTGCTCTAGCGCCTGCACTTGGCATGCAGGCGTCACGACTGAACGACCTAGGGGTGACCGCCTTGCAAATCAGGCTCTGATATTGAACCCTTATTGGAGGGGAAATTATCCTATTGGGTTTATTTAATGATGAAATTATTTTTTTTGTTGATTTAATGTATGGTGATCCAAATTACAATAAGACCCCTTATCTGGGAAGACCCAGATCCTAAGCATTCTGAAAAGTAGGTCCCATACATATTTTGATGCAGATATTCATTAGAATAAACTGTCCATCTGTTTTGGCATTTGTGTTTATATCAGTGGGATCGCTCTAAAATGTTAAATTCATCCTAGGATTCTAATACAATAGCTACTTCCAGTGGACAAATTAGCCTCCCGAAAAAGTGGCTAAATGATTGTTTTTGCTGAGCAATAGTTTTCAAAATAAATCCATGCATTATTTGTAAAGCTATACATGACAAGCGTAATGTAATGCCTCTTTGAGAAAGAGAGAGAGAGCGCACAGGTCAATGGCTTTCATTAGTTACAAGGAAATATACTAAATAAAAGTTTGGCATACAATGAGAGACTGGTATGTTCCAATTACTACCTTAGAAATAACTAGTTAAGGCAGCTATGAGATTTTGAAAATTGTTTCCTTCATGGGTGTCCACTGAGATTTTTCCAAGGGGGCTCAGGTAGGTAAAAGTTATACTTCTACCAACATTTTTATTGGCAAGACACAAAACTATAATATAATGAACTGGATATGGAGCACTTTCATTTAAGAAAATATAGTATATTACATGAAACAGCTCATATGTAAAACTCTGCTTCATGTAAATAAAACATTTTTAAAATAAAATATTTTTAAGTAGTATGTGCCATTGGTTTATTCCCTGGGATCACGGTGCACACAAAGAAACCAAATAAATCATATGTTAGGTCACCTGAGCCTAGTTAATGGACCAAATTTAGTCTTTTGCTTCCACACTTCTTATTGTTACAGTTAGAGCTGCAGTAGTTCTGGTCAGGTGATCTCTGAGACAGTATAAAATGGGGCTCAAGGTAAAAGAACAATATTTACTTCCAGTTTGCTACTTCCAATATATTCCAGTTTGGTAAGATTGATGGCAAAAAGAAACACAAAGTAAATGATGTAACGATAGTTGAGGGGAGGAGGGTTGGGATTGGGGAGATTGCTAACCTCTTTTTTTTTTCTAAGTGAATATTTCCAAAACAGTCATAATCAAGGTTGTGCTGACTTCTATGCAGTGCTTCTTCTATACAGTGTTTTAAAAGCTGACAGTAATTTAAAGAGCATCTATGGGTTTGTTTAAAAATCCATAGTTAGGGGTAAAGGGTACCTGTGTGCCACATTAAAATCTGCTGTTTCTGAAAGCCATGCAGCAGAACATCACCATACTCAGAACTCTGACCCAATGCAGCCATCTGTATTCATTTTGCAAGGCAATCAGTGCCTAATAAACTTCTTCAGTGGAGTTAACAGAATGCCAGCAATGTAGAGCCATTAAAGGACAAGGAAATGCAAAAAAATAAAACTCCATTTTTACTTTCTTTAATGAAAAAGAAACCTGTCTACAAAATGTCTAACGTTTTTATAATAAACCTGACTGTATGCAGTGAAATTCTTTCTTTATTTACTTTTGTGGATAGAAATTGTCAGACGGTCCCTCAGGAAACTATCATACTTATGAACAGCCTTACTTCCCAGCCATGCAGAACTCCAGCAGCTTTGTTTTTTTCCCTGTTTTAATAATTTATGACAATCCATAAGCAGCCAAGACCACACTGAGCATGTGCATAGTCTTAGTCTTGCAAATATATTTAACAAAGTTACAAGATGGTGACCCCCCTGTGGCCAACTTTGAAAGCATAAATCATTTGTTTGATTAGGCTTGTGGTGCAGTAAGTTCATGTTTATGTTTAGTATAAAAAATACAGCATTTCTAGCCTTATTCTATTTTAGAATGTCCTTGTCCTTTAAATAATTACTGTCTAAGGGCAGTGGCAAATGGGAAGATTTTTCCCCCCACGATTTGTCTCCCGAAGATGCTCCTTCATTGCACGTATTTGGTAGTAGTTGGTTGTATGTTCAATTGATGGCTAAGTCTCCCGAAGATGCCTCCAGAGGAAAGTTTGGGCAATTTAGAGACCAGTTGGGCATACCGCCAGGTATTCCTATTACCGGCAATGGAGAGGCAATTTTTGGGATATCTGTTGCCCGCAGCTATGTCTAAAAAAACGCAGGCAACAAATCTTCCCATGTGCCACTGCCCTAAGGTATCTAATACCAGCCCCATGTTGCCTGAATCTACAGATTGCCAATGCAAAGCTTGTGCAGCTGGGCTTATATTCCTACCTTCATTTTCCCTTTTTATCTAACATTGATATAAAAATGCTCCTGCTTGCCCAACACGTCTTTTTGCCCTGCTATATTATCGTGTTGTATACTGCGTTTCGAGGGACCCCTTTACAAAGCACTTTTTGTATTTTTCGGTATGAATTTTGTTGCTCAAGTATTAATTTTTGGGGGTATAGTTTTCCTTTAAATTGTGGCCAAAACCATGGTGCCTGTTCACCATGAAGTGTTAGAATGGGTTCAGTTTTCACACAAAAAAACTCCATAAATAAGGTGTTTGTGTACAGTGCTCTAAGGCCCAGTGGAAACCTGTAAACTAACACCTACTTTGAGCAGTAGGGATGCATAGGACTATATTTACACACTGTGGCCAAGCACAGTTAAATTGACCATTAAAATTACATACTCTAAGAAGGGTGAGTTAATTCTTATTACTCACCCTTGTGCCTCCCATCATGCAGCAAATTTTTGCCATTTCTTAATCCATGGCTTTCATATCCCTGTCTTAAACACCTTCCAGTTCCACTAAACATGTCTTCAATATTTTCCACATTCATTAGAACGTATTCTAGTTCACAGTAGGAAACACAAGGCCTTTGCTATCTGTACTTTAGTTCCATCAGAAATAATCTATGAACCTAGTACTGCCTGTATTTGCTCATTGGCTTGCATACAAGAGTGCTCCTTATTGGGGTTGAGCCAACCCATTCAATAAGATCTTCAAATGATTTGATCGTTCACAGCACAATCAATATGTGACACCGTCCACCCCAAGTGATGCCCAAGTAATATTTCGATGTTTGTTGTAGCTTCTAAAACAGGGTACAAAAGCGAGATTCTATAGATGATCCACATCTTAAGGCCATACTACTGGTAACCCTAGCACAACTATCCCAAAGGACAGATTCCAGCAGGTATAGCATTCATTTCTAAAAGACTCCCCTAAGTTTGGAATATAACATGGCATAAGACGGCAGCAATTGTGTAACTGTAAATTTCTGCACAAGAAGCCTTTTTATCTGCCTATAGATGTTTGATCTGATGATGTATCCTCCTCCACAATCTGCTTCCAACAGTAATCACCTGCAACTGTTGCAACACGCTTGCAAACATCTACATAAAGAATAGTAAGCCCTTACCTTTATTTTAATAAGTTGTTTTGAGGTTGGGCAGGGAAGCCCTGGCATTTGAGGTATACAGAGCCCCAACAGCCCCAACCAGATTATACTTGTAGTTTTGTGGTTGGCTGGACGGGTGTCAGATTTCCCTAACCTTTAAAAAGGTAAGTCATCATGTGCTTGATGTGTTTGGACTTCACTTGCTGGATAGGGTGGTCAATGCTGGAGAGCCTTAGGTGGAGGTAGGCCACAGCTGGAGAAAATAGTAAGAGGAAAGATTTGTAACAGCTTATTCTAGCAGTGAAAGTTAGGATGAAGGTAGGTAGTTAGAGCAATCTCATGCTCCAGTGAGGAAACCAGGAGGCATAGTACCCTATTATGTCCCCACTAGTATAGGGACTTAGTGTTTAGGCTTAGGAATATGAGATTTCTGGAGTAAGCCCTACTGTGAGCATTCTTCTAGCAGGGTCAGACTGAACTGGCAGAACACTGAGAAAAACCCAGTGGACCCCGCTAGCCCAGACCTGAACCCTGACAGTGCTCCGTCAGGCCGTTGATCTCCCTCCCCCGATGCACTGAAGATATGTTTAATTAACACACACTCTGGGTAGGGAACCCTGCACCCACCAGTTGTTTTATGCAATATCTTTTTATAGAGACCTACATTGTCTGGGGGGGTATAGTTTTCCTGTAATGGTTGCCATATACTTCTTATGAGAAGGTTACATGACATCATTACTTATAAATACAGCAACCTATATTATAAGAGTTGATGTGTTCTGATAATGCAAGAGATGTATAGTGATGCCGGCATCACAATGATATCGAGAATACGCATTTACGATAATGTTGTATTAAATGAAATCCTCTGTAGAGCTGTGACCAATAGTGACTAAGCATACTGCGTATATGTGTACACTCTGAACATTCAGAGCTGCACAGTAATGCAGTATTTATGCCTGCACTGCACTGTATCAATGAGATGGTATGTATATCTTTTTATATACAATTCTCTTGAGTACTGCCTTGTGCCTGCTCTCTCAGACTGAAAGTGGCATGTTTTTGAAAATGAGGTCCGTACAAGAATGCCAAACTGTGATGCCCATTTTCTGCACCTTGCATCAAAATTTTTATGGGGCTGTCCAAAAATTGAAACTCTGCATCAGTCAGAACCCCAACTGTGCTCTTGATAGTCTTAGGGTTTTTTAACGGCTGCTGCAATAACAGAACTAGTAGTCCCTTGGCCTGAATGTAGGCTGTGCACCTGGCGCAGGTCTGGCAATCTGTGGGTTATGGCAAATGCCAGAGGGGCTGCTATAAGTTGCCTTATTATTAAGACAGATACTTTTTTTGAGGCAGGTGGGGGCTGTTTGGGCCTCTGTGTACCTCAAATGCCAGGGCCTATTTCAAATCTCAGTCCAGACCTGACCTGCCCCCCCCCCCAAACGTAACTCTTGTGCCAGCTTGAGCTTCCGGCAGGTCCCTGAGAGGGTGTGGGCACCCGCCATACCTCCTGTAGTTCTGCTACTGAACTGCTGGGTCTGCTGCTGATATTGTTATTCTCCAGGCAATGCTTTTTAATTGGTTTTCATACAGGTCACCAATCACCCTGCTTGGTACATTTACGGTTACCCAATGTACACCACTGATCATAACAATAGTTATCACTTTATCATTCATGGTATTAAATATTCTCTACATAATTATGCATTCGTGACCCTTTAAGACATAACATGGGCTTAATGTCCGCTTCTGTTAAGTAGTAAACAAGCAATTGCCCAAGTTTACTTCCAGACTGCACATTTATCCACTGCATTAATATCCCTTTAGTGGGACTGCAGGCTGAGTAGTTCTAATGTCAGTTCTAATAACCTAAAAGCTTTTACTGGGGTGCACTGGGCTTCATTTATTTTTATCGGCATAGCACACTTATTTGAACAAAGCCATTTGTTGATGTTTTTGCCCCTAGAGCAAGTTATAGTATTTGTTATACATAATCAAGGCCCCTTTGCCACTGTGTAGATTCCCAAGCATGTCCATTACTTGGACATCTACTGAACTGGCCCACCAGCGCACTGGGAGAAACCAGATGGGCCCCAGTCCTGTTGGGTCTTTGGTGAGGCCGGATTACAGTTGGGACCTAATCATCAGTGATGGCAGGATGAGAAATGTAGTGTGGCCATATGCCCTTGACTTAAGACTTTTGGTACACTATTACGACACTATATGCAGTCTTTATGACATACCTTTGTATACATTATTGCACCATAATTCTAAGGCACAACATTCTGTGCCTGTTTCAGTGACTGCATTTATCCAAACATGCTGCATTGTGGGAAGAATGGCACTTACACCAATGACGCCCAATATAATATATATTTGATGCGTTGAATTCTGGACTAATATAATTTAACATTTTCTAGTTGTATGAGTCTACGTTTCAGGTTAAGTAACCTGTTGGCCTGCAGCTTCACGCTTTTATATACTATTCACAGGGGCGTAACTACAGCGGAAGCAGACCCTGTGGCTGCAGGGGGGCCCAGAAGGTATAGGGGACCCAATGAGACCCTAATAAATGAGCAATATCAACATATATTGGTGAAACAGGACAACCTCTGGATATGCTGGGGGCCCTAAGATTAATTTACTGTGGGGCCCAGTATAATCTAGTTACGCCACTGACCGTTCATATAAGCATTCTGAGATGGCCTCTCTGCAACAGGTTTGAGTAGAGGCTGAAAACTGTAGTTCATCCAATCTAGACTACAGGTTGTGTACTAACTTCTTCTATTTTCGCATTTCCCTGGGAATCACATACACAGTATAAATAAAAAAAAGCAGACTTTTAAGTTAAAGTTCAGCTTTTAGTTCTAATGCCCATGTGCAGCCTAGCGAAGAAAGCATAAGAAGGAAGTCTATTGCTTCATGGTGTTCACTGGTAAAACCCGGGCCGGTACAGTTTTCTACTGATAGGTGCACTGGCCCGGGGTTTCAGGTAAGTCATTTTCAATCGCTTGGGGGTGCACCCCCCAAGTAGCTTTCGACTTTCCTTCTCCTTTAACTGCTACTATGATAATAATCATGCAACGTCTGTTTTGAAGCTTGTAATCTTTCAATAATATCCAAACACATAATAGGGTGTTCTAAAGGAAGGGCAGGGCTCACGTCTACTTAACTAGTAACAGTGACATCACCAGAATTACATCGTTTTTTATAAAGTAGAACCCCTATTTTTCAACTCCTGATTTTAGGTTTTGCCAATTTTTCACCATTTTTTTTCTGGCCCCCTGAAAAATGTAAAATGGGTTTCTACTGTATATAAATAGGTGGGCTTTTACATGGCAGTACTATTTTTTATCATCACCCTTGCAGAAGATCCCGAAGAACAAAAAAGTAAAAAAAAAAACATTTACTTCCTTGTTTGTGTTATGAAAAATCACGTAATTTTTCATTTGGATTTAGATTTTATCAGTGAGGCACTTGGATTTGGCCAAATTCTAACCCTGCTGTAAAAAGGCTGAATCCCGAACTGAATCCAGGATACATTGCATCCCAAATACATTTATTGTAAAGTATTTCAATACCATAAATGGTAGAGGATAAAAAAAGTATATTTGAATACCAACCAGGCAGGTTAATTAGCTCTTAATATATTCAACCATAGAAATTTGGTAGAAAATTAGATTGTAAGCTCCACTGGGGCAGAGAATGATCTATAATATCTGTAAATTGCTGTGGAATACATTGGAACTATGAAACTCCTGTTCTAAATTTCAGCGCTACGCAACAAGTTGGCGCTATAGAAATACATGTTAATAATAATAATAAATTTCACTCTCCCTTGTTCTATAGCAGCTTCTTGAATTCTAGAACTGTCCCTCCAACAGAGTTTTGACAGTAATTACGTTGTCCCAAAACCTTGCTGCCCCAGATATCAGGGCTTAAAATATTTAAAAAGGGGACATGTGAGGATTTGCATTATTCTTTTTTTTTCCCTCTGATTAGTTTTTGGGGGAATGAAAGGAATTACATGAAAGGGCATGAGTTACAGTATATTTCAGTACCAAGGACAGATCAACACTTAAGAGACCAGTCTAGGCCAGTACCTCTGTGGTTTACTATAGATAGGCTGGAGGCAGGCTGCAGGGCAGAGTGGGTGGTTTACCAAGAAGAAGTACCCAGAATGCATTGCGATTGGCCAGATCTGATTTAGCTATAGGCAAAGAGAGAAAGTTGGTGACGGTGACAATCTATATGGTATAAACTGCAGCTCCCAGCATCCCACAACAACCTTTGCTAATGCTAGACGTAGTCCACAGCAGCTGAGGGGGTTCAGTTTGATTTCTCTTAAACAGACCATATCTCCCTGTAAACTATCACTGCCTACTCCACCCCCTTCTATATGAAGCTCTCTCTCTTCTTTATTCTTTTCTCTGCAGTCCCATTCCTTCCTTGTCTCTCTCCCCTGAAAGGCAGAAAGTCAAGATTCCTTAACCCCTTGAGAGTCAGAGAACTGTACATGCTGCTCCACTTTCATCCTTGCTCTTTCATTGTAATATTCCCATATGGTCTTGAATTCTGCAAGCATCCAGATGACCTTGTGATGTCCTTGCCATACTGGGATGTCACTGCATGAGATTTTTTTGCTCCACACAGAGCACAGCATACCCACTACCCATTACCTTTGCCCATATGCCACTTAACTCTTTGTGGCCGAAGAAAGTATCCACAGTGCATTAGTGGCAATAAAATAAGTTGAATGGGTCAAAGGGCCAGTTCTATTTAGAGCATAACACGCATGACATATTTTTTTGCATTTTGTTCGTATGAGAGCGAAAGCCTCTTATTGGATATTTTATATAAAAACTAGTGTATAAAAGTATACAAATACAGAACAAAAGTCACCATTTTTGCACCTTGATGGAAAAAAGTAACAGTGAATGAACTGCCTCTGCCAAATTGTTGTGCCAATAACCTGCATGTTTCCATTTACCTGCAACCAAGCAAAACTGTATTCTGATATTTCCTACTGTTTGTTCAGCAAAAGAAAAAAAGACCAGGCAACATCTCCCCATCCCAAGTTTACTTTCTGGTCCTGACAAAAAACTTTCTAGAAAGTGGGAAAAAAACTGCCAAACTAATTTATTTAAAAGGGCTCAAATGAAATATGTTTCCCACTCTACAGGGGGCTTTTAGTTAGGAAGAGAAGTTGGAAAACCCACCAGGACTGGGGTTCCCTTGATAATTGCTAAACTAAATCAACATAACAGTGTACTGCATGATTAATATCTTCATTTTTATAGAGAGATTTCTTCTCTGCAGAATTATTCACAGTTATTTAGGCAATGAAATCTGGTTCTGTCAATGAAATGCTGGATATATATGGACAGATCACCGGCCAATTTCACTGCACACTTGCTTTTATATGTCTGGATATGATCTTTCAGACAGTCTCCCAATTGATCAGATTAGGTCTCTCCCTACAATACCTGCTATCCCCACAGTCCTATCCCCTCACCAGAGGCTGTTATCCCATTGCTACTATGGACACCATCTCTCCCTACTATATCTGCTATCCCACAGCAACAGTCCCTTCCCAGAGGCTATTATCCAAACTGCTAATATAGGCACAACCAACCACCCTACTATACCTGCAATCCCACAGTCCGTTCTCAGAGAAACTATTATCCCACTGGTATAGGCACCGTCTCTCCCTACTATACCTGTTAACCCACAGCCACAGTCCCTTACCAGAGACCATTATCCCACTGTTGCTATAAGGGATCCACATCAATCACAACTAGGGTTGCCACCTTGCCGGTATTTTACCAGGCCTGCCCGGTATTTTTGATGGTTGATCCCAATCTTATTAATAGGAAAAAAAGATAAATATATAGGAAGGTATTTTTTTTTCAAGAAAAGGTGGCAACCATAGTCACAACTTTTGTACCCAATAAAAGATAACTCCACTGATTCTGAAGGCGCCAAGAGAATAAATGATTTTAGGGCCTTCTGGAGATCCAGCTGCAGGGCAAATGCAAACCAGAGTCACTACAAAAAATTGAACCAAGTCCTCTCAAATTAAAAGTTGTAAATTAGAGTTAAAGAAAAGTTATTCCTTCTCGCTAAATGCACTGCTTTTAAGAACCCCGTAAGTGTGCTGAAGAATCCCGGCACAGCAGTTCTCCAATGCTCCCCTTCACATTGACCCTGAATATGAAATCCATGCAGCACATGAACATAAAGATCCAGTCCAGAGAGTGAGAGGACACAGTAACGGAACTAGCTGGGGGCAGGCCCTGGTGAGGGTCATGCAGCCGGGACCCCCTCCCCCCACCACCACCACTACCCTGCACCACTGCAGCCGATTTCAGCCTGCCTGGAGGTGCCCTGTGGTGTTGGGGGGGTATGGCCCAGTTGCACCCCCTGCTCCCCTGGTAGTTACGCCCCTGAGAGGACACTTGATTTTAGAACATTTACTTCCCTACTAGGGTTGCCACCTGGCTGTTTTTTTACCAGCCTGACCGGTATTTTTGATGGCTGATCCCTATTCCTTACACCCGCGTTAGGCTGGCAGATATAAAAAGAACATATAGGTTATGGCATCATCACAGCAAAGAAAGTTCCTCTACAAATTTAAAGTAAGAGCCGTGAAAATAATAAATAGAAATGTTAAACCTTCCCAGGAGAGTAGAGGGAGTTGGAACAGGGAAGGGAGGGGAATGGCTTTACTAGGCCAGGAAGGAGGGATTGAGATGCACTTTCTAAATGAGGAGATGGCAACTGCACTTGGGAAATCTGCTGACACAGTCACAAGGCAAGAGTAAGCGTACAGGAAAGTCTGCATGATAGGTTTGGGCAGGGGGAAAGTCAGTGAACAGAAATCCTATGCCAGGAGCAGATTTGGGAAGGCGAAGCCAGGGAATTGCGGGAGAGAGAAATGCTTCTCAAAGGGCCCTCGTCTGCACAGGGTCTAACATGCCACCCACCAGTTGGCACAGAACTACAATAAACTACTGGATGAATATCATAGCTCTGTAATATGGGGATAGTAGGCAGTGTCAGATTCAGTCATTCATCCAGACATACTGTACTTGTCAGCTATCAATATTTATAGACACTGGCACATAAAAACATCACTACAATCAGAAATAGTATACAAGTATAGGAACTATTTTATCCTATATCTTTCCATAATTTTGATAACCATAAACCCTTAATAAAGCCAATAGGATTGTTTTGCCCCTAATAAGGATTAATTATTCCTTAGTTGGGCTCAAGTACAAGTTACGTTTTTATTATTACAGAGATACCGGCAATGCTTTTTAAATTTGATTAAAATGGAGTCTATGGAAGATGGCCTTCTTGTAATTTGGAGCTTCCTGGATAATGGAACCCATGCCTATATTTGTTTAAAATTTACTCCATGGTCTCTGAAATTTGGAGATTTCTAGATAAGGCATCCTGTATCTGTTTGTGTGTACATGTATGTTATTTTATGTCTGATATTATTATACTTTATACATAGAGCTCTGGCATATTAATTTTACTGAATTTATATATCATTTATATCAGCCCTACCTCAGTGGAGCTTGAGGTTCCTATCACACTCACACTTTGCCGGATTCAAATAGCAGGCGCCCCTAGGCCCACTGCCATTTGTTGCCCCCATACTCTGCCCTTTATTCGCAAATTTTCATCATCAGGACCGGAGCAATGGGGATTGGTGCATGGGAAATTTAAAAAACTATAGTATCTCCTACGTATCCCCAGTGTTTCTGAACCAATATGGGTGTGGCTGGGCAGGATGCCGCCCCCTAAAATCCTGTCACCCTAGGCCCGGGCCTAGGTGGCCGTTCCACAAATCCAGGCCTACATTCACGGTTCTGTTTAAGGAAAGTAACACCACAAAATAAGTGTTTTAAAGTAATTAAAATATATATAATAATATACAGTTGCTCTGCAATGGTACAACTGATATGTATGCTTCAGAAACTGTACTATAGTTTATATAAACAAGCTGTATAGGCTGTATAGCCCTGGGGGCAGCCATTCAAACTAAAAAGGGAGAAAAGGCGCAGTATACACAGCAGATAACAGATAAGCTATGTAGTATAAAACAGGATTCCACAGAACTGTTATGACTTATCTGCTGTGTAGCTAGGGTTGCCACCTTTTCTTGAAAAAAATACCGGCCTTCCTATATAATTATCTTTTTTTCCTATTAATAACATTGGGCTCAGCCATCAAAAATACCGGCCAGGCCGGTAAAATACCGGCCAGGTGGCAACCCTATGTGTAGCCTGTGCCTTTTCTCCTTTTTCAATTTTGAATGGCTGTCCCCATGGCTACAAAGCAGCTTGTTTATATAAATTGTAGTTGTGGTTTTGTAGTAAACACAAGTTTTACCAGTGCAGGGAAACAGTGCATTACATTATCATTCCTTTAAAACACTCAAAGATTGTTGTTGTTACTCTTCCCTTAAGTTACCTGTATGTTTATATATATAAATATATTCTATATATATATGTGTGTGTGAGTGTGTGTGTATCCACTAAGAGAAGGTGATAAGTTCAAATGTCAAATGCTATTTGCAGCTAAGGCCTATTCACTTTTCCCTCTCTCACGTGGCCATGGGACTGTGATTTGAGAGAATAGCTGTGAGTAAGCATAATTAGGCAGGTTCATTAGGGACCTTCAATTAGCTATGCACCAAATCTGTCATTTTAGGAGTCGGACAAATACAGAATACTCCTGGAGGGATCTGTCTGAAAACCTAACCAAACCTAGGGTTGCCACCTGGCCGGTATTTTACCGGCCTGGCCGGTATTTTTGATGGTTGATCCCAATGTTATTAATAGGAAAAAAAGGTAAATATATAGGAAGGCCGGTATTTTTTTGAAGAAAAGGTGGCAACCCTAACCAAACCCTGTGGGGCAAAATTACAGGACTAAGAACAGCAGTGCCAAACCTGTGGCTCTACAGCTATGGCTTAACTACAACTCCCCAAATCCCATTATCGGAAATCTGTTAAGATATATGTGGAATGTAAGTCAAATTTCACAATTCTTTGTTTTTCACATTTTTGTTATGGTATTTTGTACAGGTATGGGATCCGTCATCCAGAAACCCATTATCCAGAAAGCTCTGAATTACGGAGGGGCTGCCTCCCAGAGGCTCCATTATAATCAAATAATCCAAATTTTTTAAAAATGATTTCCTTTTTCTCTGTAATAAAAAAAAAACAGTAGCTTGTACTTGATCCAATCTAAGATATAATGAATCCTCATTGGAAGCAAAACCAGCCTATTGGGTTTATTTAATGTTT
>CM044448.1:28835133-28845841 GCA_024363595.1 Xenopus borealis
AGTTTTGAGGTGGGAGCCCACCAGCTGTTGCCAAATTATGAACTCCAGGCAGCACTTGTAGGAGTTGGATCATATTTAAGGATCAACAACTTCCTCCTAGATTTGCAGCACAGCTTTGTCTGCCAGGTGATGCTGGGAAATATAGTACAGAAACAGTTGGAGGTTTACAGGTTGCCTCCAGGTTAAAAAATGTTAGGCATTTAATAAAAATTTCCCCAAGGGGCCCCTATTCTGGTAAGTACCCCAGGCAAATACCCTGCCTGCCCTCTGCCTCCCTGCTTTGTTTGTTTAATACAGGAATATATGAAGAGAAGGGTAGATATAATAGATGTGATGATTAAATAGACGAAGCTCAATTTTTTGCTATTAACGCCATTTAGTACATTACTCCATAAACATCTATGAATATAAGTATTTTGTATTGTACACAAGAATAAATGTATACAAAAAGGAGCTTGCATGAAGCACCATCAATCACCGTTTTTTTTGTTTTTTATATATATGTATATATATATATATATATATACACACACCCAGATTCCCCCTGTAGTTAAATCTGAATGGGAGGACAGATGAATGGGTGAATTGAAGTTGTTTTTCCTTTCTTTCACTTCACTGCTTTAAATACTTGCCTGTGTGTGCATGAGAACTCTGCCATGCCAAACTCACCAAAGGGACAAAAACAAGAAAAAACACCCATCTGGGCCCCCTCGGAAGCTTGACTAAGAGAGATTCCAACACGTCAGCGGGTACAAACAATTACGTCCACAACAACGTATAATTATCTGCGCTATACAATTGAGTCATTCAACTCTCCTTATTGTACAGCACTTTGCTCATATAACTGGTCTCGAAACTCCTCCTATTGCTCCATATAATCCCACTGCACAATTACTCTAAGTGCCCCACATACCCAGTGGCTTAACTAGAGGTCTGTGGGTCTCTGATCACCCATGGCCAGTCTACTTCTTCCTATAAAATTCCCAGACCTTAGTAGCCTTCAGACTTCTATTCCTAAATCATTAATATCCCGTTTCTTTCATCATCTACATGAAGGATTAGGGAATAGTTATTTTCCTTTCTGGTGGCCCACCATATGCAGTCACAGTAACTCCTGGAAGTGCACCGCAGCACAGAATACTCCATATAACCCTCCCTATGCCTCCTCCTACTTCTCCTAATAACCCTCCCTATAACTCCTCCTGTTGCACCAAATAAACCTTCCTATAACGCATCCTACTGCTACATGTAACCCTCCCTATAACGCCTCCTTTTGCTCTGTGTAACCCTCCCTATATCTCTTCTTATTGCTCAATGTAACCCTTCCTAAATCTCTTCTTATTGCTCCATTTAATATAACCCTCCCTATAGCTCCTCCTATTGCTCCTCCTATTGCTCTATCTAATCCTTCCTATATCTCCCCTTAATACTTGATATAATTCTCCCTATATGTCCTTCTATTGCTCCATATAACCCTCCCTATATCTCCCCTTATTACTTGATATAATTCTCCCTATATGTCCTTCTATTGCTCCATATAACCCTCCCTATAACTCTTTCTATTGCTCCATAGAACCCTCCCTATAACTCTTCCTATTGCTCCATATGACCCTCCCTATATCTCCCCTTATTGCTTGATATAATTCTCCCTATATGTCCTTCTATTGCTCCATATAACCCTCCCTATTACTCCTCCTATTGCAATGCGAAACCCCTGATCAGCCCTACTGGTCATGTCCCTCTCTCTTAATGAACAGTGGGAGAAGAATAACCCATAAGCAGAAGGTAAGAAGATAAAAAAAGCTTGGGTATCACTGGAGGGACTTTTTACTTACCACTGGGTGGGGAGGAATACATCTAGGATTTAATGAAGATTTAAATGTCTTGGTTTCACCTGATCACAAATCACTTTGGTTTGGTTTTGGGTGAGAGTTTATTCCAATATGACATAAAGGACAGAAATCAACCCTAGAGCTTCTAATGAAGAAACAGAGAGTACTGTGTAGGTATAACTGTTGTGTCTCTTTATGGGTATTTAAGGGTTAGTGGCTTCATTTAAGGTGTCATGTTAGCATGAGTTTTGTTATAGGCCAATGTGCAGGTGATTGTCACAGCTTAGGCCATTGAGATGGTAAATGTTCAACAATAGCAATGATTCTGGCAGATCTGAATATTCATGTTAAAACATTATTAATCACTTTGTTTGCTATGAATAACTACTTTGTGATTCATTGCAGTGCATTGATCTATGTACTATGAATTACAAATGGATTCATCATTTGTTGCCATGAATTCACAATGACATGATTTGTTGTAGGAAATGCCTTTCCTTGGATTAATTAGCAAAAATAAATTGTGAATTTATTTCAGGTTGATAGTACAATTCAATACATTAGAAATTAGCTATTTTTATGGTCAGACTGACAGGATTCTGCCCTCCCTCCCTCTATCCAGACCCCATCATGGCTTCCGCTGTCACTCCCTTGATACCCTCCGACCCATGCCTGATCCTGCCTTCCCACTTCTTTCCCTGGCTGCCCTCCATATCTTGATCCAGACCCTATCCTACTCTCCCCCTTGCCCTCCCTCACTCAATCCAGACCCACTCTCCCACTGCCCTCCCCACCACAAATTTAAAGTATAAGGACAGTGCAGAGGCAGGGGCCAGTGGTAGGTGAGTGGGTGGCGGCAGGGGCCCTTAGGGTAGCATCCCAGGTCAGCTTTGCACACCCCAGTCTGACCCTGGCCATTGTGGAGTGACTGTGTTTATATAGTGAATAAAGTACCCCCTCTTGTAAAATATAAGGATATTAAAACAAGTTACAGAGGAGTCTCATGACCATATAAAAACACGAGGCCGAAGGCTGAGTGCTTTTATACAGGTCATGAAACTCCGAGGTAACTTCTAATATCCTCATATTTTGCAACTGGGGTTACTTTATTTATTATAATACACATGTTTTAGTGAGTCATGTGATTGACATCAGAACTCACCGTTTATAACCAATGACATAAGAACTCACCATTTATAAGGATATAATTTATAAGATATTCACGGCTTTTGTGTATTATATATATATATATATATATATATATATATATATACACATCTAAGTACTGGGGTGTTTTCTGAAAAAAAGAGTTTTAGTGAAGCAGTATTCAGTTGTATGAAATTAAATCAAATGTGAAAAGCTGGCTGTGTAAAATGTTGGTACCTACTGTCAAATTTGATGAAGGTTCCATCATGCTGAGGGGCTGTGTGGCTAGTTCAGGGACCGGGGGCCCTTGTTAATATTGAGGGTTGGATGAATTCAACCCAATATCAATCTATTTTCAGGATAATGTTCAAGCATCCATCACAAAGTTGACGTAACGTAGGTGTTGGATATTCCAACAAAACAATGACCCTAAACACACTTCAAAATCTACAAAGGCATTTATACAGAGGGAGAAGTACAATATTCTGGAATTGCGTCACAGTACCCCAACTTGAATATCATGGAAAATCTATGGGATGATTTGTAGCAGGCTGTACTTGCTCAGGAGCCATCAAATTTAACTGAACTGGAGAGATTTTGTAAGGATGAATGGTCAAAAACACCACTATCCAGAATCCAGACACTCATCAAAGGCTATAGTAGGAATCTAGAGGCTGTTACATTTGCAAAAGGAGACTCAACTAAGTATTCATGTAATATCTCTGTTGGGGTGCCCAAATGTATGCACCATCTAATTTTGTTTTGATACATATTTTCTATTAATCCAATAAACTTTATATCACTGCTGAAATACTACTGATTCCATAAGGCATTCTATATATTTTTTCTCAACTGTTTTTTTTATTTGAGTTCAGAGAATCAAAAAGCAAATAAGTCGGTACATAGCCAGCATTAGAACACAAAGCAGTATAGTCATTTATTGTTTACATGGGTATGCAGCGACATTGTTTACACTAAACGTACAGAAAAGAGCAACTATAAGAAAAAGGAAAATAGAAATATTTTGAAAGCTCGGCCAATTATAAACAAAATTCCAAAAAATGAATAGGGGTTCCCACACTTTTTCATAATTCTTATAGTGAATAATGTACCCCCTGATGTAAAATATAGGGATATTATATATTATAATGTATAGTGTATAAAGTACCCATTATTGTAAAATATGAGGATATTATAAGTTACCAAGGAGTTTCAAGATTTTATACAGGTCATGGAAGTCCGAGGTTATTTCTAATATCCTCATATTTTCCAACAAGGGGTACTTTATTTTTTATAATACAGACGTTTGGGGAGTCATGTGACAAAAATGACATCACTTAGCTCAGTTTATAACTAATGACATCACTAAGAGTCTTTTATATATATATATAATTTACAGTATATTCATGTATTATGATATTATTATTAGTGATCAGTTAAAAGCGGTGAGTAGTGATGTCATTTTTGTCACATGACTCACTAAAACATGTGTATTATATTAAAGTAGCCCTTGTTGGAAAATCTGAGGGTTTCATAAATAGGAATTCCATGACTATATAAAAGCACAAAGCTTAAGGCCAGGTGCTTTTATACAGGTCACGGAACTCTGAAGTGACTTAAATATTTCTTTATTTTACAACAGGGGGTACATATATTATACATAAGCGAGTCATGCAACAGAAGTAACAACACTAAGCACTAAGCTGTATTTACAGGAAATTCATGGTTCTTGCATAATATACTATACATAATATGTGTCTGTGTCTGGCAAACAGTGACCAAAGTTAAGGCAAGGCTCATTGACTACCTTCTATGTAAGCAATAATACAATGGACTCTTCTGTTGTTTCAAAAGAAATCCAATCATTTGTTCTGATTGGATGATTAAGGAATATTGAACTCTAATAGCTACTCTTAATTTCAGCTGAATGACAGGTGGCACAGAGAGATTTTATACATTTCTACACTGAAGTGTCAGCAGAGAAACATTAAGAGATTGATTTAGGAAAATTCCATTTTGCATTTTTTTATTCGCAATGCTAGAAAAACACGGACGCAAATGCCGACAATGGTCTCCGGAATTAAAAATTGCCAAGTAATAGCTGCTGAGATCGTATAGAAGTCAATTGAAATAAAGCAACAGAAATAAGGGGAAATGTTGTTATAAGTCAAACAGCTTTTGACAGACTTTGCTAATGGATGGACCAGCAACACAGCATGGGATATTTTTCAGCCCAATTGAAAATGAATGGAAACATTTGATTATCAACAGTGTGACTTTTTTTCCCCCTGAAAACCAGGCACAAGAATATTCTGTTGCATTTTTTTCTTAAATAAGCTAGTGTTAAGACACATTTTCCCCCTCTACCACCCTAAAAAAAAGAGTCAAACCTCAAAGTGTGCCATCGGCCTACAGGACGCAATATTAAAGATATTCTATGAAGAAAATTTTATTTCTGCAAAATAACATATATTTAGGTTAAAAAACCATTTAGCCATAAAAAGACATTAGGAATCATGCTGAGGGTTGGACACTTTTCTATAGATTTCTCCACTGACAATACAATACATTACCGATTCTCACCTTTAGCAGGAATTTAGCACTGGCAGCATTAATCCAGGCTTTTGTGGAGATCATTAACTTTTCCATTCACCATGCCAACATACATAGAGGGTAAAGCATGCACGCACAGTAGGGTTACCATTTTTTCTGGAATCTTTTTCTTTATCTCCCCCCCCCCCCATTAATAGCATTATTATTATTATTATTATTAACATGTATTTTTAGAGCGACAACATATTGCACAGAGCTGGCATTGGCACTAAATCTTAATTTCACAGGCCTTAGGGGGGGGGGTCATACCTGTTTGATGACAATTATAATGCTAAGGAATAGTGAACTTTCTGCATGTCTGCATTGTTGAATGAATTTTAACATCATCTACCAGTATAAAATAAAAAAATAATTATGATTTGGATGTGGAAATAAGATGGTAGTCTGCTTGTATTTTAGTACTCTGATAATTCCTACTCCCTTCGCAGATGCATACCATAGAATAGAGCTTGGTTTAGTATTAACAGTGGACAAGGTGTATATGTACAAGCATCTAAAAGAAAACTACTGTGACATAACTAGATTTTTTGCAGAGCAGCCTTGGGGCCCTTCTCAACAGACAGGGCTGGATTTAAAATATGGCACTGCTAAGCATCTAGCTGCTCACACCCCTACCCACCCTCCAATCCATCCACCCAACCCTGGTTGCTTGCACCAACCCCAAAATTCTACTACCCTAGGCCCAGGCCTTTGTGGTCTGCCCACAAATAATACCAGATGCAATGAACCTTGCAAGAAATGTCAGTACAATATGCTAATCCTGAAGTTCCACTGTCTGATTAATAAGGGAAATGAAAAGTGGAATGAGCTGGGCTCACTTAAAGGGATACTGGGGGAAAATATTTTTGTTTCAAATTGCATAATGTAATAGTGCTGTTCCAGAAGAATTCTACATTGAAATCCATTTCTCAAAAGAGCAAACAGGTTTTTTTATATTTCCTTTTGAAATCTGATATTGAACTTTTTGTCAATTTCCCAGCTGCCCCAAGTCATGTGACTTGTGCTCTGATAAACTTCAATCACTCTTTACTGCTGTACTGCAAGTTGGAGTGGTATCACCCCCTTCCTTTCCCCCACCCAGCAGCCTAACAGAATGGGAAGGTAACCAGATAACAGCTGAGCAGCTCCCTAACACAAGATAACAGCGGCCTGGTAGATCTAAGAACAGCACTCAATAGTAAAAACCCATGTCCCACTGTGTTATATTCAGTTACATTGAGAAGGAAAAACAACAGCCTGCCAGAAAGCAGTTCCCTCCTAAAGTGATGACCAGGGGCAGCTGGGAAATTGACAAAATGTCTATCCCCATGTCAGATTTCAAAATTGAATATTAAAAAATCTGGTTGCTCTTTTGAGAAATGGATTTCAGTGCAGATGTCTATTGGAGCAGCACTATTAACTGGTGTGTTTTAAAAAAAAAAACATGTTTTCCAATGACCGTATCCCTTTAAGAATGGAGCACCAGCGTTGCACTGGAAAACAGTGATGAGCAAATTTATTTACCAGGCATGGATTCGCTGCTTCCCCATCTGCAATTGTCTTGCGGATTACTGCAAAAAATCATGTGACAAAAAAGTCACATGCATAAAAATTGTCAAGCGTGAAGTATTTTTGACGCCCATTGACTCTAATGCACTTGGACAAAAAAGATGGCAATACAAAGTTGTTGCTGAGAAAAAAAATTGTTGGATGCCCATTGACTTTACTGCATTTGGAGTGAGAAAAAATTGTCGCTCACAAAAAATTGTCTGTAAAAATGTTTTAAAATTTTTATACCGATTGATGTCAATGTATTTGCTAATTTTTCAGAGTTTAGCAAATGTTATGGTGAAGCGAAACAGGACAGATTTTAGTTTCTTGCTGAAATGTCCAGAGTTTCGCTTTGATCTTTTGCACCGACACCAGCAAATTATACAATGAAATTTTATTCAAATAAGAGGCTTTTTTTCAGAGAGCCCAGAACACTAAGCACCTGCACTGAGATACATTTGTAGCAAGATAAGCAAAGATAAAATTGTAAATATTTAAGAAAATCAAGAATCTTGGGAGAACTGTGACAGAGCTAGTGATGAGCAACATTTTTCACCAGGTTGCTCCAACTGGTGAAAAAAAAAAATTGTCACCCATAGACGTCAATGCATTTGCCAAATTTTTCACCGTTTCAAGAATTTTAGGTGAATCAAAAAACTACAGATTTGCTCATCAATACTGGAGAATGGTGCCAAAGCATCACATGCTGCTTTTATTGTATATGGGCGGGGTTTTGGACATAAGGGCATAGAAAAGGAATTCCTTTCCATTTTTTATAGTGCACTATTTATTATTATACGTATCAGGTTCATTTTTCAAGGGTAGTAATTTTGCTTTCGCATAACTGAGCACTATCATTCCATGTCAATATACTCAGTGCTGCACATATAGTTGGTTTTAGCACAACACAGTATATGCCATTGCAACACTGGAGTCCTTGGTTTAATTTCAGTAAGGAGAACCAGGGTCAGATTGGCCCACTGGGAGAAATCCTAATGGGCCCTACCAGGCCCACTTCTTGCTGAAGTGAAGCAGAGAGCAGTTTGTCTGTGAGTGGTGGCTTGGGATGGAATGGGGGTCTCATGGTGACAGGGGTGAGGGTCCCTTGTGGTGAGGTTTCTGGTGGGCCCAGATACCCTACTCTGACACTGGCCATTTACATGAAATCATCTGATATTTCACATATGTCCTGTTTACTGTTAGAGCCAGCCTATAACATCTAGATTTAGGGCATTTCAGAGATTGCAAGCTGCAATACACAAATTCAAGGTTACATGCATCATTAAAAATATTAGGGATCATGCATAATAGTAAATATTAGGGATCCATTTTCTGTAATGAGCTGGGGGAAACTTATGTGTTCTGAGAAACTCCCTTAGATCGATATTCTTTTCTTTGGTGTGGGACTATTCTGCATGAACCTAGCCTCCGTCAAAGAATATGCAGTTGCCAGCACCTAACTGTCAATACAGAAAAATCTGAATGCAAATCCCTTCATTGGCTTTTCCTGTCCCTTTCAAAATCAAACTCATGATTCTAATTCTCACACGCAAATCCCTTAATCATTTGTTCCACCCCTATAGCTCAACCCCGATTTGTAATGCTCCTGTGTAAGCGTCACCCCATATACAAAGCACAATATTATCGGCTGCTTGTATAGTAATAAGGCAACAAAAAACAAGATTAGAGGATATTATCAAGCATTATTTCTATAACCAATGTGTACACATTGGTGTAAGTTTAAAGGAGGAACACGAGATAAAGACAAATGTGAGGAACGTGATTATATAGGACAGAGGATCCTGCTGGAGATTCTTAGAATTAACTGGGACAGAAAATGAATAAAATAAAGTAGTGGAAGACCTTATCAGAGGCAAGAGAATATGTATTTAAATGCATACTCAATATATTTCCTGTTTAATGAAATATACTCAGATAGGATCTCAGATCACAGTTTTATGATGATTTGGGTGGAGAAGTTATATGAAGGTCTCTCAAAAGATGACGTTCAAGGGGATGTCCACAGAATTAGTAGTCATTTTTTAAGCAAATGCACTTATTTATGTTCCCCTATTTTGGGAAGTCCCCAAGAAGGGGAGCAAACAGTTGGCCTAGGGGTTTAAGGATATTATCTATTATATAAAAGAAAGGGCTTCCTTAGTTCTGTCTCTTTAGTCTCCACATGAGGAGGAGGTTGGATAGTGTTAGGAAGCATGAGGCAGGTTGCATCAGAAAAGGAGACTGGGCCCTAAGGTATGGGGAACGCCTCAGTGTTCCAGGAAAGAGCAGGTTTTTAGTTAATGGGAGACTAGCATATTCAAGATTATGGTTAGCAGGAGCCCTCCTATGCTTCAATGAGGAGTTGTAGTCTGGTGTAGTTCTCCAGCAGATACCTCCAGCGAGTAGGAACCTAGAGGCCAGTGTCAAATGACTTTGAGATAACACGTGTATTTTTGAGGCTTGACACCTATGGTGTGAATACTACTCAATATTGACATGAAAAGTTTAAAAATAGTACCTGATTACCTTTTAAATACTCTATCCAACAGTAAAGTTATTGCCCATAATTAAGAACCACGGGTGCCCCAAAAAACTGTAAAGTATTGGGTTTTATCAGTGGTGGAACTAAATGCCCACAGGCTGGGATGCAAGATCTAAGCAATGTCTTTCATCCTAGCCAAGCTCACCACCCACCATCCTCTTACTTTTATTGTTCATTGCCATTTGGCCCCATGGGGATGTCCTTGGTGCCATCTACAGCAGCTACTCCATTAGGATTTATATTTTACCCTAGAGGACCTATTGAAGGACAGAGAGAGACTCCTTGTCAATGGGTTGGGTTCACATATATTTAACCTGTTTATGTATGACTCATAGACAATGTAATGACGCAAAATGTTTCTTGAATCCATTCCCGTGACATCATTGTGGGAGGAACTTAACATATTGGCAATTTAAACAAACCTTTAGTATGTAGCAGTATTCCAGGGCAATTTGCATTTAGTCTTGATTTTTATTTTCTGCGTTTGTTCCAAATATTTACAGTGTTTGTTCTGTTACTCTCATGCTTGGAATGTCATCTGCTTTCTGGTTGCTGGGCTTAATTGTCCTAGCAACCAGAAAGCTGTTTGGATCTCAGAATGAAAGATGAATAGGAGAGTTCCCAAACATTTCAACAAGAAAGTGTTTAAGGGCCCTTAAAGGAGAACTAAACACTAAACTAAACACTAAAAATGAATATGGCTAAAATTCCATATTTTACATACTGAACTTATTGCACCAGCCTAAAGTTTCAGCTTGTCAATAGCAGCAATGATCCAGGACTTCAAACTTGTCACAGGGGGTCACCATTTTGGAAACTTGAGAAGCTAATCGTAGAAGTCGTCACAAATTATCCAGCAGAAAATAAGGTTGTTCTGTAATATAAGGTGATGCCACAGAACTGATTATTAAATTCTGATGCTAGTTGCACTGTTTTATGTGCTGCCATGTAGTAATTATCTCTATTAATTACTAATCAGCCGTACATTGTGACATTTATATTCTGTTCTTGTGAGTGGGTCCCTAAGCTCAGTAAGTGACAGCAG
>CM044448.1:28943203-28985097 GCA_024363595.1 Xenopus borealis
GGACCTTATAGCAGCCCCTCTGGCATTTGCCAGAACCCACAGATTACCAGTCTGGGCCTGGACTGCAGGCAGCAGATTCCCAGATCATGTAGAAGCTGAACCCAAGCTATAGAGGAAGCTGACCCTGAGGTCCAGGCCCCCTTTTCCCTGGGTCCCCATGTGACCGTGGGGTCTGCTTCCTCTATAGTTATGCCACTGCCTTTCATGATGGATTGGCAGCAAATAAAATAAAGGCATGGAAAGGTTCCCACTTTTGGTTTCCCTAGGAATCTTTGTATACTCTTTTTGGTATGATAAATTTTAGACTGATATGAAGTATCTCCAAGGCTTTTCCCTTTGGTGTAACTGAATAAAAAAGGTTTGATTAGGGTATTTTTCAGGAACCTGTGTTGTAACAAAATAGGCCAATATCTATATACTATGGGGCAGATTTACTATTGGTCGAATTTCGAATGAAAAAAAAATTCGAAATTCGAATTTAATTTCCAATTTTTTTAGCGCAATTCGATCGATCGAAAGGGAAAATTTGCTCGAGCAATCGATCAAATTTTTCTTATTCGATCTTAGGGAATGATCCCCATTTCAGTAGGTTTAATCTGGCGAAGTAGGTGATCGAATTTAAATTTAAAGGGGAAGTGTCATAGAATTTTCGAAAAAATTCGAATCATTCGAATATAATATTCGATGGTCAAATTTGCCTAATTTGCATATTCAAAATTCGAATCTTTTTGAAAATTCAATCGAATATTTGAATCCATCATGTGAATTTAGTAAATCTGCCCCTATATGTTCAATATCTTTACTCTATTCATTATATTAACTGGCAAGCATTTTTGCTCATTTTTAGTCTTGTAGGTCAACAATTGTCCTCTAGCAATATCACCTACCTCTTTAGCACACACGTCAACTGTTTTAAGTCTATAACCTCTTTTAATTATCCTTTGAGCAAATTCTCCGGGCTCTAATGAATTGACCTATTGGCATGGCCCTTATCACCTTAGGCATATGATACCTAGAGGCATGTAAAATATTATTTTTATCTGTATTTTTACAATACAAGCCTGTATAATCAATCCATTTTCCAATTTTACAGTGCGAAAAAAACAGATTTGCAGCAAGCTCTGCTTTTTGGCTTTTCCTAATAAACCTTGAAGGTTTGCATTTGATATTTACACCTGTGGCGGGAGTGTGTACAAGGATTAAAAGCATGCACTGCGCCGTCACCTCCACACCTTTAAAGGGATTGTTCACCAGAAATAAAGACTTTTTTGCAATGTTTTCCTTTTTCCCCCAAAATTAAAGTTTTTAAAGGGGTTGTTCACCTTCAAACTAGTTGTTTTCAGATAGATCATTAGAAATATGATTATCATTTTTCTAACATTGAAGTGTAAAGTTTAATTTTCACCTTCTAAAGCAGCTCTGGGGGGGAGGGGTCACCGACCCTGTTAACTGTTGTAAAGTGATACATTTAACTGATGCATTTCTATTCTTTGAATTCCTGAACTGCCAGACTCAAACACCAGAGACATGAACATTCAACTTTAAACTTCAACTTTTGGGAAAACCGTAAAAGATAAATAATGGAAAGTAATTGAAAAAAGTCTTTATTTCTGGGGAACAATCTGAAAACAACTGAACTGTAAAAAGAGTTTGGAAGGTGTTCCAGTAATGCAGATACAGATTCTGAATTTGCTACATTAATTGATGCATTTCTCAGCAGGATCTGTGGAATATTAGCAATTATTTATTATTAAAACATAGCAATTTTTACATAGGGTGTATAATATTGCTGGGGATTATATGGTAATGGACTCTTAAAATATCTATTAATTAACATTAGTTCTAGTTAACCTTGGGATTGGAAATATAAATCGTGTTGCATGCGTGTGAATACATGGGCTGCTTTGATACTTTTGCAAGGGCTGCTTTTTCCTCCCAGTCCTGCCCTGGAAGGGGTATTGAGATTTTTTTTTAAATGTATTGGTCTCATAAATTGACTGTATTGCAGTCTGGATTGCTATTTACTTTACATATTCCAGCAGCTTGAATAGCTCACAGCTTCAGGAAAGATAGTATTTCTATGCACTTTTAAAAACCTTTGATTGTTTGAGACTTTTATTGTCTCTTTTCAGAAATTCAGCAACACTGCTATTTTTTTAAATTAATTTTATTGGATTTTCATATTAAAGTACAAAAAAACACCAGGCAGGGCCGGGCTAGGTGCCCCCGATAACCCAGCCGGCAAAGTCACCTTCACCCACGCAGGATTATGTGACAAACGCTCACATGCGTGCAAACGGTTTCATCTTCATGCACTTTGCAGTTGCAGGTCAGAACTCGCTCAACAGGAATGGTACGTGCTTTGTGCCCCACAAAGGATGAATAAATATTACTTTACAGTCGGTATGAAATTTTGGGGAATTCTGTTATCCATCCATTCTCAAAACATTTAATAAGATGCTCCCTCATTTTTGCATTGTCAAACTTGCAGTGCACGTTTCCATTGCTTAGTAGCTCATAGGCAAAAGCTATTGCATATAATACACAGTCATTAGAGCCGTACGGTTGTCTATCCACTTGGAGATACTCAATATTACCTAAAGGATTAGGGACCACGTGTTGATAAATTTCTTCAATCTGCATTAAAGCCCAAGGTGAAACATAAACTGGTTGACTGTCTGCAATCTCTACTCCACTGTTTCTGTAACAGGACGTAAAGCAGTGTCCTGCCTCAGTATCGGAATGGATTTGTACGGCTCTTCCAGTCACAGGTTGCAAATCTATCCCAGCTGCATTGGACAGCTGAAGCCCCTCAGTTGCAAACTGTTGTTTCAGCAGGATTTGGGCAGCTTCCACGATCTCGGGGGGCAGAGTTTTTTGGGGAGTCTGCAGCATTGTTTTATGCCCCGTTGTTAAGTTCAAATCGGGGATCCAAAAACTTTCATACAGTGTGTCTGGGCTAATTTCATTTACACCCGATAAATCTTGATAAGTCAAAGACAGGCTGTTATTTATATCTTTCTGGTCATCCAATGAAGATATAGGACCACCAATCACTGATGCATCAGTTGTAACATTAACTGTAGCAAACTCCTCCACAACAAAAGTAGCTCTTTCTGGGCTATAATCACTGTCAATGTTTTGCCATTTGCTGTCAGTTTCATCTACAAACACAGCCTTCCTCTTCCCTGGGGCATGTTGCTGATTATTGGAAGATAAGGTATTTGATATCTCTGCTACTTCATAAAACAAAGTGTCGGCCTTTTCATTTGTATTGTCCCGCTTTGCTATATACTTTACAAGATCTTGGCCGATCCCTTCAAACTCATCATTTTTTGGGAGCTTTTTGGCTTTCTTTCTCTTTCTCTTTGCATCTTCATTACTTGGAATATTACATGAAATTTTTCTTTTTCTAGATGTTTTCGTACTCATATTCGGTTTTATAAACTCTAATATAAGTGAGAACTAAGAATAAAATGAAAAATACAATAATTTCATTAATAGGTTCATGCAAATAGGCCGGTAAGGTGAAATACACATTTGTTTATAATATGTCAGAGTTTGAAATTTCTGCAAATCACAAGTCAGTTGCACACTGAGCATTTCAGTTGACAGTTAAAAAAAAAAAAAAAAAAACCACCACACACTCTTCACATTTATAACGGTAATGATATTCATCATTCAGTAATCTGGGTAGTCAGCCAGGGCTGTTCATTCTAAGGGAGCTGGAAAGGGGGAAAGACTGGGGTGGATTGGGGTAGGGGTTGGTTGTGGTGGCAATGGGGTTCAGCCCAGAAATGAATAATTAATCCAGCTCTGTTTATTTATCTATAGGTTTTTTCATGCTGAAATAAACTTACTTTTAGTCTTATTATTATATAATTAGCAAATATTATAATTAAAGTTAAAACAACAGTTATTTAATCTTAGCACTGAAAAGCCAGTCTTTACTTACCTCTAGTCAGAAGATAAAATAAACTGTGATCGTTCAAATGGTTTCATACCTTACGGCGCCATTGTGATGTCATCATGTGAGACTGTAAGATGCAGTCCTCTGGAATAATGAAGGACTTCACAAACTATAGCATTTAGGGCAATTGCGATGTCACCAGTTTATGCAGTAAACAAGTATCTGAAGTTTGGACATTTCCAAAATGGCATTTCTATGATGGCAATTATGTAATGTCATAAATGCCAATCTTTCTGGTGTGTATTTTTAAGTTTTCAGTGTACAGACTTGGTGAGATTTACAAGTGGTATTTTCTATTTACAGGAAACAGTAAAACAATTAATACGTTTGGATACCAATTCGTTTCAAGGTCTTGTCCTCCTTACTGGGAATTGGAGGGGTATGACCAAATTCTGGACCTCAAAAGTCTAAAAAGTGCTTAAATGATTGGACACCAGGAAGCCTTAAGAATTTGATAGAAAGTAATTTCTATTAACTGCTGGCAGTTAATGTTTTTAAAAAGTAGGGATGCAACGAATCCAGGATTCGGTTCGGGATTTAGCTAGGATTCGGCCTTTTTCTGCAGGATTTAGATTTGGCCAAATCCTTCTTCCCGGCCGAACCAAATCCGAATCCTAATTTGCATATGCAAATTAGGGTTGGGAGGGAAATCACATGACATTTTGTTACAAAACAAGTAAAAAATGGTTCCCCTTCGCACACCTAATTTGCATATGCATATTAGGATTCGGTTCGGTATTCGTCCAAATCTTTTGCAAAGGATTCGGGGGTTCGGCCGAATCCAAAATAACGGATTCAGTGCATCCCTATTAACAAGTTCAACCAGATCAGAGGGCTTCTACCTTGCCATCCCAGTTGGGCTTTCTTCTCTAGATAAAGCAGCGTAGTATTATATTGAGCCAATGTGTCTCCCTATTATAATACCCAGGGTTTCCATTAAACTAACTACTGTCTGAGGTCGCTGGGAGTTGATCGCCACTTATGAAATGTTGTTTTGCATTTTTTAATGAAAATGAAAAAGCCGTAAATGGTGCAAGTACCAAATAGTGTATTCTTATATTTATTGATATTTTATTAATTATTAAAAATAAATAATAATTTATTATTTAATTGACTTTAAAGCCAAAGTAGTGTTAGACACACATGTCAATGGCAGATCATTTCTTTGTACAGGCAATTTTGTAAATGTGTGATGAAGTTGTTAGACAATGTATTACAGGTATGGGAACTGTTATCCAGAATGCTCAGGACCTGGAGTTTTTCTGGATAAGGGATCTTCATACCTTTCTTCTAGAAAATAAAAAATAAAGCCCAATAGGCTTGCTTTGCCTCAAATAAGGATTAATTATATCTTAGTATAAGGTACTGTTTTGTTATTACAAAGAAAAAGGAAAATGTTTTTAAAAATTTGGATTCATTCATTATAATGGAGTCTATGGGAGCCAGCCTTTCTGGATAACAGGTTTCAAGATTACCTGTATATCTACAAAATTGTTTACATATTCTCTTGGCTTTCTGATTCAAACCACCATTTCACCATTGTACAGCACTGAAAAACATTGTGATATCAGGGTTTCCATGAAAATTATTCAATAAAGTACCCCCCTATTGTAAAATATAAGGAAATTATAAGTAACTGAGTTTCATGACCATAGAAATCAGACAGAACCCTCGAATTCGACCATGTGAATAGTTGGGGAATAAAAATTCTGAATACGAAGGATTTTTACCGCTATTCGATTGGTCGAATGATCGAATAGTAAAAATTCGATCGATCGATAAAATCATTCGAATCGATCGATTTGAACGATTTTAAGCATTCGATCGAATTTTTTTATTCGATCAAACTTTTTGAATCCCAATTCGTTAGCATTGATCTGGCGAACTAGGCAGTAGAATACAAATTTAAAGGGGAAGCACTTCGACTATCGAATAGTCGAATATTTGAATAGGTTTTTATTCAAATCATTTGAATCGTTCAATTCCATCGAATTTTCAAAATTCACTGGTCTAATTTGTATTCAAAAACATTTGCAAATCCGTATTCAAAACTTCTGATCGAACTTCAAAATCTTCATGTGAATTTAGTAAATATGCCCCCTAGTATCCACATATTTTCCAACAAGGGCTACATTTTCTGTTATAATACACGGGTTTTAGGGAGTCATGTGTAAAAAAATTACATCACTACTCACCTTTTATAACTGATGACATCACTAATCACCATTTATAAGGATACAATTTACCTTTGTAATTTATATCAGCGGCCCCCAATCTTTTTTTGGCCCTGGGACCGGCGTACAGGCAATACTTTTTGCAAGGACTTTGTGGGGTGGTCGAGGGGGTCGGCATCCAATTCGCGTGTGCCGGCTTCCAATTTGGTGCGCCTCGTTAATTGTGGGCTGGGCTCGGCGGTTCAGTTCGGGACTGTCCATGGCCCGGCGGTAAAGTAAAAGTTAATCAACAAATTAAAGTAAATCAACAACCAAATACAGAGGGACAACTGAATAGTTCATAATGACAGGCAAACTATAACACTCTTAAAGAACGTCTCCTTTAAATACCAATATTGATATTCAAATATATCTGTCATTATTCTGTTTTCCAAAATTAAACTGTTTCTCTATTCCTGGTATGACACTATTTAATTCCATTGCTTTTCTTTTTTCCGTGAACACTTTAGCAGTAGTAAGAGCAGGTTGGCAACATCATATGTAGGTTACATGGGTGATTTGCTGCTTATCTTGGCTTCTGCTCTTTTTCATGACTGGTGCAGTTCCATATGTACAGCTTCTGCTTGGGTCCTACCTGAATGTACATCCCACTGGAAGTTTTAACGAATGCGCAACTTTTATATATGGTCAGATTAGCCTGCCAGACAATGTTCCAAATGTACATAGACTTTAAAGGGATCCTGTCATGGGAAAAAATATTTTTTTTCAAAATGCATCAGTTAATAGTGCTGCTCCAGCAGAATTCTGCATTGAAAGCCACTTCTCAAAAGAGCAAACAGATTTTTTTTATATTTCATTTTGAAATCTGACATGGGGCTAGACATATTGTCAATTTCCCAGCTGCCCCAAGTCATGTGACTTGTGCTCTCATAAACTTTGTATATTTTTCTGGCTGTTCAGTGCAGGAGATAAAAGACAAAGTCAGGACATTACAGTATTGATCTGGGAACCCTCGTCTCCCACAGTTATGGTATAAACTAAAATAAATTGGGATATTACACAGAGAATAGATATAAACCTTTATAGAGAATAGGCATAAAATGATGATGATGATGATGATGATGATCAGAGGTTTATGTGGGGTGTAACGCTGTCTCTGTGGTCAACCATGGGATTTGCTGCCCCTATAGTTACTTCACTGACCTTATGTATTTTGTTTATTTCATGTTTAATACATGTTCTGGAAGGTAGTGCAGTACATTGTGCAGGAAGATTCTACTTGGGGGGGTTGTTATTATTATCGGCTATTAATTTCATAGCACCGATATGATATTTATATCTATCATGAGTAATTCGAATAAACATGATAGATTTAAATAATTTGATGCAGTTTTATTGATTATACCTATATCTGGTATACAGTTATTGATTGATTGATTATACCTAAATCTGGTATCAAAGTAGGGATTGGCGTCTGTTCAGTATTAGGCTGGATCATTGTGGGAGACCTCAGTATTTTGCTGAACCCACCAATTATGGATGTGGTTTACCCATGCTGACATTTGAAAACCTTCTATTTTATCCCAAAAGGTAAAAAGCAATAATAACTTAGTAAAAGGACGGCACTGGATCATTATGTAACTGGCAGTATGGAATCAGGTGATATTTCTGCAAAGTTTATTACAATAAAAGCAAATCAGGAACCTCGTTATAACAGTATCAACTTATCCAGTGCAGTAGATGTGAGGATTTGGAACAAGCAGTGGTTACATGTAGGGTGTTTCCAAAGAACCCGGTTGTCCAGGCGCCTTTTTGGATGGATAACCCGGTGTTTTATGGGGGTTCTTAGTCTTTTTTAAGACTAAAGACCCATTGCACCCCTTTGCATTTGTGTGTGCAAAAAAAAAATCTGTGTGGCACACTGGCAGCACAGTTGCAGTGGCTCTAGAGTTACAGGCAGTTAAGACTACTGAAATACCCCTCACAGATGGTTTTCTGACATGGATTGAGGTATGCATCTCATGAGCATGGCAGATAGGGTTGCCACTTTTTTTGGAAAAAAATACTAACCTTCCTATATATTTAGATTTTTTCTCTCTTAATATTACATTAGGGTCAAGTATTATTTTTAATGGTCAGGCCAGTAAAAGTAATGCCGTGAACTGAAATAAAGTCAGAGAATAGATTAAGCCTTGTAGGGAAGTTTATACAGGGGTGTAATCTGACTTTGTGGTTGAACATGGGATTGGCTGCTCCTATAGTTATTCCACTGACTTAATGTTAGGGATGCACCAAATCCAGGATTCATTTCGGGATTCGGCCAGGATTCGGACTTTTTCAGCAGGATTCGGTTTAGGCCGAACCAAATCCTAATTTGCATATGCAAATTAGGGACAGGGAGGGAAATCCCGTGACTTTTTGTCACAAAACAAGGAAGTAAAAAATGTTTTCCCCTTCCCACCCCTAATTTGCATATGCAAATTAGGATTAGGATTCGGTATTCGGCCAAATCTTTCGGGAAGGATTCGGGGGTTCTGCCAAATCTAAAATAGTGCATTCGGTGCATCCCTACTTTATGTACAGGAATGTTCGGGAAGGTAGCACAGTATGTTGTGCAGGAAGAGTTTTAGCTATTCAAATTTTTCTTACATCATCTAATTTAATTAGATTTAAAAATAACTTGCATTAATTCAAAACCTTTGATAAACAGGCCTCCAAATGGGTTAGTAAAGTAATATAGCAATAAACCTCTAAGCATGCAAATCAGTAGGACACAGCAAAATTTTGTTGCTGGAGATAAGATTCAAAATGGTTGAATTATAAAAGGCCAATGCAAACAAGTCTTTTGCATTTATGCAGATGCTTTTTTTTTGTATTTTCATTGCTAAAGAAACCTTGAGATATATGCTAGAAGGGGCCTGAAACCTTTGGGCCTAAAACTTTCCAAGACCTTTCCATCCCGTGACCCAGTCTTTCCTGCCCCAACCCCTCAGTTGACGCATCTGCTGTTCCTTGCATATCACAGGAGAAAATGTTTCATGAGGGCATGGCAGGCTGGGTTGGGGTTTGGTGAGGGTCCAAATGGGGCTTGTGAATTTTGCACTAATATATTCATATACATAATGTATAGAAATAAACAAATCTTGGTTATGTAAAGATTGAAAAGTAATAAAGCATAGCTCTGTGCAAGGCAGGGGTTCTACTGCAATGAGGCAAGTTGAGAAACGCAAGCCAAGTGCCCCAATAGATGCCAGGGCTGTCAAGAAACTACTGGTAACTTTAAGGTTTTTAACTTTCCAGTTAAAATGAAGCTCTTCTAGTGCAGAGAGGATAATTGCACTAGAGATGCAACCCCTTGGTCCCCTCCAGAGAAGGAAAGCTAAGCGCTGGGCTGAAAGGGGCTGCTCATGTCCTAAATTACCCTTGATGCTCGGGGTCAGGCCTGGACTGGCAATCTGTGGGTTTGGGCAAATGCCCGATGGGCTGTTTGCCTTAAAATGTAAATGGGCTGCTCACCTAAGAAATGCAAATTAGGTCTGTCTTTAATATGTAAATTAGTCAATCATTTTAGAAATGTGAATGAGCTGTCCATTATAGCCAGTCACAGCTAAGCCAATGCCTGCATTTGTTAGTACCTGTACTGGCATATTGGAGGAACCAGGAATACAGTTAGTAATATAGAGTTGCTTGCTATATACCCAATCCCTTATGCTTATGATAGGTATGTTGGCAACAGGATGATCCATGCTCAGAACAATCACTTCAGTCTGTATATGTTATACTGTGATATGTAGCATTAATTGCATGAGACAGACTAGTCTATTCAAGTATACCACACTTTGGCCCTGTGATACACATGGTAATTAACCCTTTATCCGCCAAGCACGTATGACGTATGTGCTGGCGGTTAAATGCTCTGGCTGCCAAGAACGTACAGCTGGGAAGGAGGACAGCCCCCTAGCATCATTGTCGTTGACTCGATTGTCGCAGATCCGACTTGTAAGAAGCAGACGCATCGCATGGAGCTTCTTTACTTACTGGTTTCCTTCCCTGCAGAGCCGCCCATGCACTTCCTGCTGCACTGACACTCTGCAGATACGACTTCCAGGACTCTCCACGTGTTTCTGCGATCTCCTGCAACAAAAAAAGGTAAGTGCCCTTTTTTTACACACTTACCTGCACTTGCAGACACTTAGGGGCAGATTTATCATTGGTCGAATTTTTAAAAATTAAAAATTGACCATGTGCATAAAAGGGAATTAAAATCCTTCAAAATTTAATTTGAAGGATTTTACCGCTATTCGATTGGTCGATCGAATAGTAAAAATTTGATAGATTCGAACGATTTAAACCCTTCGATCGAATTTTTGCTATTCGATCAAAATTCGACCAAACAACTTCGGCAGATTGAAACTGGCGAACTAGGCAGTCAAATAAAAATCTAAAGGGGAAGTAATTCGATAATCGAGTATTCAAATATTCTAATAGATTTTTATTTGAGTCATCCGATTCGATCGAATTTAGTGAATTCACCGGTTGAATTTACCTAATTTGCATATTCGAAATTCGAATTCGAATCTATTTGAAAATTAGATCGAATTTCGAATCATTCATGTAAATTTTGTAAATCTGCCCCTAAGAGCATGTTTATACACTTACACACATATTTTAGTAAAGATTGGAATTTTTTATTTTAGCACACTTGGTCCCTTTTGTACACTTATTTACACGTAATTGCACACTCAGACAACTTTTATTAGTGCAAAAACATGTATACACAAAAACTCAGTCACAAACAGCTGTTTTTTGTACTGTTATCTTTGCCTAAAAATTTGTTATTTCAACATCGTGACTATTGGATAATTGATTTGGGCTACTAATTACGATGTTGGTCAGTTATTTAGTTATTTCATTGATTTACGCTATTTTGCTTTAGTGTACAAATGTATATTTTACTTAGTTTGATCCATCAGAATATATGCTTTCCAAAAATATATGGTTATCTGGTCTTATTACAGTTTGGTCTTACGGCACATAACGCACAGTCCGGGTACTGTTTTCAGCATCTGTGTTGGTTAGCGTGAAAATTCATATGTATGTTTTTCATTTGGGGTCCATACATACCATATACTTTGGTAATTCTATGCATAGTGGGCATCAAACTATTTAGTAGACCTCCAAAGTCCATATTTAGGGTTGTTTTTCTTTGTACGTAAAACGTTGTGTGAGATAAATGCGGCAAACTGCAACAATTTTAGGCGATTTTCAGAAATGTTGTAAAAAACTCTTTGTTTAGAAAAACTTTTCAGTTTGGTGTAGAACAACATCTTTATCTGTATTCGATTCATCAGAGTGTGTACTTTCCAAAAATGTATGGCTCTGGGGGGGTCTTTGTACTGTTAGGAGGGTCTTTTGCAGTGTCGGACTGGCCCACAGGGATACCAGGAAAACTCCCGATGGGCCAAGGTGTCAGTGGGCCCTCATGCTGCTAAACTTTTGGCCTATTTCATGGCCAATGCCTATTTCTATGAGAACAAAGAGGCTAAATAGATGAAAAGAAAACAAACTAGGAGAATAGAGGTTGATTGAGTAGATGAAAAATATTAGTACTGAGAGTGGGCCCCCTGGTCTAAGGTTTTATGGTGGGCCCACTGGTCTTTTGGCAGACAATGCTCAGTCTCACAAAAAAGGCGTATTGGCAGCGGAGAAAATTAATTTGCACTATTTTTATTTGGTGTCCGCACATGCCAGCTGCTTTGGTATATATATGCATACTGGTCATCAAACTGTTCCCTAGACCCTTGGTGTCAATATTTAGGGTGTTTTACTATTCTATGTAAGAAATTGGGTGAGATAAATATGGCCAATTGCAATATTTTTAGGCAATTTTCAGAAATGTCATAAAAACCGCTGCCTTTAGCGTAGCTTTGCAGTATAGTAGTTTGGAGTAGAAAGATATAATTACCTATTTTTTATTCTTCAGAGTGTGTACTTTCCAAAGATATATGGCTCTGGGCGGTCTTTGTGCTGTTAGGGGGGTCTTTTGGCAGACAATGCTCAGTCACAGGTCTTTGTTCACAGAAGGCAAATCGGCAGCAGAGAAAAGTAATTCGCACTATTTTTATTCAGGTCTGCACATGCCAGCTGCTTTGGTATATCTGTGCATACTGGACATCAAACTGTTCCATAGACCATTGGCATCAATATTTAATTTTCAATAGGGATGTCGCGAACTGTTCGCGCGAACATCGGCTGTTCGCGCTCGCCGAATGTTCGCGAACATCGCGCGACTATCGCCATTTTGGGTTCGCCTTAGCTGGTGCTTTTTTTTCACCTCTCACCCCAGACCAGCAGATACATGGCAGCCAATCAGGAAGCTCTCCCTCCTGGACCACCCCCACACTCCCTGGACCACTCCCCTTCCATATAAAAACTGAAGCCCTGCAGCGTTTTTTCATTCTGCCTGTGTGTGCTTGGAAGAGCTAGTGTAGGGAGAGAGCTGTTAGTGATTTGAGGGACAGTTGATAGTAACTTTGCTGGCTAGTAATCTACTTGATACTGCTCTGTATTGTAGGGACAGAACTCTGCAGGGATTTGAGGGACATTTTAGGTTAGGTAGCTTTGCTGGCTAGTAATCTACCTTCTACTGCAGTGCTCTGTATGTAGCTGCTGTGGGCACTGATCTCTTCTTCATTCATTAAAGCTCTTTGCGTTTTTTTGCGTTGCAGTAAGCGCCGCGTTTCGTCTTTGCGTGTGAACAGGTTGTAACCTTTACACGACTTGATTGGCATGTAGACGCCGGACGTTTTAAAGCAGTTTATTACACAGGTTTAGAAATGTAGTGTGATTTCTGCCCTTTACAGCACAAAACGCAGCGCTGTGTCAACAATGGATTTTTCAGATACATTTTTGCCCTTGATCCCCCTCTGGCATGCCACTGTCCAGGTCGTTGCACCCTTTAAACAACTTTAAAATCATTTTTCTGGCCAGAAATGTCTTTTTTAGCTTTTAAAATTCGCCTTCCCATTGAAGTCTATGGGGTTCGCGACGTTCGCGAACCGTTCGCATTTTTTGACGCAAGTTCGCGAATATGTTCGCGAACTTTTTTTCCGACGTTCGCTACATCCCTAATTTTCAATTGTATGTAAGAAATTGGGTGAGATAAATGTGGCCAATTGCAATATTTTTAGTCGATTTTCAGAAAACAGCATACCCAATTTGGATTCGGGGGAATGTGTACTTTCCGAAAATGTATGGTTTCTGGGTGTGAACTTAATTTTTTCTAGCTTTGCCCCCTCAAAATGATGTAAATCTGTTGATTTTGCAGTACCTGAAATGACAGACGATATAGGGGTCTTCATTTTGGGGCTTCTATATGCCACGTGCTTGTGTACACCTATATATATTGGGCATCAAACTGCTCAGAGGACCAGTGGCGTAACTACTCCCTGGTGGGCCCCGGTACAGGATGGGCACCACCCCCCCTGTCGGGCCCTTACCTCTATAAATCCATGCTGGAGTGTTGATAACATGTGCTGTAAAATTTCCCCCTAGATAACTGCCTGCCATAACCAGGCAATTGCACCCTCTGCACCCCTGGTAGTTACGCAGCTGCAGAGGACCCCAGGCTTTCATATTTGGGGTGATTTATCTTGATACCTAAAAGTATGTGTGGAAATACGATGCTGCAGGGTGGAAATTTTGAGGTGATTTTTGGAAATGCCACCAAATTGCCAGATTTAGGAAAAGTTTGCGGCTTGGTGCTTTGGAGTAGAAAGACATGTATACCCATTTTGGATTCGGGGAAATGTGTTATTTCCAGAAATGTATGGTTTTTGGGGGTGAACTTACTTTTTTATAACTTTGCCCCCCTCAAAATGAGGTAAATGTGTTCATTTTGCGTACCTGGAAATACATAACTGATAGCTCACATGGGGTGTCTACATTTTGGGGCCACTATATGCCACATACGTGGTACACCAATACATATTGAGCATCAAAATGTTCAGTGGACTCCTAGCAATCATATTTAGGGTGTTATACATTGGTACCTAATGATGTGTGAGAGATACGATGCTGTAGATTGGAAGCTCTGAGGTAATTTTTCAAACAATTCACCAATTTCTATAAAAAAATATAACTTTAGGATAGAATTGCAACTTGGTAGTTTGGCATATAGAGATATATTTACCCATTTTTGATTCTCCGGGATTTGTTCTTTCTAATAATGGGTAGTTTTCTAGGGTAAACCTACTGTTCGTGGAATGTTTGAGGTTGAAATCAGAAGTATGCAGTTTTGTGGAGCGGTGCTTTGGAAATTTGGTAGTGTACTGCTTAGAGATTTTCAAATATATAAGTGAGAAATCTCCATAAAACGATATATATTTGTCATTGGTGTGTTTGGGACACAATGAACTTTCTAAATCTGCTGTGTTCTTGTTCATAAAATAAATTTTTTTGTGTTTTTTATTATACCAAAATTCTAGCATATTTTGAAAGCTCAGGTTGTCTCGAAAAAAACAATATATTGTTTTCTTGGGTAAACTAAAAGACCCCCCCCCCCCCCCCCCAGGAAAGGCCCTTAAAGCGAAAGAGTACTAAATTTCTAAAAACTGCTTGGCAGTAGATGTTCGCATTTAGGACAAAACGGCTGGCGGCGAAAGGGTTAAAGTCCTCTTATCTGCCAGGGTGCATGATCCAAGCTGGGGACGCACAAAGGAAAATCTAGAATATAATGTAAGTATAGGGTCACTAATCCAACTGGTGGAATAGTTGTGTGTAGAAACTAGATATTTGTTGCAAGGATCAGTTCCAGCACATAGGGTGTATAATATTGCTGGGTATTATATGGTAATAATAAAACACTAGTTCTAGTTAACCTTGGGGTTAGAAATATATATCATGCGTGTGAATACACGGGCTGCTTTGACACTTTTGCCAGGGCTGCTTTTTCCTCCCAGTCCGGCCCTGCTGCAGATGACACCATTTCCTGCAAGACTTCAATAAAAACATTTGTTTTTTTTCCTTGTGATGATATGTGCAGGCTGATCTGATATGATTACCTAAAGCAGAACCTCAAGTTACAGCCAATTCCCCTCTTGGGATTTGTCATACCTCCCAACATTTTGGAAATAGAGCAAAGGGGGAGGAAAAAATTTAGCATGTGGAGGAATTTTGAGCACTCCCATTTGTGTGGCCACACCCCATAATTACCATGTCCGTTTTGCAAAAGGCCCAGGGGCCAACCTTAGGGGCAGTCCAATAATCACTTAAAAGTTTTCCCTGGCCTGTGGCTGCATACTTGCAACTGGATTGCAACTGGAAAGCAGAGGGATTTCAATTCCCAGAATCCGTCCTTCACAAAGGAACAATTCAGAGACCCTAAGGGATGCCTGGGAAAAGGTTCCTACTGTAAAAATATAGACGGTCATGGTTTGTGTTTCAGTGTAAAAAAAATTATATTCGCATAGTGTTTCTGCAGCTTTTTTACATAAGGCCAAGTGAATAAGTTTATGTAGAATAGAGGGATATATTTTTTCCATGTACGCACTAGGGCATTTTCTAATACCACGAGTAAAAGTAAAGTTATGTCATATAACGGTGTACATACTAGAACTAGGGATGCACCGAATCCTCTATTTGGATTCGGCCGAACCCCCAAATCCTTTGCGAAAAATTCATACGAAAACCAATTCTTAATTTGCATATGCAAATTTGGGTTGGGAAGGGGAAAACATTTTTTACTTCCTTGTTTTGTGAAAAAAAGTCACGCTATTTTCCTCCCACCCCTAGGATTTGGATGTGGTTCGGCTAAGCAGAAGGATTTGGCTGAATCGTGCTGAAAAAGGCAGAATCCTTGCCGAATCCAGTGCAACCCTATCTAGAACTGAATTTACTGAAAAGAACCAACATGTTTCTATAGAGTCTCCATGTAATACGCCCCAAGTAAACGTTAGAGACTACAGGGAACAAAATTGGGATCAAATAAAGATGTATGTTGGGACTAAATTATGAAGTTCACTATAACATATGTAAAGCTGGATCTACAGCAAGAAGGGCCGGATGAGTGTGGAAGCACCAAATACATAATCATTGGGCAAAAATCATACATGGGCAGGCAATTCCATAAGAGAAAGGTGGGGCAAGGAGCAGCAGGAGCCATGACTAAACTCTTGCACAAGGCATAATACAGACAAATAAACAGCAATTTTTTAGGTAGAGCAGGTTTGTGGCAAACACCTCAACACATAATTTTTAGGAGTTACACTTATTGACCCCCATCCCTCTGTAGTGATGTCACTGGCACCGTTGAGGAGCAAAGCGGGTGCAGCTAATGGTGGAGTTGGTCATAGCAGAGGAGCACCTTGAGTTCAATACGTTGGGACTAGCATCTCTGTATTTGTGTTTTTCAATTATTTCTATCCATTGATGTAACTTGTGCCTACCATTCAAGTCAAAATCACATACAAAAAAGAATGGAGAATAACACAAAGGAGTCACACCAAGTTTGTTTTTATTGGCTATAGAGCAGTGACATCACGGAGCACAGGGTGGAGGGGAGAAGGGGAGAGCACAGCATTGCATTAGGTCAGGCCTCCCCCTGTGCAACATTTAACCCTTTCACACATACACAGCTCAGCCAATCCCCAGCTAGCAGGGACATCTCCAGGCTTGAAAGCTGACAACCAACAGGCTAATACAGCAGCATTTTCTACTTGCAAGGAGTAAAAAAAGAAAATAATTTGTTCTGACCTTTGCAGTAAGGAAGCTCAGTTACCAGTTTCAAAAGTTACATAGTACATAGTTATACTTGCTTAATGCCTTCATGTATGGATTAGATACGTTCCTGGATATGCAGAATATTCAGGATTTATGGAACACTACAGATTTAATAAATCAATCTTTTTTTTACTTTACAGTGGTTCTAGCTTTAATGGACTTTGCTGGGATCTGCCAACAGATACCAAGCTAAGACTTCAACCACAAACCAGAATACTGTGGGAGTCAGATCATTACATTGGAATATAGGGTTGCTTGCCTGGAAATCGTATTCTGTGACTCCTACAAGAGCAGTTCTGGGACACCCAGAGGCAGGAGAGTGCACTTCTATAAATTCACCACAAACAGCAAATTCTCATATTGTGCAGTGGATATTAAATAAGACCAAAAATGTATATTATCCATTTACTGCACCTACCAAGAAAGGAGATACTAGGGAGCCATTTACCAAACCACCAACATACCTTCATTCCCTCTTCTTTGCCACTCCTCCACTTTCTCATTTTCTCTTCCCTATTGCCCCCCAGCTTCTCAAGTTTCATTTAATCTTATATCTCTCATCCAGTTTATTTTGATTCTTCTTTGGCCTTTTGTCACCATTCAGTAGATTCCTTATGACTACTCCTTTTTCTTCCCCATTTTATTTCCCAAACTCTCTTTATGTCTATTTAATTTCCTATGCCACTTCGCTTTTCACCCTGCCTTCTTTTTGCCTGTATTTCGTCCTCTCCTATTTTTATTGTGTAACCCTTTTTCTAACATGCCTTACATTTTTCTTCTTTGTCCATCAGTATGTCTTTTCTCCATTTTTAATCTCCCTAGGCTTATTTTTTTGTTAAAGAATACAACTTTCATCAGTGTCGGACTGGGAAGCCAGGGGCCCACCAGAAAACCTTAGACCAGTGGCCCACCAGAAAACCTTACACCAGTGGCCCACCAGAAAACCTTAGACCAGTGGCCCACCAGAAAACCTTAGACAAGGGGCACAACTTTCTAAACTATTATTCCTTCTTTCCTCACTTAGCCTTTTTATTCTCCTATTCTTTTAGATCTACTTACTATACTCTTCTTCCATTATTAAGCCTCTTGAAGAAATAGGGAATGAACATGAAATAGGACAAATTGTTATAAGCAAGAGGCCCACTGACACCTGGGCCCACTGGGAGTTTTCCTGGTATCCCTGTGGGCCAGTCCAACACTGACTTTCAGTAAATTAAAACACTCATCATCCCCCTGAAAGCCAAATTTCTCTTGCTGAACAACTGATTTATGCTTTATACCAAGTTGCGATCCTACCCATGTTCCATTTGAGGCTCCAATTGTGCCTTTTTATACTGCCCTCACTGGCTAATTAGTGTCTGTTCTCTCACCACATTTCCCAAGCCCATGCAGCTCCCTGAAGGACATACTGCATTGTGATTGGGCGGCAGCACTGTTCATTTATACTGACATCCTTATTACTCCTATCCAGCGCTTGCAAATTATATCTTCTTTATATTACACATGTTTCTCATCTCTTCAACTGTGAACAGCCATGACACAATGTCTTACCCCTACAGTCTCTGAGCCATCGTTTTCAATTAAATAATTTAAGACTTGGGCCTACGAGCTCTGCAAAGTTTATAAATATTGCCATTTCTCAAACTGATGCAGAATGTTTTAAAATGTCTGATTTATTAAATTATTTGTACTTATACATACTTGCAGTACACTTAAGGATATACCATTGGCCCAGGGATTTATTATATTGCATTTTAGAAGTCAGGAAGTCATACTGTATCCCTTAATGTAATTGAGAGTAAGAGATAGTGTTTTTGCATTTACCTTGGCCAATAATCACATTTGGGGTTTAGTGAACAGTTGCAATTTTTTTTCATCTTCAATAACTATGTAACTATGTAAGCGGTTCTTTAAATCTTCACTGTACCAATCAACATTACAAGTAATTCAGCCTATAAAATCAATCAAAGATTCAAGAGGTTGACCCACTGAGTGCAGATTATCGGAAGATGGTTTGATAGTGTTGGATTTCTATCTTATTTTTTCTCCTGGATGCAGATTATCAGGACAGGCTCAGACCGTGCTGTGTTTCTAATGCAGAATGATTTCCAGGCTGCAGATTATCAGAACAGGCTCAGAACGTGCTTGGTTTCTATCTACTGCTGAGAGGTATCCTGATTAACCCATTCTAGGCTAGAGATCCAAGATCATCAAGGAATTGATTCTTCAAAGGTCTCTAGCAATCCAGAGAAATAGTTCCTTAATAGTGCAGATAAAATGAACCCTGTGGATGTTGCATGCAGTCCCATATTGCCACACATGCGTCTCAGGAAGATTGGCCAAGGGGAAGGAGAGAAAGTAAAGTTTATAGTTGCCCTCGGCACTTTTGTTAGGGAATCTAATTCTGGGAGGGTGGCAAGTCTCTCTTTCTCTCTGGGCGCGGCGTCAGCATGGTTTTATTTGCCCCTTGCCGGATGTGGTGGTATTTGCAGCTGGCATGGTGTGTAAAGAGGAAATTAAGGGAGGGAGAGGGTGTCCTTATCTTCATAGGTGAAAAACAAAGATAAGTGGCCAAGGGAAGGTTTCACATCCAAAATCCGATGTCAAGACTTCTAAAGTGGGGATAAAGACATAAACAAATAAAAAGACGGTTTAGGCAGTATTACTAGAAAAAGGACAATCTGAACATCATTAATAAACGCACAGCAAAGGTCGCAACAAAAGGCGGCATGTCTTCATGCATGAGCATGCTCACTAACCTCAATACTGTCTCCGGGCTCCTCAGGGGAAGGTTCTGTCTCACAATACACAACTGCCTTGGTGACCATCATATCTGGGTGCTGAAGTTTGGCTTCTTTTATGGCCAGTGCAAGGGCCTTGTGGGGGAGAAAGAGAAAGTGCATTGCATTATTATTAATATTTGTGTGCCTTGTACCTACTATAAACTGCATTATAAACTATAACTACAAAATACTAGTTGATGTTGGTAATTTAGGTAGGTTTAGCTTTATCACAGTTACCCAGCATCCACTGTTAGCTCATATAGTTGTGGGTCTGTATCAGCTAGATGCCTGTACAAAGATGCAGAATTACATGTGTGTGATATAGTTCATGTTTGATACGGTTACTGTGCATATTTGACCATCTTCATAGGGGCCTAAATCAATGGCAGGGCCCTGGTAAGATATTTTTCTTCCCAGTTTGTCCTGTGTGTTTGTCATTAATGGTAAATGTTTAGCAGTGTTACCTGCTCTTGATCCACATCTTCATCCCCGGTTATGATTATTCGTTTCTCTATTCGTGTCTCAGAAAATCCACCTTTTACCGTCTGCGCATAAACAAAACAACGGTCAGATAAAAGGTGGAGTGGCAGAGAATGCAGCATATAAAGAGGTAACAGCCCTTAACGTGCCGTGATGCAGTAGAGCAATTTTGCCATTTTGGTTTTTTTGTTTATCTAATGCTCTATGAGGGGTCTTCTTAGTGGCATTTTTGTCAGACTATCAAGTGACCATAGATGGTCTTTTTTTGGACTAAACCCTTGATTACAACTGGTCTATATGTATTTATTTTTTGAGTTTGTTAATGTTCTAATGTGATACTGAATAGTTTAACAATCAGAGACCAGTATGAATTCTAAAATAGATGGAAGAACCAAAAGGTGAGCACTAGGAAGAAGAGCGACTAAGCTGATGAAGGGTATGGAGTATGGAACAGTAGACCAAGTCGGGGTTATTTGCACTGAAGAAGCTAAAGGGGAGATATGATAACTGTATCAATATATAATGGAACCATACAATAAACTCTCACTAATAGACATTTTCAAACAAAGGTGGGTATTCCTTGAGTATTCACTTAATACAATTCCTCTTCGCCACTGACTCTGTTGAGGTTATTTGCATATCGAGTTAGAGGTGCACAATGTTAGGCTCCGCTGCATCAAGAGCTATACTTCATAGTCCAACAATATATTAACAAAGGCAAACTCACTTCACAAATTCACCGGAAAAAGTTATAGATACTTCTCTTTATGCATGGTGAGATCTTGAGATTTGGAAAGAGAAGGGTTGGAGCAAGAAAGGTGACTCCCATAGAGCAGGGTTTTCCAACTGACGGCCCGTGGGCCGAACCCCCTTGTGTGACCCCTACATGAAAGTCTGCCTGCTGTGATTTCTTTCTAAGCTTTAAAGGGTATCGGTACTGAGATTAACTGGCCCCTGTATTGTTTACAGCTCAAAATGTAAAATCCTTTTGAAACCTGTAACATCTCTATTGTTTACACCCCTAAAGTCCTGTACTGTTCACAAGACTTGGATTGAAAGTACCCACATTGTCCACCTGTTCACACCTCATACAAACTGCTAGAGGGGCACCAACATTGTGTCACTGCATGTAGCGCAGTATGATCTGTCCACCTTAGAGTGGTTCTGATAGGTCTCCTGTTGTATTTTGCCTTCCCGGTGCTCCCTGTGTGTGCCATAATCTTCCCTACTCTGTACCCTGTGGGATGTGAGCCTAGAAGGGTTTGCTCTGGGGGTTTGTTAGCATTTGTAAATTGTTGTTAGAGGCCCCTAACATGTTGAATCATGTGCTGGGGGTACATAAATTTATGGGTATGTTTATGGTATATTTATGTGTAGGACATAAATTGTTCACATAGTATGAGTGATATCCCTGCAATGATTACCAACCATTTGTTTTTTTTGGGGTGTTGCCTCCATTAATGTGTTCAATCCACCGTACTCCTGCAGTTTACATATACTGCATTGGTGGTGCTGGACCTCCCTTGACCTGGCTAGGTCCCTAAATCACACTAGGATTTTCATGGATCCACACACATGAGATTTTTTTGCAGCTGGGTTTACCCCTTTTATTATACCACCAACAGTATCAACGTTTTGAGGGGGAGGGAAACCCTCCCCTCCCTTCATCAGGATCCCTGAAACTTTGATGCTGTTGGAGGTATAATAAAAGTGGTAAGTTCCCCAACTGCAGAAAAATAGCATGTGTGCGGATCCATGAAAACCATTCCACCGTTAATGTTGACATGGTCTTAGAAGTTCTTGAGATAACATGAGTGTGATTTAAAAGAGAGAGTGGTTAACACTGGTTAATGCCGGCCCTCGGTACCACAGAAGTTGTACAGCACTACCATAGAGGGACAAACTGGAGACAGATTCAGGTGAGGGTTTTTTCACTGTTCAATAGGTCAACTAGCAGTTTGATTAAACTGGATGAAGTTGTCATTATTCAATTTTAATTATGACATTACTGTGAAAGCTTGTTATTATTATCCATTGAGCGTTTTCTGCTTGTTCTGGAGTATTGTGCTCTTAATTTATCCTCTTCTTACCTTGGTCACGTGGGTGGTTGTGGTGGAGGAAAGGGTCTCTGCTGCGGCACCATGGGAAAAAACTGCTGCAGGTACAGCCTGGAACACAAGCAGATAATATTAACTTAGATCTGCCAAGGACAGATATAATGTCATCATGAGACTTTTTCCTCAAGTGTAACTATAGTTATGTTATTATGTGAACATTTTGTCTATATTGTATTACCATATCTTGATAATTACTTTAAAGGCATATGTTATTGTCCCATGGAGGTATTTTATATATCGATAAATAGATAAAGATGGTAGTGAACCTGTATTGGAGAATACAGAACACTGGACTAAGGAAGACAATATTTAATGGAGTGACCTATAATAAAAAGAAAGAGGGTTGGGGTCCTGGGAAGAAGAGTATGTGAGACTGGAATTTGGAGAATGCTTAATGAACCTCTTGGAAACATCAGATATCAGGCTCTAAGAGGATGGAAGGGGATTCTGGGAAGAAAAAAAAGGGGAGCAGCATTTGAAGGGAAGTAGTGCAGTTTTGGGTCAGAAGGAGAGCATCATTCTGGAAGATGGTGATGGACCCCCAGGAATAACAAAGGTATAAGGGAAAGATCAGGAGAAGGGGGAATGTTAACTAAATCTCTTGAGAGCCTTAAAGGGTTACTGGGTTTCCAAAATGCATCAGTTAATAGTGCTGCTCCAGCAGAATTCTGCACTGAAATCCATAAAAAAAAAAAACAGATTGTTTGACATGGGGCTAGACATATTGTCATGTTGTCAATTTCCCAGCTGCCCCAAGTCATGTGACTTCAGTCACTCTTTACTGTTGTACTGTAAGTTGGAGTGATATAACCCCTCCCTTTCCCTCTCCCAGCAGCCTAACAACAGAAAATGGGAAGATAACAGCTCCCTAACACAAGATAACAGCTGCGTGGTAGATCTAAGAACATCACTCAATAGTAAAAACCCATGTCCCACCGTGACTCCTTACACTGAGCTGGGAAATTGACAAAATGTCTAGCCCCATGTCAGATTTCAAAACTGAATATAACAAAATCTGTTTGCTCTTTTGAGAAATGGATTTCAGTGCAGAAGTCTACTGGAGCAGCACTATTAACTGATGTGTTTTGAAAAAAACATGTATTCCCATGACAGTATCCCTTTAAAGTGTACTGCACTCAAATTAATGCACTTCAGTGTGTGTAGCATATAGGTGGCCACATCTTTGTGAGTGGAGCATGGTGGGAGTCTATATTAGACTGAGGGGTCTGTGCAGGTATCACATATTTCTGTAAATGATATAAATTAGAGGAAATATAAACCAGTGAAAATATAGTAGCTCATTCACTGCCACTTTGGTTTTATCTGTTTTGTTATTGTTTTTAAGTTTTGATTCTGTGTTCTATGCAATGTGTTTTATGTGCTGATTTGCTACAAAATTCCCACCCATATTTATACATGCAGAATATTTTGTTCAAACTATAAGGTTACTTTTCTGTTTATTTCAAGACAATATTACTGAACAGTCGCTAAACCATACTCATAACCAGACTATAAAATCATGACTGATTTGTAGTACTCACATGGTGGGTGCGTGAACCATCTGTATGTGATGTCTGGATACCATCACCAGGTTCCACAACTCTTGCCTCAGTTTTAAAGTCCTCCACCTGGTTAAAAGAAAGGAATTGAAGTTATGAATTGTGCCAGGGCCACAGAGAAATAAAATGAATGTATTTGCTGTAGTTTTACCGACACCTGTGAGCAGATAATGTTCAACGTGGGCTAGAGAAAATGTGCATTTAAAGTGGTGGTTCACAACTTTTAGTATGTTATAGAATGACTAATTCTAAGCAACTATTTAAATTTTTCTTTTTTTATAGTTTTTTTAAGTATTTGTCGTCTTCTGACTCTTTCCAGCTTTCAAAAGGGGGTCACTCACCCCACCTAAAACAAATTGCTCTGTAAAGTTATAAATTTATTGTTATACCTACTTGTTATTACTCATCTTTCTATTCAGGCACTTTACTGTTCTGTGACAATACCTAGGAGGTGACTCTGCGGGGACCCTACCTCCTCCTCTCCTACGCGCAGCCTCATCTTCTGATGTGCGCCAGGTTTGATGCACGCAGCTTCCAGGTTTCACTTGGCAAGAATGTCACATATTCATTTTGCCCAATGTGGTCTATTTTGTGATAGTTCCTGGGTGTGATTCAAGTCTGATTATCTGTTCTTTCACCTTTGCCTGTCCCTTACTTCTGCTAGTTCGCTGCCTGTACCGACCTTTGCCTGTTACTGACCATTCTCTCAGATCCTGACTTTGTACTGGGTTACTGATTGTTTTTCACTCCCAGCCGATGTCCTTGTCCCTGACTCCTGTTTCCATACTGCACTGTGTGATTACACTATAGCGGCTTCACATAATTATGTCCTTAAGATATTAAGACATTTATGTCCCTAAGTCATCCAAGTAGCAGAGGGCTCCTCCCAAAGTGAAAGGGGCGGTTATAGGCAGAAACACGAGCCATGACTGGAACCTTGGCATCTGCTCTGGGTTTTGGAATACCATATGTTACATATTCATATTCCAGTCACTTATTCAAATCATGATTGCAAGGGTCATGATTGCAAACTGGAGGGCTGCTGAATAAAAAGCTAAACAACTCAAAAAACACAAATAATAAAAAAATAAAACCAATTGCAAATTGTCTCAGAATATCACTTTCTACATCATACTAAAAGTTAATGCAAAGATGACCAACACCTTTAAGAAGTGTGGGGCAATGAAAAGGGACATTGTTGGTGGTTGTTCTAGTGTTCCTGTCTCTTTTGTTGAATAAAAGCATAGCCAGGCCATTGACACCCATTACATACTTGTCTGTAGTGACATATCCAGAACCTGTTATTCTGGTGATGGCAATTTTTTTTCATATAGCCATATCTTCTGGGTTTAGAGCCCCACAAATCCTAAATCAACTGTCTAAAGTGTAATATGGGATTTGGAGCAACCTGCGTTTCAGTGGTTTAGCTCCATAATCTGGGAATTTGAAAGAAAGTAGTGGCCCCAGGATATGGAGTCCTTCAAACAGCAGACATTTCGACATTCTGTCACAATGAGAAGTGAATGTGAACAAACCTGAGAATGAGTAACTGGCTCTGAGATGTACAACTGAATGCTGTGCACACCCCCCTTCTTATCCACCTTAAAGGAAAACTATACCCCCTGAACAATGTAGGTCTCTATAAACAGATATTACATCAAACAACTCATGTGTAAAACCCTGCTTCATGTAAATAAACCATTTTCATAATAATACACTTTTTAGTAGCATGTGCCATTGGGTAATCATAAATAGAAAATAGCCATTTTAAAAAATAAGGACGGCCTCCTGGGATCCTAGGATCCAACGGTGCACACAAACATACCAAACAAACTATAAAGTTAGGTCACACGAGCCAATTAACAGACAGAGTTCTGTCTTTTGCTTCAACACTTCTTCCCTTTACAGTTAGAGTTTAAATATTTCTGGTCAGGTGATCTCTGAGGCAGCTCACAGACCATCATGAAATTGTGGTTCAAGGCAAGAGATGTAAAAGGGCAATATTTAGTTAAATATATATTCCAGGTAGGTAAGATTCTTTAAAATGTCACTCAATTTGATATAAACTATCTGTTGCTCAAAAATTCATTTTCGGGGTATAGTTTTCCTTTAAGGAAATGTGGGCAGCATGGAAGATAAGATGGGGGGAAACACACAGAGAACAGGAAGTAGAAAGAAATTAAGAGTTGGGATGGTACCCTTCTTCAGACCAAAACTCTTTATAAGGCTCCTTTACTGCTCTTAATTCCCACCTTTGTCCATATCCCCTCTCCCTCCCACCCTCCACTTCATCCCAAAATGTCCAAATACTGGACAACACCGCCTAGTTTTATGCAACTAAAACCTTCTTCCAAATCAAGAATTTAAAAATAAGCACCTGCTTGGAGGCCACTGAGAGCAACATCCAAGGGAGCAACATATTGCACACAAGCCACTTGTTGGGGACCAGTGACATGGAAGAACACGCTTTTAAGCAAAAAATATATATATTGGAGATAACGACTACTGAGGAACCTTGTGGTAGAAAACATGTTTTCATTTCATAGCACAAATTGGACCATCATAAATAAGCGGTGCACCTAAAAAGTTGATTATTCTCAGAATTACGTATTTTTTGCTTAAAGGGGCTCTTAATCAAAGATTAAAGAATCACAGAAACTATTAAAGTATTTAAAGTATTTAAAGTTAAAATCACAAATTGAAGTCTGGTATCAACGGTCTCTAAATATACAAAGATTTAAGATTTTTAGAGCACTGGGCCCACCACATGATTTTATTGTATTTTAAGTATGATTAAATAGAAAGCATATTGTTTAAGAAACACAATGCCAGTGGAACTGCCTGCTAGATTAAAACCTTCCCATAAGTCAACAACTAGGTAATTTTTCTGGTTGTTTTTTAATGATTAACTTTATTAACATTAGAGGGCTTACCTGTGTGGTTTGTACTGCGGTGACCTGTGTTTCTGTTGTGATGCCCCCATCCGCTGTTCCACTTACTGTGGTTACTGTGCTGACAACCTCCTTCTGCACAGTCTGTAAACAGGGCTGGGAGAAGAGTGAGAAAGTTCATTGTGGATGGATGCAGCATTTGACTATACAGATACACAGCATAGTTATGGAGGAAATGTTTGATGCACAATCTGTATAACCATTAAGGATATAATAACTGCACAAATATCATGCATTAGACAACGTTGTGTTTAGAAGCACATTGGCATGAATTCAACCAAAGACTTGCATTAGGAACATTCTGACGATGTCATGGCTCTGCACATGACATACTCTACTCTCTACAACATGACAAACACATATGACGTCACCAACACACACAGATAATGAAGACCATGCCAGTGGGCCTATACACAGCATGCAGTGAAACGACTCTGATCAGAAGTGGCATTGTTGCGCCCCAAACACGGGTCACATGGCGTTAAACCGATATATAAGTAAAGTTGAACGTGCTAAGCCATGCAGCACATCTTGCAACATACCTCATGCATTGCATTATGACCCTGGGGAAGCCACAGTGACAGTTACAATGAAATGTTCCACAAACGATGTCAAACAAAAAAAGAATGTTGTTGAGAGATATGCTCTGTGCATGCCCCTTGTACCTCCATGGTTTCCAGATTCTTAGTCTCCTCATCCTGCATTTCATTAGAAGCTGCTGTGGAATCATTTTCTGTGGGACCTCCTGCCCCATCACCCTGGTCTCGATGCAGCTCTGGCAGGCTGCGGGAAAAGTCCTCAAATCCAACGTTGGAATGGTAATCTCCGATGACAGTGAAGTCTACCTCAGCTTCCAGACTGGACGTGGAGCTGACTGTGATGCTGGAGCATTTCCTTTCAATACTGAGCTGATTTTCCTTCAAAAGCCCTGAATTTTGTTCCTCTTCGCCTGTGCCCCGTGGCTCCTCTGACTCCCTGCTGCTCACTCTCTAAGGGGCGGAAAGAGCAGTGGATGGGGAAGGGACCAATGAGACAGACTGGTGAGTTTAATAACATAAAGATTATTATTGGCCAATAATTAATCCAGGACTTTTGGATTGGATCATTTAGGTCCTGGAATGAATTTCATGGGTTGCAGGGCTATCAGGACATGGCCAGAGTAGGTACAGCCAATCAACTCTATGGGGCAGATTTACTAATGGTCGAATTTTGAATAGAAAAAATTGAAAATTCGACCATCAAATATTTTGTGGGGACATTTTCGATCGAATTGAAATCGTTTGAATGCATCATTCGATTCGAAACGATTTCATCCAAAATCCTTTGAATTCTAGGACTGGCTCTAGGAGGTCCTCCATAGGCTAAAATGGCAATTGGCAGCTTTAAGGTGGTGAAGTGTTGAATTCAAAGGATTTTAAAGGGATAGTACTTCGACCTTTCGAAATCCAAATCGAATTTTGGGCTATTCAATGGGCTATTTGGTAACCCAAAAATATAAAAAACTTTAAATTTGTTTGAAAATTCTCTTAGACCCTTAGTGCTCCATGTGTAATTTTAATAAGGTTTATAAACAGCTATAAAATTCCTACAGACCAGTCAGAGTTGAAATGAAAATGCTTCAACTATGATTAAAATAAACAGGCCAACAAACAATGGATCCATTTGAAGTGAGCCAAATCAGAATGGATTAAATGAAGATATGTGTTACAGATCACACATAAGTTAACAGACACCACTATTATGGTACTCTAACTTTCTGTTATGTAATGACCCAGTTCTTCTAAGGAACATGTATGCAGACCAACTATAGAGTCCTAAAAGAATACGGCTACCGGAATAATTGTTTACAGGACGCAGGCCTGCTACCAAAGCAAAGGAGAATAACCAAACACTACTGTGAATTCTGAAATATTGAAATACTACAGGAATAGGGTCAGTGCATTGTTCAGTTAGACTTGGGGCAAAAAGCTTCAGCCAGAACTGGCAATCAGTCGTATCAGCCTGTGCCGCTCTTTATTTTACAATGTGTGTATGTGATGACAATTCATGTGAAAAGGCTCAAGGATTCCCAGCCTGTTGGTACAGGAGACCATAGGTATCATTTACTTGGGATGGATGGTGTGAAGTTCAAAATCTGGCACAAATTGCCTCGTATTTTATGCCGCAACCTTGCTCCCTTCCTTGTCAGGTGCTTTCTGGACCTCCCAAATGGAGCCCAAGGCACACTATGGGCCCTCTACTCAACCCCTGCTCAATGGCAGCTGTTGCTAATCTAGAAGTTCCATAGCCCTCACACAGCTGGCTATGATGGTGATGAGACTTGGCCACTTGGATATTCCTTTTTCTTGCCAACCTTAAAGTGGACCCGTCACCCAAAAAAAATATTCAAAATCCTTTTTATCACATTAGTTTTCATCAGTCTTAATTCATAATTATAGCAAGTGGGCAGGAGTCATTTTGTGGACACTGTTATTAAGACAAGCCTTGTATCATCTCAGAATCTTGTTTGTGCACCAGAATGGGGGACCCAATGTCCATCCCCATGTCCTGGCTACACAATTAAATGGTTAAGAGAACTGGGGGAATGTGTGGGGAGCAGTGACATCTAGGAAGTGCTGAATGGAAAGTGAAAGTAATTATCTGCTCCGCCTCTATGCCTAAGTCATAGAGGAGTGGCAGACAATATTTGATTGATGGCTAAGATTTTCAAATGACCTCAAAACAGCAATGAATGCTTTCATAAAAAGTTGAAATTGGATTTCATGTTTCATTTGAAAAGGACTTTTATTACACAGATTTTTGTGTCTGGGTGACGGGTCCACTTTAATAATGGTCAAAGTACTCTTACTAGAAAAAAGGAATCATAATTGAATAGATACAGGGGTTATAAAAAGAAATATATGTGTATATTTGTGCTGAATAACCTATAATATGCTTGACTCAAGTCACAAGCACAAAACCCAACCAGTGAAAAATAGAAAGAAAGAATTGTTACAGGACAATGCAAAAATAGTTCACATTTTGATTGTGCAAAACACATCTCTGTAGCATTCAGATGCCTAATTCTTTGCTAAGTAAATCTTATTGATGTAAAGGAAAACTAAGAGCCAGCATGTGCTTCCTTTTTTTGTGTTCTGCATCAAGGTACTTTACACTGTACATTTACTTAGGGCAAGAATCCAGGCGGGATAGTATCAGGGCATTTATAGGGAAAACACTGGGCCATCCCTAGGCCCCAACCTGATAAAGAACACTTCCAGTTTTCCTAAAACCCTGGTCCGGCAGGGTGACCTCTCTTAGGGCTGATGGGACGTCCCTTTCTTCCCAAGACGTCGGCTCAAGGGGTTGACACTAGAGTGGGAGAAAAGCATTAGAGTAAAGAACAAGAAACTCAGGGAGCAACAGCCATACCCAATGCACGATGCCAGAGACCGACGCTGAGCAGGACAGCACCAAAGCAAGGCTAAATAGAACTCTGATTTACTAGGCTGCATTAATCCCATTCTTTGGCCTAAAACAGTGTGACCATTCTCCAGCTGGTTTTACAATTTGGAGATAGCGGGTGAAAATTATAATAAATAAATATATAGCTATTGATGATGCAATAATGTTGATGCCTATGTATTTCTGTTTGCATCACAGGAGTATATATTTGGATATGTTTAGTATTATCCTCAAATCAACCAAAGTGTCGTACAAGTCATGCTATTTTATCAAGGCATAAAATCTGCCAGCCAGTCTTACTGCAAGTTTGGGAAAGGTTTACAAGGCTTTAGTAAACTGGTTGGGAAAAAGCTGAGAAATGTATATAGATATATGGAATTCAGGGACCATACCTTAAGAGGCCCATATAATTTTCTCATAAAATTCCACCTCAGTGGTAAAATAAAAAGCGGTATCATGATAAAAGTTGGCAAAATATTTTTTTCTGGATCTGTTCCTCAACAGTAACGGGATGGGTTCTGAGGGGTCAGTAATGATCTTGTGAAAATTTACCCTGCCTCTATCCTTGTGCATGTTCTACTTGAAATATATGGAACAGAGGGAAATAGTGGGGTCTTTCTAGAATTTGGTCACAGTCATAGGATGTACTGTAACTAATATACCCAGCTTCAAATATTAACGCAGCCCAGTAAGCCAGTGTGTATGAGCAGCACAAAGCACGGAACCAGCGGCCTCGGTGCAACAAGTGGGTGAGGAGGTGGGATGGAGGTTAGTACTTGTTTACTTGCTGTGTGGTTAAAGGTGCAAAACAAGGCGTTTAATGTTAGATCTAAAACTGGGCCAAGACCCATGGGTACCTGTCAAGCAAAGATGCTCCATAATGAATTTAGAATAGCTACCCAGTAAGCCTTTCTGACATTAAATGCCCCAGATTCCTTGCGTGGGAACTATGTATTTTGTAGCATTACAAGTTTAGAAGAAGCAGCTCTGCCTACACCACTTTATCCCTCCTCCCACTCTCCCTCCCGTCTCCTCTTGTTTCCATGCGCCTCACGCATTTGATAGGCATGGGGATATATATTTTAGCCAGACGGTTTTCCAGCCAGAAGCAGATGGTGGGATTGTTTAGGCACAAACAGGCAGACGGCTCCCTCCATGACACAGTGTCCACTCTGTACACATACAGGGGCCGGACGTGCTTGCCAAACTACAACACGGCCACTTCAAGCAGCTTTAGGCTCTGTTCAACCACCCCCCTCCCTTCCCCAACAAACATGCTGGGGTACCAAAGTTACCGCCGCATCAGTCAGCGTAATTTCACAACCAGAGTCGGGAGAGGAAATGTCCCCTGGGGTATTGTTGGTAGACTCTGCTGGGCTAGCATCTCCTGCATTCTTGGGGGCAATTTGACTATTGGGGTTGGATTCAAGAAGCAGGCGTTCAGTTGGATTGACATCACTCACATGGTTTTCTCTGTTATTGGCCAATGTCACTGGCAGTGGTACGATGGTGGGCAACATAAAAGGGAGAGCTGGTTGACCCCAGTCTTCAGCGGTTGACTTTCCTCTGCCTCTCTCTGTAACGCTGCAAATTCCTGGGGAGGGTGAAGCATTGCTTGCTGCAAAACAAGCAGCAGTCTCCTCTCCTCTATTCATGCTTGTATCATGAGCCTCTTTTTTCTCTTCTTGTGGATTATCCAACATTATAAAATCAGCAGAAACCTTACTTATAGTATACTCAGGTCTTTCATTTGAAGCAGATGCTGTCTGTTCAGGTGGGCTTCCATTGTTCTTTTGTTTATTTGCTGACTTCTGAAACTGGATTTGCTGGCCTTGCTCATTGAATGATGCAAAACTGTCTGTGATATCCTGGTCTTCCTGCCTCACAAGCTGTTGATAACCTGAACTTTCACACCACACCAGTGGGCTCTCTTGTTCTTCCCAAGTTAGACCAACAGGCCATTCATTCGTAGTGTCCTCTCCAGTTTCTTCCTCACACACAATAAGCCTCCTACTTTCTGAAATGTCCACAACACCCCTGCATATGTCTTTTGGTTTTTCTGATGCCCCTACTTCTGTTTTCCTGCTCCTTTCATTTTTCTCAAAGAATGTCTCTTTGCCTTTGTTCACATTGTTCTTTCTTTTTTGGTTGGCTTCTTTTCCTTGACTCCAAGCGGCAGTCAGTTCTAGCTTTTCTCCCTTAAAGGTCCAACTCTTGCTTTCCTCAGCTGGTGCTCCATCTGGTGCTGTCCTTGCCTTGTTGTCTACATCTTCCCACTCACTGTCCACCATGACCAATCTCTCCTCTCGCTCTGTCAGTCTGATTCTTCTCTCTACTCCCCTTGCAGCATATATAGGTTTTTCTGACACCCTCTCTGCTCTTAGCTCCTCTTTTCTACTCTCCTCTATCACATTAGAATGCTGCTTTTCATTCAGGGGAGAGTCTTCATCTCTTTTGGACAGGTCTAGTTCAGGCAGCTGTTCACTTTCATTCTTTTCCATTTTTTCATTTGACACCTGAGTGTTCTCTGATGGCTTCTCTATAAAAACCCAATGCTCCATGCCCTGCATTTCAACCGAGCAAGAGGAGTTAGTGTCCAATGAATCATTTACTTGTTTATTTATCCTGTAGATGTTATTATTTGCATTCAGTGAATGAGAATTACTGCTAAACACATAGTAATCCTCTATCCTTTAACAACATTCGTTTAAAAGTGCATCTACATTTATTCACATATATACTTATTACGTGTATTTTATAACAATTATTAATAGAAACATAACCGTTATATAAAACATAAAATACAATATCTAAGGGATTCATAAAATGGATAATTTTAATGAAAATTGATATGATATAATGATATTGAACACATTGTAATTTGGGGTCTGCCATACCCGAGGGATGCTTCATTTAAAGATTATTCTGTCTCATTATATTGCCTCAATAACCTTATAACCTCAGTTTCAACCACTTAAAAGATGAAGGAATGAAAAGGTGAAAAAGAAAGAAGAAAGCTTTACTTCCAACCCCTGTTTATATACATTTCACACTAGTCCTTATTGTGATAACTTTATATTTTATCTGGATGTAAAATCTTATGACATAAATAAAATGAGTGGATGCAGTTGTTTGGATTGGGCATGAGGGGTAAATTCTAGTACTATCCCAAACCTGCATCTCCAGGGTGTTGAGTAGATGTCACCTAAGCTTTGCCTCTGATAAATTTGCGGGTGAGTATGGCCCTTAGAGCCAGTAATGAAATTATAATGGGGATGTATCGCATTACTCTGGCTGTATTTGCATATCACAACTGTATTATAATAAAATTTTAATTATTCTCCAGCTTCAGAGATTTATGAACAGAAGTCATCATATAAATCATAAATGTCGGCAACGGCCTATGATTGAATAGATTTGGCCACAATTCAATATAGTAAAGCTGTGATATCCATACATAGACTAGGTAAAGTATGTCAGACTTCTGTGACCATAAAACAACAATAGGATTGAGTTAGTTTACTAATCATGTAATCCATTGACTTGCACCAACCTCTGGAGATAATATTTTTACACTAAAGATGGATGCCATTTCCAGTTTGGGAGTACATGCATTTCCAATTCCCGATCCAATTCAAAATGTAAAAAAAAATAATACTGACCATGCTCCAATCTGCCTTGGTCACACCCAGTTAAATCTCCAAACCACCAAAAATGTTGCCTTTCCCTCCTTAGCCTGCTGCCTGAATATCCCAGGATATTCTGGTTCCTGATAACTATAGTCATTTTAATCACGTGTAACCACATACAATTAGTTCTGATCAATCACAGGTAAAATAAGCAATTGCTGCTGCCCTGCAGTTAAATATTCCCCTTAGTTTTATTAATTCCCCCATAATAATACTATACAATAAATACTAAACTAGTAAAATTGTAACCCATAGCAAACAAGCAGAATTTTAATCTAGATGACTGATGAGAACCCTAGCAACTAGATAGTTACTAAAATTGCAAACTGGAAAGCAGCCAAATAATACAAAACCCACAGATATTAAAAAGTAAAGATCAAATGTAAACTGTCAGAGTATATCGCTCTTTACATCACACTCTCTACAACCCCTTTAACCCTCCTCTGCAAGAACTGTACACCCAGCCTGCATGCTCTTTTAAAGGAACAGTAACATCAAGTGAAAATATAATGTACTGTTGCACTACACTGGTACGATTTACTTCAGAAACTACTATAGTGTTCTATAAATAAGCTGTTGTATATCCCTGGGGGCAGCCATTCAAAGCTGGAAAAAGGAAAATGGCACAGGATACACAGTAAAAAACAGATAAGCTCTGTAGTATACAATAGGATTCTTCAGAACTTATCTGTTATCTACTGTGTATACTGTCCCTGAATGGCTGCCCTCATGATGACACAGCTATAGTTGTGTTTCTGAAGCAAAGACACCAGTTGTTACTTTCACTGCAATCGCATCCTACAGGGCTACAGACTAGAGAGAATGGTGGCATTAACTTATTATGATGCAGACAATGTGATTTCAAACATTTAAGAAAATTCAGAGTCATATGTGGTACAGATATAAAAGAAAAAGCCTGTATTAGAAGTTAGGTAGGCAAAAGATTGAATTTGATGGCCATGTGTCTTTTACTATGTTGCACAATAAACCCCAGACACCAGGTATTCCATTAGAGAGTAAAACTGGAAAACAGAGTTTTAGATCTTTTCATAAAAAGAGAGATCTGCTGCATCCCCCCCACCACACACACCCCTGTTACTTATATCTGCCATCCTGTTTTAATTACGTCTAAAAATCCAACACCCAAATAAAAATGGAGCAAGAAGGACAGTTGAAAAAATGTACTGAATTACTGTTTGATGAGGGAAGCTCTGAACAAAATACACAGACCTTAGGTTAATGCCACTTATCTACACATACAGAACTTGGTGAAAAGTTTGCATTCTTTTCTATAGGGACAAGTCATCAGGATTGCAAAAAGCTGCATAGTGTAACAGCAAAGAAAAACAATAAGCTACAAATCTACATCACATTTGGTCCTATTTTATATCGGTTGTATAAAATATCCTACATTTTAGAACATGCAGGGACTCCATTAAGAGGATTAAGAAACTATGCACCCTAAGGGGAAATTACTGGGTGGTAGTGCAGTAGGTCCTACCACCCACAGACTGGTTATGTACGTAATTTTAAAAAAAAACCTTTATGCTGCAAACAATAAAATTCCCTGACTCAAATTAGAAGGTACTGACTAAGTAAATGCAATTTGTGCATCAGGCCCCACTCTGTTGCTTCTGGTGCATGACAACTCCTATCATCAGCAGGACACCTGAAGGTTGAGAAATTCAAGAGCAGAAGGACTGTGGTATGGCCATCCTAACAATCTATTGTAACTAGCTTCCTCTAATGCAGGGGTCCCCAACCTTTTTTGCTCATGAGCCACATTTAAATTTAAAAAAGAGTTGGAGAGCAACACAAGCATGAAAAAGTCCATATGGATGTCAAATAAGAGCTCTGATTGGCTTTTTGGTAACCCCTATATGGACTGGCAGCCTACATGAAAGAATGTTTGGCAGAACATCTGTTTTTTATACAACCAAAACTTGCCTCTAAGCCAGTAATTCAAAAATAATCACCTGCTTTGAGGCCACTGGGAGCAACATCCAAGGGGTTGGACATGTTGCTCGTGAGCTACTGGTTGGGGATCACTGCTCTAATGCTAAACAACCAGGGAGGCCAGATAAGTCTTGGTCTCTAATGAGGTACTGAAGATCCAAGCCAACTGCATACCAATAATAGCTGTATCACTATATCAGTGACTTTTGGTTAGATTGTAGGAATGAAAATGAAGCACCAAGGAAGAAATTAGTCACCTCAGGAGAGGAAGCAAGGCTTTTCTGGGTGAAAACATCGGAGTCCTGGGCAGCAGCACTGTCTGCTTCATCTTCTACTCTTTTTGCTGTGTCCTCTCCATCCTGTTAGAACAGGGAATTTAGTGGATGATCAGAGTGGGAAACAATAAATGATGAAAGACAAATAACGCTAGAGGGTAAACATCAGAACAGCCCATATTTTGCATCTACTGACCTCTGGTTTAGGGGATGAGGAAGTGGGTGAGGATGGCAATCTCTTCTCCTTCCCCCTTTCTCTGTGGACCAATTTGCTGTTTGGCTGTTTCAAGGTTCTTTTCAATTCATTAATACTGGCCTGGTGTTTCAGCAGGACATCCTCAGACTTATCTAGGAACTAAACAAATTCAATATGGAGTCAGTATCTTCAATATGGAGCCAGTCCCTCTCCCACAATCCAACCCACTCCATAAAGATCCTATTGTTTATGGAAGTGAACAGTTTTCTTAAACTATGATTCTCCTTCCAACAAAGGGGTCTGCTTTGTGATCTGATGCAATGATCATAGATATCAAGATAAAGATGCAGAAGCAGTTTGGGGGCTTAAGGCCATATTCAGCTTAATGGAAAGCTCATCTCCTGGTCTCCAGATTTCTCCATAAACTACAAATGATTTGTCATGAGATTGAAAAGTGAGGTAAGAATTATATATCAATTCTCGTAAAGCTCCAAGGAAAAAAAAGGAACATTCAGTTGGGAAATGAAATATTCCCTAGATGTCCTACAGTTTTCAGGATAATCATGGCCACTAGAGATAGATGGGTAGAAGAAGCAGTATCTGCAAGAAACGGGAGGGCATTTCTGTAGATGCAAATAATGGTAGGCAGACAGAAGGGATTTACTGGTTACAGTAAATGGTGTAAACTGTGCTTTTGCTGGGTAGGTTCTGGAGACAATATATATGTTGAGAGATAAAGTGGCATAAACCTGGATGTCTGATTATGTAAGTACATGGTTTGTTTGTAGGATAAGTAGATTAGGAGAATTTTGTTGGTAGGTTGGGTTAGGTACTGAATGAGATCAGTATGTTGCAAGGTAGTTGCTTGTTACATAAGAAAGTGGGTAAAACAGACAGTATGAATCCTGTATTAACAGGGTTTCCTGTAGTTAAAGGGTTTCTGGGAAAAGACATGTTGGGTTCAGAAGAGGGTTCTAGGATAAGTGAACAGGAGCTGGGTAGGTAAGTGGATGCTAAGTTAGTACATGGGTACCTCCTTGTGCCGGGGGGTGGTCTCTTGTTCCGACTGGTAGCGATAAGCAGGAAACAGAAGTATGCGAGTGAGAGGGAGGAAATGTAGAACTAAGATATGGCTAAAAACACAAATGCTCCATGATGCATACACAGCCACAAGTAGTGATATATATACACATGCACAGGTGAAAAGACACAGCTGATGACATGGAATTAAAAGAAACAGGTCCAAATATCTGTACATATATAAGAAAGTGCAATGATGAATCCTTTATGGGCCTTACAGCAATGCTTACAGATTAGAGCACATGCATAACTCAAGCTTCTATTACATTCAGCAGTATGATAGAACATGCTTAAACATTTCTGACTAACCAAGGGCCCTTTTTAGGCTTTTTACTACTCCATTTCTTAAAGTGGTTAAAGTGGACCTGTCAACCCCAAAAAATATTCAAAATCATATTTTATCCCATTAGTCAAGCAAAATGAACACTAATTACACTATATAAATGATTGGAATCTTGTTTTCTTCAGTCTGGGAATTCATAATTCTAGCAAGCAGGCAGGAGCCATTTTGTGGACACTGTTATTAAGGCAAGCCTTGCATCATCTTTGTGTACCAGAATGGGGGGACCCGATGTCTATACCCAAGTCCTGGCTACACAATTAAATGGTTAAGAGAACTGGGGGAATGTGTGGGGAGCAGTGACATCTAGGAAGTGCTGAATGGAAAGTGAAAGTAATTATCTGCCCCGCCTCTATGCCTAAGGCATAGAGGAGTGGCAGACAATATTGATTGAGAGCTGAGATTTTTAAATGAGCTTAAAACAGCTATGAATGTTTTTAAAAAAATTTGAAATTGGAATTCATGTTTAATTTGAAAAGGACTTTTATTATACAGATTTTTGTGTCTGGGTGACGGGTCCACTTTAAAGCTTATCTTGTAGGTACAAGTAGTCAACGCTATGGATGAGAATGCTCACCTGCAAGTGTGTAAGAGTGTGAACGCAATGCAGCTTATTTACAGTACTGACATGGCATTATTATTCTATTGCAATCACCAATATTAACCAATAAGAGATCTGCTTTCATTAATTTGTCAGTAGGCTGACCAAAGCAAATTTGATATTTGATATAGGTTGTGGTGAGCATACAAAGCAGAACAGGCAAATTAATTCCAAGTTTAATATCCCTAGTAGTAGGTATCCCTAATTCAGACCGATGCAACCAATTGGCCCTGGGTCAATGACTGGCCCATAACAGGGGCCTAGGAGCAGTGGTGAAGCTACTGGGGGAGCAGGAAGTACAATGGGACCAGGGTCTGCACCCCCGCAGGGCTCCCCGGCAGATCGAGCATCACTGATTCCAGCTGCATGGCCCACCCCCACCTATTTCCATTACTGCCTATTAGGACCCATCAAGAAAAGGACCACATCAACACCCACATGCAGTCCTTGTGCAATAGGATTTACTGGTATATTTCCCAGAAAAGTGTTTATCAGATTTCAACAGTTAGTTGGCATTTGCCTGTTGGTACATCTTTATCTTAACGTGACTAAATGTGCGTTTTACATGAAATGCCTAAAACAGATGCTCTTATACGATTTTACTTTTACAAGCACAAGTATGCATAAATGTTTTTAAAAAGACAACTTAAGAAATATGACCGCCTCCAGCCGCTCCAGCAACCCCCAGGGGTTGCAGCTCCCCATTGATGCTCCAGAAATCTTTCACCATCTCTGGCACAGAGACTAAGGATTATTTAATAGCTTTGCATTTGTTTGGTAATTTGCACTTTGATATCAATATAAAAAAGGAAAGCAGCTCCAGAATCCCAGCACCAGTATGTGAAATACTGCTGTTTTCTAGATTTTATGCTCTTTTGAGCAAAGCGCGCTTTAGGGTTGGTTCACCTTTGAGTTAGTAATACCAAAAAATTTGTGTTTTATAAGAATGACAATATAATGTACTGTTGGCCTGCACTGAAAAAACTGGTGTGTTTGTTTCAGAAACACTATTATAGTTCAGGAGCGCCCATACTTTACTAATGTGAGGTTAGGATCTATATCTATAAAAGCATTGTTAGCATTCTGTTCCATGGAAAATATTATTTAATTATTGATTTATGAGAAAATATATTGTTATATTTAACAAATACTGTAACTATTTCTTATGAAACGTAACATAATAAATATCTGAATGAAAAGAATGAAACAGGAGGATGATATAGACCTGTTTTTGACAGCATCTTGAGATCTAACTGATCACCAGCTAAAGGTCTACTGGTAGATCCCTGGTTTATATAAACAAGCTGTTGTGTAGCCATGGGTGCAGCCCCTCAAGCACAGGACACACAATAGATCACAGATAAATTCTGAATAATCCCATTTTACACTACAGAGTATCCTGTGCCTTTTCTCCCTTTTCGGGTTTGAATAGCTGCCCCCATGGCTACAGAGCATCTTGTTTATATAAACTATTAAAGAGTTTTTACAGCAAAGATGCCAAATGTACAAGGGAAGCTCAATGAGTACATAATATTTTCATTACTTAAATACGCTTACATTTTTTTATACAGTGTATTAAGTGTTACCGTTCTCTTAATGTCCAACTCCAAAGGAGTAACATCCAAGGGCCCCACGAGCAGTTGCAGGTTGCAATAGTGGGATAACAAGTATACTGGGTAAGATGGCAAACATAGTTCCAAACACAGGGCAATATAGCCAGGGCCGATTTAACAATGCAAGTTATGGGGCGTCTGCCCAGGACCCACTGCTTTTGGGGGCCCTCTGCATCGGGGGGGATAGACGCAGGGAGGAAGACGCACACAGAGAGGAAGACGGAAGGAGGGGAACACGAAGGGAGGAAGATTAGGGGATGCACACAGGGAGGGAGGGGACGCACATAGGGAGGAAAATGGAGGGAAGAAAAACAGGGAGGGAGGGGAGGCGGGAAATTTTCTGGGGTATGGGGGCCCATTAGTTGGCTCTTTGCCCAGGGCCCACCAAGGCCTTAAAACGGCCCTGAATGTAGCCACAGTAATGCTTTATACCAGTCTTGCTTTGTCTCTAACCCTTTGATTGTTGTTGATTTAGAATTGCCACTAATAAAGACTTCCCTACTTCTAGTGACAGGTGGCTATATGAAACTCCAGTGGGAGTGGGTGAGACTGAGAGTGGCTGAAAGTATGCTCCAGGAATGCTACCTTTTCAGTTATCCTGAACAACCATACTTACAAAAGTTTTATTAAGGTGCCAGTGCCAATGTCTATTGAGGGCCAACGCATAGGCGTAACGGTGGACTATTGTATTCAGCCTAGACAAGACATCACCTGCCTCCTGGAGCAATCTACTTTAGATCTGGCCAAACTAGGTTTCTCAGCTGCTTGAATTTCCAAAAACTCTGTCTGAAAATAATGTAAAAATCTCTGCTACAGCATGGTGAGGGTTACCCATCCTGCGTGTGCCAATGACTCTGCCAATAATGGACTGATGCCATATCTGGACCATCTCTCTAAATAGCATGTGTGTCGTTGCCAGTTATATGCTATGATGGGGAACAAAGCAGTGTCTAGTTATACTTGTGGAAGTAACATGGGAGCCCAAGGAGGCCACTGCTGATGCTATAGACAGGTTTAACTACGATTGGCTGCTATTGGCAAACAGCCGAATTTCCATTTTTTTTAAATGGAAAATAAAATTAAATGGCAATTTTTTATTTATGACTACCCAATTGCATATACTACAATAAGTTTTTTATTTTGAAAATGGTTTATTTACATGAAACAGGGTTTTACATATGAGTTTGTTTTTTTCTGCAATATATTTTTATAGAGACCTTCATTGTTCGGGGGTATAGTTTTACTTTTAAGGAATCCGTTGTGCAGCTGGTTGCAGACATTTTAGATCTTTTTTTTCAGTGATGGCATGACATTCCACAACATTGATCCACAATACACAATCACAAGTGTGCATGCACATATCTGGATACATGCCTACTACCCATGCAGTATGTATCTACAGAACTCTCCATACCAGCACACACACTTCTAGAACTGTTGCCAGGGCCCAGTAACATGCCCCTTACCTTTAGTTCCTTGATTTTGGTTGGTGTAGTCACCTCTTGCTGCCCCTCTCCCCTGTCCTCCTCTTCCCCGAGGTCCTCGTGGTTTTTCTCTGGTGAAGATTCATGGTTTTCGTTTACAGCAGTAGACAGTGAAAAACCTGAGCAGGGGTGACATTGGGGGTGAGGGAACTGTAAGTCATTTTAATAAGAAAGGCAGAGAAAAAGGCAAAGCTGAGAAACACAAATGATACAAAATACACTGTGAGGTTCATGTTCTATTTTTAAAAGCTGCCTTTTCACTTACTGATATATATTTCCACATTTTCCTAATTCTCTTTCAGGATGCTCTGTCTCCATATTTGACTTGAACAACAGCAAATAATTTGGAGTAATGGCACCTATAGAAATTGTTCTAAGTGCACTAGGATCAACCGTGAAGGTA
>CM044448.1:28989232-29001575 GCA_024363595.1 Xenopus borealis
TGGTTTGAAAACCCACTTGTGCTATTTAAATGAAAAGAAAATGACACTGAGTCACACTGGCTGGAGTTTTGGATCTTTAGCTGTCGTTATGTTTTCTTCCATGTTGTGAAAGAGCAAAACCAAGATGCAACAATCCTCTCAATTACATCTGACACTCCACATCTAGATACCTCAATGTATTGTACTTTTCCCCCTCCCAGCCACCCAAGGCAGTTTCACAGCACAACAACTCGGCATTTATAAGCTAATAATGACAGAATAATTTAGCCACTAGGGTTTTTAAACCAGGATTAAATAAATAGGTTCATATGCAAACAAAACTTTGTGCAAAGAACTGTGAAAGAACTTTGCAACACAAAAAGGTTTTGATTGTTTCTAAGCAGAAAATACTGTTTGTCACTCTAGGGCTTATTTAGAGTCAATATAGGAAAAAAGTCCTCTAAGTTCAGCCTTGCTCTGGTATATGTCATCTAGCCAACCATTTCCTACCTCCTTCTTGGCTCTCAGACAGGGTGTACCGTTTGCTAGAAGAGCGTTTAAAGTTAGGTGCCGGGCGGTCTATGAGGGCGCTTGCCTGTTGAGTCTGTGCCTGTGTGCGCCCGCTGTAACGGAACTTTGACCCCATCACTAGGAATCCCTTGGGAGCTGGTTCTGGGGACACAAGCCTAAAAAGTCAACAGTAGAGGTTTACTTATCATTCAGTGAAATATAATTTGCTGTTAAACTGAGCACATATCTGTCCTTACAAACCAGTATATTTTTCTATTCCTGCACTCACTGAAATAAATTCCCTGCAGTCTAACCTTAACTGCTACACTGGCCTAATAGATATGTTGTCCCAAGCTAGTATTTCTAATGCGACTCCATGCTAAGGCATTAGGTTTGTATTTCAACCTGTGCACATGTTATTATCCAGCATATATATTGTGCCCTTCTTACACTACTCATTCTATTAACTCTATGCCTAATGGAGGGGAGGCTGAAGCCTGTTTCAACACCCTTAGTAGTACCACTGAACTTACCTAAAGAATGTGTGATGTTCTATGCAAACTTTCCACAAACGCTTTGCAGCCCGATGATTGGGGAGCTTGAAACCAATAGTGCTTTCAAACTGCTCGTACTGAAGGAAAAGTAGTAAGAACATGATATTAGTATGAGGCAGATAGGGGAGATGAATCCCATTTTATGAAAAGGGGCACAATGGACTTTTGTTCTTTATCGCTACCTACAACTGTTGTTCAGGGCAGTTGCCATGATGTGGATCCTATAAAGACAACTCTGTATACAAGGAGCCCCATACAATCTTTTACTCACCTCCCCAGGTCTTATTTTAATGTAAAAGTTGCTCCTTTTGTAGGAAATCTTGAGGATTTTGGGCCAAGCAAAACGGTTTATTCGCAGCCGGTCCCTGTAGATCAAAAGCCCGTTGGCACAAACTCCCAGCATTATATCAATCCCCTCAGAGTCCTGCAGGCCAAGGTACATGAGTCAGGTAAGACTGAAACAGCTTGCTATGAATGGCTCTGGCAATATCAGCAAATGAGGAGTTGCCATGGAATATAACAGACTAGTGTGAACACAATAAGGATACTGGAGATACAGCTTTGCAGAAAGATTTGGTACCTTGGCATGATGTAGGTCAACTCCATACATAGACAGCTTCTTGGCATTCTCTAGAAAATGAATTTCAGCCTCTGCTGGAGTCATCCCCCTAAATTGTAAAAAGAGTGATTGTTATATGCATTGGGGCTGCCCACAACCATCACATTCCATGAACCTGTTTTTGCAACCCCATCACAGTGATGGTAACTACCTCCATTAGAGAACACACAATTTTTGTTGCACTGCATCCCTGCACATGCTCTCTTACCTGTATGTTTTGTGCAATTCCATTATTCTCTCCTCCAGCTCTCGTGTCTGGTTGGGGGAGAAGCGCAGCTCGCTAACATAGTTTCCATGATGCTCCTCAGGATCATAGTCACCCAATTCAGCTTGGACAGTATACGACCCAAGCAGGGCATGTGTGACAAATGAGCATGGTAGACGGCCACTGATGATGTCAGCACGTAGCTGCAGGCACAGGTAATACCTGCAAGACAAAGATACTGAAGGATACTTCAAACCAATTGGATTTAATATGGTGCAGCACCATATTGCTTGAGTCCGCTAATACCACCATCCAGTGCTCCAAAACAGGCAGTGCTTTTACTACTGTTGCACGTGTTCAGTTATGCGTGTATAACGATGAAAGAAAAATAGACTGTTTTTTTTTGCTGTCCTACAGCATTTATATTATATCAGATTCACTCATCGACTCCTTCGGGTCTACATCTGCAAGCTTGCACACCAATAACTACTGCAAGTTGTGACTCTCAAGCTGACAGTTACACTTTTATAGGTTAATCTATGCAATTTGGTCATCTGCAGTACCCATCTCTGATCTCTCAGCCTATTCTAATGTTAGTTTTAGTGATCCCTTAAAACTGTAAGAGGCAAGGATAAGAACCCTGCCAAGATATTCTCTTCAGAATAAGGGAATATTCTCTTCAGATAAGGGAATCCAATAACCTGAGCTATTGGTCAAGGTTAAAATTCAGGCCACTCTTCTAGATATAATTCTGTACCTTTTTGCTTCTAATGTATAATTCACTTCTGTATATCAGAACCACTGTATAAATGATGCTGCTTTTATTACCAATTTTACTTAACACTAACGATGGAAGGAATAAAAGAGCATCCAGTAGATTTGTGTGGGTGGGAAAATAACTGAAGAGGAACAGACAGACATCAAGCAGGGAATTAATGAAGTAAATACTGCAAAATGCTCTATTACTATTACTTGTAAGAATTACACACACACCACGGCAAGTCAGTTTATACCAAGGCACTAAAAATGATACAACATCAGGCTTTTGCTTGTAAATCTTTCCCATATTCAATTGGTGTTGACCTTCTCCTGGTTGGAGTTTTACAGCTGCTGCACGCTAAGCTACAGGACAGGGCAGGATTACACAAGTAATATTTGAATAAATGCATAATATGCTGACTTCTCTTGCTTTTCGCACAGTGTACAGTGATCACCTACTTTCCAAACAATAAACTGCCTGTATCTTTGTGTGGCAGCCCAATAGCAAAATGATTTTCAGGTCCCCCAACACCTCAGAATTATTACCTTTTGTCAATAGTATAGTGAAAATTTAAATACATGAAATTGCTGTCTGGACAGGGGCCCACTGGGTCCTCTGCACTTCTGCACCCTCCCGTACTCACAGGGGCTCATTTATAAACTTCACGCAGAGCAGAATGATTCATACAGTGAATATATATTGCCACATGGTTATATTTATAAAGCTGAATAAGAGTGGTGTATTTAATGTGCAAACAGAATTGTAATTTTAAAAAAAATTTGGATGTAAACATCCATCTTATTTGCAAACATTTGTTCGCAATAAAAATTATTTGCAAAAAACAGAAATATGGACACAGCAGTTGCAACAATTTGAAACAAAATTTTTGCTGCACAAACTATATATATGACACCTTGACTAGTTAGCAGTTCTTACTAAGGGACAAATTCACTAAGCCGCGAAAATTCGCTAGCTTTGGCTTCGCTAACGTTCACCGCACTTCGCCAGGCTAATTTTCGCCAGCATTACGCAAATTCACTAAGATGCGAATTTGGGCTCAGGGCAGCAAATGTTAGCGAAGTAGCTCTACCGTTAATTCGCCAGGCAAAGTGCATTTACGCTAGCGATGCCTAATTTGCATATGGCGCGTACTTAAGCGTATAATAGAAGTATATGTTACAGCCACTACTTTACACTACACAAGCCCAGGAAACCTTTAATAAAAAAAATAGAGTTGTCCTATTGCCCTACATGTGGTAACGTTCAGGAAAATGGACATCTTAGTGAATTTGCGTAATTACTTCGTCAATGCGCAACTTCGCCTGGTGTAAGGGTGCAAAGTTGCACGAGTCTATCTACTTCGCTAGCGAAAATTCGCCAGAGTCCGTGTTGGTGAATTTGCGAAGTTGCAAATTGACGTCACGCTGGCGAATTAGCGCTAGCGTTAGATGCTTCGCACTTTAGTGAATTTGCCCCTATGAGCTCCATTATCAGCAGTGCCCTCTGTTGGCTGCTTCATTTCCCTGAAAAGGTTATAGACTGCTTGCTTGGCTTTGCAAAGGATTACTTTTTCAACAAAGAATTCCCCATATTGTGGGTGTATTGCTTAACAAAACAAAAAGCCCTTAAAAAAACAAGTATTGTACCATAAAATCATAAGTTTAGTATGAGTATAATGTCCCTGTAATCCATTTAGCTGATCTATAGCACATACCTTGTAATGTCCTCTGTAAGCTGGGATGGGTCTGGAGGATAAAACTTTACTGTGAAGCCAAAAGTCCAAGTACTACCTGCAGCGACAGAGACAGGGTAATATGACGGGAAAATTATAAGCCACTTCTTCATACAATATGCTCAGTTTTTGACCGAATGATAGATAGTTTGTGCACGTTACCCTACACAATTGATTTGGCCGGTGAACCTCTTCAAGGCATCTATTGAATAGAGAGTTGCTAAATGCCAACAGGGCTGTATTCATGGGGGAGGCCAAAACAGAGCACAGAAACTTGCAGTAATTCTCTTAGCATTTGCATAATGCCTTCCCAAGTGTTAATTATCCCTTATATGTATACACAAACAGCACAGGGCAGTTCTCCTAGTGACTTTTAATAAAAAACAAGGGGTCAGGGACTCATTGTTTCTAAAAACTAAAGTCACATAAATTGCAATATTTTCCATTTTAACAGAATAAGGCTTCTAAGCACAGGTTAAATTCATACTCACTTTTGATCTGTTTCTTTATTTCTTTGGAAGGATCCAGCCAGTTCTGTTATACAGAAGGTACATAGAAGTGAGAACAACCATTATTTATGGGTTGGAACTGCAAATGGTTACATTTTGAGCTAGCATTATCTTAAAAGCAAAACTAACACACTTGGGGGGGGGGGTTTAATTTGTAAACAATTATTGGCATAGATATAGATATTAATGTTGTCCACAACAAGTTCTGAAAATGATTTCACCTTTTGACTGTCGGAGTCGCAGATTGTCAGGCCAAAGTAATCTTTTTCCAGAAGGTTGAGATGCCCACACACCGTATTGAACAGGACCTGCCCTCGAGCGTGCTTCTGTAAGAAGAAAGAGACCTGACTGGTACCAGTTCTTCTATATATTTTTATCTTGAATCTTTTCCCTGTAAGTGTGTAAATATGAGATTATCACAAGGAATACTGGATGTATTCCCTGAGCTCATACTTGCCCTTTCACCTAGGGCTTAAGAGACTGGGACACCCATAAAAAACCTATTCTGATTTCCTCCTTATCAAGAGAATAATGAAGGAATTAAATAATTAATGGTGAAACTTCCCATATAAGATGCTCTGTTGAAGTTAAAGCCTATTCATCTTATATTAAAGTGATACTAACACTAAACATTTTCTTTTGAAAATATTAATCTACATTAAAAGTTACTATAGGTCATGTTGATCGTTTTTCGCTAATAGTTCCGCTTTTGTAAGTAATTGTTACTTGAAGTTCCTAAACCAGACTTGTTTTGCCAACCTGACTGTCCCTTCTTAACTTGGTTTCTAATGCTAACGCACTACTGCTGCACAAATATGGCAGCCCCCTCATAAATGAACAGAGTAGTAAGAAAGGTAATGTAAAAGCATCAGGCAAAAACTTTTGTGGCAAAATTATAAATAGCATTCAAAGACAATGTTATGATAGATAATAAAAAAGGTTATCTCTTTAAAGTTCAAATAAAAAGGGGTAGTTTATGCCAGAGACAGTACACCATCATAAGCTAGGTATCTCCTGTAAGTACCAAGAACCCTTTGCCAGGTAAACACTGAATTGCAACAGTTACTCACCTCTACCTCACACTCATAGTTGGAAGAATCCAACAGTGTTACCCTGCAAAGAGCACTCTTGGGTTTCCTAGAATGTTTTTGGGGTGACCGCTGCATGTGGGTGGGTGTTGTTTGTTCTTCTGGCATGTCCGCTCTCTCTTCTCCCTGTTGGTTCATCCAAAACACATTAGAAGGGAAACTGCTAATCTCAGTGCCAAGGCTTTCTAGTAAAAGCTTTCATTAGCTAGCACTATAATGATCAGGAAGGGATACTTTACTCTACTATACATAAGAGGAATGCACAAGACCCAATGTAAAGTGTTACTATAATTTCGAAAATGAGAATCTACTACAAGGACCACTGCACACTTTATATTAACACCCAACTGAATAACAAATAAATTCAGCTTCATGACCCAAAAAAATGGATTATAATGACTCAATTTAAGAAGTGTGGAGATAGTGCTTCTTAAAGTGGGCAGAATGCTCTGATTCACTTAGACAAAATGAGTCTACAACTGGACCAAACACACACTACACAGCAAGATGTAACTACAACGATTTGTGGGCAACAATCTGTGGGGTAACTAGTAGAGGTGTTATGGCCTGGACACCTGCATTGCAGCAGCCAGAATCCACAAACTCCCAAAAGAAACAATGTAACTATTTAACTTGCTATTTAACTCCACTCACCTCCTCAGGTCTCCGTGCATTTTCGCTGGCTCCTGGCCTCTCTACGTTGTTAGCAGGTGCATGGGAGGCATCTTGGGCATGTAGTGCAGGATTAGAAACTCCATCCTGTGCAGGGCTCTCAGGACCAGGAGTAAGTTCTGTCTCTGACCCCAGTTCCGTCGTCATGGTGACTGCTTTGTCTGATCAAGCAGGAGCTACAGAGGGAGACAGCATGGAAGAGAAAATGTCAGTTTAAATTAGATGAAAAAAACAAATAGATACATTAAAATCAGCAGAGCCAAAATCATGCATGATAACCTTCAGTCTAGAATCCCAGCACTGAGACTTTATAATCTCCAGGACAGTATATATCCGTCTACATTAGAACAGGCTGGCATTGACAAAGCCTGTCCTAATAATTATAATCACTGTCTAAGCCTGGCCAGAAAATGTGAAGTCAAAAAGATCCACTACAATACAATACATTGTATCCCAGAACTGTAAGCTAATAATTAGCAGCCAGTGCATACCAATCAGAAAGGCAGTGGTCTCTGAGACTGGTTACCAGCAGCCAGAATGCGAGTGCACATTACTGTATGTAGAACACCAGCGCTGCATGGGTCTCTCCTTTAGTGCTCCCTGCCTCCTACCATATGTAGAAATCTCTCCACCCACGCACAGTCATATGGGGTGTGAAGATAGAGGGATCCCCAGCCCCCGCACAGAATTGATTAATTTATATGGCACATACAGCCTAACATACTGTGTAAGGCCCAAGAACAGGGTTATCCCACCTCCACACTGTAGGTCAGATTAGAAAAAGGTTACAGAGAAAGTGTAGTATTCCTGCTTTATGTACAGCAATATCTAAAACAGCACCCAACGAGTGTTAACCCCTACAGTTTGAGAACCTTTGCTCTAGCTGAAAAGTCACAATTTGGGTATACCTCCTTATAGAGTCCAGCAGGTGTTTAGCTGCGAGAAAATGGACCTTACTTGCCATTATACAGCAGAACCCACAACTTGCATTTTACCTGCTTGGACTCCTACACAATCTGACCCACAACAGTTAAATCCTCAACCAGACCAGCTATTGGTCGTAAAAAATGGAGGCGATGCCTCCATAGGCAGAAAGTGCTGTAATCTCCATCCCCAGGAGTGATGCTATCTAAGTGCAGAAAACGGCAAATGAGTCAGAGAAGCCTATTTTACTGTCCACTGGCCTGCAACTCACCTTAGCCACATTTTTATTTAACCCTCAATCGACCAAGTCCCCCTTTTAAATCTGGGAACCCACCCCACAGCAATACTCTTTCCTTTACATTTTAGTTACATACACAATGTAAAAGGAACAAATGGAATATGGAATGACATGAGGCAATGGATATAGAAAATAGCAAGGTCTCATGTAAAGAAAAAATAAAACCAATAAAAAGAGTAGAGTTTAGGGACACAACAGAAACAAAATATCAAATCTGTATATAGAAAGATACACAAAGCCCTATGTGCCATTTCAGTTTACCTTTATAATGCCTATATATTGCTACTTTACACTAGAGAGTTATCTCTAGTAACACTTCACTTATCTTCCAATACACACTATTCCAGAGCATGGTTTATTACAAGGGTATACACACACAATTTCATACAGATACTAGTCAGTAAATCAGTTAAAGTGTGTCCTGTTAAATAGAGGTAATACTCTTAATGCGAATTAGGGCTGGAATTTATTTGTGTGTCTCTAAAGAACATAATGGTAGGCTTATAAGAACACACTCTCCCAGTACAACAGACTGGAGAACAGCTGGCTGCACAAAGGATAATTTAGTCTAACCAAGGTTAATTGGTTAATCAATGGATATTGTGCAGCCTGAGACTGACCAATTGCAATCTGTGTATTACCAGTTGGCCATCAGCTAACATCACTGCAAGGGGTACTCCTGTTTGCAGTCAAGGTTGAAAATTCAAGTGTATCTGCATGATTGGTACTTGTGCCCATAAATTCTCCTTTGCATCTTGCATCTATTTGTGGCTCAGGGCTTTATTTTCCATATAGCTACCTCTGAGGTCACATACCTAGGTGGCAGCTTCAGGGGGTGGACCTTGTGTGACTATAAAGTCGCATTCAGATTAGAGGCAAGGTGCAGAATTGTAGGTAATAACATTTTGGGGTCAAAAAATTCTAATTCGTTCCCAAAAAATGCAAAATCCAGTTTGTCAATAAATTAGCTTTTAGATAATTTGGGTTAATGGATTTGTACCGTATAATGAACTGTAGTGTTAGGCCACAAGGGAAAAGCAGGCTAATGATTACTCAGTCTGGCATGTGTATGGGGCTTGCACTCTGACATAGGATTCTGAGCAGTTGGGCTGTGGTTTGTTGAGCTGAATCAGTTTTGTTCTCCATTATTGACCTGGTGTCCCAAACTCTGTCCAGTGTTGTCACCAGCTATGGTACAGCCTGATATATTACAAAGGTCTGCTGCTTAACTTCTATAAACTTCTATAGCATTACAGCTTGAAAGTGAAAGTAAGAGTTACTGCTGTTATGTAATGGCTGCATGAACCTGCTAATAAAGCATTGTTATACTCTCCTCATCCTCGGCTACGAAACACAACAGCATTTGATAGAATTACTGATATATTACATGGTTTATTCTGCATCTGCAATTCTGACTGTACACTGTACAGTCATACTATGCAGCTTTGATTAATTCTACGTGCTGTGTATGTAATGGAATGCAACCACAGAAAGTCATATTTTCATTCCTATTTTATATAAATTACAATGTTTTCTGGAGCATTTGTGTTGGATTATTTTTTTGCCCTGAGGAGAGAGTGCTATATAGGCCATAAAGTGCATTCTGAGAGAACCAGGTGTCATTCTGTATTCTGAGCAAGTTTCAGTAAGGCTTGACTAAAATAAACAAAAAATACATTTATAGTGTACCAATTTGTACATATTTATCATTTATGACAGCAATATTTTGTTAATGACATTTTATGTACAGTGATTTGTATGTGATGTAACAACAGCAAAGGTACAGGTTCTGGGGAAATCATTTTAAATGAAAATGTGGTATTGAAGTATTTAAGATTTTTGGATTGCTCCTCCTGTGGGCTAGAATTTTTCTGGCCTACATGGTGGAGGACCTATAATGGAAGCCAGTGTCGACCACTCCCTGTTTTTAAATCACACCCATATTATCAAAAGACCATGTCCACATTAATGTATAGAAAGAACAGAGGCGCCAAAAGGATATAAACGAGTTTAAAAGCCAAAACTTGGTAATCAGAGGAGGCAGTGGTGGACTTACCTCCTCCAAGCAGACAGAAAACGACTGTAATTAAGCAGTCAAAATTTATTAACTAACTCCAATCAGTACAACGCGTTTCACGGGCTCAGACCCGCTTCTTCAGGCAATAAAACTAGGAGTTACAGCATCTGGCAGTAGTATACACACTCAGCGCCTCTGTCAGACAGATAATAAATTTTAATGTTGGTAGCACACCAAATAAACAAATGGTTGGTGCTCACTGCAGGGATATCACTTGTGAAATAAATTGTTATATTAAGACATACCCTTATATCCATATGCCTCATCCTCCCCTGTGGATAACACAGCACACCCAGCACATGATTAGACACCTTAGGGCCCCCTAACAATAATTTGCTAATGGTAACACATCCCCAGAACAAATACCAGGCTTATGCTCCACAGGCAGAGCAGGGCACACACATGCAAAGTATGACACACCCAAGTACCATAGGGCAAACAGAGTATGGCACACTCAGGGAGCATAGGGCAGGCAGAGTATGGCACATGGAGGGATCATAGGGCAGGCAGCGTATGGTACATACAGGGAGCATAGGGCAGGCAGAATATAGCACATACAGGGAGCATAGAGCAGGCAAATATGGCACACACATGTAGCATAGGAAAGGCAGAGTATAGCGCACACAGGCAGAGTATGGCATACTCAGGTAGAGTAGGACAGGCAAAGTATGGCACACACAGGAAGCATAGGACAGGCAGAGTAAGGCCCACAACGGGAGCATAGTGCAGTCAGAGTATAGCACATACAGGGAGCATAGAGCAGGCATAATTTGGCACACACAGGGAGCATAGGACAGGCAGAGTATGGCACACACAGGGAGCACAGGGAAGACAAACAGGTGAACATTGTGGGCAGTTTCAGACTGGGACTGACGTCTGAACAGTACAAGGTTTTTAGAGGCGTGAACAATAGAGGTGTTAAAGTGTGAACAATGCAGTTGGGATTACATGTGTGAACAATATGTGATATTACAGGTGTGAACAATACAGGGCATTACAGTCTGAATTTTGGGTTAAAACAATGCAGGGGCCAATTAATTATACCTTTTAAGGCTTACATATTGTAAGCAGACACAGCAGTCAAACTTCCATGTGGGAGCCACACAGGGGGGATATAAACTAAGCCCTGACCTATATAAACTAATATATAATGCCTCCTATTGCTCCATATAACCTTCCTTATAACTCCCCCTATTGCTCCATATAACCCTCCATACTTCTACCCTTTTTGCTCCACATAACATAACCCCCTATGAAACATATTGTTACATATAACTCTTTCCAGCATTTTCTCATTATTCCCTCTTCTATAACCCTAAAATCATACAGCATGTTCAAAGAAAGTCTTCAACACGTGCTATGCTGGGAATTCATTGTCCTTATTGCAATGACAATATCACCCAACTGGTTCTGTAATATATAGGGAGAGTTCCACTTGACAAGCAGTTATCCATGGCACAGAGACAGATGGCTGGTAAACCCCATTATTTCTCTTCTCACTCCTAAAAACCTTGCCTCTCTTCTAGTAGGCACTGGGCCCCAATTGAAGGGGCCATACAAGACCTGTCTGTGGCACAGAATTCAAAGAAAAAAGTGAATTAATCCTTCATATAATCAGTTTAGCAAAAGCTCCTTGGATTTTTTGTCCTTTAAGCAAGGCAAAAAGCCAACTGTGGGAAACTTGGCGCTGGCTCCTTTTGCATGCTTGCTGTCATATTTCAGTCTTGGCTGTAAAAAGATGCCATGGATGTGAATTTAACAGTCAGTGGGTAAGTTAGGTGGGGATATTATGGTACGGACAGGCCTACTTTAAATGCACTAATGGACTGTTTCCTCCAAGGCAGATGTGAATGTATTGATCATGTTTGTGTTTAAGCCTAATAGCTTCTTTAAAAGAAAGCAGCGTGTTTATACAGAATTTGCCCCCATGGGACTCAAAAGGCTTTTCTGCAATAAACCATTTATGTGTACACTAAGTAGCTTGGGAGTTGGAGAAGGGTGAGATTAACCCTCCAAAGCCATTATGTGAATCAAACATTGCTAGGCAGGTGAAATAAGGGAAAGTGAGGTCCCATTGGGTAGAAAGAATTCTAAATGCAGCCGTTCTGATGGTCTGAATTATAACTCCCAGCGTCCCCCAACAGCCTTCAGCTGTAACTCAAGCAGATCTAGGAAACTACAGGTTATACGTCTTTGTTATATGTCATTCCAATCCCCCTCCTTGGATGGGCCTCAAGCTTTTGGCATTGCTTGGGGGCCCACGCTTAAAGGGCACCTATTGGGGTAAAATGATACCCCCAACCAAAAGTGCGGGCTAATAGAGCCCGCATTCCGGTTGGGGGTTTCACTGTTCACTGAGGGAGCTCCCGGAGCGAGCAGTCGTCTCTCCATAGGCTCGCATGCGCAGAATGAAAAA
>CM044448.1:29003476-29016482 GCA_024363595.1 Xenopus borealis
TTAGAATTGACCCTTCTACAATATACTAAAAGTAAACTTGAAGGTGAACCACCCCTTTAACTACCAACGATTCAAACCAAGCTCTTTAAACGTTATGTCAGAGCACTTAACCCTTAAACTATATTTCATAACAATCAGGCTTTTAAAGGAAACCATGTAAAGCACCTCTCAAACTGCTGTCAAGCATAGTAATGTAACAGTCATAAATATTTATATTGCCTGTTATGCACAGACCACACCCCCACGTCACCCAAATAAATAAGGGAGACTCCTAGAAAATATACAGGCATCAGGCGTGTACTTCTATAGTGAGCCTATTACTCCTGTAAGAAACTAAGCATTGGTGTGAGCATGATAAAACAAAAATAATTTGTAGGGAATGTGTTTATTAGCCTATTTCGTGGGTAAGTGCCCATGCCCTATTAAAGGGGAAGGTCAATCTTGAATTTTGATATCAGAAATTGTCACACTGTGTCAAATTTATGCAAGACACTATACCATGGGAATAACTACAGAGCAGGCAGAGCCTGCAGCAGCATTGGGGCCCAAGAGATATAGGGGTCCCCGGAAGCCCTAATTCATATACAATTTGAATAAATATTGGTAAAACAGGTCAACCTCTAGACATTTTGGAGGCCTAAAAATTATTTGCTTTGGGGTCCAGTAATATCTAGTTACACTACTGCACTGTACAGTTGGATGTTGTTTTCCTTGTCTGTAGACCAGAGGTGTCCAACCTTTTGGCTTCCCTGGGCTACATTGGAAAAATAAAAATTGTCTGGGGCCACACCTGAGACCAGGGGCGTTCCACGGGGTGCTGCCGCCCCCCCTCCCCCGCTTCAAATTTTTATCGTCAGAGCGGGTGGAGGAGGGGCCGCATCTATAGTGCAGTGAGCGTTATTTTGCTTGCTGCACCAGAAGAGCCGAATTACCGTTTTAAAAAACAGAAATTCGGCTCTTAAAGTTACCAGAGGCGGCTTTTTGCCGCCGCTGGTAACTGGCCGCTCCGTGCCACCTGAGGCAAGATGCCTCATGGCAGATTTGTAAAAGTAAAGAAAATACACATAAAATAACTACAATATCAGTTGGATAACCAGATGGAGCGATACACTGGAATATGGGACACCTGCATATTACAGTAAATAGATGTATTATTATATTATTTTGACATTTTCTTGGGAACCAAGAGTTCCAAGCTGGGCCGCATTCATATGCACCCTGGGCTGCACAGGTTGGACACCCCTGCTGTAGACAATAATACTAATATTATTGTTGCCTTCGAAATAAATAACATTTCTGGTTGCAAGGGGTCAGTACCTAAGATGACTAAGTAAGTTTGCATTTTACCCATAATGAACAGCATGCTCATAACATTGGCAGCCTTAGGCCATGGACATGTGCGGATTCTTGCTGTGGTTTCGGCGCATGTCCGCGGCAAAGTTTTTTTTAAAAAAGCCGCCTGCTGAGTAAATGCACTGGCAGTTTCAAGCTTAGGCAATAGCACATTAAGTTAGTGTATTTACGCAGCGGTTGGCTTTTTAAAACCTGTGGCGAAAATCCACACGTGTGTCCATAGCCTTAGGGCTGGGGCAGACAGGGAGATTCTGTCGCCTGGTGATTAATCGCTGGCGACAATCTCCCCGAACTGCCTTCTCCCTGTCCGCCGCCTGTTTAAATCAAAAAGCGCCAGCGCCAATACACACGTGGCACGGCGATTTCCGGAATTGCCCGAAGTTTCCTCACAAAGCAACTTCGTGCGATTCCGGAAATTGCCGCGGCGTGTGCATTGGCGCTGGCGCTTTTTAATTTAAACAGGCGGCGGATGGGAAGAAGGCAGTTCGGGTGCATTGTCTCCTCGATTAATCGCCCGGCGACAGAATCTCCCCGAATCTCCCTGCCTGCACCCAGCCTTAAGCTGCCTATTCAGCCCTTTCAGACCAAGTCATTAGCTTATCTGACAACTTATCTATCATTTAGGGCTGGGACAGACAGGCAGATTCGTGGAGACTCTGTCGCCTGCCGATTAATCGCCGGCAACAATCTCCCCGAATCTCCCTGTCTGCACCCAGCCTTATGGGCCCTCTCCAAATTCCTCCTCAACAGATATCTGCATACCTCCCAACTTTCCCTTTTTCAGAGGGACAGTCCCTCTTTTGACAGCTCAACCTGCAGTCCCTCATTTGTACTGGAAATTCATTCTTTTCTCTGCACTGAACAGCCAGAAAAAGAAACAAAGTTTCTAACTTAATTGGCTTTTGGCAGAGAGCCCAGAACAGCTAACAGGTGCAAATAAGATACTTTATAACAATTTTGAAATAAGTAACAGTTTAACAGTTTAGATAAGGAGGTCCCTTTGGAAAAAGTTTAACTTGCAGCTTAAAGGGCAATTCACCGTTATTAGCAAAACAGTAAAAACTGGGAAAAAAAACAAAGAAATATTTTCAGACATTCATAACCTGCCAAATTTTGTAAAATAAACATAGTAATTAGGGAGTGTGTCCACACAAATGGACGTTGTCTAAAAAAAATTTCGTGCTACGTGCAGCAAATTTTTTTGTCCCTCTTTTTATTTCCAAAATGTAGGGAGGTTTGGATATCTGTCCAAAAATCATCCATATATCTATGAGGCCTTGATGCTGTCCTCCCCTGACAACCTGTCTTGGCACTCACTATGGTATCATTGCTGCCTCCAGGGCCAAACTACTTGGTCGACTCCATATGACCATCATTCAGCCATACTGAACAAAGATTTATTGGTTTAGCAATTTCACCAAACAAGTGAATCTTCAGGTGTATGGTCAGTTGTATGGTCATGCCTCTGGACACAAATAGGCTCATCACGTTCTGCCTCCAAAACTTGCACCCAGATGAACATTGTTAAAGGGATCCTGTCATGGGAAAAAACATTTTTTCAAAATGTATCAGTTAATAGTGCTGTTCCAGAAGAATTCTGCACTGAAATCCATTTCTCAAAAGAGCAAACAGATTTTTTTATATTTCATTTTGAAATCTGACATGGGGCTAGACATTTTGTCAATTTCCCGGCTGCCCCAAGTCATGTGACTTGTGCTCTGATAAACTTCTATCACTCTTTACTGCTGTACTGCAAGTTGGAGTGATATCACCCCCTCCCTTTCCCCCACCCAGCAGCCTAACAAAAGAACAATGAGAATGTAACCAGATAACAGCTCCCTAACACAAGATAACAGCTGCCTGGTAGATCTAAGAACAGCACTCAATAGTAAAACCCATGTCCCACTGCGTACTATTCAGTTACATTGAGAAGGAAAAACAACAGCCTGCCAGAAAGCAGTTCCCTCCTAAAGTGCTGGCACAAGTCACATGACCAGGGGCAGCTAAGAAATTGACAAAATGGCTAGCCCCATGTCAGAATTCAAAACTGAATATAAAAAAATCTGTTTGCTCTTTTGAGAAATGGATTTCAGTGCAAAAGTCTACTGGAGCAGCACTATTAACTGATGCGTTAAAAAAAAAAAAAAACATGTTTTCACATGACAGTTTCCCTTTAACTAATAGACCCGATACTTGCAAAAACTGACACCAGACACAGATGGCTGCAATATCAGTGGGATCTTTTTGCACTTTGTACCATTCTAATAAATGAGCCTCAATGGGTATGTTGTACCAAGAAGCCTTGTAGCTCTAGGCCATTATAATAATTATTTATAATCGTTATAATAAGGCCTCACATATGCCAGAGAACTCCAGTTGGACAATCCTGACCTAGGCCAACAACAGCCATCTTCCTAAAAAAACAAATTTGGGTGTGTGTCTTCTGAAAAAATAATGTACCCAGAAGCATTCTAAACACGGCTGCATGTCAGCTAAAAAGCAGCTCTGTATGAGTCACGGGAGGAGAGGCACAACGCCTTAAATACAGCTTTTGCCTTCTTTAGAGCTAAGCTGACAGCAGCGTGGGATCCAAGCAACTCTGAGAAGGAAAGAACCCAAGCTCTCTACAAAGTCATTCTCTCTGCTTCTGCTGAAAAGAAGCCTAACCGTACAGGGGCTGCTGAACATTATATAGAGTTATAGGCAAGGGTTATATGGGGCAATAGGATGACATTACAGAGACACAAGCATCAAGGGCACATTAGGATTTTGTCTGCATCTATAACTCACAAAGTGCAGAAAGCAAAATAAGTTAAAGGAAGAGTTATACCGGTACGGGACCTGTTATCTAGAATGCTCTGGGCCAGGGGTTTTTCCGGATAACAAATCTTTCTGTAATTTGGATCTTGATACTTTGTCTACTATAAAATTATGTAAACATTAAATAAACTGACTGGTTTTGATTCCAATAAGGTTTAATTATATCTTAGTTTTGAGCAAGTACAAGCTACTGTTTTATTATTACAGAGAAAAAGGAAATCTGGATTATTGAAATAGAACGGAGTCGATGGGAGACCTCCTTTTCTGTAGGGATGCAGCAAATCCACTATTTTGGATTCAGCCGAACCGCCGAATCCAATGTGAAAGATTCAGTCCGAATACCGAAGTGAATCCAAACCCTAATATGCATATGCAAGTTAGCTAGGGGGAGGGTAAAAGCGTGCTGTGCACAAATTTTTTTTACTTCCTGGATTCGGATTCAGTTCAGACAGGCACAACGATTAGTCCGAATCCTGCTGGAAATGGCTGGATCCTGGATTCGGTGCATCCCTACTTTTCTGTAATTCGTAGCTTTCTGGATAATGGGTTTCTGGATTACACATCCCATACCCGTACAGAGTATTGGGTTGTGCGGTACTTAGCAGCTGCTTATGACAAATGTAAGTAAAGACTCCCTTGCACCCAGTGTTGGACTGGCCCACAGGGATACCAGGAAAACTCCCGGTGGGCCTAGGTGTCAGTGGGCTCTCTTGCTTCTAACAATTTGGCCTATTTCATGTTCATTCCCTATTTCTTTATGTGGAAAAAGAGGCTTAATAATGGAAGAATAGAGTATAGGAAGTAGATCTAAAAGAATAGGAGAATAAAGAGGTTAAGTGAGGAGAGAAGGAATGATAGTTAGGAAAGTTGGGCCTCTGGTCTAAGGTTTTCTGGTGGGGCCCCTGGCATCCCAGTCCGACACTGCTTGCACCTAACAGCACTGCAGAGTATATTTTTCACCAACCATGAGTACTCCCTACATAGGCCTCAGTTTTGCACATCTCCCTTGTCAATTTGCCCTCATGTGTTTAATTACACACAAATACCACATTTGCAAATACACAGAATATGCATACTAGGTGGTACAACTGCAGGAGGCCCCCTTCATTTCCCTAAAATCCTATATAATATCTATAATTTTATTACAAAGAATACCAGATATTCCTCTTGTATGAAACCAGAGAGGTAAAAGTGGGCTGGACAGATTACACACACTTCCTTGACAAAATAAATACTCACAGTGTCAGAATTCCACAGGGCTTCACCAGCTAGTAGTACTCTGCCATAATAATGTTCTTGGCAACCTTGCTTACTCTGTCGCATTGCCAAAAAGTGAATCCCATTTGTAGCCTGCTAGCTCCCCAAGGCAAAAACTTATGGGGTGGTACTGAAGGGGTGAAATCTTCCACACACACACAGGGAAACATGGGGTGTTTACAGGAACTAGTGAGAAATCCTAGGGCAAGTTAGAGGAGGAGGAGGAGGAGGTGTGACAGGGCTGAAATGGGCTGGTGATACAAACCAGTCAGCTCCACTTGCACAAGCAAAACGATTACCTGAGTATCCCCCTCAGGCAACCACAGTGACCTTCACATTCCAGAGATACACAACAACACAATATAGCCCAACCTTCAGAGCCTTACTGTACACAAACAGCAGAAAACTGGCCGTCCGAAAAAACTAATAGTCACATCACAAATCCCATGCTCAGTGGGATCTGCACAAACACACGTCACTGCTGTGCACTGGGCTCATATATAAGATTAGTCACAATTTCCAGGTGATTTCTTGCATGACAAGTCGCACTACAAATGGCAGCGAAAGGACAAGTGTCCCACAAAGGAAGTTGAACTGAAGAAGCTGCTCGGATGAGTAGTGAAATGTCTTCAATAATTACTGAGCAAGTCCAGTTGTTTTAGAAATACTTATATTAGATGTCCAACAAAGGAATGTTTAGCATTTTTTTGGAGAATTTTCTAAAATATTTAGAGATGTTCCAAACTAGAGAGCTGCAATTTTATTTAACAATGTTATTGTGGGAAAGCGGTAAAATATAGCACAAATGTACCTTCTGACTGTGTAGTCAGTGTGGCAAATATATGAACAGTAGCTTAAACATTAACACTAAAAAAATGTAACGTGTTTTAAGGTAATTGAAAAACAATGTAATGTTTCCCTGCACTGGTAAATCTGTTGTGTTTGCTTTGCTTCATAAACACTGCAATAGTTTATATAAACAAGCTACTGTAGACAGGGGGCAGTCTTATAAAGGTGGTGGCAGACGGGGAGATTAGTCGCCCAGCAACAAATCTCCTCTACTGCGGGCGACTAATCTCCCCATACTGCCTTCCCGCCGGCTAGATTATGAATCATATTCTATGATTCATATTGTAGCCGACTAGCCGGAATTGTCCATTCTATAACATACTAAAAGTTAACTGAAAGGAGAATTAAACCAAAAGGTTTTTTAAAGTTTAGTTCTCCTTTAAAGTTTAGTTTCCCCTTTAAATAAGGGACACACAGGAGTCTGTCTGTGGTTGGCAGTATCAAAAGCAATGACAGCCAAAGAGGTTCTACTGTTCTCTATCATAGGGCATAGGTTATCAAATTACCCCCTGTGCCCTATGCTTACCCAGTACTCACCCTTTTGAAGCCTTGCTGCATTTAAACCCATTTCTAAATTGCCTCCACGGAGAAAGGAAGGGATCATTTACAGCGCTACAAAATATTTTGGTTCTACAGAAATACATGTTAATAATTTATTATTCTCTTGTGCTAAGTGATCTAAATGCATAATGATGTCATCCTGGCACAAGGCTGACATCACTGTATTAGATCAGGGCTCTGCACACTGTGTCTGGTCTCTTTCAATGTAAGAATGATATACAGAAAATATAATCCTGGTTTGAATTAGGGGGGAATAATGGCTAATTTCTACATGGCTTTGGATAATTTACAGTTTTACACAAACAGGGGCCACACCCCTGGATACCAAGGAAATTATATTGAATCGTTGTAGTGGAGCCCCACAGCAGCAGCAATTACTGACATTGCAAAGCTAGTATATACAATAGAAATTATCCCCATGCATAAAGACCATCTGTGCAAATGGTCCCAAGGCCTATAAACCCTGCTGCCCGGTGAGTCAGCAGATATCAGATGAACTGAGACCAGACAGACTTACAAATATCACTGAACAAACACAGGGACTGTACAGATAGGAGCTGGTGGTTTGTGGGATTCAGGGAATTAAATGAGGCTTTTATTAGCAGAAGAAAAAAAAAATATATATATATATATATATATATGCCACACCATGCAATGCACTTAACATGTAAATAAACTCCTCTAATTTATTTTTGTACTATTGACCCCTTTTATGACATCTGTGAGGCTGGACCATTACTCACTCTGCCTGTAATGTTTTAATAGGGGGGAGCAGGAGTATAGCACCTCCCTTAACAGCCACAGGGGTATAGCAATAAAGCCAGAAGACCAGTCAGCTGCTCAGGAACCCAAGAGTATTGGGGTCCTGACTAATGCACAGCTTTATGATATATCGGCAGAATTAAAGATCATCCTCCCTTTTTTAGAAAAAAAATGCAACAACTTTATTATAAGGGCCCTTACACACGGGCGTTTTGGACCTGCGCTCCCCTGCGTTGTGTTTGGCTGCGTTCAGCCGCAGGGGAGCGCAGGTCTGGACGCACCTCATTCTTTTCAATGAGGTTGTACCCACGAGACGCGTGTAAGCGCCGAACTCAGGTTCAGACGCAACATGCTGCATTTTTCCTGCGTTTGGAGCCTACATGCGTTCGGGTGAGTACAGCCCCATTGAAAATAATTGAGTGCGTCTATACCTGCGCTCCCCTGCGGCTGAACGCAGGAAAACGGAACGCAGGGGAGCACAGGTAAAAACGCCTGTGTGTAAGGGCCCTAACTGTCCTTGCCTCATAAATTAGCAGCCACGATTCATCCATCTGGCAGAAATACACCTTCAGATATTTATGACCACGATAAAAGGCAAATCCCTAACTTTCCTTGATTAAAATAAAGTGTTAAACAGACTGCATTTGTGCCTGGACTCAAAAGGAAATTCCTACTATTTGTGGAGATTTTTTTTTTACAATTGCCTGGGCCGTTGTATGGCTCCTACATAAAGAACAGCCAGGCCTGGAGGATAAATATAGTGGAAATTATAAACTTCTACAGCAGCCTTGAAGATTGTTAAAGGGTCTTATAGGCCTCAAACGTTGCCTTATTTTGTATGTTTTTAGACTGAATAAAAGTTTTTTGTACAACTACAACTCACACAAAGTGTTGCTGGTTATTCTTTTTTTATACAGCCGCCCTATGAAGCATACTACATAAACATTATTGTGTTTTTGAAGGGGATGTTCACGTTTAAGTTAACACTTATTATTTTATAGAATGGCTCATTTTTTATGAACCTTTCAATTGGCCTTCATTTTGTAAAGTGTTTTAATCATTTGTAGTGATGGGTGAATTTATTTGCCAGGGTCGAATAAAATGGACGTGCGAATGTGCGCCTGCCCGAACAAAACAAGACACCGGCTGCGTTTTGCGAACTTCTCGCCATTTTGCAAATTTCTCTGGAAATATGCAAAAAATTCGGCAAAACGCCCCAGATTCGCCCACTAATCATATGTCTACTGATTCTTTCAAATGTTCTGTTGGGCTACACATGTATAGTTATTGCTACTTTATATTACTCATCTTTCTACCGTTTTAGACCATTTCTTATTCATATGCCTGTCTCTTACTCAAATCAATAGTTATTTGGACTCTTGCAACCAGATGGCTTAAAATGCTGAATAAAAGCTAAATAACTCTAAAAACCACAAATGATAACAGAAATTAAAACCAATTGTGAATTGTATCAGAATATCACTCTCTACTTCATGCTAAAGGTTAATTAAAAGATGAACGCCTTTAAGGCTTTAGCACCCATATAATGTAAATATGTGTGAAGTTAGCTGATTGGTCCTTGTGTGGTATTATGCTTTCATGGCATTTAGAGGTAAATATAAGCAATCACCTAGCCAATATGTGCTGCAAAGGCACCTGCTCTTGTAACCTCTTCCATTTACCACCCTCCCCTCACTGGCTTTAACTAGTACCACCCTTCCCCATATCTGCTGCTGTCTGATGAAACACTTTGCACCGTAACACCAACCACATATTTAGGATTTTCATGGAAAAACAATAATTTGAAAAACGCCACGTGCATAGAGCAAGGTACTTTCAAGGTTGTCCTTTATCCTCATTACTTTTCCTTTCAAGCAAATCATAGGAAATAATAAAGATATGCACAAGATGTTATCTCGTCATATGACCTTCACTTTTAGCTGGGTGACTCTATAAGCACATCACAAGTAGTGGCTTTGATATTCTAGGTTAAAGTTTATTAATGCCCCATAGTACAATGTAGTTGTTTAGTATGCTCCAGTGCACTCTGGTCTCCCTAGCTCACCATCCAGGTCCTGTTTGTGTGCTTCACTCCTGGGTGAAGTATCTGCACAGTGAATACAACTTCATGCTTAATATGCACTACTACTGGTGCAAATTTCAGTGTGCAAGGCTTAGGGTAAGATAAACAGAGTATATATAAGTGACAGATGCACTGCACTGGTTGCATTTAGATGCTGTGTCCCTAATTTTTAATCTGGTAACCCATACCACCATACATTTGGGAAATAAAAAGAGAGACAAAAAAAATTTGTTGCGCGTAGCCTGGTGAAATGTTTAGACCAAGACCATTTTTGTGGCCACACCCCGTAATTATCATGTTAATTTTGCTAAATTTAAGCAGTTTATGAAAGTTTGAAAATATTTCTTTGTTTTTTTTCAGTTATTACAGTTTTTCTAATGAAGTTGAATTGCCCTTTAAGCTTTTCCAAAGCATCTTATTTGCACCTGTTAGCTGTTTTGGGCTCTCTGCCAAAAGCCAATTAAGTTAGAAATGTTGTTTCTTTTTCTGGCTGTTCAGTGCAGAGAAAAGAGGTACTGTAGGTTGAGCTGTCAAAAGAGGGACTGTCCCTCTGAAAAAGGGACAGTTGGGAGGAATGTTATTTAGAGGAAAGCACCCAGGAAAAATAAGTGGCAGGGATACAACAGTGACTATAGTTATACCTAGCAAAGGGCAGCATGACTCCACTCAAGCTTCCTGCTTATACTCTTAATGAACAGATACTAGAATGCACTGGTTCCCAAACTGTGGGAACTTGAAGGGAGGCAGAAGCAGTGAAGGAGAGACTACAGTTTCAGGGCTAGTGGGACAGAGATTGGACTAGAATGATTTTTGCTCTCTTAGGTCTACATGGAAGCAAAACTTAAAGGTTTATAACAGTGATAGTCTTGGATTGGTTGTTATCCTTTAGATTAACTTTTAGTATGCTTTTTTAGTTTCATTTTTAGATATATAGCTTTTAGAAACTGTTAGAGAGTGATATTCTGAAATAATTTGAATTTGGTTTTCATGTTTTATTATTTGTGGTTTTGGCAACCATGCATTGATTTGAATAAGACACTGGAATATGAACAGGAGAGGGCCTTAATAGAAACATGAGTATTAATTAGTAGCAATAACAATACATTTGTAGCTTTATAGAGCATTTGTTTTTTAAATAGGGTCAGTGACCCCCAATTGATAGCTGGATAGATTCAGAAAAAGGGATACAATTCAAAAACTATAAAAATGAAAAAAAATGAAGGCCAATTGAAAAATTGCTTATAATTAGCCATTCTATAACATACTAAAAGTTAACTTGAAGGTAAACCACTCCTTTAAGGCTGAATATATTTTACACAATTTGCTTCATTTAATTTACTGACCTCACAGCACAAGTGACAGAGTTCTAAGGGGTATAAAAGTGTGCCCCTAAGGGCTCATCTAACATCTAACTCTTGTACCCTGGAGAATGCTGCATTCAGCAAATTCTGTGTTCGTCTCCTTGACCCGCATTTCAAACATGGTGCAAAAACGCAGTGTCGGACTGGGACATCAGGGGCCCACCCAAAAACCTTACACTAGGGGCTCACCAAAAAATTTTAGACCAGTACTATTATTCTTCCTCTACTCATTCAACCTCTATTCTTCTAGTGTATTTTCTTTACATATTATAATCTATTATTACATCTATTTAGCCTCTAGAAATAGGGAATGGCTATGAACTTGGCCAAATTAGCAGCATGAGGTCCCACCGACACGAGGGCTCACCGGGACTTTTCCTGGTATTCTGGTGGGCCAGTCCGACTGCAAAAACGAAAGCACAGCGTCAGAAGGTGCATGCAAGCTACAATGTTGAAGCCATCTCCTGCTGCTCCCTAACTTGCAAGTCTGGATGAGGCGCAAGTTATGGGAGAGGTGGGGGGCAGAAGGGGGGGATGTCTACATGATACCCACCCCACGCACAGACAGCTCTGTTTAAAGGAACAGTAACACGGAAAATGAAAGTGTGATGAAATTAAAATGATATTTTCATTTAAGCAATGAAATTATCATGTACTTTTGCCCTGCACTAGTAACACTGATCAGTTTGCTTCAGAAACACTACCATTGTTTATATAAATAAGCTGCTGTGTAGCTATGGTGTGAATTGAAAAAAAAAAAGGTTATATGGCACAGTTTAAATAGTGGATAACAGATAACACCATTATGTTCTACAGAGTTTATCTGCTATCTGCTGTGTAACCTGAGCCTTTTCTCCTTTGAATGTCTGTCCCCATTGCTACATAGCAACTTATTTATATAAACAATAGTAGTGTTTCTGAAGCAAATATAGCAGTTTTAGCAGTGCAGGGCAACACTGCATTATAGTTTTATTACTTTAAGGGCAGAGAGGCATGTGGAGATTCAGGGAGATTAGTTGCCCGGTGACTATTCCCCGCTTCTTGGGGCAATTTATCCCCCTGAATTACTTTCCCGGCTGCTAGAATCTAAATCGCCAGTGGGATGGCACAGTGCTTATTTTTTTCGAAATTGCCTGAAGTTTCCTCATGAGGCATCTTCGAGTGACTTCGGAAAACAAATCGCTCCGAGTGCCATCCTGTTGGTGATTTAGATTCTAGCCAGCGGGAAGAAGAGATGATTTGTAACCGGGCAACTAAATCTCCCTGATTCTTCTTGTGTCTCTCTGCCTTTTATTTTTTGATGTTATTGTTCCTTTAATGAAGGCTGCACTGTATTCATGGAAGGATCCGCAGGTCTCTGAGCTCCAATTTGCACATAGCGGAACTCTGTTTTTGTCCATTTTGCATATGGCTTTTTAAAACCGTAAAACATCCAAACTGGATTGTTAGCATTTAAAAATGAAGCACCTACTTATATTTATAAATACAAATATGCAGAGTAAAAATAAAATCTAATCTATGTTCTGTGCACAAAATGATCACACTATGGCTGCCATCAAATTACACTTTAAAATGCTCACACTCTTCTCATACATGCAGGTTACAGTACATTTTTAATTAAATAAAAATTAAATTTTAAAGTAAATAGATGTCTGGAGAATGTATCAAAATAGCATTTGCTTTAAACTAACACAAAGTAACTTATTAAAGTATTCGCAGTGGTTTAATATGTAACTTTCAATATGTCAGACTGCATAAGAAAAGTCAATATAAAGGAAAAGCAGCCTTAATGTTTTAGCAACTACTATTGCCTGGGACAGAGCAAACACTGATATTTATATGCTGAGATAGGTCGCTGCCCTTAGGGAATGAACAAATGGATTCTGCTTCACTGTGTGTAATACACACTGCCTGGTATATCTAAGAGTAGAGGCAGACGGGCAGATTAAGGGAGATTTAG
>CM044448.1:29042346-29056980 GCA_024363595.1 Xenopus borealis
ACAGCGCTACGCAACAAGTTGGCGCTATAGAAATACATGTTAATAATAATAATAATACTTATATACATACAAACATAACGAGACACAAAAGCAAGCAGTTTCATCAAAGTACAAATCTGACATAAACATGTGAAAGTAGATAACAAAAGAGCTGAAAAAGATAAGGATCTCTTGTTTATCCTGAAAGCTCTTGGGTACCAAATGTGTAGTTTGACTATTTAGTAGGGACATGTGCTGTGGTTATTTGATGTTGTCAGGCCCTTTGAACTGTCCATGGTTCATATACAGAGGGGTGTTAGTCCCTAGGGGTTTTATAACTCATAATTGCACATGAAATGTTATCCCTGTCCAAGTCCCTACACAAGATGTGAATCTGTGCTCTTCCCTCTGAGCATCTATCCTGTTTCCCCAACCGTATGTCCCACTATGGACACAAGTGATGTCGGGCCTGTGCCCACATATACAGCACAGATGGAATACAAATACTGAATTCCCAAATGGAACACTGGGTACAGCAATCATTATCCTGTCATCATCAAATGTGGTCTACTTAATTATATGCTAAAAGTGCCCCACTGCAGAACTATATTTCAAAGAAACAGGACAGAAACCAAATGAGAGGGCACAGATTCAAAACAGAATGCCAACCACAGTATAAGTGACCTCAGAGTCACTGTACTGGGGAACTTTAACTCACAGAAGGACAGAGTGGAAGGGAATATAAGTGTTTGGAAAAATGTACACCTTTGTGTAGCAGGATTCCATTAACTTTATAAACTTTAGGGCAGGGGCACACGGGCAGATTCAGGAAGATTTAGTTGCCTTAGTCCCTGAACTGCCTTCCCCAGGGCCGGATTAACATAGTGGGCCCACTGCCGTTCGTCGCCCCCATAATCTGCCCTTTATACGCAAATTTTCATCATTAGGACCGGAGCAATGGGGATTGGCGCATGGGAAATTTAAAAAACTATTGTATCCCCAGTGCATGCTGCCCCCTAAAATCCTGCCATCCTAGGCCCTGGCCTAGGTGGCAGTTCCATAAATCTGGGCCTGGCCCTCCCCCTGCCTTCTGACTGCTAAAATGAAAAATCGCCTGCAGCTATGCAACTCGCAGCACTTCAATTTCCGAAGTCAACGGAAGTTGCCTCACATGGAAACTTCGGGTGACTTCAGAAATCGAAGCACCTCGAATGCCATTGCTCTGGCGTTTTCTCATTATAACAGGCGGAAGAGGAACAGAAGAGGCTATTAGTTGCCAGGCGACTAAATCTCCCCGAATCTACCCGTGTGACCTTACCCTTAACTGACAAGCTGAGATGGGACAGTCCGGTTTAGAAACTTCAACTAACAATTACTTACAAAAACAAACCTCTCAGGAAAAAACAATCAACATGACCTATAGGTAATCTTTAATGTGCATTCATATTTTAAAAAGTAGTTTTTTAGTGTCAGTATCACTTTAAGGGCTGGGGCAGACAGGGAGATTCGGGCAGATTCTGTCGCCTGGCGATTAATCGCTGGCGACAATCTCCCCGAACTGCCTTCTCCCTGTCCTGTTTAAATCAAAAAGTGCCAGCACCAATACACACGCAGCACAGCGATTTCCGGAATCGCCAGAAGTTGCTTCCCTACTAAATATTCAAACTATACATTTGGTAGTCAAGTGCTTTTTTAGGATAAACAAGAGATCCCTATCTTATCCTTTTCAGCTCTGATGTTATCTACGTGTTATTTCAGATGGCCGTGTCAGATTCCTACTTTGTTGTAACTGCATCTTTTTGTGTGTCTCTCGCTCTATATATATACAGTTGTGCCAATAGGTTTACATACCCTGGCAGAATTTATGATTTCTTAACCATTTTTCAGAGAATATGAATGATAACACAAAAACTTTTCTTTCACTCATGGTTAGTGGTTGGATGAAGCCATTTATTGTCAAACAACTGTGTTTACTCTTTTTAAATCATAATCACTACACAAACTACCCAAATGATCCTGATCAAAAGTTTACATACCCTGGTGATTTGGCCTGATAACATGCACACAACTTGACTCAAAAGGGTTAGAATGGCTATTAAAGGTAACCATCTTCACCTCTGATCTGTTTGCTTGTAATTAGTGGGTGTGTATAAAAGGTCAATGACTTTCTGGACTCCTGACAGACCCTTGCATCTTTCTACCAGTGCAACACTGATGTTTTTTGGATTCTAAATCATGGGGAAAGGAAAACGAATTGTCAAAGGATCTGCGGGAAAAGGTAGTTGAACTCTATAAAACATGAAAGGGATATAAGAAAATATCAAAGTAATTGAGAATGCCAATCAGCAGTGTTCAAACTCTAATTAAGAAGCGGAAAATAAGGGGATATGTTGAAACCAAACCACAGTCAGGTAGAACAACTAAAATTTCAAACTATTCTCTATTCTTAGTAGGAAGTCCATGCAGCTGATTCCTGTAAATCCCAAGCTGAGCCAAAGGGACTTGTCCAGGTTCTAAAGACACAATCCAAAAAATATATATCAAAGATATATGTCCCAATGCTCTATTGTAGTAAAAATATATTTATTAATGTTCACATTAAAATAGTCCCATACCCTCCGGTACTTAGTCATAGGTGTCTCTGTCAGTAGCATATTCAACACAAAATTTAAACCCAGGTTATCCCACCCATCTTTTTTAAAGTCACAAGTGATTAACTCTATTTACTTTGTAACAAGTCACATACTGCCTATATAGGGTACTTGTACCATTTATTTATATTATGATTATAATTACACATTTTATCCTAGTAACCCAATATCTTAACATTCCAGTAGTATCAAAACATAGGGGCAGATTTACTATTGGTCGAATTTCGAATGAAAAAAAATTTTGAAATTCAACCAGGGAATAGTGGGGAATTAAAAAAATTAAAATCAAATTTTTTTAGCGCAATTTGATCGATCGAACGATCGAATAGGGAAAATTCGATCGATCGAATATAATTTTTAAGCGATCAATCGAATATTTCTTATTCGATCCCCATTTCGATATGTTTAATCTGGCGAAGTAGGTGATCGAATAAAAACTTAAAGGGGAAGTATTCGACCATCAAATTTTCGAATAAAATTAAATTCGAATATTCGAATCATTCGAATTCGAATATTCGATGGTCGAATTTGCCTAATTTGCATATTCGAAATTCAAATCTTTTTGAAAATTCGATCAAATATTCGAATCCCTTATGTGAATTTAGTAAATTTGCCCCTTAGTGTATTCAAAGTATATAAGTGTTACAGTTAATAAAAAGTAAACACAGTTGTTTGACAATAAATGGCTGATAAAAAGTAATAGATATCTAAGAGAATTTTGCACAGTTATTCACTGTTGTAAATATATTAAAACCGTCACTGAGCTATCAGTCTCTTGTATATATTCTGAAATAAACATATTTCTGTGGAATAAAAATAGGTCATCTTTATTCCACAGAAATATGTTTATTTCAGAATATATACAAGAGACTGATAGCTCAGTGACGTTTTTTAATATATTTATAAGAGTGAATAACTGTGCAAAATTCTCTTAGCTATCTATTACTTTTTATAACACTTACATACTTTGAATATACTATGTATTGATACTACTGGAATGTTGACATATTGTGTTACTAGGACAAAATGTGTAATTATAATGCATAATATAAAGTAAATTGTACTAGTACCCCGTACAGGCAGTATGTGACTCAATAAAAAGTAAATACGGTTAATCTCTTGTGACTTCTGATTGGTTTTAAAAAATATGGGTGGAATCACCTGGTTTTAAATTTTGTGTTGAATACGCTACTGACAGAGACACCTGTGACTAAGTATCGGAGGGTATAAAACGTGTAAGGTGGACCATGTGAGGTCAGTATATACCTATTTTAAAGTGAACCTCAATAAATATATTGAGCTTTGGGACAACTAAAATTTCAGCCACAACGTCCAAATAGTTTGGAATGCAAGGAAAACCCCACAAATATCTTCAGATGAAATACAAAAAATACTGGAGGAAAATTTGCACTGGACGCTGCGCACAGGACGTACTTGGACAATCCAACATGACAATGATCCAAAACACAAGGCCAAGTCGACCTGTCATTGGCTACAGCAAAATAAAGTGAAGGTTCTGGAGTGGCCATCGGTCTCCTGACCTCAATATCATTAAGCTACTCTGGGGAAACCTCAAACGTGCTGTTCATGAAAGACAGCCCAGGAATTTACAGGAACTTGAGGCTTTTTTTGCCAGGAAGAATGGGCAGCTGTACCGTCTGAGAACTGTAAACTTTTGATCGGGGTCATTTGGGTAGTTTGTGTAGTGATTATGATTTAAAAAGAGTAAATACAGTTGTTTGACAGTAAATGGCTTCAGCCAACCACTAACCATGAGTAAAAGAAATTTCAATTTGTGTTATCATTCATATTCTCTGAAAAATGGTTAATCATAAATTCTGCCAGGGTATGTAAACTTATGAGCACAACTGTATATATGTAAGACCAACACTTTTAAACTACAATAAGTCTCTGAATTCTTTCTAATAACGTTGTTATGCTGTTGCTAACCAGTGATGAATAGTACTTCTTACCATTAATGCGACTTCTTGTGCTGCATGGTTTTGCTGATGGCTTTGTAGTCTTGTTGATACGTGGTGAGTTTTATGTGAAATATCACTGTTCTTCATAATATTTTTCATATCTTCTTTTCTGGCACCCTTCTTTCTAGTCATTCTATCGGCAGAGCGCAGGCCACGCCACCCGTTATTTTTATTAAAGATTTGGCAGAGAGCCAGATGTAGCCATCAAAAGAGCCACATCTGGCTCCCGAGCCATAGGTTCCCTACCCCTGGATCAGATTGTTCAAATCATTGAAAGATCAAACGTCCCCATCTCCTGACCTGCCACTGACCTTCAGTTAAAATAAAGCATTAAAAGAACAGGTCAGAAAATGTTCATCCCCTGACAACAATCGTACCAAAGTTTATGTTCGACAAGCTGGGGACAGTCTCCCACTGAAAATCATCAGATCAGCAATACATGCAGAGATATCATCGCCAGCCAACAGAAATCTTCTTATCTGTCTGATTGACAAATGTCGATACACTCCACACACGATCCGAAAATCGTACGAATCGAGGATTCATACGATCAGGTCTTTCTATGGCCAGCTTTACATACATTAGTTAGCTAATTAGTAACAGTATCACGTTACCACAAAAAGTGCGTTTTTCTTCTTCTGAACTAAGGTTATCATGGTACAACACTCTACTACTGCTAATTGCTCCAAACCAGACCAGTGCTTCCAGGCCCAGATTTGTGGAAAGTCCACAAAGGTCTGGGCCTAGGGCAGCAACATTTTAGCGGGCAGCATACCATCCAGCCACATCCACATTGGTTTAGAACTTCAGGAGGTGCAATACTTTTTTACATTTCCTGTGCCTCAATCATCAGTGCTCCAAAAACAATGATGAAATGAAAATGAAATGAAATTCACTAATGAAGGGGAGGGGATGGGGGGGGGGCAATGACCTGTAGTGGGCCTAGGGGTGCTCACTGTGGTGCTTTGATTCTGTAGATGTCTTGGTTGAACATCAGTATGTAGCACTTATTAAAGAAAAGCAGGAATACGCACATAAAATATTCTGCTACTTCAACTTTTATTTCACACTACATACTGACTTGTGCAGTGATTGATCAATATTTCGAGGAACAAATACTCTAGCCTGTCTGACAAAGGGAGCTTTCCCCCCAAAACATAGTTAATAGTTAAGGTGGCCATACATGGAGAGATCCACTCATTTGGCGATGTTGCCAAATGAGCGGATCTCTCTCTGATATGCCCACCTTGCAAATGATGCTGATACGGGCGGTCGGATCTGGGGCCGCATCAACGAACAGATGCGGCTGCGATCCAACGGGATTTTTAATCCTGCCCAATAGACATCTGCCTGACTTTCGGCCAGATATCGATCGGGGAAGCCCGTCGGAGGGCCCCATTCACAGGCCGAAAAGCTGCAGACTCAGTCTGTTGGCAGCTTTTATCGGCCCGTGTATGGCTACCTGTACATACAAATATGTGTCGTTAGCACAAAAAATGTTTTAAGACACCTTCACGAAACACATAATGCTTCACCTTGAGAATTTCTGGTTAAATAAATTAATTTAATTTGCAACATATATTTGGAGTCCGGTCTGTGCCAGCCAAATAACAATTGAACATAAATGTACAAAATTGCTTCCCCAAGCTGAAGATCTGGGTCTGGAGCAACAGGACCCCCTGTAATTATTGGTAAGTCAACCTTACTCCTTAAAAGACTACATTACTCGATATCCTTTTGCCCTCTCTATTATAACTTGCATCCTTTTTTGTCTGGTTACAGACCTCAATGACTTCATTTCAAAGTATGAGACCAAATGGCTGTTGTGAACATTCACAGTGTATGTAATAAAATTTTGCAACCGCAAAGCGTATTTTGCGACAAAGTATTTATCAAAACTCCAGAACAGCTAATAATGCTAACTTTTATTTAGACATAATGCGCAATGTAATATTTGTCAGGGAATTTTTTCATTGCAAGCAGAACTAAATATTCGCAAAAATGCCATTACAGGGGTTGCTCACCTTCCAAACACTTTTTTCTGTTCAATTGTTTTCAAATTGTTCCCCAGAAATAACAAATTTTTTCAATTATTTTCCATTATTTATCTTTTACCGTTTTTCCAAAATCTAAGTTTAAAGTTGAATGTTGGTGTCTCTGGTGTTTGAGTCTGGCAGCTCAGTAATTCAGACTCTAAACCAGGGGTCCCCAACCTTTAGAACCCTTGAGCAACATTCAGAAGTAAAAGGCGTTGGGGAGCAACACTAGCATTAAAAATATTCCTGGGGTGTGAAATAAGGGCTGTGATTGTCAATTTAGTAGCCCCTATGTTGACTGTCAACTGTCGCCCCCCCCCCCCCCCCCCGGAGCTGCTTTAAAAGGTGAAAAATTACACTTTACACTTCAATATTAGAAAAACGGTTACAAATAGAAAAAAGACAGTAATTGGAAAAAGTCATTATTTCTGGTGATCTATCTGAAAACAACTAGCTGTTTGAAGTTGAACAACCCCTTTAAGTAATGTTTACAATTTTTTATTACCTACCCCCGTTTAATTAAATGTCCATCAGTTAAACCTTTTATGTCTATATAAAACCTGCCCAACTTCTTCTTGATCCAGACAAAGACCAAAAAAAAATCCTTGTAGAGCCTCTCCATTTTGCCTCAGAGGGGGGGGGGATGCTATCTGACACTCAAATGGACCAGGCCTTGGATCAACTTGGTATTAGTGGTGTGACTATAGAGGAAGCAGACCCAGCAGTCACGGGGGGGGTGGGCAGAATGTGGGGTTGGCTTCTTCTATAACTAATAAACCCCCTCCTCCCTAGCAGCTCCTATACCTGCAACCAGGACTGGGCTGAGAATCAAAATAGGCCCTGGCATTTCAGGTACACAGAGGCCCAATCAGCCCACATAGAGGCCCAAGCAGTCCCCACCAGCCCACTAAATACTGACTTTCTATGGCACCTTATAGCAGCCCATCTGGCATTTGCCCTAACCCACAGATTGCCAGTCCGGGCATGCCTGCAACATAAAAGGGGGATGCAAGTAAGAAGGGAGTGGGTGGAGTTGGGGCAGGGAGTGGACAGAGCAAAGGTGGGGCATGTGCAGGGCAGAGGTGGGGCAGGAAGTGGGTGGGAGGGTGCACCAGGACCCTCTGAAGGAGGGTGGCGGGTGAACTCTAGATAAGTCACTGCTTGGTATTAAAAGCTATTTTCAATTACTGGATTTTCTCAGTACAACTGAATCAGGTAGAGAATTCTACAACTTCACAGCTCTCACTGTAAAAAAAACCAAAAAAAAAAAACCTTTCCACATACAAAGATGGAACATCCTGTGTTATATTCATAAAGGATGCCCTTGTGTCTACTGGTAGGATTATTAGCTATACATAATTACATACATAATGCCCTTAGAGGGCATGTCAACACAAAAAAAAAAATAATTTGCCTAATAAAAGAAAACCTTATTCTAAGCATCTTTCCCATATGCATTTATTAAATATTTATGTTACTATTAAAAACAATTACTACTGAAAGCATCATTGCTTAACTCCTGGTTGTTACTTTTTAAACAATGTTAATTTTTAAACAAAAGTCAAAGTTCCCCAGCAAAGATGGGTCTGTTAATCAGATGCATTGTCTTACATTGCATCAACATTGTGTCACCAGGACAGACTAGAAAAGGACAGACACACACAGCTTATAGCATTACATATACAAATAACCAAAAATTACCAAGCAATTTTTTTGGGGGGAAGGGGGTTGACCTTTCCTTTAAGTGCTTCTTTCCCAGCATAAACAACTCCAACTTGGCAAATATCCCTCCATAACTGAGAATTTCCATACCCTTTATCAGCTTAGTTGCCCTTCTTTGGACTCATCTTTCTCTCATTAAAGGGATCCTATCATGGGAAATTTTTCCCCCCAAAATGCATCAATTAATAGTTCTGTTCCATATTGTCAATTTCCCAGCTGCCCCAAGTCATCAAGTCATGTGACTTGTGTTCTGATAAACTTCAATCACTCTTTACTGCTGTACTGTAAGGGCCCTTACACACGGGCGTTTTTACCTGCGCTCCCCTGCGTTCCGTTTTGCTGCGTTCAGCCGCAGGGCACCTCATTTTGTTCAATGAGGTTGTACCCACAAGACGCGTGTAAGCGCCGAACGCAGATTCAGACGCAACATGCTGCATTTTTCCTGCGTTCGGCACTTACATGCATTCGTGTGAGTACAGCCCCATTGAAAATAATTGAGTGCATCTATACCTGCGCTCCCCTGCGGCTGAACGCAGCAAAACGGAACGCAGGGGAGCGCAGGTAAAAACGCCCGTGTGTAAGGGCCCTTAGTTGGAATGATATCACCCCCTCCCTCCCCCCCCCAGCAGCCTAACAACAGAACAGTGGGAAGGTAACCAGCAGCTCCCTAACACAAGATAACAGCTGCCTAGTAGATCTAAGAACAGCACTCAATAGTAAAAACCCATGTCCCACTGCGTTCCATTCAGTTACACTGAGAAGGAAAAACAACAGCCTGCCAGAAAGCAGTTCCCTCCTAAAGTGCTGGCACAAGTAACATGACCAGGGGCAGCTGGGAAATTGACAAAATGGCTAGCCCCATGTCAGATTTCAAAACTGAATATAAAAAAATCTGTTTGCTCTTTTGAGAAATGGATTTCAGTGCAGAAGTCTACTGGAGCAGCACTATTGATTGATGCGTTTTGAAAAAAAACATGTTTTCCCATGACAGTATCCCTTTAAATAAAGTTCTGTTTGAGAACTGAAGATCAAATCAGCATGGCCTATTCTCTATTGGGTCTTACCAGCAATCTGTGAAGTGGAAGAATAACTTGTGAATCTATGCCCCTTTTAATACAGCTCAAAACTATTGTTTGACAATCCTCCTTGCAAAACTACTCAAGCTCTGTCAGGCTGCACAGGGATCAGGAGAGAACAGCCTTTTTCAAATCCAGCCACAAATTCATCTATAGAATTTAGATAATTTGGCCATTCCTTTCTTTACTGGAAGACCCATCTTCTCTCATAGGGGGAAATTCAGTAAAGCGCGAAGTGTCTAACGCTAGCGCTAATTCGCCAGCGTGACGTCATTTCGCAACTTGGCAAATTCCCTAACACCAACTCTGGCGAATTTTCGCTAGCGAAGTAAATAGACTCAGGGGTGTAACTACAGAGGAAGCAGACCCAGCTGCTGTAGGGGGGCCCAGAAGGTATAGGGGCCCCATGAGGCCCTAATTTATGTACAGTTTCAATAAATATTGGTAAAAAAGATCAATCTCTAGATATTTTGGGGGCCTGAAAAATAATTTGCTATGGGCCCAGTAATGTCTAATTATGCCACTGGATAGACTTGCGCAACTTCGCATCCTTAAGCCAGGTGAAGTTGCGCACTGACGAAGGATCGTAATTACGCAAATTCACTAAGATCAAATTTTTCCTGAACGTTACCACTTATGCTAGACTTTACTTCACCTGGTCAGACCTGGCGAAGTTCAATACAATAAATTGGAAATTTTTTCTAATTCCCAAAAAAACGCTGGCGTGTTTTACCATTGTAGGGTGATAGTCTGAAAAAGATCGATTTTTTTGGGGGGTTACCCTCCTCCCCCCTTACATTTACTAACATATGGCAACTCAAATATACAGGGGGCCCATGTAGGGCAATAGCACAACTTTATTTTATTTATTAAAGGTTTCCTGGGCTTGTGTAGTGGAATGTAGTGGCTGTAACAAATACTTCTATTATAAGCTTAAGTTCCCGCCGTATGCAAATTAGGCATCGCTAGCGTAACTGCGCTTTGCCTGGCGAACTAACGGTAGCGCTACTTCGCTAATGTTTCCACCCTGAGCGCAAATTCGCATCTTAGTGAATTTGCGTAGTGCTGGGAAAATTCACCTGGCGAAGTGCGCCGAAAGGTAGCGAAGCCAACGCTAGCGAATTTTCGCATCTTAGTGAATTTGCCCCCTAGTTTCTTGCAGACTGCAGAATCAGATTTTCCTCCACAATTTCACTGCATTGTTCGCTTCACTGCATTTCAGGGCCTGCTGCAGAAATGCATTCCCATAGTATGGTGCTGCCACAGTGATTAGTATATTGCAGTTAAGGTGGTCATATACCTGAAATTCTGCTTGTTTGATTAGGTTACTTTAATCTGATGGCCAAAAGCTCAGGTTTGATCATTTCAAACTACATAACCTGCTTCCAGCTGACGTCACAGTCTCTCACATGCTTGCTGGTTATCTATGGGGGAGATTTTACAAAACACATGCCACCAACACTCCAGCATGCGATTTATAGAGGTAAGGGCCTGAATGGGGGGGCACAGGTGCCCATCCTGTACTGGGGGCCAACAGGGAGTAGTTATGCCACTGCTGACAGCCTACAGGAGGCTTTCCTAGCCTGGAATTAAAAAATAAGCACCTGCTTTGAGGACACTGAAAGCAACATCCAAGGGGTTGGAGAACAACATGTTGCTCACAAGCTACTAGTTGGGGATCACTGCTTTAGGCAAATGACACATAAGGCTGTTTCAACTATGCATTTTTGTGCCAAAAACATGCCAGGGCTGCCATTAGAAATCACAGGCCCCCTAGCACCCAAGCTCTGCCCACCCTAGCACCCAAGCTCTGCCCACCCTAGCACCCAAGCTCCACCCACCCTAGCACCCAAGCTCTGCCCCTAATCCCTGCCCACTCCACATCAAATTTAAAAGACCACACAGACATCAGCACTAAAAACGTAACCCCCCCAAGGCTCCCTTATAAGTTAAAAAAAAATTTGCCGCCACGCCCCCCCATAAAAAAGCATTGGTGCCAGGGCCCCTCATACAAGTTAAAAAAAATTGGGGTCCCAAAAAATATTTAAAAAAAAAAAAAACATTGGTGCCAGGGCCCCCCATAAAACGGTTTTTAAAAAATTGGTGATCAGGGCCCCCCGACAATTTAAAAAAAAAATTGGGGCCCCATAAAATTTTTTTTTTTTAAATTGGTGCAGGGACCTATAGAGTATTAAAATAAAAAATTGGTGGCCAGAGGATTAAAAACAAAACAAAAAAAACCACATTGTTGTCAGCAGAATTGAACTCGTGGCTTCAGGACTTCAATTATAGATGTTTTAGTGACTTCAGGACGTCAGTGTCGGCTCCTTTCATGACTTCGGGGTATTTTCGCCGTTTCAGGACTTCAGTGTGGGCTCCTTTCGTGACTTCGGGTCTTTCCGCCTCTTCAGGACTTTGCAAACGTTCGGCACTTCCGCATTCTGCGCAGGACTTCACAAGGGCGAGCACTCACTACTTGGCTCGTAAGGGGGCCCCCCTTCAGCCCCAGGCCCGGGACACTTGTCCCCCCTGTCCCCACCTGATGGCGGGCCTGCCACCACCTGACACAGTGCCTGGTAAGGTGAGGGTGTGCATCAGTTTGGATCGGCTTTTCCTCTTTCCGCATTTCCATGCAGGCAACAAAAAAAAAACAGCCTTGTGTGCAATTAGCCTAAGGGGAGATATCATTTTAGACACAAGGGAATCCATTCAGATTAGAAGAAAGGGGAATCAATTAGGGCTGGATTTACATAGCAGACTCCCCTAAGCCCGCTGCTGTTTGTTATCCCATCCCCTCTCCTTAATTCGCACAAAATTTCATCATTGGGTCTGGAGCAATGGGGATTGGTACACTGGAAATATTAAAAACGATTACATCTCCTGCGTATCCTCAGTAGGGTTGCCAGCTTTTCCAGAAAAAGACCAGCTGTCACAAACGGCACCCTAAATCCAGAACCCAAGCTAAGCTCCTTGGTCTCGGCTCTCATGTATGTCTATTGGATACCACCAGGTCTTATTTGAGAGAGGAGCAAAGCTATAGGCTTTGGACGAGCAACGGGGCACGATCGTCTCACCATGGATACTGGATGGGATAATGCCACTTAGGAAAGCAGGCCGGACAACACAGTGTGGAAAAGACAGGCCGGGCCAGCGCAATCAGAGTAGAATAATCAAACAGGCCAGAATCAGGATTGGAGAGCATAGAATAGTCAGTGGACAGGCAAAAGGACAGGATTGGAGAAATCAGAATAGTCACAGGCAAGGTAAGGGTCAATAGACAGAAGATCAGTCAGGAATCAACATAGCATAGCACCCAGGAATTGAACCTTACAACTCGCAGTTTGCTAAACACTGAATTCCCCTTTTAAACTGTTTGAATTTTGCGCCATTGCTCGATGACATAATCACGCAAGTGCAATAGCACGTCATTGAGGAAACCAGCACAGGAGCAGACAGGACGTGTGTGGTGGGCGTCCTCGCTGGCCATGTGGTGGGTGCCCCCGCTGGACACTTGACCACCGGGGGTAGACCCTGGACTACCAGGATAAACTTTATTCCTTACACCGGCCTTCCTATATATTTATCTTTTTTTCCTATTAATAACATTGGGATCAACCATCATTTTTACCGACCAGGCTACTAAAAAAAATAAAGATTGTTGATACCAATGTTATTAATAGGGAAAAAGATAAATACATAGGAAGGCTGGTATTTTTTTCTAGAAAACCCTAAATGTGGGTGTGGTTGGGCAGCAAGCTGCCCCCTAAAAATCTGCTGGCCTGGGCCTTTCCACAAATCCGGGTCTGGGTTCAATCAAAAAGTGTGGAAGGGCTGCGTTATAGTAACAGCTGTGAAGTTTTGGAATTCTATCCCTGAATCGGTCCTACGGGAAGAATAGACATTAGATCTCATAAAAAAAAAAAAAACACAGTTGGGGTGGCTTTTTATTAAAGGAAAACTAAACCCCAAAAATGAATACTTGAGAAGCAATTTATATCAAATGAAGTGAAATTGAAAGAATCTTACCAAACTGGAATATATATTTAAGTAAATATTTCGTGATGGTCTGTGTGCCGCCTCAGAGATCATCTGACCAGAAATATTTCAACTCTATGGGGCAGATTTACTAAGGGTCGAATTTGAGGGTTAAAAAACCCTCGAATTCGACCATGGGAATTGTATGGGAATTAAAAGCCTTCGAATATCGAATTTGAATGATTTTACCGCAATTCGATAGAAAATATTCGATCTATCAATAAAATAGTTCGAATCGAAAGATTTGCATGATTTTAACCATTTAATCAAATTTTTTTTATTCAATCAAAAATAAAGAAATCCAATTTGGTAGGTTGAAACTGGTGAACTAGGCAGTCAAATAAAAATTTAAAGGGGAAGTTATTCGACTGTCAAATTTTTCAAATAGATTTTTATTCAAATCATTCGATTCAATTGAATTTTCTAAATTCACAAGTCAAAGTGGTCTTCAAAAAAATTTTAAAATTCGTATCTTTTTGAAGATTCAATCGAATTTCGAATCATTCATGTGAATTTAATAAATCTGCAACTAACTGTAACAGAAACAGACGTGTGGAAGCAAAATACAGAACTCTGTCTGTTAATTGGCTCGTGTGACCCAGGCCCAGATTGTGGAAAGGCCACCTAGGCCCGGGCCTAGTGGCAGGATTTTAGGGGTGGCATACTGCCCACCCACAACCACATTGGTTCAGAAACACTGGGGATATGCAGGAGATACAATAGTTTTTTAAATTTCCCATGCACCCATCCCCATTGCTCCAGTCCTGCTGATGAAAATTTCCAAGTAAAGGGCAGATTATGGGGGCGACAAATGGCAGTGGGCCTAGGGGCGACAAATGGCAGTGGGCCTAGGGGCGCCCGCTATGTGAATACGGCTCTGTGTGACCAGGTCCAGACTGGGAATTAAAACAGGCCCTGGCATTTCAGGTTCATAGAGGCCCAACCAGCCCACACAGAGGCCCAAACAGCCCCCACCTGCCCACTAAATACTGAATTTCTATGGCACCTTATAGTAGTTGTAGTTTGTATGCACCGTTGAATCCTAGGTTCCCAGGAGAGGAGACTGTCCTTATTTTTTAAAATGGCCATTTTCTTTTTATAACTAGCCAATGGCACATGCTACTAAAAAAGTATATTATTATGAAAATTGTTT
>CM044448.1:29068195-29079947 GCA_024363595.1 Xenopus borealis
GTCTCGCAGTCGGTCCAAAGAGAACAGGGAAAGATCACACAGTCCATCAAAGAGCTACAGATCTCGTAGCAAGCATGAGAGGTCAGGCAGCCATTCAAAGAGAAAGCATGATAGGTCTGGTAGCAGGTCAACGAGCAATCAGGAGAGGTCTAACAGTCGGTCAAAATCCAAGCGGGAAAGGTCAAGTAGTTGCTCAAAATCCAAACAGGAAAGGTCAAGTAGTCGTTCAAAATCCAAGCGGGAAAGATCCTGTAGTAGATCAAAGAGCAAGTGGGAAAGATCCCGCAGCCATTCCAAAGGAAAAAGAGAGAGATCACGCAGTCGTTCCAAAGGCAAAAGGGATAATTCTGAAGGTCGTTCAAATGCAAAGAGGGCAAGATCTTCTCGCAGTCGTTCCAGATCCCATTCTCCGCAGCAGAATGGAAAGGGAGGTGCACGATCCCAGTCTCCTCTTCCAGCCTCTAGGAGCAAGGAGCGATCTCTCAGCCCTCTTCCTCGAGCTGCTTCTGCTTCCAGTTCTAGGTCTAGCTCCAGAGACTAGAGCACTGGCATGCAATGTCAGTAAATGTGTCCAAGCCCAGTACAAGAACTGTGGACCAACTAACAGCTTGATGTATAAATGCAGTTAATTGTGCTCAAGTTAAACCTGTTCTTTTCTGGTAGGGATTGCTACATGCTGATTTTTATTGCATTGTGGAACTCTGCCTGAGTGGGTAAATCTAATTTTTAGGTATTGTTTGTTGTGCTTCTCCCCCCCCCCTTTTGTTTTTCACCCCTCCCTGATGCCTCCATCTGGTACTTAGAGAGTGAAAAAAATTTATCTTCCCATTACCTTCTGCAATAGAGTTTAGAGCTAGTGACTGTCATTTAGAATACTAGGATTACTCTGGATGTCACCCAAAATAATTTTTGTCCTGAAATTCTGGAATTAACCTTTTGGGCTACTGATGAATGTGATGCATTTAGGTGCTATATTAAATCCTGGGGCACCTAAATCTGTGTGATAATAAAGTTTTAGTGGTGAGATACCTGGTTATATGCTAAATTGTCTGGCCCATAGGCATTCACTTCAAATCCAACCAGCGTTTACCTTCATTCTTTATCCACCAAATCCTGAATTTTTTGGACGCCTTATGAAGTTGCTGGTCTTTATTCGGAGGGTTAGTACATTTCCCAAGTCATAGCTGCTGACGTGAATAAAGTGAAGGTTTGTATTTCTAAAGTTATGCTGTAACTACATAGTGAGCAGAGCAAATAAAACTGCTTTTCCAAGCATATTGGTTTGTCAAGAATTCTATTTTGTTGGGCATGGTATACCTTGGCAACTCAAATCTCTGGTCCTCGTGTCCCGGAAAGCGGTCATCAAAATCCTAGTATGCTTTAGATCACTCCTGTGAATTGACAAACTTGCTGAGTAAAGAGGGCTAAGGGCCTATGATACCATACAAATGCTTAATCATCACTGTTTCTTGGTTTGGACTTTTTTTTTTTTTTCATGCGGCCAGCCACTTTTGGACATTAAATTACATGAAAATGAGTGCATGTGGCAAGCATAAGGATGTACAACTGAAAATTAGGAGAAATTATTAGCTAAGCACAGGCAATATCTGGTGCTTAAGATATTGCAGTGTTTCTGCTATAGCTCCTCGTGCGTATAGTTAGCCTGTGCTGCCCAAAATTAACATACGTCTCAGTGTTTGGGGGTTGTATATTTAAATGTGGGCTTCAGAGAAGTTTGTGGAGCCACTGGGCAGTGTTGGGTAAACATTTTTTATAATTGTGCTACAGATCAGGTTGATATGTCTAGTACCTGTATTTTGTTTTATGTAGACAAATTAATAAAAGTTGTGAATGAAAACAACTCATGCTTTGCTTTTATGAGTGGAGATGTTTGTGCAGCCGCACGCCCCACCAATCTTATCTATCTGTTGCACCATAATATGGTTCAGCGAGTACTATAGTCCGCACACTCCATGAATTCAGCTTTAGTTTCAATTAGGTGCAAGTCATACAATGTCCACTTCACACTGTTGTCTTGAATCTGTATACTCACAAACAGCACCAGCCACAGGATTCTTTTAAAACACCTTTATAGGAACATGGGCTCTGACTTGAAAAATGAGCTTGATAAAAAGACTTGAGGTAGTCTAAAACGTTGCTCAATTTTTGGGTCAGAGCCCATGTTCCAATAAAGACTATTTAAATGAATCCTGTGGCTGATGCTGTCTGTGAGTATACTGCACCATAATATGGACCTAAATATGTGTCCGATAAAAATGCTGGCTTGCCTCTTAAAGAAACAGACTATAGTTGGGGGTGTTAAGAAAAAAAAAATACTGCAGTTTAAGGCCATGTACGGTATGTGCCAGACTCCTGCTGACTGAGAAACAGAGACTTGTTGGATAGAAAGGTTAGATCATGGGCACATGCAGCACTTATCACTCTACTTCTGTTACCTACAGACAAGGAATTGTTAAAAGCAGTTTTTTTTCCCAAACTTTTTCTATGAGCAACTTCCACTGGTACTTACAAAGGTCCTAAGCAGTGTGTGACAGCAGGCCAGTAAAGGTTTGTGGATTTGTGCAGGATGGTGTGTATGTCTGTCCCAGATTTGAACAATTTGCTCTCAGTTTCTGGTAATGCAGTCAGCTCGTGGGCCAGTTAACGAGCTCAGCAGACTCTAATCTGCTGATCCAGGTTGCTATAAGAATTCCCAGCCTGCAAAGGGATTCGCTCCACCCTGGAACCAGTTCTGACGTGAGATATCAGGCTGGGGAGTGCTGTGAAAGATTTGTTTTGTTCGGTAAGCAAACATTTGGGGTTCTTGGGTGAAATACAAAACGTTTATTTGTGTGTGGTAAAAGACTGCTGTTGCTAACATAGAGACCAGAGCAATGCAAGGTTGTTTCCGGCCTGATAGTCAGGCAAGCCTGAATGTATAGTTAGCTGCCAAGCTGGCAAGGGTTTATTTTGCTGTTTTGTTGTTTTTTCTCTTTTTATGTTTAATCCACCTCTTAATGGTGTAAACAGTGCTGTTTAAATAAAAACCCACACGTGTATTTCACTCAGACCCATCCTTCAACGGTGCCTGATTTATTTGGTGTACTCATCCAGGGAGTCACCGGTATCCCGTTATTGGGCTAATCCCTACAAGTGTTAAATAATGGTGGAAAATCTGTCGTTCATGTACACAAATTACAGGTATAGGATCAGTTATCCAGAAATCTCTGAATTAGTTAAAGGCCATCTCCATTAGACTCCATTTTATACAAATAATCCAAATGTTAACAAATGGGTTCCTTTTTCTCTGTACTTGATAATACAGTTGATTATATTCTGAGCTCTTCGTTTTCTGAAGTCACCCGAAGTTTCCTTGTGAAGTGACTTCTGAAAACGAAACACAGCGTGCCACCCTGCCAACATTTAGATTCTCGGGGGCTGGAAGGCTTTTCAGGGAGATTAGTCACCTGAAGAAGTGATTTGTTGTTTGGCAACTAAATCTTCCTGAAACTTAGTGTGTGTCACTACCTTAAAGGAATTGTTCAGTATAAAAATAAAAACTAGATAGGCAGTGCAAAATTAAATTTTTTTTTTTTATTTATATAGTTGGCCAAAAATGTAATGTATAAAGGCTGGAGTGAATGGATGTCTCACATAATAGCCAGAACACTACTTCCTGCTTTTCCTCTCTTGTTTTCCCACTGACTATTTACCCTGGTTACCAGGCAGTAACCAATCAGTGACTTGAGGGAGGGCCACACAGACCATAACTGGCTTTTGAATCTGAGCTGAATTCTGAGGATCGATCGCAAACTCACTGAACAGTTATGTGGTCTCCCTTCCAGTCGCTGACTAACTCAAAGTTAAAGAGCTGAAAAGCAGGAAGTTGGATTCTGGCTATTATATTAAACATCCAGTCACTCCAGCCTTTATAGTTTGCATTTTTCCCTGACTAACTATTTTACACTGAACTGCTCCTTTAGGGCTGGGGCAGACAGGGAGATTCTGTCGCCTGGTGATTAATCGCTGGTGACAATCTCCCTGTCTGCCCCAGCCCTTAAAGGGATCCTTTCAAAATGCATCAGTTAATAGTGCTACTCCAGTTTACTCCACTGAAATCCATTTCTCAAAAGAGCAAACAGATTTTTTTTTTTTTATATTTCATTTTGAAATCTGACATGGGGCTAGACATTGACAATTTCCCAGCTGCTTCAAGTCATGTGACTTGTGCTCTGCTAAACTTAAGTAACTTTTTACTGCTGTAGTGCAAGTTGGAGTGATATCACACCCTCACTTTTACCCCCCCCAGCAGCCTAACCGAACAATGGAAAGGTAACCAAATAGCAGCTCCCTAACACAAGATAACTGCTGCCTGGTAGATCTAAGAACAGCACTCAATAGTGCTGTTCCCTTCAGTTACATTGAGAAGGAAAAACAGCCTGCCAGAAAGCAGTTCCCTCCTAAAGTCCAAGCACAAGTCACATGACCAGGGGCAGCTGGGAAATTGACAAAATGGCAAGCCCCATATCAGATTTCAAAACTGAATATAAACAAATCTGCTCTCTTGAGAAGTGGATTTCAGTGTAGAATTTAACTGGAGCAGCACTATTAACCAATGTGTGTTGAAAAAAAAAAACATGTTTTCCCATGACAGTATCCCTTTAAAGGTGTTCATCTGATTGAGCTATATTCTTTTTCTGTTAAAGTTCTCTCCTGTTCATATGCCAGTCTCTCGTTCAAACCATTGCCTGGTTGCTAAGGTTATTTGAACTCTAGCAACCACTGAAATGCCACACTGGAGCGTTGATGAACAAAAGTGTTTCCCAAATGAAGTCAATTTGCAAATTGTCTTAGAATATTACTCTCTATATCACACTGAACATTAACAACCCCTTTAATTGGCCCCATGCATCAGATTAATAGAATTGCCTTGTTTGTATTATGTTGACGATGAACCAGCAAATACCCTCGTACCTGCCCTTGTATTTGCTAGTAGCTGTATCATTTGTCTAAATCTCAAAAATACCCCAATTGACTTGTAATAGCAAACCTAATATGAATTTGCATTTCTGGAGGGACTCTTAAAAGTTTTCATGTCAAAGTGGCTTCATTAGTTGACCGTTCCTTCCTTGGTACTGGCGTTTCCAATTTTACCTGTTCTCAATATGTGCATATAATGCATCAGTCCAAGCTAAGGGGGGGGGGGTTGGTGCATTGGTATTTGCAGAAGGTTGCAATGCAGATAATTGTAGTTTCTCCACAATTACCTGACAATAACGATATACTAGCCCAATCATCTGCAGTTAATACTGTGTTTTGAAATGGTAATGATCTGCAAGAGGGTCTACTTCAAACTTGTCTTCATTTTGCAAAGTTTTTCCTCTTGTGGAAAAGTGGAATCCATGCATGGATGTATTAATAACAGGGCAAAGTGAAAGAATGGGAATGACTAGATATGGTCTCACTTATAACAGCATAATTTAGGTTAAAAAAAGGACACAAGTGAAGTCTAGCTGCTAGTTTATCCAGGGGATGGTGAAAAAAACACCCATTTCAAGTTGGCCTAAAAAAAAAAAGGATGGTGTGGGAAGATTCATTTGAGGCCAATCGGATTAGTTACTGGATCAGTTGTATAAAGTGCTTGTTAACTGAAGCAGGAGCCATTACATACTCTCCTTAAAAAAAAAAAATTCTTGCCAGCAGCAAGAAACTTAATGTCTCACAAGATTTCCAAAAGAGTAGCTCCATGGTGTCCAAACCGTGCCCCAAGGGCCGCAGGCCCAGGATGGAAATGAATGCGACCCAGCTTGAAATGCTCGGTTCCTGAGGAAATACATGTCCCAAAGGATATGGGAGGAAGGGGGGACTCTGCCCATTGCCCAGTTAGTAATAATACTGTAATATAATGTCTTTTTAAAGGGGGCATTTTGCATAAAAAATTCCCATTTTTTTTTCCTTTAGTGTTAGATAAAATGCCAGATTAAAACTGTATTTGTCTCAACCTAGATTCCAGGGATTCAGATATATTAATTTGCCTTCAGTATTGTTTTTCCTCATTATGAAAAGGGCAACACACGAGGTGATAAGGGCAAATATATTGTAACCTCCATAGCCCAATTGTCTGTAGGGGACACAATCTGCCCATGTATAGCCAGCTTACATTCTCATTCCCTCCATCATGCACAGTTGGACCCTTGCCCCTTTCCATTACACAACAGAACAGGGATCATTTTTTCTTGAAGGCTGTGCTTTTTGTGACATTGCAATTCTCTCAAGGGGAAACCAATGTGGATTAGGACATCTCCACAGGCTGTCTCTTTCATTTCAATTCATTTGGGAATCCCACTGCACAACATTATTTTTTCTTGACAGGTAATGTTCTGGAGCAGTGCTCATGGAAATGCTGTAATATTCCATCAACAAATACTTTATATAGTGCCCCTGTGAGCAATAGCTGCCTTCTAGTTCTAGCAGTAGTTTCTGTCATAGACACTACATTTCCTGTTCAAGAAAATGGCTGCCATTTTGCCCCCACTGTGAGAGGACAGTGGCAATTACAAATGTGCTTAATGTGCTCTATTTGGGCAGGCATCTTTGATATACTTATACATTATACATAGGCACATAAAAATATACATGTATTTAACTGTTTTGAATGATGGTATTGTCAATATCATTGTATCCATATATTATCTGTGTCAGACAGGTCTAATAGCATAATGATTATATTTCTATGGCACAGAGTCAGCTTGCCCATCCTCTTCCTACCGCCCCCATTTCCCCTTTTATTGGCGTTGCTTGTGTCGTTCTGTACTACATCCCAGGCTGTTGCACACACATAATCGTGCAGCGCAAGCGTACAAACGCCCTGCAGATTCCATCAGGGACAGCATCCTTATCACGCCAGGTAAGTCTATCTGGCGCTTAACCCCTTTGGCTTCTACAAAATGTGTGACATGATACAAAGAGACTACAGTGGCTTAGCGCTGGCCCTTTCTCTGAAGGGGTAAATGTTATTAAGCATCTCCATTTCATTCATTATCTCTGTATCCAGCCAGCCCCCTCCCACTATGGCTTCAATTCAGCTCCCGGAGACTGGGAATAAAAGATGGGGGGGGGTGGGTTGCTGTCCCCTTTTGCTTATTATTGTTTGCTTTGCAGCAGGGGGAGGTGGTTCTAGGAGATCTGGGAACTGCAATGAAGAATAAGATAATTCATCCATTCTACTCCTGGCACATGCGGGTGGGGGGGTGAGCAGAAAATCTCTGGCATTGGTCTCTGTTTCTTTGTCATGCCACCATTTTCAGCTGCTTCAAATTTGTGGGTTTTTTTAAATATATAAATGTTCATTCATTTGGTTGCCTCCTAATCCGAGTAAAATCAGTCCGCTCTAGTATTTTTTTTAATGCTGATTTCTGATTCACTGATGTACAATGTATACAAGCTGGTTGGGTGCTAGGTCTGCTGGCTGTAGATTTCATAGCAATTTGGTTAAAGGGATACTGTCATGAGAAAAAATCTTTTTTCCAAAGTGCATCAGTTAATAGTGCTGCCCCAGCAGAATTCTGCACTGAAATCCATTTCTCAATAGGGCAAACAGGTTTTTTTATATTTAATTTTGAAATCTGACATGGGGTTAGACATATTGTCAATTTCCCAGCTGCCCCAAGTCATGTGACTTGTGCTGTGATACACTTCAATCACTGTTTACTGCTGTACTGCAAGTTGGAGTGATATCACCCTCTCCCTTTTTTCCCCTTGCAGCCTAACAACAGAACAATGGGAAGATAACCAGATAGCAGCTCAAGATAACAGCTGCCTGGTAGATCTAACAACAGCACTCAATAGTAAAAACCCATGTCTCAGTGTGACTCCTTCCGTTACACTAAAAAACAGCCTGCCAGAAAGCAGATCCCTCCTAATGTGCTGGCACAAGTTACATGACCAGGGGCAGCTGGGAAATTGACAAAATGTCTATCCCGTGTCAGTTCTAAAATTTGAATATAAAAAAATATGTTTGCTCTTTTGAGAAACGGGTTTCAGTGCAGAATTCTGCTGGAGTAGCGCTATTAACTGATGCATTTTGGAAAAAACATGTTTTACCATGATAGTATCCCTTTAAAAAGCAATGATGTGGGAGTAAAGGTGGCCATAGACATTACAATTTTTCTCTCTAATAACCAATTTTAGTGCAAACCCAACAAACCCGTCTAATTATTGTGAGGTTAGTGGGCACTGAACGTTCGTGCGTGTAACAATTTTTCGTCCGTCATTATATTGAAAATCGTCTGTCACATTAGAAAATTTTCGTTGTTTACAGTGAAATCGTCTAGGTGCTTGCAGGGCCAAGCAGGCAGCTACTTTCAAGCTTCAACTAGACCATTGCTTGAAATGGTGTTTAGGGTTGATGGACATATCATAGATTTAAACAATTGTTTCAGGATAAGCTTGATCCTACGATAGTTTTAGCATCTATGGCTTTAACCACCACTAATCACTTTACCCAGCTGGCATTCTTTTTACTTGCAATTTATCTTTCTCTTACTATGCTTTTGTCCCTTGTCTACGTTCCCTACCTTCTGCCCTTTTGCACCCCTTTCTTATTTTCAGGGAGTAGTGTGACAATGGATTTGATAGTGACAAAGGTGAAAAGTGAACCTGAGATCAGTGCCCCTTCAGGCATAGTAACCAGCGATGGCAAAGGGCCGCCGGCTTCCTTCCATACCCAAGGTATTAAAGAACCTCCAGTCTGGTACTGTGGAAAAAAATAATACATCCAAGCAGAATTGGAGCAACCGCGCACGTCACAAAACCCAATTCCAGCTTCTCCTGGTGCCCAGTGGTAGAGGAATCGGCCCCCTCTAGTCCAAGGTACAAAGTAAAATCTGCGGCACACAGGACTTATGATAGCAGGGCAAGCCCTTGCAATTTTATTAATGCAGTGCAACGTTTTGGGGCACGCCCCTTTGTCAAGTCCCGTGTGTTGGTGATTTTATAGAACCTCACCAGAAAACCACAAAGATGTCTTTTACAGATGTCTTAATTGTGATACCAAAAAAGCACATATATATTAGTATACAAGATAGTAACTGTGAGCTAACAGAGTTCAGGGGCCTCAACTTCCTATAATATTTTTCATCATGTTTGACAAGCCAGCATCTCTGCACACTTCCTTCCCAGCAAGCTCCATGTACTATAGTATATGTCGGGCTTCTCTACTGGGCCTGATCTCCTGACAGGATCCCCATCTGACCCCACGGCTACAGTGTTTTTGTGCCAGTGTTAATTTAATTAGAGTACATTTACCAGTTTAGTTCAGCCTCCTTTACTGTTCTCTTGTAATCTACACAAAAAGGAGGGATGTGGTAGCACTGCAAGGTTAAATGAAATACATAAGTGCAATGGAAGTGCGACTGATCTGGCCAAGTTATCTACAAAGAGAGGAGTTTGAGCAATGCACATTCATTGGTCTACTGTTACACTAGTCATATTGAATCTGCACAAGTTCATGTGCAGTATATGCAAAAACAGGGGTTTATATAAGTAAGTTATGATCATAAAATTGACAAAACCACCATACCATATAACCTCCATATAATGGTACAAAACTATTTACCGCTGGTCATTTTTCACAAGCTGGCACTTCCCTCCATAGTAGCATTGCTTGGGATGTGTCTCCTGACCAAAGCAATCTACCTAGTAATCTATACTGATGAAACTGACCCTTTTATATAATTTAGTTTGTATCAAACTCTCACTAGATTAACGTTTGCCAGTAATATAGCTAAGGCAGGCCTGACTCAATCACAGCTGCCTACTCCTGTAGTAACTTGTAGCACTCATCAATTTTGTGGCTTTTACCTGTCATAGCAGTAGTACAGCTACCTCACACTCTTTTCTCAGAGATGCAACTCCCCCAGCAGAAGGAAATGAAAGGAGCAGGATCTGCTACAGCAGCCATGCATCCACAGGTAAGGTTCTCAGTTACCACCTCCGACTCTCCATGCCAAAGCTCTTTGTCTAATGACCAAAGACTTCTTGTAATTGCGGTGAGACAGCTCACGAGACCCCTGTCTTGTCGCTTGTAGATCCCCTGCTGGTCTGAGCCCCAAGAATTGATGCCAAGGTCTCCACAAGACAATCCTTTAGAGGCCCAAGAGACAGATAATCAAAGCTCCACTCAAGGTGAGAACTATAGTTACATGGGGTATAATAGGCCCCCATTATTTAGATATAAGGCATTTGTTCATTTGTGCAACAGTTCATTGTGTTGATCCTAATGTAAGGGCCCTTAAAGCTAATGTAATACAAGTTTCCTTCTCAAAGATGAGTTTGTAGGAAGTGAAGATGTACATGAGTGGCAATGGGATAAAGGAACTTGTGCATTTATTAAATAGGCAGCTGTTAATTTGCTTGATAGGAGGGGTTTGAATGATGTGTAGGGTTAAGAGCCTTCTGACAAATGCAAGAATGAGTGAGTTCAGAAGAATATTTCTCAATGCATCTTCTCTTTCAGATTCCGAGGGGAGGACTAGTTCCCCCAATGACTCGTCTCTGAGTCTCTGTGATACCTGTGGCTGCCAACACATGGTGGGAGGGACGTGCAAGACCTGTGGCGATATCTGTCGCTTCAAAGACAGGTGAGACTACAAAACTGCCTATTGCCATGATGGAAATGAATGTGCAGTGAGCCAATCTCACACTATCTTCCTCCATTTCTGGGTTGTCCACAGTAGGTCCCTGGTTATGGAGACATCGCTTGTGTTTGGAGGGGTAGTTGAGACCCCAAAGCCAGTCAAGAAAAGAAAACCCAAAGAGTATCAGAGTCCAGCAGAGTCAGAGGCAGAGTACCTTGTAAGTACAATGTGCCACTCAAAGTAGTGTTGGGGATACATGGAGGCATATTTAGTGAAACAAAGCCACGGGTCCCAGAAAAATATTTCTCTGCTCTTTTAGGGGCAAATTCACTAAGTTCCGAAAATTCGCTAGTGTTCGCCTCACTTCGCCAGGCGAATTTTCGCCAGCGATACGCAAATTCACTAAAGTTCAGATTGGCGAACGGTAGCGTAGTTGCGCTAGGGTTACTTAGCCAGGCAAAGCACAGTTATGCTAGCGATGCCTAATTTGCATACGGTGGGAACTTAAGCGTATTATAGAAGTATATGTTACAGCCACTGCATTCCACTACACAAGCCCAGGAAACCTTTAATAAATTAAATAAAGTTGTCCTATTGCCCTACATGTGCCCCCTATATAGTTGTGTTGCCATATGTTAGGAAATGTAGGGGGGAAGGAGGGTAACCCCCCCAAAAAAATGATCTTTTTCAGACTATCACCCTACAATGGTAAAACATGTCAGCGTTTTTTGGGACTCCTATCTCTTGTATTGAACTTCGCCTGGTCTGAAGTAAAGTCTAACGTAAGTGGTAACGTTCAGTAAAATTTTGATCTTAGTGAATTTGCGTAATTACAATCCTTCGTCAGTGCGCAACTGGTGTAAGGGTGCGAAGTTGCGCAAGTCTTTCGACTTCAGTAGCGAAAATTCGCCAGAGTCAATGACGTCATGCTGGCTAATTAGCACTAGCGTTAGACGCTTCGCGCTTTAGTGAATATTTAGCAAAATGTTATAGTGAAAGTTCACTCTATAAATATACTCCCATGCAAGTAAATAGAGACTGAAAGTATTTCCCTCTGGTGACCTGAGGAGCTCAATTCCACCTTATGCCCCATAGTGTATTTGGGTAGTGATTGG
>CM044448.1:29081470-29099077 GCA_024363595.1 Xenopus borealis
CCCCTTGTGTGGCTCCCACATGAAAGTCTGTCTGTTGTGACTGCTTCCCTTGCGTAAACTTTAAAAGTTATCAGAGATTAACTGCCGCCTTCATTGTTTACACCTCTAATTCAGACTGTAATCCCCTGTATTGTTCACATGTAATCCTCCCTGCATTGTTCTCACTTTGTAACACCTCTATTGATCATACCTTAGACAAACTGCTGTTATGTAGCACAGTATGAACTATGGTCCTGATAAGTTTCCCTGACTCCTGCTGTATTCTGACTGCCTTATTCTTCCTGTGTGTCTCATATTCTGCCTGCCCTATGCTCCCTGTGTGCGCCATTCTCTGTGGCCTATGCCCCCCCCCCGTGTGTGCCATACTCTGCCTGCCTTATGCTCCCTGTGTATTCCATACTCTGCTTGCACTATGCTCCCTGTGTGTGTGCCATACTCTTCCTGTAGGGTTGCCACCTGGTTGATCTCAATGTTATTAAAAGGGATAAAAAATAAATATATAGGAAGGCCAATATTTTTTTCCACAAAAGGTGGCAACCCTATGTGCCTGCCCTATACATGCTATAGTCTGTCTGCCTTACACTCCCTGTGTGTGTGCCAAATGCTACCTGCCCTACGCTACCTGTTGGACAAGAACCTTGTAGAGATTGTTCTAGGGATGTGTTAATATTTGGAAATTTTTGTTAGGGGGGCCCTAAGGTGTTTAATCATGTGCTGGGGGTGCTGTGTTATCCACAGAGGAAGCATATTGATTTAAGGTAATATGGTTTAAAATTTACACATAAGAATGAGTGATATCCCTACAGTGAGCTCCAACCATTTGTTTTATCTGTGTGCTACCACCATTAATGTGGACATGGTCTTGTAGTCGGCATTATCAGGCCTCCACCACGAAACTAGGGTTGCCACCTTTTCTTGAAAAAAATACCGGCCTTCCTATATATTTCTCTCTTTCTCCTATAAATAAAATTGGGATCAACCATCAAAAATACCGGCCAGGTGGCAACCCTACACAGAAGCCATAAAAATTCCGGCCTTAGTTACCAGTGAAGTTGGGCAGCACTGATTTAAACCATCATCAGCCTGGCCAGGAGAAAAAGAGCAGTAAGCAGTGAGTTCTATCATCACTTATTAAGATATTATTATGGTTACATAATACTTATTTCTCCTGTATTGAAGGAACAGTAACAACAAAAAGTGTTTTAAAGTAAAGAAAATATCATGTAGTGTTGCCCTGTGCTGTTAAAACTGATGTGTTTACTTCAGAAACACTACTATAGTTCATATAAACAAGCTGCTAAGTAGCAATGGCGGAAATTGAAAAACAGCTATATGGCACAGTATAAGTAATAAATAACAGATAACATTATCTTCTACAGAGCTTATCTGCTGTGTAACCAGAGCCTTTTCTCCTTTGAATGGCTGCCCCTATGGCTACACAGTAGCTTATTTATATAAACAAAAGTAGTGCTTCTGAAGCAAATACTGCAGTTTTACCAGTGCAGGGCAACACTGCTTTATTTTTTTATTACTTTAAAACAATTTCATTTTTTGATGTTACTGGTCCTTTAACTCACAGACCTATTACTGATTCCCATTGTAGCCCTTCAGAGTTTATGGTCATTCTCCATAGAGAAACTAAGTTTCCATAGAACCGGGTTGTTACTTAGACAGTCCTTCACCCACTTTCTATATTTCTCCTTAGACTGCCCGCCTTTTATCTGTAGTTTATATTTTTTGAAGTTTCTGGGGAACTGGGAGAATCTTGGTCTTGGAGTACATACCTGGATGAACTGAAATGCATTGCTGCCCCACTCAATCTGTTCCGGGAGGTGAGTGAGAATAGGGTTTCTGTGGCTGTTCATGATGTTTTCCCACTGTTCACTTTATTAAAGATTATAATGATGAATTTGGATTTATATATTTTGTCATGGAGGAGGTTCTTCAGTTGACTGATGAGAGATGCTTTTTTTTTATCACTATCCAAAATCCACCTGGACTGTTATAATCCCCTTATAGAGAACAGAAGTAATGGTTGGCAGGGGTTTCCATCAAAAATGTCTGGGTACACCCAGTTTTAGCTGTAAATAAAAAATTGACAGTTCATAAGAACAAACTGTTCCTTCTAGTATTTCCTTTTCCTGTGCCTTCTAAATGAACATGCAAGATAATCTTCTATAATATAAGATTAAACTTATATTATTTACCCTAGGGCATATTAGATGTATTTGACGACAGTGACTAGCACACGACAATGGGACTGCTTCTTTCTGTAGCCATTCATGTCACATTGAAGGGGAGTATTTGTGGGACGGAGTACCCTGCAATACCTCCATTGTGTATACAAAACAGCCTGGAATGAAAGTCAAAATAGGCCCTGGCATTTCAGGTACACAGAGGCCCAATCAGCTCCCACCAGCCCACTAAATACTGAATTTCTATGGCAAATTATAGCAGCCCCTCTGGCATTTGCCAGACATCACAGATTGCCAGTCCGGGCCTGCTGCTGTTGCTTGTGCTTGCCCTGGGATATGACAGTACCCTCACATTTAGAAATAGAGGGACATCCTCAGAATCCCTATAGCCTGTCTAGAGATGCTATGAGACAATTTATAAACATTATCTTGAGGGCTGTAGGTTTCCCTGTAAGAATATAGCAGTAACCTTACATATACAGTGTGCTTGTAATAAGGTTCATCTTGTAATACACATTTGCCTTGCTTTTATTGCATGCTTTGCAGGCTGGTCAGTGCATGCCTTTCTATCCCAGACAGCAGTTAATGTACAACACTGATGTATACATAACCTAATGCAGTTGTGTGTTTGAGAAGACTGTCACTGTCCTATAGTTACACTTTGTATCTGTGGTGCTATTTCATTTCCTATTTTCATTTGTGCAGTGGCAGCTTGGTACCCAACACAAGAACGGCTTTAAAGTAGGCATGAAGCTAGAGGGGATCGACCCTCAGCACCCCTCTCTCTACTTCATTCTGACTGTAGCTGAGGTAAGAATACCAAACTGGCATAATTGTGCTAATGTTCCAGCAATATCAGCAATCTTATATTTTGTGACCTTTTATTCATGTTTTCTGTGGCCCAAATGGAGATTACAGTCTATGGCTGAGGGCGCACAGAGTTTATATTTGGTTTCTTTCCACCTGCATTTTGTGCGGACAGGGGCAATCCAGCCCATTTCACTTCCTGAGGTCGGCCTTCAATTTGCTTCCACCCCCCTCCCCACGGTTTTCTCTTCTTCAGCACTGGACAGGGGTGGGGTCCACGGCGCTAGTGCAGAGCGCGCAAGTCAACCCTGAAATTCAGGTAACTAGGGGGGCTAGTGCCTCAACTCGCCTCATTCGCGGAGCACCCCTGTGTGCGAAGGCAGAGAGAAGCAGATCGCAGGGGCGCTATGCTAATGAGGCAAGTAAAAAAACAGCATCGGCTGCTGAAATATGCCTGAAATTGCATGCTTTCATGTTTTTTCGGGCCCACTGACACACTTTGTAGCTGCACTCAGACTGAAGCTACACCTATCAATGGAGATTATGGTGGATTCACTTCTCGCTGTCTGCGTATGAAACACAGGCAGAAACAACTGGACCGCACTCCCTTTGTGCCCTCATCATATGTGTATATGCATATAGACACACACTTATAGCAAGCAGAGATATCTCAAGTTTTTTTTCATTACAGATAAGCAGGAGTCCATTATGCAAGGGTATTATACAGTACAGGTATGGGACCTGTTATCCAGAATGCTTGGGACCTGTAGATCTTTCCATAATTCAGATCTTCATACCTTAAGGCTACTTGAAAATCATTTAATCATTAAAGGGCAAGGAAAGGCAAAGAAATAAAATCCCATTTTACTTTCTTTAAAAATGTGTATAGTTTTTATAAGAAACCTGACTGTATGCAGTGAAATTCTCCCTTCATTTAGTGCTGTTGATATGAATTGTCAGATGGTCCCTAACTTCTGGCAGGGAAACACTCATACTTATGAACAGCAGGGGGAGCCCCCACTTTACTTACCAGCCATGCACAACTCAAGCAGCTTTGTTTTTTCTTCATTTATGAAGATCCCTAAGAAGCCCAGACCACACTGAGCATGTGTATATAGTCTAGTCTTGCAAAGATGTATAACAAAGTTACAAGATGACAGCCCACTGTGGCCAACTTTGAAAGCATAAATCATTTGTTTGATTAGGCTTGTGGTGCAGTAAGTTCGTGTTTATGTTTAGTATACAAAATATAGCATTTCTAGCCTTATTCTATTTTACACTTTCCTTGCCCTTTAAATAAACCCAATATGCTGGTTTTGCTTCCAATAACGATCAATTGTATCTTAGCTGGGATCAAGTACAAGGTACTGTTTTATTATTACAGAGAAAAAGGAAATCATGTTTAAAACTTTGGATTATTTGGATAAAGTGGAGTCTATGGGAGATGGCCTTTCTGTAATTTGGAGCTTTCTGGATAACGAGTTTCTGGATAAGGATACCATAACTGTATATGCACCGGGAATATGATTGTCTACCTTGCAAGAATCAAACATTAATTTATTTCAGTTTCTCTGTTTAGCTTAAAAAATAAACTTATTCCTTCTTTTTTTTAACCTTTGCCGATTTTTGTCTCTTTCCCCACCTTTTTTAATTCTGTACCCTTCTCTCTGAGCTAAGGTGTGTGGGTTTAGAATACGACTGCATTTTGATGGCTACTCTGACTGTCATGATTTTTGGGTGAATGCCGACTCCCCAGATATCCATACTGCAGGCTGGTGTGAGAGGACGGGGCACAAGTTACAGCCACCAAAGGGTAAATTATGAGATGGTTTGTCCACTGAGCCAGCATTTAAAGGGAAGGTATAGTCCTTGTTTGTACATGGCAGCCCCTACTAGTATTATATTCATGAAATAAGCAGTGATGGGGTGCTTTGTGCCCACAAGACATTTGCACTCAAGACAAATCAAACTGCTGTTCAGGATCCCATAAATTATGCAGTTTAGCTCGGCTAAAGTGTGGCACTTAATTTCCAATGCCCATCTTGGGTGCATGCTGGGTTTACAATATGTAGGAGTGCTGCTTCATATCAGGACACTCCTGATATTATATCATTATATGATTATTTGATCTATAATTTAGTATTTGTGAAGTGAATTATCCGAAGCAAACATTTGATTGGTTGCTGAATCCGTGAGGAGGGTGCAACTTTATTGTGTCTAGAAAAGTACTTTTTACTTCTATTAGTTATCACACAATGGTGCCAATAATTTTAAGTAACCCAAAGTGACTTGTGGGTTTATCATAGCCTTAGCTGAGCCAAGGCAGGCTGTGCCATATCTATATCCTAATAATAATAAGTCCTCCTGCTTGCTTTGTATTTAAAGGGTACAAGGATGAAGATTTCAGTTGGACCAACTATCTGAGACAAACTAAGGCTCCTGTTGCCCCAAAGCATCTCTTTGTCACCCCAAAAATTGTGAGTCTTCATATTTTGTTGTTTCCATCATCCATCTTTCTCTCTGGCCAAATCCTCTCATTTCTGCACATCCCATTATACGTTGTACAACTTTTCTCCTTTAAATTAGTTTTTGTTTTGCTAACCAGCAAGAGATGCTAGTTTGTATTATCCCCTTCAATTCATTTTCTAGTCTGTCATTCACACCCCTATCAGTCTGTGCTCCTTCTTGTAAGCTTTTAACCTAGTGGATATGGGATATCATGTTGCATTACTGCTGTTCATATAAAAGGACATATATGAGGTCACAAAGCTGTAAGATGGTTTCTGATTTGGAGAGACGCAGATAGGTAGAAGTGGGAGGAGTAGAGGGGCCAAGTAAATTCATGCATATTAATTAATGGAATGCATATTTCTTGTGCTAAATCAAACATCGCTGCAGGAATGGTGGAGGACAGACAAGCTTTAAACACTGCAGGCGTAATAAAACATCAGATTGTATAGCATCATTTTGCACTGAATATTTCACTAGTGCCTTTATGGATATTATTAAAGAGTGACAGTTACAAGAATGTTATTTTACTGCATATAAAGTTTTCGATGTATTATATAGGTTAATATCCATGTTGCTTAGCAGTCCAATATTTCACTTGATTTACCCATTAGAGCATATTGCACCGCTGTATTATTTTATACTTGCCTACAAAACTAGAATATGCATTGAATATTCATCTCTCTTTGAATCTGTCAGACTCTTAGCCTTAAAGGGATACTGTCATGGGGAAAAAATGTTTGTTTTTTAAAATGCATCAGTTAATAGCAGGTCTGGAGAATTGAAGTAGGCTCTGGCATTTCGGGTACACAGAGGCCCAATTAGCAACAACAACAATCAGCAATTAACAACAGAACAATGGGAAGGTAACCAGATAGCACAAGATAACAGCTGGTAGAGCTAAGAACATCACTCAATATAAAATCCAGGTCCCACTGCATTAAATTGAGTAAGAGTAACAACAGCCTGCCAGAAAGCTGTTCCATCCTAAAGTGCTGTCTCTTTCTGAAAGCACATAACCAGGCAAAATTACCTGAGATGGCTGCCTACACACCAATATGATAACTAAAAAAATACACTTGCTTGTTCAGGAATGACATTGTAGAGTGAATTATTTGCAGTGTAAATTGCAATTTAGGAATCAAAACTACATTATAAAAATCATGACAGAATCCCTTTAACCCCTGTCTCCTCAATATTCATTACCCTGGATGGATACTGGTTACCCAGATCTCTTTTTATTTCTATGGTCTGTATCTTACCATTTTTGGCCTCCTTTACCATTAGGGGGCACCACCTTCCTTGTTTCGGGTTGGAATGAAGCTGGAGGCTGTGGACAGAATGAACCCATTCCTAATCTGTGTGGCTAGTGTCACTGATGTTATTGAAGATCGATTCCTTGTGCACTTTGACAACTGGGGTGACACCTATGACTATTGGTAGGAAGGAGAAGAACTGATTGGGACATCAACATTCAAGAACCTTAGTAATGGAAGAACTGGGAATACATGATGTGATATAATTCCTGTTCCTTTTTTCTCTCCAAGGTGTGATCCTAGCAGCCCATATGTCCATCCTGTAGGCTGGTGTCAACAGCACAAGAAGCCACTAACACCCCCTCAAGGTGAGTACATCTGTATTTGCAGAGATGATGTGGCTCTTTGAATGTAATTTGTATGGGATTTGCATGAATAGTCAAGTAATACAAACAGGAGAGAAGTAATATTGGCTAGTTTAGATATTGGTGGAGTGGATCAGGAAGAAACATCATGCTGCTTGGATAATGTGGGAGATATATATAATTAGCTGGATGTAAAGGGAAGAACAAAATACATAAATGGCTGGTAGGTGGGGTGCATTCATAGTCTGGTTGGATACTGGGGAAGAAATAAATCATGGTTAGTTTGCTATACTTTTACAAGTCAACCTTGTAATACAATTTCCAGGTTAACCTCGTCAAGTTTGAAAGGAGGTCCAGCTGCACCGCCCTGAACCTTCAGCTAAGGGAGTGGATAATGCTGTATTGTAGTAGAGCTGGTACTCAAACACAAATCTTCTAGAGAGACTTGTAAAACAATTTGTAGTTTATTAGCTACAACAGGATACCCCTTGTTTGAGACTGTATCCTGTTGTACCTAATAAACTACAAATCGTTTTACAAGTCTGTCTAGAAGATTCATCTTTGAGTGCCTGCTCTACTACAATACAGTGTTTTCCACTTCCATAATTCAATCTTGGACTGGCTGGATATTGAAGGAGAAGAAGAAATATATTATGCAAGCAAGTAGCATAATTTGAATAAAATTGGCAACTGCTCAACATAATGCAGGAATGGAATTCAAGAGATGCATGAAAGCTATGTTACTAAGAGCCATAACTACTTTTTATTGTGTCCATAGATTATCCTGACCCTGAAGGCTTCTCATGGGATAAATATTTATTAGAAACGAAGATGGTTGGAGTGCCAGCACAAGCCTTTCATCCAGTAATTCTTTACACTTTACACTGATGGCTAGGGTTGCCACCTGGCTGGTATTTTACCAGCTTGGCCGGTATTTTTGATGGTTGAGCCCAATGTTATAAATAGGAAAAAAAGCTAAATATATAGGACGGCCGGTATTTTTTTCAAGAAAAGGTGGCAACCCTTCTGATGGCCCATATCTAACATGCAAATTGGTCTCTTTTTGACAATAGTGTAGTTCTTCACCCATTATATTAAATTGCAAATTACATATTCTTTGCTAGAAATGACATCATTAAAATAACCACTAGACAGTGAAACCACCCATAGCATATCCCATTACTTCACCATGTACAACCCTATAACTGTAGGGTGTACTCCATTGTACACAGGGTGTTCATTGACCTTTTCTAAATGACGTGGTCTCACAAGAAGAAAGGGACTCAATTCAATATGCTCTTGTTAAATGACTGCTGATTTGCTCTGGCTTGCACATGACAGTAAATAATCTCCAATATGCTAAATATTATTCTAATCAGTCTCCTTTATGTATCCACACATTCACATTGTCTTATTCCATGTTTACTTTCTTCGCTTCTACTTTCTTCTTCTTATCCTAATTTGTTCATCATTCATGAGTTATTTTTCCCTTTTTGTTACTACTTTTTCAGCGGCCTCCTCACGGTTTCAAAGTTGATATGCGACTGGAAGCTGTGGACAGGAGAAGTCCGTCACTGATACGTGTATCTTCTGTGGTGGAAGTAGAGGAATTCCGGATAAAGGTAGGACATTACTACCATACACTAGAACATGCACCACCATCAGGCCTGTAAGATGTCATAGACACTCACTGTTTAGTGGGGGGCTGTTTGGACCTCTGTGTACTTGAAATGCCAAGGCCTATTTTGATTCCTGACCTGACCACCACCTCCCATGTTGGTTAAGGTTGTGATCCAGTAATGCAGTTGTACATTAGTATGCAAGTCAAATTTCTCCCCCAGCATTCATTTTAAATTTTGTTACTAAAAATATATTTTTTCCTAACTCCTTAGGTTCACTTTGATGGTTGGAGTCACATGTATGATTTCTGGCTGGATGCTGACCACCCAGATCTCCATCCTGCAGGCTGGTGCCAGAGAACGGGCCATCCTCTTCAAACCCCCCTCAGTAAGTGCTTTTGACTGTACAAGGTTCCTAATGACTGCCATGTATACATTTGTTTTATTTGGTTCTGGACTTATGTTAACTTTATGAAGCTCACACAGTTATCCCTCTATGCCACACAGACAACATACACTACAAGCTGAATACATTACAACAGTTGTATTACAGGATCAGGCATCTTTGGGCATTATCATTTTCAGCTAGGAATACACCTAGTCTACTATTTTGGGATTTGGCCTAATACTGAATCCTTTATAAAAAAATTTGACCAAATCCCAAGCCCTCATTTCTATATGCAAATTAGGCATAAAAAAGGGTTAAAGAGAACATTATACAATGGTATACTGTAAAAAAATATATTAAGATTTTTAAGAAATCGAATCAGCCAGGAACTTAAATTTCAACTCCTTCATGTACAAGGTTCTCTTTAATCCAGAACTGGATTTGGTGCATCCCATGTTCATGAGCATTCTGCACTGAACATAATGTCCCCAGCCAGTGTGAAGTGTATTGTATATACTGTGTTCCAAGGCAGTATATAGTATATGGATAAATGGTTAATCTGTAACTACTTCCTAGAATTTAGCCAGGCTACAACGCAAAAGTGCTTAAAGGGATACTGTCATGGGAAAACATTTTTTTTTCAAAAACACATCAGTTAATAGTGCTGCTCCAGCAGAATTCTGCACTGAATTACACTTCTCAAAAGATCAAACTGGTTTGACATGGGGCTAAAAATACTGTCAGTTTCCCAGCTGCCTCAAGTCATGTGACTTGTGCTCTGATAAAAATTAAGCTGTATCAGGAGTTATAGCAGACACCGTTAAGATAAAAAAATTGACCTATGTACAAATGTGTCGTCATTTAGTTGTACAGTCATCTTGATGCAGCTCTTTGAATATCCAAGATGGTAAATAAGATTTATTCTTGAGTCTGACTGGCCTATGCAATTGACCCCACATGTGTCAGTTGTTCAGGAACCTCTAAATTAGCATAAGGAATAACAGGAGGAATTATACAGAGTATGGTAGGGGTAATATGGGGTACAGTTGGGGTGATAAAGCAACAGGGATTACTTATAGCAGGAGTGCCCATACTGTACTAATTTGGGGTCTACTTTTAGTGATGTTGTCTCATTAAGATCTACATACACAATTGCAGTTAGCATTTTGTTCCATGGCAAATATTACTTAAATATTATATTCATTCATGGGACAAGTTTTATTGCAGTATTTAAAAATTATTTATTCTATTTAAGAAACAGCTATTTCTTATGTGAACTTAGAATAAATATCTGAATAAAAAGAATGAAACAGGATGGTGATTTAGACAAGCCATTTGTTGACAGTGTCTTGAGATTTACTGATCACCAGCTAAAGGTCTACGGGTAGATTCTACATTTTGGGCACCCCTGACTTATAGGGACTAGAGGAATTATTGAAAGCAATAGCAAGAGTTAGGGCTCATCCAGACAAGCAGATTTCTGTCTCATGACTCACTGAAACTTGTGTATTATAATAAATAAAGTACCCCTAGTTGCAAAATATGAGGATATTAGAAGTTACCTTGTAGTTCCATGACCTGTATGAAAACACTCAGCCTTCGGCCTCGTGTTTTTATATGGTCACGAAACTCCTCGGTAACTTATAATATCCTTATGATTTACAAAATGTCACGTCTTTGAGACTAATCTCCTCGAATGGCGAGGCAATTTTGAGCGACTTTGAAAATCTCATCGCCGCATGTGAAAAGGCGCAGGCGACTTTACTTCTAGCGGGTGCGCGCTACGAGCAAGCCATTCGAGGAGATTAGTCACCTCAAAGACGTGACATTTTGTCACCAGGTGACTAATCTCCACGAATCTGCTCGTCTGGATGAGCCCTGAAAGTAACTATATGGTTTAATACAGTGTCATAAACAGGATAAATAATCTCACGCTTCACTTTCCTTAGGGAAAGGGTTAACCCATTGCTTTTCTTCTTTCTTCTTTGCTTTTCTTCCTTCTTCAAATAATACATGTCTCAATATTCCTTTACCTGTTGTTATAGTATATAAGTGGTTTGCATACTGGCCTCCTGTTAGGGGCCAAAGAGCATAGCCTGGGAAGGGCCTGGACTGCAGATCAGTTTGGATGAAATCTGGGGAAAATGTTAGTTTTTGCTACAAGTACAAGTACTGGAACTAAGCTTAGAGGTAAATTAGGCTGTGGTTTAGGGTCCTAGTTATTCATGTTACTGTTACTAAATGACTTAAATAATATGCTCATCTATGAGTTATGGGGGCCTCTAAATTACAGTTGGTCCTTTAAAGTGGAGCTTGAAAAAAAAAAAAAGCATATATCTTTTAGGCTTTGAACTCTCATTGGAAATTGTTAACTGGCAGCAAAGAAAAAATGTGCATATGGTTACTGGTTACATTATCCAAATAGTACAGCAGACTTACAGTATTACTGCCATGTTTATATAGTGAATAAAGTACACCCTCTTGTAAATTATAAGCACATTATAAGTTACAGAGGAGATTCATGACTGTTTTTATAAAGGTCACGGAACTCCGAGGTAACTTCTAATATCCTCATATTTTGCAGCTGGGGGTACTTTATTTATTATAATACACAAGTGAGTCATGTGATAGAAATGACATTAGAACTCACCGTTTATATAGTGAATAATGTACCCCCTCTTGTAAATTATAAGGATATTATAAGTTACCGAGGAGTTTCGTGACCATATAAAAACACGAGGCCGAAGGCTGAGTGTTTTTATTACAGGTCATGGAACTCCAAAGTAACTTCTAATATCCTCATATTTTGCAACTAGGGGTACTTTATTTATTATAATACACAAGTTTCAGTGACATCAGAACTCACCGTTTATAACCAATGACATCAGAACTCACCGTTTATAAGGATATAATTTACAAGATATTTAGGGCTTTTGTGTATTATAAGGATATAATTTACAATTTATATTATATATAATTTACAAGATATTCACGGCTTTTGTGTATTCTATAACAACACTAACATTACCAGTCCTGTATGAAAAATATGTCATAGATCCATAGAGGCCATATACATGTTGCCCCACTTTTTTATCCATAATTGTAATACATACACTCTCTCTTTAGGACACAGAGATGTCTCAAACATGTCCCCTGGGACCTGCGTATCACTCAGCTGTAAGGAGATGTCACACACAAGGAGCAGCAAATATAGTTTGCAGCACAGGTCAGGATTCATAACTTGCCCTGCTTGTATTTTAAGAAAGATTGTACTTGTCGATGACAGTTGTACCTTGTGTTGCCACCTGGCTGGTATTTTACCGGCCTGGCTGGTATTTTTGATGGTTGATCCCAATGTTATTAATAGGAAAAAAAAAAGATTAACATATAGGAAGGCTGGTATTTTTTTAAAGAAAAGGTGGCAACCCTAGTTGTACCCTATCTCTTTGCCTTGATGTAGAAAGTGCCCTACTCCAGGCTGTGATGGTTCAGGACATGTGACGGGAAGGTTTACGGCTCACCACTGCCTGTCTGGCTGTCCTCTGGCTGATCGGAACCAAAACCCAACGAGGAACAGGAATCCCATCCCATTTCCTTCCCGTAGGAAATCTCGACACCACGGCAGGTAAAGGGGTGTCATTGCATTGTGTGAAACTTTACTTTTTGTCTTGTTGGTTAGAATATATAATTCTAGTTTCTGCTGCTAGGATTGGCCGCCCTCCAAAGTATCGCAGGGTCCAACAGGATAGCTATCAGGGTGAGCTGATCTTTCTTGTCATTTTCTCCATTCTGATGTCACTTAATTTTTGTGACCTTATATATACATCAAGGGAGCTTCTCTTTTTGGTCAAATTCTCTTTAACTCTTCCCATTTGTTCCTGTGAACCAGACCCAGTGCACCAGTCTTTTTTCATGTCTGCTCTTTCTGTGCACCCGGATCGTGCCTATGCTCACTGTTGGGAGCAGCATTGCCGCCTCCTGCCTGGTGTGGCTGGTATCAGCGCTAGCACTGTATCTAAATGGAGCACAGAAGAGGTAAATATCAGTGAAGGTATCATACCTTTGTCTTGGGTCAGTATGCTCCTCTGTCAGTACAAGTACAGTATAGCTTACTACCAGTGTCACCAATATGAGACAGGCCACACAGACATGACAGTCTCTACATTCTCTACCCATCCAGGTCTTTAGCTTTGTACAGACCTTGACTGGTTGTGAAGACCAGGCCAGATTATTCAGAGAGGAGGTGAGAACAACAATTTTGAGGGATTAATATCATCCTTGAACCATTGCACTTCCCTTCATAGAAACATGCTTTCTCACATTATCGTGTCTTTTTTTACTGGTTCCCATTGTTTTTGTTTTTTTTCCAGTGGCTCTACAGCAACACGGCTTTATGGTGTATGTGATTCCCACACTGCCCCACAATTCCATTTGGCTATTTCAGCTCACTGCCATCTTACTAGTTTCATAACTCCACCTTAATGTAGCACAGTTCTGTAGCAGTCGCTTCTGACTCACCCAGTTGGCTCCCATCCTATTTCTGTCCCTGTAGATGATAGATGGGCAGGCACTTCTACTTCTAACCCAGACTGATATTGTGAAAATCCTGTGCATTAAACTGGGACCTGCAGTCAAGATCTACAACTCTATTCTTATGTTCAAGAACACAGAAGACTCTGTTGATTGAGCAGAGATCCCATCTGGCCCTTCCCAGTAGTCCTGGGCCATGAATCGCATGTCCTTGCCGCAGTCATGTGAGGGTGTTATTCTGTTATACTAAACAGTGCCATATGTTCCAGAAAAACTGCATTTGTGATAACTAATGGCAGCCTCCATTGCATCTTGATAGAAGGCAGACCCAGCTTTTGGTGCCCATGCTGTTCCAGACCATCAGCACTTAAACAGGGATACCATGCAGGCAGCCTAGGGGTCACATTTGAAATGACATTTGGCCCCCATTGTAGTTCCGCAAATGTGAATGTAAGTATGTTTCTTTCATTCGCAAGCCTTTTTGAATGAAAGCTAATGTGCAGCCCTATTTAGTATACATAGGTCATATTTGAGGACCATGAAAAGTTGCCCATCACAGCTGTGGGATGTTCTGCCAGTACACAATGCAGATGCTCTAATTCTACTGCATGTCACCACTAGGTGGAACTCACAGACTCTGAGGTTTGTTAGTATAGAACAGACTATGGAAATTTCAAACAAGTTTGCGGAGTTCCAAGTGCAAAGAATTCTGATGCATGAATGAATGAGTCTCTGTGCCTATGAACCCATTATGCATTAATGACCAGTGACCTCCCTTCTCCAAATTCGTCTGTTCAGTCTGTTCTGTTGCCCCCTCTAATGGATTGTCAATTTGTATATTTGCTGAAATGCTTTATAAATAAAAGATATATATAGATATATCCTTATCTCCAGTTATCAATAATTATTCTACATTTCTTTCATTTAAGAATCTCACTGCTTCTTTTCTTTTACCAAGTGGAGTGTTGGCCTATAGGTAGCAGTCACTAAGAGGTTACTGATTAACCGGGCCGGTTTCAGCTCCTTGAGAGACATATTTCACTTTCACAACACTACACTCCCCATTCTCTTCCCCACTCTCCTCTTCCTCTCTGCCACCCTTCACCTCACTTCTCTCCCCATACAGCAACTCAAAAAGAAGATTTTAGAATTAAGCGTAGGTAAGTCTCAACTGGAATCCCAAGAGGCTTGGAAGTAGAGTCCTAACATCAGCGCCTGACAGGTACGGGGATGAACATAAGAGGCATCAGGGGTTAGGGGGTGCTCATCACAAAAAGTCATGGGATAATGTACTGGAGACTATAAATTCCATTAAGCTCTTAGTGTAAACCTATATATTTCACCCGAGCTTTCAGTTACTCTTTCACCTTCTTGACAATTTTATTCATACCTTACCCCCCCCCCAAGCAGGAAAACACAAAGTGTAACAACAGTGTAAAATGAAGTGTGTACAACAAGGCAATAAATACAAAGGGGAATAAATAAAATCATAGCATATTCCTTGGTTGGTTTATGGCACTTCTGTAGTTATGCCTGTGCAACATTAGTGTAATACCACTGTATTATAATCAGTACAATGTTGTCAGTACAGAAGTGGTAGGTCAGGCTTTGCTGCACATTATACCAATTTGGAAGTGACTTTCGTTGAAGGGGATGACAAGTGTGCAAACCAGACAGGCTGTAAAAGAACAAAAACACACGTTTCCAATTTATATTTATGGAAGCAATTCAATTTCCTGCAGGGTTTTTATGGAGTAATAGCAGTAATTATAGAGAGAGTTTTATGGAGGAATAGGAGGAGTTATAGGGAGCTTTATAAGGAGCAATACGAGGCGTTATAGGGAGGGTTATATGGAGCAATAGGAGTAGTTATAGGGAGGATTATAAGGAGCAATAGGAGGAGTTATAGGGGGATTATAAGGAGCAATAGGAGGAGTTATAGGGAGGGTTATATGGAGCAATAGGAGGAATTATAGGGAGGATTATAAGGAGCAATAGGAGGAGTTATAGGGGGATTATAAGGAGCAATAGGAGGAGTTATAGGGAGGGTTATATGGAGCAATAAGAGGAGTTAGAGGGAGATTTATATGGAACAGTTGGAGGTATGTGGAGGGATATCTGGGTCTGCATATCAAAGTTATCTAGTTATATTCTTTGAACAAGGCCAAGATAACAACAATCAAGATAACAAATATGCATTAACCCTCAAAATCTTAAATCTCAACCTGATTGGCCTTCAGACAGGGACCCAGTTCAGGAATTTATTCATCATGGTGTCTAGTAGGTGTAGCTATGGGAGATTTAGGCTGGGGACAGACAGGGAGATTCTGTTGCCTGGCGTTTAATAGCAGGCGACAGAATCTCCCCGAATCTCCCTGTCTGTCCCTAGCCTTAACATGCATGATTTATGGAGATCATCAACAAAGTTTAAATAGTTGCGAGTTGACCTGTGTAATGCTACGTGATACCAATGAGAGGGCAGATAGGAGCTGTATACAGTATGTGAAACATATTAACCCTTCCCTCACTTTCCCTGCCCTTGAGGTGTTGTTTTGTTTGTTCCCTTTATTCCTTCACCTGTTATTACAAATTTGATTCCTCATCTATAGAATAAACATTGCATGTGTATTTTCGTTGAAATAACATATAGGGGCTGATTTACTAAACCTCGGGTGAATTTTAACTTCATATTCTTTGATTCGAAATATCGAAATTTATGTAACGTGCTTCCATAGTGTGATAAGCCAAATTTTTTTCTCAAAATATTAGAGTACAAATATCAAAGGATTTTTTTTTCCGTTTATTCTATTCAACTTTGAATATTAGAATTCGGTGCGAAGGATACCAAATTTATCAATGATTCCCCTGAAGCTTTAGTCCCAAAAATTTTCAGCCAAAAACAATCCACATGAACTACTTTTCATGTCCCTAATTTTAAAATCCAAATATTTTTGTTTATCAGTATCACTTCAAGTAATGAATTGGTCTCATGTGACTTAGGCTTCATCAAATGGTTAAAAGCTCCATGGAATGCTGGGAAACACTGGCTTACTAATAAAAAGCACCACCACATGCCATTTGACTTTACAAAGACACAATGAATTGGGTAAGATATATCCTAAATGTTGCAGCTGAACTGCCTCAGGATCAGGATCAGGCAGCCTCATCACTTCAGGAGAACTCTACTTTTTCTTGATGAGCTGTCTGATAATGAGGTTCTGAGGATGTACCGTCTGAGCCGTGCCGCCATTGTGCAGGTTTATGGCATCATCAGTGAGGCCATTGAACCGGTGACGTCTCACGCAGTGCCTGGGATGTGCAAGCTTGCAGTTTTGCATTTCCTAGGCACTGGCAGTTTCCAACAGGTCTCTTCACACCTCATTGGCATGAGCCGGCCCACCTTTAGCAGGATACTAATGCAAGTGAAGGCTCATTTCCTTCCCCTCACCCCAGGCAGAGTGGATAAGAGTGAAACAGGATTTTTACCTAATTGTCCAATTTCCAAATTGCCTTGTTGGGGTAGCAGACCTGCTATGTATCCCCGATGTTACGGGGGCCACGCTGAATGCCCTGGGGGAGCTCCTCCGTACCTTTGTTGGGGTAGTGTGGTGTTTACACAAATGGCCTGTGGGTGTCACTGTGCACAGGACTTGTACTGTGCATACACAGGACATTCTGTACAGTTTTAAAGTGAAAGTAAGTGTTACTGTTATTGTGTAAGGCCTGTATGAGCCTGTTAATAAAGCACTGTTATACTCTCCTCATCCTTGGCTACCAAGCATAACAAATAGCGACAATGATGTCTTTTCTACCTACTACAGCACCAGTGCCTGCCACACAGCCAGTGTCTAAAATTTCACCACAAAGTGACTTAACTTTGTGTGCAAAGAACTTTGTACACAAAGTTAAGTTGAGACCAGATGTAAAACCAGTACGCCA